>BSBN01000627.1:3160000-4410000 GCA_027924645.1 Cunninghamia lanceolata
CCTAGCCCAATAAATACTAATCTATACATCACCTGTGGGCAGTAGGATGAGCCCATGAGCCCAGATCCCAATGCACCTGTAGAAGACATAAGTTTAGATGATTAGGTAGCTGAAGATCATGAAGGTGACACTTTCCATCACATTGATGAGGTAGGATTAGGCATCTATATGATACAGGAACCGGATACAGTGATTCCTAATATGATTAAAGATCAAAATCAATTAGTACAGTAGGAAGATTAGCTGTGGAAGCTGTACTTCGATGGATCAAGGACCAAGATGGGTGCTAGTGGAGGTAATATGTTAATTTCACCTCAAGGAGACAAGTACTATGTTGCCTTAAGATTTACCTTCAGCTGCACAAATAATGTGGCTAAGTATGATGCACTAATACATAGTTTAGAATGGGCTCATAAAAAAGGTATCAAATCTATCCATGTTTAAGGAGATTCTGAGTTGATCGTTAACCAGGTTAGGAATCTAAATGTTTCTAAAAATGATCTACTAAAAAATACAAGCATAGGGTGTTGGATTCAATTGAATTTTTTAATGCTTTTAATCTGATTTCAGTTCTCAGGGATCAAAATAAGTATGTAGATAGGTTGCTAGCCTTGGGATCTTAATTTGAGATTCTTGATCAGATTTAGAATGTTGAGGTAGAACCATATGTTAAGATAGTTGTTAGGCCTTATGTACCTGACAATGGTGTTTCATGGCAAGTGTTTAATAGTGATGAACAAATCCTGAGTTTTTAAAGTGCAGAAGCTAAATTTGCAGTAGATAATCAGCATAAATATCAGTAACAAGTCAAAGATTAGATTGTTCAGTTGAGGACCAATAAGTTTCCCAAAGGATTAGTCACCTTAGAATCAATGTTCAACACTAATGATCAGTTCAGAAAAGATAAATGCAACATGACAGTGAAGCAAGAACATTATCAAACCATAGAAATTTTCAAGGATAAATTGTTGAAGCTTGGAAAGGTATGTACTAGAGAGGAATAACAGTCTTTTATTCAATTATGTCAATATTTTTCTAATTTCTTTGCATGGGAGTATAAGGACTTGAGAGGTTTTAATCCCGGTTTGGCCCAGCACACCATAGAGTTAGAGCCTAATGCCAAGCCTGTTAGGCAAAAGAAAAGACCCCTCAATCCCAAACTTGAGCACTTAATGAAGGCTGAACTGAATAAACTAATTGAGAGTACTATCATTTTCCTAATGAAACATACCTCTTGGGTTTCCAATTTGGTCTCAGTTAGGAAGAAGAATGGTGAAATCTAACTTTGTGTTGATTTTTGTGATCTAAATTAGGCCTCATTAAAAGACCACTACCCTCTCCCTTATATGGAGCAAATATTGCAAGTTGTTTCAAGTTTTGATAGGTACTCTTTCTTAGATGGATACTCTGGATATAATCAAATTCTAGTAAAAGAAAAGGACCAATACAAAAATGCATTCATGACTAAGTGGGGTACCATGGCCTATCAAAAAATGCCATTTGGTTTGTCCAATGCAGGGGCAACCTTTCAGAGAGCAATGGATATGGCCTTCCATGGCCTTATGAACAGAATAGTGCTGGTCTATTTAGATGATATAACTATTTTTTCAAAAGATTCTAATGATCATTTTGACCACTTGAAGCAGATTTTTTAGAGGTGCAGGGAGTTTGGAGTTTCATTGAACCCCAAAAAATGTATATTCTTAGTACATGAAGGAAGACTCCTTGGTCACATTATTTCAAGAGAAGGCATTACTATTGACCTTGAGAGAGTTTCAGCTATTTTAGATCTACCACTACCAGCACATAAGAAAGGTTTGCTGAGTTTTCTTGGCAGAATTAATTTTATTAGGAGGTTTATTCCAAATATTGCAACTTTGTTACAACCTCTTACTGCCATGTTGAAGAAGAATGTGTCTTTTAGCTAGACTAAGGAGGGAAAAGGAAGCTTCAAGCTAATAAAAGAAGCCCTCGCTGCTGCCCTTACCCTCATCAATCCTAATTATGAGAAGGAATTCATTTTGTATGCTTTTAGAGGAACTGACACTATTTCTGCAATGTTATGTTAGCAAAACAATGAAGGATTAGAGCAGCCAATTGCATTTTTAGGCCAAGTGTTGCATGAGTATGAGGTAAAGTACTCTTTTGTAGAAAAACATGTATTTGCTTTTGTAAGGAGCCTCAAGAAGTTTAGACACATGTTCTCTAATAATAGAATTCACTTAAAGATTGCTCATCCCACTGTCAAGAGTTTTTTATTAAACAAAGATATAAATGACAAGAGAGCTGGTTGGATAACTAAGGTTATGGAATTTGATGTTGAAATCCAAGTAACCAAGATGATTAGAAGTAAAGGCTTACGTGAGAAGCTTGCTGAAAGTGAAGAGTTTGAAAAAAATAGCAAGAAGAGACCGAAATGGTGTTGAATAATAATGAACCAGCCAATGCACCAGCTCAAACAAATAGCTGGGTGCATCAGATGATGCATTATTTATAGACTAGTGAGTACCCAATTGGTTTAGACAGGGAAGGAAGAATGTATTTCAGATTGCAAGATACTCCTTATGCTATTATTAATGGTATTCTATATAGGAGAGATTTAATGGTGTTTTTCTAAGGTGTGTTGGACCTGAACAAGTTGAAAGATTGTTAGAAGAATTTCACAATGGACTTTCAGGAGGTTATTTTGCAGCTAGAACAACTACCTTGAATATTATACAAGTTGGTTATTACTCTCCTGATCTATTTAAGGATTCTTTTACTTGGGTGAGAAGATGTGAGAAATGTTCCCTATTTGTAGGTAAGCAAATACTTGTTGCCTTACCCTTACATCCTGTTAAAGTTGAACAACCATTCGCAAAGTGGGGAATAGATGTCATAGGACCAATAAATCCACCTTCAAGTATAGGCCACAAGTGGATTTTTACTACCACAAATTATTTTACAAAGTGGACCGAGGCTATTACCTTAAAAGAAGCAAATGACTCTGTTGTCCTAAGTTTTTATCAAGACTTAGTGTCAAGATTTGGTACACTAGATTCAATCATCTCTGATAATGGTCTAGCCTTTTTGGGATTGAGAATTTTAGATTGGTCTGTCAGAAATAATATTTATTTGAATACTTCATATAACTATTACCCACAGGGTAATGGGCAGGTTGAATCTACCAACAAAAATTTGATAAGAATCATCAAGAAGAGTATTCAAGATAATCAGAAGACTTGGCATGAAATGTTCAAGTTAGCTCTGTCGGCTAACAAAATAACACCTAAGAGGGCTACTGGTTGTTCCCCATATATGCTTACTTATGGAAAAGAAGCTTGATTACCTATTTCAATTGAATTGCCTATATTAGCCTTTATCAAAGAACTTGAGCTGCTAGAGAAGTAGCCTCGTGTAATCAGATTTGCTCAGCTCATGGAGCTAGAAGAGACAAGAAAAGAGGCCTTAAGGAAGATTGATATGCATCAAACCCAAATGAAGAGTGCATTTGACAAGAGAGCGAGACCAAGGAACTTTATTGCTAGAGATCTTGTGTTCAAGTGGAATGAACTAAGGAGTAGGCTAGGTAAGCATTCTAAATTTGATGACATTTGGGATGGGCCTTATGTTATCACATAATGTAAAGAAAACAATGCATTTTAGCTATCCAAGTTGAGTGAAGAGGTGCTACCTATCCCAATTAATGGAATCCACCTCAAGCATTGCCTCTGAGGGTAAGAGAGTTCTTTTATATATAGAAGAGTAGTTTTCCAGTAAATAAGTGCTCATGCACATTTGTTTCAGCATTTTGTTTTGGCCATAAAGACCTATTAGTTTACTTTTAGTAGAGTTGTTTTAATTTGTTGCTGCTGTTTAAACTGTTCGAGAGCTAAAGTACATTGTTTTCTAAGTTTCTGAGAAGGACAGAGTATGACTCTATGCCCAATGAATGACAAGGCAACTGGTCAAATGCTTAGCAAGCAAGCATATAGCAGAAGTTGCCAAAAATGTTACCATATTTTGACCCCAACTCAAAAATTGGCTGAATAGATTTATCATTTATCATTTTTGAATGTGGTTTGATTTATTTATGTTATGTGTTAGTTGCATAGTTGTTATGAAAAGTGTAGTTCAGTTGTTCAGATGCAGAAGAGAAAGGTTTCAATTATTCATTACGTTGCAGATCAGTAAAAGAGATAAGTATGCATTCACTATAGTGATTGTTCATTTACAATTTTAAATACATAAGAGAACAAACATTGCATTGAAGGAAACTATGACATATCAGATGTCCCACACAAGCCATGGGTTATAGCTAAACTCATACAAATACAAGTAAAACACTATGCATCTAATGAAGAAGAGGGAAATACATAGCCATCATTGCCTTTTTGGGTTGATCTTCGTAGAAGCCTCTAGTTCTAGCTCCCAACCTCAGCATATACCTAAAAAAATGCGGGAAGGTCCCGTTAGAAGCTCTGATTATGAAAATCCTTCATCAATCAAGAGAGACATAATATTTTAGTTACACTGCATTGATTAGATAAGAACATCCATATGTAGAAGGAACTGAAGAAAAGCAAACATAAGAGCATCATTGTTTTATTCTAATTTGTTTTCTTCACATGCAGGTATAGGACAAATCGTGAAGCTGATTGAAGACATTCAGCATGTGGTGTCAAATGGGCTCCCACAAGGGTCAAGCCCAGCATGCTACTACCCCTTGTTGTTAAAAGGGATGAATAGAAGAAGATAATCATTGATAACTTTCACATGACAAGCTGAAAAAGTAACAAGACTATCATATGCATCAGTCCCATATCATGACATGACCATGATTTCACTTCAGAATATGAAATGCAACCAAGAACATGACATGAACGGATGGAGAACAAGTTTCAATGCATATGATAGCCTATATACTACTTCAACTGCTATGGAATAACATTCTCAAGCATGATAATAATTAAGAGTACACAATACATTTGTAATCATCAGACTGATGAAGGAGCAAGTGTTCACAAGTATGAATTATCTGAAGGCTACTTACTCATTCATGATCAGTAGTCAAATGGAATGTTCATTATAAATCAGTATGCAAATTGCAAAGGTAGGTGAGTACCAAGCTTAATACTTTCTCATTTAAATGGAGGGACAAAATCAGATTCAGAATTCAATGACATAGGCTGCCTCTCAAATGATGAAGTATATCCAATTATGCCTCACTTTTTTCTATTGATAAGTTGAGTATCAGAAGAAGTGTTATCACATGTTACATTCATTGCATATATATAAAAGACATAGGACAGTATTGCAAATCTGTAGCAAAATTCAAGACAGCCAACCCAGATGGCTCATTTTTGTCTTTAACAAACTCCAAGAGAATCAAAAGGAAACATTTCATTACATGTGTGTCATAGAGCACCATCATAATGTGATAGGAGTAATCAAACATATATAGTGGACCTAATCATAGCCTAAATGACATCTCATATAAGCAATTGAGATGATAGGATACAGTGAAAGAAGAATAGTTGATGTTCATATGTTACAGTTATATAGAAGAGTAAGTGTTGCCTTCATGTGACAATGCCAATATATCATGACAGCCAGACCATCATATATGGGAAAAGTGTGAATACACAGTCTATTGAATGAACAAGTGAAAGAGAAAGAACTGAAAATGATATATTCGCTGCTACAGAAAGTGGAATAGTTCAACATTGAAAAGTGACAATATACTTTTCATATGCCAAAGTCTACATAAAGAACAAATGGAGCTATAGAGATAGAACGATGCATACAATTATCATCTCTTTTGAATAATAATAGTGACAACATGAGAGAGAAAAGGAAGAGATATCATATTACATACAAAAACTTTTATGCTCATAAAGGGAATAAGTATTGCTTCAGTTCTTCAAAATCTGAGTCTACACAGTAAAAAGGGAAATGTAGACTTATTCTGGTAAAGTCATGGCATACAATGTTATTTACATTCATTTTTTTAAATACCCATGATTGAATTCTAGAACCCCAATGTATTTTGCAATGTAGAGAAGGAAAATGATATTGTGAACTATCCAAACAAATCCGTAAGGAGTGAGCTTACTGTATAATGCAAAGAAATGAAATCCTTATCGGGTTTTACGAAAAAGAAGTTTTCTTTCTTTTCACAGTCGAGCAGGGTCAAATGAGAGTATAGAAGACATGGTCATTTGTAGAAACGAAGTTTAGTGCAAAACAAAATGGAACCCTCACTACCAATACATGAAGTCTTCACATGTTTTCATTAAAGGACAATAGGAGGCTACATAATGCATTACAAGGAGCAGCTATTGCCATTTGAGGAGGTATTTCACATACCCATCTAATATAAAGAAAACATGAAACCCTCTTCATAGTTTTGTGTATGCAAAGATAACAGAAGCTACAGGAAAGAGCAAAGTAGCAAGGAGAAATAGTAGACTCACCATTGATAGTGCAGTTGAGAGAAGGATGATGGCCACGGCCATTCAAGCAAAACCTTGTCATTTTATCATTTTAAACTAGAGCTCAACATATAGAAAAACACAAACAAATACTTTTCAAAGACTGAGACACTGAAGAAGCAGTGATATGGCTGCGGCCATGTATTAAAATCTGAGCTATCTAAACACAAAAAATATAAAAGAAATCTTAGATTCAAACTTACTAGAAAAGGCCTATCATTTTGGCCAAAGAGATGCAGAGATTTCGTCATGGAAGTCACTAAATGGAGCAAGAAAACACAAAGCATTCAAACCCCAAGTCGATGGCTAGTTGCAGAGCCATCTCAACAATAGCAAAAATAAAATGACCTACATTTTAGGGTTTTTTACTTGCTTTTGTTTGACATCCCTTCATATTTTGACCATGCAAACTTTTAATCATTTTTATCCAAATATGATTGGGGTCAACATTTCATCTAGATAAGTGTCTAGCAATCATAAGCAAGAGTGGTCGACAGCATATGGAATATGGTTTATGCATTAAGTCAGAGGTAAGAAATACCATGAAATATGCCCTTAGAATCTACCAAGGCTTAATCATTATTGGTGGTTGACTCACTTTGGAGTCAAAGCTTGGTGCAGGAGCACCTACCTGACAGCTGGCCTTCATGAGGCAGTTAGTTGTTTTAGGTCTTGTTTATGTTTTCAAGAAGGTCTGATAAGACCAAATGCATGTAATAAGGTCATACTGATCATGATAAGATCATGCTGACCATGCTTTTACTATTTTTAGGTAGTTTGTTAGAACAGCTGTCATGCTGTAGGACCGGTTGGATCTCCCAGCCGCTTGGAGAGTTCCCAGCCGCTTGGAGTCGGGTCAGTAGTACTCGTAGGAAAATCTATTTAAGCATGAGGATCGGTTGATATTGCATATATCATCGACCAGACTTTGCAAGAGTGAGGCAGAGAGAGAGAGAAACTGATCATTGTATTTGCATCTTTTGAAGTCAAATAAAGTGTTCTTGTTTGTGTTCATCCTCTGTTGAATTCCATTGCTTGATCGATTTGCTGGTTTGGGTGGTTTCATGGATTCACTGATCCATTCCACCGGTTGATTCGTCTGATCGGTGGAATGGTTATGTACAGTAGGGTAGGTGTTAGTTTGTTTGTTTGCATGCAGGTGTGCAGGATCGCGGCTGAAAAGTGTTGAAGACCCTAGCATGGGCATGTGCTAGGTCGAGCTGATAAAGTGTGGAAGATCACCCTGGAAGTGGATCGAGTCATCCCAGGAGGTTCGGCGGATTAGAACAGTGAAAATCTGCTAAGGTTGAAAAGTTGTTAAAACGGCATCATCAGGATATTTCTGCAAATATCCTGCAGTCGCTTCGGACATCGTCATCCGGATAAGTGGAGATGCGCATGATGCTTTCGATTGCATGAAGTGCAAGTGCGTCGGGGTGATCATCATCAGGAGGATATCAGTCGGCGCAGGAAATATGATGATGCTGACAGTGTTAAGCAAAATATGATGATGATGGTGATGATGATGATGATGATGATGGGCTGCAGACATCCATGCTATATGTTAAGGTTATAGTGTGGGTGCCTCTGCATCATAGTGGTATCAGAGCTCAGCAAAAGGTCTGGGCTGTTGTGTGTTGATTCTGTCACCAAAAGGGCAGAGGTAGAGTTGATTGTGTGTTGTGTGTTGAGTGAGAGGTTGACAAAATGCCTCCTAAAGGTAGTGGTACTGCAAGGGAATTGCAGGAGATGAAGGAAAAACATGCCAGAGAGATGAGGAAGATGAAGGAGCTTGCTGAAGCACTTCAAGCCAGGCTTACAGCCCTGGAAAAGAACAAAAAGAGGGAAGTGGCAGACAGTGAGTCTGAAGAAGATGAAGATACTGTTGAAGAGTATGAAGAGGTAGCTGAAGATCTGGATGCTGAAGACCAGAAATTTGCAAAACTGTTAAAGGCAGTGCAGAGTGATAAACCTAAGGTAAAGGTTGATGTTTCCAAGTATACTGGAAGTTTGAATGAAGATGAGTTACTGGATTGGATTGCTGCACTTGATAATCACTTTGAATGTGAAGATATTGCTAAGGATCAGAAGGTAAAGATTGCAAAGACCAAGTTAGGAGGTCATGCTTTGGTATGGTGGGATTATGTACAATCTGAGAGAAGGAAACAAGGGAAGTCAAAGATCACTTCATGGGATAAGATGGTAGCAAGGATCAAAGGTAAATTCTTGCCAAGGGATTATGAAATCCAAATGTTTAAGAAGCTGCAATTTTTAAAGCAGAAGGAAAGGGATGTGAAGGCATATACTGAGGAGTTTTATAAGTTGAGTATGAGATCTGGTCATCATGAGAATGAGGTGGAGAAGGTGGCTAGGTACTTGGCTGGTTTGAGATTTAACATACAAGATGAGTTAGTTTTAGCTAACCCTAAGAATGTGGAGGATTGTTATCAAATGACAATCAGGATTGAAGAAAAGATGAATAGAGGACATGATAAGTCCATGAGAGGAAGAGGACACCATATGAGGGGAAGAGGAGCAGCCCCTACACAAAAGCAAACAAATGAGGGTCAAGAAGACACTGGTAAAGGACAGGGACAGTCTGATTTCAGAGGTGGATGGAAAGGTAATAGAGGAAGATTTGGAGGTGGTAGAGGTTCTACTACATTTTTAGGAAAATGTTACACCTGTGGTGAGTTTGGTCATCCATCTTTCAAATGTCCAGAAAATAAAGGTTCATCATCCAGAAATGATAGAACTAGTGACAAGAGGGTACAACTTGTACAAGAAGAGACAGTAGAGCAAAGTGCACAGAGTTCAAACACTTATCAAAAGGATAAGGAGCCTAATAATTATGCATACCCAGAGAGTGGAGAGTCTCTGCTAATGAGAAGAACAGTGACTACCATGAAGGTACATGACAAAGAATCCCCACAAAGAAGAGCTCTTTTCAAGACCATATGCAAGAGAAAAGGTAAAAAATGTAAGGTTGTCATTGATACTGGTTCAACAGACAATATGGTATCTCAGGAAATGGTGGATAAACTGAATTTGGAAAGGATTCCACATCCACACCCTTACAAGGCATCTTGGGTAAGTGATAGTCAATCACTTTTTGTCTCTGAACAGGCATATGTGGATTTTCAGATTGGAGCATATCATGATAGAATTTTGTGTGATATTTTGCCCATGGAATGTTGTCACCTACTATTGGGTAGACCATGGCAATTTGATAGAAGGGTACTGTATGATGGGTACGCTAATACCTACACCATCAAGAAAGATGGGAAGACTATTAAGTTAATGCCATTGCAGGCAGATGCTGCAGCACAGGGGGCAGCCAAAATCATTTTAATGGGAAAGAAGGAGTATGTGCAGATGCCTATAGGAGCAGGCATAAAAGCAGATGAGGATACTACAGAGAAAGAAGTTGTTAAGGACAACAGGTTGAAGAAAGTTTTAGTTTTGACTGACAGAGGTCAGCAGCAGGTGCAGACACAGGTTTGCACACAGCAATCAGTTGAGAGGAATGACAAGGATGTTGTCATAGTTGGGACTATTGCTTGTCCTATAAAGATTGAAAGGAAGATAGGGTTGAACATTGCAGAAGTTCAAGAGGCAGTTCAGCCAGAGGTTCTGGTCAGACAACCTAGCAAACACAGGGTATGTGAGAGAAAGGCCTACATCAACAGGCATGAGGATTTACTTGCCAGAAAGCAAGTTACAGTTCAGAAGACTTGGAGCAGCCAAGAGCCAGCAGAGGACAAAGTTGGAACAGATCAGCATATTGCAAAGGCAAGGAGTAGAGGTGGAGGACTTCCACATACTAAACTCATGGGACATGAGTTCTTTTCTGTTGGGGAGTATGGTGCAGGAGCACCTACCTGACAGCTGGCCTTCATGAGGTAGTTAGTTGTTTTAGGTCTTGTTTATGTTTTCAAGAAGGTCTGATAAGACCAAATGCATGTAATAAGGTCATACTGATCATGATAAGATCATGCTGACCATGCTTTTACTATTTTTAGGTAGTTTGTTAGAACAGCTGTCATGCTGTAGGACCGGTTAGATCTCCCAGCCGCCTGGAGAGTTCCCAGCCGCTTGGAGTCGGGTCAGTAGTACTCGTAGGAAAATCTATTTAAGCATGAGGATCGGTTGATATTGCATATATCATCGACCAGACTTTGCGAGAGTGAGGCAGAGAGAGAGAGAAACTGATCATTGTATTTGCATCTTTTGAAGTCAAATAAAGTGTTCCTGTTTGTGTTCATTCTCTGTTGAATTCCATTGCTTGATCGATTTGCTGGTTTGGGTGGTTTCATGGATTCACTGATCCATTCCACCGGTTGATTCGTCTGATCGGTGGAATGGTTATGTACAGTAGGGTAGGTGTTAGTTTGTTTGTTTGCATGCAGGTGTGCAAGATCGCGGCTGAAAAGTGTTGAAGACCCTAGCATGGGCATGTGCTAGGTCGAGCTGATAAAGTGTGGAAGATCACCCTGGAAGTGGATCGAGTCATCCCAGGAGGTTCGGCAGATCAGAACAGTGAAAATCCGCTAAGGTTGAAAAGTTGTTAAAACGGCATCATCAGGATATTTCTGCAAATATCCTGCAGTCGCTTTGGACATCGTCATCCGGATAAGTGGAGATGCGCATGATGCTTTCGATTGCATGAAGTGCAAGTGCGTCGGGGTGATCATCATCAGGAGGATATCGGTCGGCGCAGGAAATATGATGATGCTGACAGTGTTAAGCAAAATATGATGATGATGGTGATGATGATGATGATGATGATGGGCTGCAGACATCCATGCTGTATGTTAAGGTTATAGTGTGGGTGCCTTTGCATCAAAGCTTTATTTGATAATGCATGTGGTTAACTATCTTTGACCTCCTGCATATGCATTTTATTTATTCTTTCACAAATATGCATGAGATCAAACCAAAACCATGTGAATATGAAGAATATGCTACAGAAAGATATGGTCAAAAGGGGTCCATACAACATGGTGGCATATTTGAAGCAGTGAATTGGCATTTTGTTTAGCCATATGGATAATGATGAGGTGACAGGAGTATCGACACATTGGAGTCCATGGTGTCAAGCCTTTTTAAGGCTTTTATTTATTTTTTGTAATACATGTAATAGCTCATACTTTTATGATTTTTATAGAGAATCATAAATGATATCTTGTAAATATCTTGGTGAATTATAAACCAGATATCATTTTTTTTTTGCAAAAAATCATATCAATAGGATATCGATTTTAAAACTACCAAGTCATGTAAAGTTAACTTTAAAGCGATGTAGTTATAAGTTGCTTTTAAAGTTTAACTATTTTTAGGTAGTTAAATCATTTGGATTTCCTTGGGCGAAATTGAGCATAATAGGACAAAATTTATGCTTTCATGAGACAGATTGGACAAATTTAGATGCAGTTTTGGTGGGGACCACCTAGAGGATCAAGTTGGCAGTTTTATTTTGCAGTTTGGAGGCAATTTGAGGCTATTTTTGGTAGCTTTTTTCTGAAGCTCAAAAATGGATTGCATATCTATTTTTAGGAGTTTTTTTCAACTTTCTTCACGAGAGATCATTTGGAGTCATTTATAGGAGGAAAACTTTGTTTTTTCTCAGTCAATTAGCATCAGTTTCTTCTCTCTTGTAGAGTTGTATACATCAGTTGGCTCACATATTTCATTTTTCATGCATTGTATTCCTTTCAATTCTAATAGAAAATCTTCATGTTTTACATACATTTTTGCAGTCTTGGTTTGATGTCATATTGTGACTATCTCAGTCCTTCATCTTGTCTTAATACTATAAAAGTTTAGTTTCTGCCTAGTTACAGTTTGTGTTTAATATCAAAACTTGTTGCAAATTACTTAAGGAATAACTATCAATGAATCTGAGAAGATTAATGTTAGAGGATCTACCTATGAATAATAGAACTTCATTTAGTTTTAGATTCTAGAATCAGTTTGCATTTCAGTTACCTCTTTCTATCCCTTTTCCACTCAAGTCATAGTTTAGAAATTATAAGAGAACCAGCTCACTCTGGAGATTCGTTCTCATGAAAGGAGACCCACATCCGAGAACGATTCCATGTTTCAACAAGTAGTTAAGCTTTTACAAAGCTTGACAAGGGTGCATACTTGAATTGACAATAGGTACATTTTTTAGACTTAGCCTCAAGCTTGGTCCTATTTTCAATATCAACATGGACAAAAGCTTCACAACCAAAGGTTTTTAGAAATGAATAGTTTACCTTTTTACCTGTCCATGCCTCCTTTGGAATGCCACCATCCAAAGGATTTGAAGGTCTGCTATTTATTAAATAAATAGCGGTATGTACAACATCTACCCAAAAATGTAAGGGTAGTCTAGCATGCAATCTCATACTCCTTGCACACTCCATAATGATCCTATTCATCCTCTCAGACACACCATTTTCTTGTGGGGTTCTAGGAACCATTTTCTGCCTATGGATTCCATTATATGAATAGTAATTCTCAAATTCTCTACTGCAATACTCACCTCCATTATTAGATTTGAGACACTTCAACTCTTTTTTTGTCTCATTCTCAACCAAAGCTTTCCACCTTTTAAAAGTTTCAAATACTTCTAACTTTTGTTTTAGGAAATACACCCATGTTTTCCTAGTTGCATCATCAATAAAAGTAACATAATAGAAAGAGCCACCAAGAGAAGACACCTGAGCTGGTCCCCATACATTTGAATGCATAAGCTCTAATTTCTTACTCTTCTTCTCTTTCCCAACTTTGAGAAATCAGACTCTTTTCTATTTTCCATAAACATAATTTTTGTAGAACTCTAAGTCAATCTACTTCAGACCTGGTAGCAACTTTTTGGAGTGAAGGATCTTCATCCTTTTTCTCACTCATGTGCCCAAGTCTATGGTGCCACAATTTTGTTTATGTTCCTGTCGCAAGTGTTATAACTGTTTTTGTAGTAGCTAATGTGGAATAAGTATTACTAGTACACAAATACAATGTGCCTACCTTTTCACCTTTAGCTACTATTAATGCACCTTTAGTGTCCTTCCAAATTTTGTCTGAAAAGGTAACTATGTAGCCTTCACTACCCAGTTGTCCTGCAGAGATTAAATTTCTTCTCAAATTTGGAACATGTCTTGCCTCCTGTAGCAACCATTCATTTCCATTCCGCAACTTGATTTTTATCTCTCCTTTTCCAACAATCTGACAAGGTTCATCGTCACCCAAATATACCTATCCAAAACCACCTTGGACATAATCTACAAAATATTTCCTATGGGGTGTGGCATGAAATGAAGCCCCTGAATCTATTACCCAAGAATCATTAGCATTATCTAAACAAAAAATTTAAGCATCCTATAATTTATTACTTGCAACATTAGCTTCCTTACTATCATCATGTTGTCCATCTCCTTGTTTTCTCTTTTGAGACCATCAATCCTTCTTCAAGTGTCATGGCTTTCCACAATTCCAGCAATCCATTCATCCTCTAGATTTAGATCTACCTTTCTTCGACTTCCCTTGTGACTTCCCATGATTTGTTGGGCTTTTTCCTCTCTCCTTTGTTCTTCCCCTAATCTCTACAATCAAAGCATTACCCGATGTTGAACTCTCACCTACGCTTTTTTGTTGCATTTCCTCACTAAAGATAACACCAACAAGATCGTCAAATTTAAAAGTATTTGAACCAGAGATAGAGTTAATTACAACCTTTCAACTTCCCTTGTGACTTCCCATGATTTGTTGGGCTTTTTCCTCTCTCCTTTGTTCTTCCCCTATTCTCTACAATCAAAGCATTACCCGATGTTGAAATCTCACCTACGCTTTTTTGTTGCATTTCCTCACTAAGGATAACACCAACAAGATCGTCAAATTTAAAAGTATTTGAACCAGAGATAGAGTTACTTTCTAGAAAAGAACATAAAACCAAGAGAGCCCTCACCTCTTCATCAAGTTTCACTTTTACAGAAGTTAACTAACTAGTAATCATATTAAAAGTTCATTTAAATGATCTAACATAGATCCACCTTTAAACATTTTTAGATAAAACAAATTCTATTTATTCCAATGGCTTCCATAAATCTTTCTGATAGAGATAATCCTCCATCTACATCTTCCATAATTGATAGTTCTACCCATTGAATTTATCTGCCTTCAATTTACCCTCATTCACCATTGCTCCCACTTAACTGTGAGATTCCCACTCAACTGTGAGACCTTCCTGGAGATGATAATCGAACACAACCTACTTTGATACCAATTGTTGGGGTTCAAGCAGATCAAAGCAATAAACACTAAGGATTATATGTAGATTAAATAACCCAAATATAACAATGAAGGATAACACAAAAGAGATCAACATAGAAATTTAATGTGGTTCACCCAATATGGGCTACATCCATAGAAACTCAGCCATCCAATGATTTTATTATCTAGTGTAAAATAGATTACAATCTTGTGAATTCCATAACCACAACATACATCCCAACTTCTTATAACAAGCTTTTTGGAAGCTTCTAGAATTATGGTTTTACAATGTTGTTTTTCTTTTGTCAGTTAACAAAAATTAAAAACCAACTTTGAAAGGGCAAAAAAGAAGGAAAATGTTTTTTGGAGGTTGCGCCCTTGAACCCCAGCAATGATACGTTACGAGTGTACATTATTTGCATGATCAATCACCACATACTGACATGTTTCTCTCAATTTTGATTTCTAAAAAAATTATGCTCAGGCAAGTAACTCAGTATGATAATCCATGAGTTCTTTCTCAATTTCAAAGTCATCTACATCCATGCCTATAGAGATAACCTTCTAATTTAGAGTAGCTAGTTTTGCTTCCACCTCCTCTTTTTCCATAAAAATAAATTCTTGAAAGCATGTTTATTCCATTCCATCAGTTTTTTTTTCACATGAATTAGCTATTTACAAACCATATACATCTTGGAGCCACTTCTTCCAATATCTATCTTCCACCATATTTTCATGAGTTCCTGAATAGAGTCATGTCTGAGCCACAATTCATTCAAATTTGAAGGGGAATTTTGCAAGGGCCAAATCACACATTATATGTAAGATTATGGGAAAATGGTCTGATCCAGATAGAGGAAGGATCTGAGTTTCCATAGCATAGGGGTGTTGTAACCAATTTTGAGATAGAAGAAATCTATCTAATCTTTCAACTATTTTGGTAAAACCCCTTCTCTGATTTGTCCAAGTCTAATCCCCATTTTTGGGAGGGATATCAAAAAGACCATTGTTCGCCACAAAATCTTGAAAATCCTTGTATTTAGGGAATATGTGTGTGGATCCCCCTCTTTTTTAAACATGTGATAGAATGGTGTTGAAATCACCCCCTTTATTACTAATTTAATATTCATGTTTGAACAAAAAATTGTAATTTTAGTCCATATCTTTACCTTGTCTTCAGTCTTGATTATCTCGTAAATGTTGATCAGGGTCAAGGCAAGGTTTGTAGGCAAATCCTTCACCTGAGTGGCCATCCAGTAATGAGTTTCTTTCCAATTCTCTATTATGAATTGTTGTGCTTTCTAGGTACTTTGATTCCACCTAAATCACCACTAGCTTAGATAAACTTACCATCCTAACCCAAGCATTGTTTTATAAAAACTTTACTTTCCTCTTCACAGATCTTTGTTTCTTGGAATAAAATGGTGTCAGCCTCATAGTTTTGGATATGGAACTTGATTAAGCACCTTTTGTTAGGTGAGTTTAATCACCTAACATTCTAGGTGATGATTTTCATTCTAAGGGAGGGGCTTCCTCACTTATTAATCAGATATTTGTTTATGGATGTTTGTCCCTCTCAAACTGCAGCTTCAACTTGCTTTTCTCTATTGGATTTTCTTCCCTTCTTCCGATTTGCCTTAAGGTTCGGTTTGAGTATTTTAGAGGCCCTTTGTTCAATAGTGCATTCCTCTGAAGATCTGATTTTGCCTTCTTCACTAGAATCATCACCCATCTAGTTAGATTCCTCCATCTATGCCAACTAAGTTTTGTATTCTTGCTTCTTTACAGCTACCTCATTGCTTGGGATATTGGAGATTGGAAAAGGGATAGGTTCTTGAGGATTGGTTTCTATTATTGCTTCTTTCTCATTGGGTAAGGCTGATGTTTTTTGGGGAGGTTCCATCCCCGTGTTCTCCTGGTTTTCCATATTAGGGATTCTGGTAGATTGATCTTTGTTTTGATGTTTTTACCTCCATTCATAAGCTGATCTAGTGGGATTGTGTTTGCAATTTGCAATTGAATGGTTCCTTCTCTTGCAATTTAGGAAGAAATATTTATTATCCTCGATTTCTAAGACTTGTGTCCATTCTCTATTTCTAGAGGATATAGTTATTTTGTTCAAAATTTTCGTAATTGTTTCTATTTTAATTCTTGCATATATATATGAGTTCTATTCAAAGATATCTTTATCCACCTATATAACCAATCTGAAAGCACATCTTATTTTTGTTAAACATTCCTCCGAACAATATTCCATTAGGAGATTATATAGCCTTAAACCCAAATGGATCTTTCACATGAATCAAATTCAGTTGGAGCAAATAGGGGAATCTATCACTAGAAAAATAGGGGAGAGTCTTCCATCCACCAAGTGTTTTTAAGGATTGCATCCCTTTCTGTATTACTAAAAGGAAACTGTAGTGAAAAAAGCCTTCGGCATAAACTTAATGACATCATTTTTACCCCATTTTTCTTCAGCTCTATCGATGATTTTGTTTCTTGGCACTTTTGGCCCAATAAATCTAGCAATTACTACTTTCTCCTTCATCATATCACAATCCATCCTTTTGGCCCAATAAATCTAGCAATTACTACTTTCTCCTTCATCATATCACAATCCATCCTTGATTCCATAGAGAGATCCACATTAACATTATTGCCATTCACATGTTTGGAGATCTGCTTTGCCACTAATTTGCTTGTCTATATTTTCAAATTCTACCATGGTGAATTCCTTCTTATTTCTTGTTTAAATACTAATAACTCTTAAATAAATAATATAACTCTTATTTATAAAATAACTCAAGATTGATATCTCTCATACATTTTTAAAATATCTATACTAGTAAATAATTATCAAAACGATTCATTGTACCTCTATATTAAAAAAATAGTGATTAAATATATAAATATATTTTATAATCTAAAAAAGTTATTATTTTGTTATTTAAATATAGATTACCCATTTAATAATAATTATCCCTTAAAAAGCTTAGTATAGGATGCACTTTATACTAATATAATTATTCATTAAAATTTTAAAGCACAACATATTGTATTTAACAAATTAATAATAGTCATTTTGATAAAAGTGCATTGAAATAGACAACAGTCAAAAACTTCTATAGCAAATGTACCACAAAACTAGTAGTTCACAAAATGATCAAGGAAGTATTAATAAAGAAATAACCATATTCAATCACCTAGGAAGGGTGTACATACATTTCAAGCTCCCATCATACAATTAATTAATGGTGGAGAGGTAATTAGCCCATAGGCTTTTATATGTGAGCATTATAGTGCTTAGAATCATCTCACGCCCTAAAAAATTCACACGGTAGAATTTTCTAAACTCATAGGTTGTTCCTATTGGCATATTCCTTGAACCTCCTATGGGTGCAAGTGCTAGTTAATATAAAGTTCTAGGATTGATGAATGCAATCAAAAATAAAATACAAAAATGTTGAATGACCATGTTAGATCACTGGTTACGATCATTACACATAGAGGAGTAACTATAGTGGTAACAAGGGGTGGAGGGTAATGGCATGAGCAAGTTAATATTAGAGAGCATACATATAAAAAAAATTACAGGGAGGCGTTATCCAATGGCATTAAGGGGATGACTATGATAGTGTACATAAAAAAATAGAACCAACATAGTTTTTACTCCCACGTAACTACAGTGGCAGCAAAGGGTGGAGTGTAATGGTTTGAGCGTGTTAACAAAAAACTATTAAAGAGCCAGCTTATAAAAATAATTACACTGAGAGGAATTATCCAGTGGCATTAAGGGGATGATGTGACCGTGTACATAAAAACAAAATAGAGTCCACATAGTTTTTTTAATTAATTCTAAAAATATAGCCAACATAGTTTATTAAATCAATGAACATAAAAATAAAATCAATAAAATAATGTGTATAAATATAAGTAGTACTCAAACATAAATTTGAGAAAAATCAAATCGAATAAAAATAGAGCAAATTGAATTGGGAGAAGAAGTTTAATCCAAAAGGAGAGAAGTTTAATTGGTAAGGGTACTATGTAGCCATCTTTTTTTTCCATGCAAAATGAATTTATGAAGTTATGCAATGTTTTTGCTATAATTTATAGAAGGTTAGACTTTGGGAATTTTTTTTAAAATTATAAGTATTTTCTGATTAAATTTTTGAAAATTCTTCCACTAAAAACTAATTGCGCTACATCCCACAAATGAAAATAAGAAAAGGGGTAAATTATTTATTTTAGTTTAATGGAGGCTAGGAAAGAAAAATAATAGCTTTTTACTTTGGGAATTTTAAAAAAAATTATAAGTGTTTTCTGGATTAAATTTTTAAAAATTATTCCATTAAAAACTAATTGCGCTACATCCCACAGAAAAATAATAAAATTAAGGGCAGGGTAAATTATTTACTTATGAAGACTAGCAAAGAAAAATAATGAAGGTAAATTATTTTATTTTAGTTTAATGAGAGCTAGGGTTATAGTTCTTCAATCTTTAAAAGCCACAAAGAAAGTACTAGTTGAAGGGTAAATTACTTTAGTTTAAAGGGGGGGTAGAATTATAATTTTTCAATCTTTAAGAGATTAAAGATTTTACTATGGGAATTAATTCCATTATACAATTATAATTAAGACATATCCCTACTACTCCAAACACTTGGAGAATTATAGAGTCTCCTAAGAAGATAGCAAAATATCGTAGATATAGATGAGGAAAAACATATGGTATTGCAAATTTTCATTATTATTATTGTATTGAAATGTATTGAAGGAGAAAGACTCTTCAGCTACTAAATTGATTTGAAACATCTATTAAATTGGTTTGAAACATTTATTGAAATGTATCTTCAGCCCCTTGGGTTTGATTCTTAATCACTACAAATTTGATTTGATGCATGGTATTAAACTGTAGTGCATGGAAATGATTTAACAAAATGTTCTTCATGAATCTACTTGCCTTTGCCTTTGCCTTTTTGATAACTGAATTAGCAGCAATAAGAAATATTGAAGACAACATTCACCAACATGTAAATGATGTGGATCTTATTATTTTTATCCCTTCAGAAATTGAAGTGTGCTCTAATGATTTTTCCTTGTAATCCTAGATAGATAAAATAAACTCATCATCTATATCAATAAAAGTGAATTTTGTCACTACTAACTATCTAATCTGTTAAGATCAAATATATAGTCTCTTGAGACATGATTTGCAATCTTATTGGATATTGGCATGGCTTGGGTGTCAAGATTAACTAGATATATCTTCCTTGGGTGTCAAACATTTTTAACACCAAAGCAATTTCTATTTCTTGAACCCCACCCAAAGCACTACCTCATATTAGGGCTACCTAGCTCTAGAGATGATGTTGTAGAAACAATATTAATGTCATGATGAAACTATTCACCACTATCTAGAAATTAATGTCATTAGTTCAATAAGTGTGTCAAACTCTATATAATCTAAAAAATTCTTGTAGTTTAATACTGATCTCCTTAAATTTGATATATCACACAAGATTGAATTGTTCCATGCAAAAATAATTTGATAGAATGTGCTTTAGTAAATATGCTCACCTTTACCTTCTTGGTAGCTAAATTTCTGAAGGTGGTGTAAAAAATGAACAAAAAGTAGAAACTTTTTGCCTAATTTTATTAGAGTTAGTTGTACTTAGTGTAAATATTTAAAATACTTCATCTTCGAATATTAACATGGTGTAAAAGTGTAAAATCTAGGAATTTGTTTGTAATTTTTAAATATATAATTTATTCTAATACCTAAACCATAAATTTTGGTTAAGTAAAGGATGTATAAAATGACCTTTTTTTAACTTTTGGATGGATGCAAAACAATGCACATGAACGTTAGGTCTAAAAACTAGTATATCAAAGTATTGTTTAAAACCCTTTTGTTGACAAATGTAATTGTTGTTGAGTCTTGGGATTGATATTTGTTATAATTTTATCAAATATTTTTATTATTATTATCTGATAGGATTAAGGTAGAAATCCCAAACCCCTCATGTACATCAACCTTAATTTGGGTGTCAAACATTTTTAGCACTAAAGCACTTTCTATTTCTTGAACCCCATCCAAAGCATTGCCTCATATTAGGGTTACCTAGCTTTAGAAATGTTGTAGAAACACTATTAATGTCATGATGAATCTATTCACCACTATCTAGAAATTAATGTCATTAGTTTGATGAGTGTGTCAAATTCTATATAATCTCAAAGAAATTAGTGTCATTAGTTTGATGAGTGTGTCAAATTCTATATAATTTCAAAAATTATTGTGGTTTAATATTGAGCCCCTTAGATTTGATCTCAATCACCACAAATTTGATATATTACACAAGATTGAATTGTTCCATGTAAAAATAATTTGATAGAATGTGCTTGAGTAAATATGCTCACCTTTACCTTCTTGGTAGCTAAATTTTTGAAGGTGGTGTCTAGGGACACCATTTAGGAGTATTCTTACTTGATAGTTGAATGGGTTCTCCTAGGTCAAACCCCTTTGGTGAGATAGATTAATAGTAATGATAAATATCAAAGACAACATTCAATAACATTTAGATGATGTGGATCTAATTATTTTTCCTTTTAAAAATTGAAGTGTGCTCTAACGATTTTCATTGTAGTCTAGTAGATAAAATTAGTTCACATTTATTTTTTTAAAATACCAAGACACAACAACATGTCACACAAACATGTGTTAAGTCAATCCATAACTACTTGTAGAAGGGGACGAGAAACTCATTTAATTTTTTAAAAAAAATAATTTTATGTTAATTTCTATGCACCATGAGACTAAGGTAAGTCAATCCCAAGCCACTCGAAAATAGACCTTGGGCCTACACTGGTGATTTCAATATAGGGAACAAATTACATATAAAAATGAATTTAAATAATGGTACAATTATGATGAGTAAATAGAGAAGGGTGATCTCACAATAATGTGTCTCACTTGTGGGACATCCTAATTTTTTCTTGAAATCACATATTTTTTTAGATCAATCCTATAGTGGTTCCATCTAAGAGGGTTTGATTCAAGAGGGTTAGATCAAACAACCTAGGCTTAAATCAAACCCCAATGGAGTCACATTGGCACCTATCAAAATGCTAACAAAAATATAAATTTGCTTCACCTTTTGGGCAATCAAATGAACTCATTTGGAAATGCCATTTTGTAAGTATGTATTCCTTAGTATTACCTTTCTAAAAATTATAATATGTAGTATGTTTTTTTTTTTGATTCATAATAAAGATCTATATTAAAATATCTATCAAAAAAATATAGAGTTTACAGCCTATCCATGGCTGGCAAATAGGACATAACAGAAGCCCGATACAGACTGGGAGACAGTATCTACGACCACGTAGGGTCACCACTATAACTATCCATTAGAAAATTTAACCTCCTAATTTATAGAATAGCCTTGCTTCTGCTATACAAAAAGAAGCAAAGGGACCAACATCAGCTAATTAACATATTCAGACAGCTTCCTACTAAAGTGTTCCACTCAGTCGAGACCATCCACTACCACCATGCCAAAGGATTTTTTGATGTAATCCACTGCTATCTCCGCCTGCTCTTTCAATAGCACCAGCTCAAAGCCTCTGGTGTCCAGGATGAACAGGAATAATTTTATGACCTCACCAGGATCTTTGAGAAGAGCCCAATCTCTTGGATGGGGGATACCAACGCCAGGACTAGCAACTTGCAGAGAGAACTCCAAATCCCCTAGATGCTCAGGGTTAAAAATACCTTTCATTATCGCCTCTGCCGAAGCTTTGTCTGACCCTAATTTGAGAAGCATAGCAAGCACCCAGGAGGGGATGTCTGTGTCTACCCTATACCTCTTGTTGTTCTTCATGAAAGCTTTCCCTAGGAGCATTTTAATAGCCCCCACCGTTAATTCATCTGAATGATGGAGCATTCTCTACAACCTAAGATCAGTAACTACCCCGATGAAGGCCATTTGTCTTTTTTTACTGGTAAGTCTAACTGGGGTGTCCATTCCCCCACAATGAATGGCTTCTGCAGAGACTATAACAATAAAATGCGAAGGCATTTGGCGATTTACGAGGGGAGATAATGGGTTGAGATTGCTACCTTCTCAGACTGCTTATCAAAAGCCTGTCGAAGCTTCTTGATTTCCAACTGAACTACCAGCCAACTCTATTGGCAAGAGACACTATATGGATTCATGGTTGTTGTCATTGATGGCAACAAAGGTCATCCCACATATCCGCAAGTCATAGTGTGCTTCTACCGGAAGTCAGAATGAAGATTATTGTGGTCCGGTGAACAAGAACAGAGCATGTGGCAAGGTCCGACAGATTGGTCCGGATCTCTTAGAAGAAGTATCTTGGTGTAGTGCGAATTTGGGGAAGTTAAGAGGACTACCTTGAGTAATAGATTCCAAGGATTTAGCCTCCGATGATGGACAAGGAAAAAGATATGAACAGTTGAATACCGGATTCCTGAGTAACAGTGTGAACAGAGGAAGAACTGACTGACAGAACATTAGATTGCTTTCTGGATGTGTTTCTAACAGTGATAAAGGTTATGAAGACATGGATTATGTTTGGCTGACATGATTAATGATATCTACAAGATATGCTTGATCCGCATTACTTGATGAGGAAGGATTCAGCCGACAGAACAGAGTTTGTGAGAAAATAGACTGTTCCGGATGCCAACTAGAAAGGAGATGAAATTACTTGTGCGGATATATATGCATGATGGATTTAGTTGTGAGAAGTGTTGTTGTGTATTGTTTTTGTGTGAATAAGTGCAGAGTAGAGTAGAAACAGCTAGAGAGATCCAGTATGTGAAAGGAAAGCAGAATAAAGAGAAGAGGAAAGATGAAGTGCAGCAGATCAGTGTACTGAGCCTAATCGGAACTGAACTCCAACATATGTGGATGCTTCTAATCAGTTCAAGTATTGTATAACATTCTTTTGTAGACAGTGTGTCTCCTTGTAGGCAGTGTGCCTCTTTGTGAGAAGTGTGCTCGGGCAGTGAGCCCTAATTGGCAAGTGCCATTTTGTAATTCCTTATTCTTCTAACAGAGAATAATCTTTGGGTTAATCACCCTGTGGTTTTCTCCCTTAACAGGGTTTCCATGTCAAAAATACTATGTCATGTGTTTCTCATTTCATGGTAATGTTTGTTTGTTTGCTTCAATGCTGCATTGATTAATAAGAAAGTTCAAAAGAAGAAATAATTAGGATAACTGATTCACCCCCTCTCTCAGTTATCAACAAACTCATACCATTCTTAGCAATTACCTAAATGAATGCGGCACCCCTTCCACTCGTGCCATCTTACTACCCCTGCAAATCATTAGTACCCCCTTAACTGTCTCGGCCTTGCCACCCATCATGAGGTGGCAAGGCTCCCTCCCAGCCACCCACATAATATTTAGTATGTTTATTTAATATTATATTTAAAAAAAACTTTAATGAATGGTAGGTCTATTACAAAAAATTAATGACCTCTATTCAAGACATTAGGAAAAATAAGAAACATTGTTAGACAAATATTGAAACAAAAGCCTCTAATAAAAGAGGGTTTTGTTTCTAGACGGTCTAGAAACATCCTCCTATGAGTGGCAAGTGGGTAAATGAAGTTCTAAGAGTTTAAATATTCTAGTGTCTTATTGGGTAGAGGGCATGTGTAGGTTGTTTAGGAAAACCATGGATTGTTGTGATTGTGAGAGTGTATTATCTCAGTGTATGAGTCTTGTGACTATGTAGTGTGGAAGTATGTGTGAGACAGTGTCTTATACATTTTTAAGTAATAAGATGGTCTTGAAGAGGCCTATAAAATTTACAATTATGGAGCAAAGAGAAAGGGCTCAATTGGAGAGGACTCTTAAAGGGTTGAGAGAAGTCTAAACAAGACTTAATGTGATGGAGGTTGTGCAATGTAGAGGAGTTGTTGTATATGTTAGTGACTATGATGAATAATACCATGTGGGTGGTATAAACAAAGAGGAAAAGAAGAAGGTTAATTTTTGAATGCCTATGTTATCTAACATTTTTTATAGGTAAGGAGGAAGGTAAAGAAAGAGAAAAGAAAATTTTTATGCAAGAGGATAATGAAAAGATAAAAATATGGTGGTAGAAGATGTAAAGATGTAAATTTTTGAATCAAAGGAAGAAGAGAAAAATGAGATTATAATGGGAGCAAGTATTTTGGAAGGCATGGATGTGTTGTTGGATGAGGTTACATCAAAAGAAAGAGGTGTTGTAGTAGCAACAACCAATGATAATGTGGATGTGGGATTGGATCTTTTGTAGATTAATGTAGGTGTAAAAATGAGTGGGAAGAGTGCAACAATGATTTTTCCTTTAAAGGAAATGAAGATGTTGATCAAATTGGAGTGGTAGAGTACTAAAAGAGAAGAGAGTGAAGAGTACTTTGGGATGGTACAAGGAGTGGAATTTGTAGAAATTGAACCTCAAATGTTTGTAGAAGAGATGAGTGTAGATTTTTGTGCATCAAAATGTAAATGTGAAGGTTATTCTATTTGAAGACAGAAAAAGCATTATGAGGAGTGATGTACAACAAGTGCATCCATATACAACTTGTTATCACTGAATAGTGCACCCTTACTAAGTTGCAAAACTCAACCTATTGGTGAAACATGGGATAACTCCCCTAATTGTGGGCTTAGATTTTGGGAGTTAACCACTAGAGTGAGCTGGTTCTCTTGGTTCTCGGTGTAGGAGCACCAAGGAGACCATATGATTTATGCCTTGTCTTCATGTTGTTCATGTTGTCTTGTTGCTTCAATAAGGTCTTGGAAGACCATTCACTTGTTTGTAATAAGGACTATGTCCAAAATTCTTCATGTTACTTCATGGTTGAGACAGTCATATTTGTAAGCCTTCTAAGGCATTTAAGAGGCAGTCATAGAATCATAGGGACAGTCATACATTGTCATGCATTATAATCCTTTGGCATGTGTCAAGGAGTGATAGACCTTGTCAAAATCTTAATTACATTGTAAAGGTATTTGAAGGCATTGTCAAGTCTAAAACACAACCGATGCCTATGTTAAACCATGTAATTAGTTGTTTCAAAATAGAACAGGATAGTTCGATGGTTGCCATACCTTCCCATCAACCCCAACTGGCCTCCAACTATCCCAAGCCATTGTAGTAGGCTTCTTAAAGCCTTGTAGATGTTTCTTAAACAAGAAGAAGTGAATTGGTGGAAATAAATAAAAAGAAGAGTTCGGTTTTCCTGAAAATTTTTGTGTTTTTGTTGTTCCTGCCCGTGGTCCTCCTCTGTATGGAAATGTCATAAGGCTAAAGGTTGTGGAGAGTTAGAGGTATGAGTTAAGTTATCATTGCAAGTGATTGGAGGTCTTGAAACATCTTTTCATTTGAATTCTCTGCTATTTTCTGAAATCAAGTCACTAAACCCTACCTTAGGGTTTTTGTTAGGAATTATGCCTTTTCTCTCCATTCCACTAGTTTGACTCACCCCTAATCAGTGGAATGGATTGTTCTAGGTCCATTTTCATGTTTCCTAATAAGATTTGTGCAGGGAATCTTAGAAGAGGGAGGTTTTGTTGATGAAACCTAACATCCTCATGTGTTAGGTGTTGCTAAGAAGCTTAGTAAGGAAACAACATAGGACCAATCAGTTGTAGTCCATTTTGGGGACCGAAAACCTGAAGAATCCTTAGTTTACCATGCCATTGAGATTTCCAAATGATTGGTTGAGTTCTGTGAGTCTCTAAAAAGGTGGTTGCTTCACAAAATAGGGCTAATTGGGGCTCTTAGCTACTAGGAGGGGTTATAGGTTAGGCTATACCGTCCAAAACAACCCATACCCAATTTGGGATATGTTGTGGGGAGTCCAAATTGGTATCTTAGGATTGTCTAAGATCTAAGTTTGCAGGCCTGTATCCAAAGTTTTTGCTGACTATTCTTGTTTCAAGGGCTATAAGGGGTTTAGAGGCCTAAAGAAGGAAGTACCAAAACCAAGTTTGTTTAACCTTTGCCAATGGTTTGGATGGGTCCCATGGAATGTCAAATCAAAATTTCCATGATTATTTCAAAGATGTTAACTGTTGTTCCCACTTTTGCAAGTTGATCCTTGAATTTGGGTTTTAGAGTGTGAAGAAAACCTTGTCAATTTGTGGAATCCCCTATCTATCCTAGTTCCTCTACATCATAGTGGTATCAAAGCCATAAAAATTTTTGTTGTTGGTTGTGTAAGACCTGGTATATGTCAGCAGAGGAGAGTGAAGGAGAGGCTAGGAACATGCCTCCAAAAGGGATGATCACTGAAGTTGTTAAGAAGTTCAAGGAGATGGAAGAAAAGATCAAAAGTGGAGTCAAGGAAGCACTCCAAGAAGAGTTGAAGGAATTGAGGATAGGGAAGAGTATAGATGAAGGTTTTGATGAAGAAGAAGAAAAAAAGGAGGAAGAAGAAGATCAAGAAGAGGTAGAGGTGTCTGTAGATCAAAAACATTTCCTAGAAGCCATCAAGGCAATTAGCAAAGATTCTTTAGAGGCTCGGATGGAGATTCCAATGTTTAGTGGAAAGATGAATGCTGATGAAGTTATGGAGTGGATTGAGGTCCTAAATAACTACTTTGAATACAAAAAAGTTCCTAAGAACAAGAGGGTGAAGTTCGCAAAAACTAAACTCATAGGTACTGCCCTTACATGGTGGAATTACACCCAAGGTGAAAGGGTAAAGAATGGGAAGAGTATGATCTCTTCATGGAGCAGAATGTTGAAGAGGATCAAGTCCCAATTCCTTCTATCAAAATATGAGGTACAGATCTACAAGAAGATGCAAAATCTCAAGCAAAGAGATTTGGATGTGGCCACCTACACCGAGGAGTTTCACAAGTTCTCTCTTCGTTGTGGATACATGGAGGATGAAAAAGGTAAAATGGCAAGGTATCTAAATGGTTTGAGTTTTAATATCCAAGATGAAATCAGTCTACTAACCCTTAAAACCGTGAATAAATGCTTTCAAGTGGCATTGAGGGCTGAAGAGAAGTTGAAGAGGAATGGTGAGCAACAAAATAGAGGAAGAGGTGGCAGAAATTTCAGAGGTAGGGGCAGTTTTGGAGGCAGAAATTAGTCCCAAAGAAGTCAAGGGATCTAGTTCCCAAGAACAAAGTGGAGAATCAAGTTCTAGATGAGGCTTTAGAGGAAGGAGACCCAATGGAAGGGGTAGATTTGGTGGACTAGGGAGAGGTCCTAATGTCTTCACAGGAAGGTGCTACAATTACAACCAAGTGGGACATCTAGCCTTTAAATGTCCTAAAAAGCAAGCCTCAAGCTCTCATGGAGGAAAGAGAAGGAACTAGTTGATCCAAGAGGAAGATTGCCAAAGTTTTAACTCTCCAATTGGAAGTGCAGCCCTAGTCGATGAAGGAGAAAGTTTGATGATGAGGAAAACCATGTTGAAGGTGCCTCAAACACAAGAACCCCCTCAAAGGAACAAATTGTTCAAGACAACGTGAAGGGCCTATGGTAAGATTTGCAAGGTAATTGTTGATTCAGGTTCAACTGAGAATTTGGTTTCCATTGAAATGGTAATCAAGTTGAAATTGAAAAGACTTCCTCATGTTAGTCCTTATAAAGTATCATGGTTGAATAAGGGGCAACAAGTTTTGGTAGATGAACAATCATGGGTAGAATTTGAGATAGGGGAATATAAGGACAAGATTTTGTGTGATATAATTCCCATGGATGCTTGTCATTTTCTGTTAGGATGTACATGGCAATATGATGTTCAATCCCAACATGATGGTTAATCTAACTCTTTCATCATAACCAAAAATGGTAGGAAGTATAGAATGGATCCATTGCCAGATGAGAATGCAGAGAAGAGTGTTGGGTCAAGTGTCATGCTTGTGAGTGGTAAAGAGTTTGATGCAGGGGGTAAATCACAAAACACACAATAACAAATATTGAACACAACAAATAGAACTTTCTTTTATTGAACTAGGAAACTCATTACGTCACAGAAGCTCAATTACAATCAGAGGATGAATCCTCTACTGGCTGCAACACATTATAGCTTTCCCAACCTCAAGACTCTAGAATCTTCAGCCTTCAGTAACCCCAAAGTAGCTAGGGTTTCTATTTTCCCACCTATTCTTGACTCTACACTGGCCCCCTTAACTCTACCATTGCCTAGGGTTCCCAAAATAGTCATAAATAGCACTTTTTGGCAGCTTCCAGCTAAATTTCAAATTTTGCAACTCCCTCCAAAAGTAGGTCAACTTCCGGGAAGCATAACTTTTGATCCGGGTGTCCGATTGATGAACCGTTTTAAGTGCCGAAAAGCTCACGATGTGAACTATCACGCCGAAAATCCATAAATGGATTTTTGTCAACTTTTTGGTACATTATGGAATGTTTTAGTGCCTCATATCTTGTTCTAAAAATTTTCAGGGGCTTTTCGAAAAACAAAAACTTTAATATCTTTTAGCTCACAAATGATCTTTGCCTAATTCCTTCACCAAAGGTCTTATATTTCCATTATGTAACTTTCTAGAAGTTTTTTCTTCGTTACATGCCCAAATGCAAACTTTCTAAAAATAGCAGGTACACTTTCCTAATTAGGCAGGTCACTATTTTTAGCAGTTTTGGAAAAACTGAAAGTCCTACATTATTATTCTAGATATTATGGAACCAGAGACACTAATTATGAAAAGAAATGAAAAAAACTTCAATGATTTTGAACTAACTTCTTTTTGGGTGATGCACGATTGCCCTTACACCATTGGATGCTCCTGCATCAGACACCCAGGGTAATTTGAGAAGTGACCCTGTCACGTCTCATGTGTTTGTGTGAGGAAAACCCAAATGGTCAACCTCTACCGTAGACAACCAAGAAGAATCTTCAACAGGCCTTCCTCTCCATTTTACCAGATATTCTTCATATTTCTTGTTCTGAGTACTTCTTCCCACACGGCTATCCAAGATCTCTTCTATCGCCTCCATTGAAGTAGATGTCAAAATACTCCACTGCACTTCTGTTGGTCCATCCTCTATTCCACCTTCATGATATTCTGATAAATCAGCAATGTTTAAAATAGGGGAAATATTGATCCCACTTGGCAGCTCTACCTCATATGCATTTCCTAAATCATGTTTCTTCAAAATTTTGCATGGTCCAAATTTCTTCATTTTCAACTTATTGTATGTTCCAATTGGGAACCTTTTTTTTCTCAAGTGAACCATGACTTCATCTCCTACCTGGAATTCCTTATATCTCCTCTTCTGATCTGCCTTAGCCTTGTACTGAATATTCATTTTATTAATGTGCTTTCTCACCTCTTCATGCAAATTCTTCAGATGTTCTGCAAAGTCTTCAGCTTCAGCACTTGTCTTTTCTCTATTGTCCAGCTTCCTTAACTCAGAAGCATTTCTTGGGCTATTGCCATATACAATCTGGAATGGTGATTTACTAGTACTCCTATTGACAGAATTGTTGTAAGCAAATTCTGCCTGTGGTAAAATCAAATCCTATCCCTTGGGCTTATCTCCTACTAAGCATCGTAGCAGGTTACCCAAACTCCTATTCACCACTTCAGTTTGTCCATCATTCTGTGGATGGTGTGCAGAACTAAACTTCAAATCTGTCTTCAACTTCTTCCACAATGTCCTCCAGAAATAACCAACAAACTTGGTATCTCAATTTGAAACTATGCTCTTTGGTAGACCATGTAGTCTCACCACTTCCTTGAAAAATAACTCTGCAATATGAACATCATCATTAGTCTTCTTACAAGGAATAAAATGTGCCATCTTTGAGAATTTGTCCACCACCACAAAATAGAATCATGCCCTCTCTGTGTCCTTGGTAAACCAAGAACAAAATTCATACTAATATCATCCCATGGCTTCTCTGGTACAGGTAATGGTTGATACAATCCTATATTTTGACTTGTTCCTTTTGCCATCTGACATACTCTACAACTCTGCACAAACTTCCTCACATCCTGCTGCAGCTGTGGCCAATAATAATTTTCACCAACAATAGAAATGGTCTTCTCTCGACCAAAGTGTCCAACCAGTCCTCCACTATGCTTCTCTTTCATCAGGTTCTCTCTCATGGAACTCCTTGGAATGCACAACTGGCTTCCTCTAAACAACATGCTGTCTTGGATTATGAAATCCAACCATTTTGTCCTATCCAAAGTAACAAGCTCTAGACAAGCTTTCCAAGCCTCTACAAAATCTGGATCTTTAGGGTACAAACTTTTGAGCTCATAGAACCCAACAACCTCTATCTTCATTTCTGTCAACAAATTTTGCCTTCTACTCAAGGCATCTACAACTCTGTTGGACTTCCCACTCCTGTGCTTCAAAACAAAGGTATAACTCTACAAAAACTCAACCCATTTTAAGTGCCTTTGGTTCAACTTCCCTTGACTATTAATATACTACAAAGCCTGATGATCAGTATATAAAACAAACTCTTTTGGCAACAAATAATGTCTCCATTTCTTCAAAGCCTGAACTATTGCATAAAATTCCTGATCATAAATAGAATACTTTTTCTTGGCATCATTAAGCTTCTCACTAAAATAGGCAATGGGCTTACCTTCTTGGCTCAGAATAGCTCCTATACCACTACCACTAGCATCACAATCTACCTAAAATACCTTATTGAAATCTGCAAGTGCCAAAACAGGTTGTTCTACAACTTTCTGCTTCAATGTATCAAAGCTCTTGTCGGCTCCTTTAGTCCATCTAAACTCTTTTCTATCTCCTCTCATTGTTTCAATTAGGGGTGCACAAATGCTACTAAAATTCCTGATAAACTTTCTGTAAAAACTTGCCAAACTGTGAAAAGATCTTACCTCCGTTGCACTCCTTGGTGTAGGCCACTCAATGATAGCCCTTACTTTTTCTGGGTCCATCTTAAGACCTTCCTCTGAGACAACAAATCCCAGCTATACCAACTCCTTCTTTGCAAAACTGCATTTCTTTAGATTAATCAGCAACTTCTCCTCCCTCAACTTCTCTAGAACTCTTCTAATATGCATCAAATGCTCATCCCAAGTCTTACTAAAAATCAAAATATCATCTAAATAAACAATAACAAAACTTCCCAAAAATTCTTTCAGTACCTCGTTCATGAGCCGCATGAATGTGCTCGGTGCATTGGTTAGCCCAAATGGCATGACTAACCACTCATACAAACCTTCCTTTGTCTTGAAGGCTATCTTCCATTCATCCCCTTCTCTGATACGGATTTGGTGATACCCACTCTTTAGGCCAATTTTCGTGAAGTACTTGGCTCCACTCAAACAATCCATGATGTCATGCATTCTTGGTAATGGAAATCTATACTTGATCATTATCTTATTGATGGCTCAAGAGTCTGTACACATCCTCCATTCTCCATCCTTCTTTGGTGCTAATACTGCAGGTACCGCACATGGACTTAGGCTCTCCCTTATCAGTCCCTTCCTCAACAACTCCTGAATTTGTCTGTTTAGCTCTTCATTCTCTGCAGGGGTCATTCTATGGGCTGCCTTGTTTGGCAAACTGGCTCCGGGTATCAAATCCATTTGATGACTTATCTTCCTTACTAGTGGTAAACCTTCTGGTACATTATCAGAGATAATGTCCTGGAACTCTTCCAACATATCTGAAACTTCTACAGGTACATCTTCACATTTCTCTTGACTAATCTTAGGAATCAATGCAAAGCATTGACACTCATGCTTCATACCCTCCAAAAATTTCCTACCATCTACCAAACAAATTCTGGCAGTACTACATACCTTTTCTTCCACCTCCTTCAAGGGCTTCAACTTATGATGAACTCCATCCTTTGTTAGGGAATATGTGTTTAAATGGCCATCATGGACAGCACTCTTATCATACTACCACGGCCTCCCCAATAGCATATGACATGCATCCATTGGTATGATATCACATAGCACCTCATCATGGTAGTCACCAATCTTGAACTTCACTAAACACTGTTCATTGACCAAAGCTCTATGGTCCTTCTGCAACCATGCAATCCGATATGGATGCGGATGCTTTCTTCTTGTCAACTTCAACTTGTCAACCATCTCCTCTGAAACAAGATTATCAATGCTTCCACTATCAATAATAATATCACAACACTTACCCTCACATTTGCACCTTGTGCAGAATAAACTCTTCCTCTGATTGGGTTCTTTCTCCTCATTCAGCAAGGTTCTTCTGACAACAAGGGTTTCTCCCCTTTCAGCATCTTCAGAATGCTCAGAATGTGCATCTTCATCTACATGTGCAACTCGTGCATTACCTTTAGGTCTTCTATTTGTCCTTCCTTGATGTTGCAGACACTCATATGCTTGATGCCCTTCTTCTCCACATTGGAAACAGGTTCCTCTGAAGCCTCCTCTTCCAGGTCCTTGCCCAGGTCTGCCTCTTCCTCTTCCTCTTTGCTCACCATTGTTCTGGTCACGAGGGCGGTAGGTATTATCCCCTCTTTGATTTTGACTGGTGCCTACTTCTTCACTTTTCTTTTGATCTTTATTACGGCCTCCATAGGGTCTTCCACCAGTCCTTCCACCTTGACCTCTTCCCCTTTGCTTACTATGAAATCTTTTGTTCAGCTTCTCTTCCACCTTCAGGGAAAACTAGTATGCATCTTCTATGGTGGTCATTCTGACCAGGCTCAACTCCTCTTGAATACTGTAACGGGCTACCTTCTCCTTTTTGGGCTCTGCATGGCCTATCCTTATAGTAATTTTATAAAACTCTTCTGTATACTCCTTAACAGACTTGTTACCTTGCTTTAGTCCTTGCAGCTTCTTCAGCAACTCCATCTCATAGTCCACAGGAATGAACTGCTTCTTCAGTTTCTCCACCATCCGATCCCATCTGGTAATCTTTGTTTTTCCTCTTCTGTTCCTCTCTAATTAGACCTCCTTCCACCAAATATTGGCATGGCCCTTCAACTTTGTTTTTGCAAACTTAACCCGATCTGGGTCCTCCACATATTCATACTCAAAATACTCTTCCATGTCATTGATCCAACCAATAAGCTGTTCTATATTCAAATCTCCAGAATATGTAGAAACTTTGATCCTGGGCCTCTTTCTAATCTTTGAAATGACCCTCAACAACCTTACTTCTGCAGCATCTTCAGTAGCTTCTTGTTCTTCCTCAGATAGCTCTTCTTCAACTTCATCTTCACTTTCTTCTCTTGTCCTCGGCTCAAACCCTCTTCGTAGCTCCTCTTGCAATGCATCGATTTGCCTTTGTAGGGCTCTAAAACCCTCTTCTGTCAAAGCATTCCTCCCAACATGATTTCTTCATGGAGGCATCTTGGTCTCCGCAGCAAACCCACAACCTCAGGTCCTGGTGCAAACTACCTCATGGTCGGTGATCTGTCCACACACTCAGGAACCCTCGCTCTGATACCACTTGATGCAGGGGGTAAATCACAAAACACACAATAACAAATATTGAACACAACAAATAGAACTTTCTTTTATTGAACTAGGAAACTCATTACATCACAGAAGCTCAATTACAATCAGAGGATGAATCCTCTACTAGCTGCAACACATTACAGCTTTCCCAACCTCAAGACTCTAGAATCTTCAGCCTTCTGTAACCCCAAATCAGCTAGGGTTTCTGTTTTCCTATCTATTCTTGACTCTACACTGGCCCCCTTAACTCTACCACTACCCAAGGTTCCCAAAATAGTCATAAATAGCACTTTTTGGCAGCTTCCAGCTAAATTTCAAATTTTGCAACTCCCTCCAAAAGTAGGTCAACTTCCGGGAAGCATAACTTTTGATCCGGGTGTCCGATTGACGAACCGTTTTAACCGCCGAAAAGCTCGTGATGTAAACTATCATGCCAGAAATCCATAAATGGATTTTCATCAACTTTTTGAGATGTTATGGAAAGTTTTAGTGCCTCATATCTCGTTCTAAAAATTTTCAGGGGCTTTTCAGAAAACAAAAACTTTAATATCTTTCAGCTCACAAATGATCTTTGCCTAATTCCTTCACCAAAGGTCTTATATTTCCATTATGTAACTTTTTGGAAGTTTTTACTTCATTACGTGCCCAAATTCAAACTTTCTAAAAATAGCAGGTACACTTTCCTTATTAGGCAGGTCACTATTTTTAGCAGAATAGTAGTTTTGGAAAAACTAAAAGTCCTACATTATTATTCTGGATATTATGGAACCAGAAACACTAATTATGGAAAGAAATGAAAACAACTACAATGATTTTGAATTAACTTCTTTTTGGGTGATGCAAGATTGCCCTTACACCACTGGATGCTCCTGCATCAAAGTTTCTAGACACCCTTAAGGAGGAAGGAACCCAAGGGTATGCTCTAATTTTGAACCTAAAAACAATCCTAATTTGCATGATCCTAGTGAGGAAGAGGTTCCTAAGGAGGTGCAATAATTGTCAAAGAAGTATAAGGGTATCATGGTAGAGGAAATGCCTAATGAGTTGCCACCTATTAGAGACATAAGCCATCAAATGGACTTCATACCAAGATCTACTTTGCCAAACAAAGAAGCCTACAAGATGACACCTTCTCAAAATGAAGAGATTGTCAAGAAAGTGCAAGAATTGTTGGATAAGAGATTGGTGAGAAAGAGCCTTAGCCCACGTGCTATCCCAACAGTCCTAGTCCCTAAAAAGGATGGTAAATGGAGGTTGTGTATAGATTCTAGATCCATTAAAAAGATTACTATAAGATATAGGTTCCCTATGCCAAGGATTGAGGACCTAATGGACTATTTGGGAGGGGCTAGATACTTTTCTAAGATTGATCTTAAGAGTGGGTATCATCAAATTAGGATAAAGAAAGGGGATGAATGGAAGATAGCATTCAACATAAATGAGGGACTTTATGAGTGGTTGGTAATGCCATTTGGTCTATCTAATTCTCCAAGTACTTTTATGTGTCTCATGAATGAAGTGTTGAAGGATTTCATTGGCAAATTTGTTGTGGTGTACCTTGATGACATTCTTGTTTTCAAAAGGACTAAGGAAGAGCATTTGCAACATTTGGATTGGGTTTTGAAGAAGGTACATGATGAACAATTGATGATCAACATAGAAAAGAGTGTCTTCATGAAGGAAGAACTCACCTATCTTGGTTTTGTCATTTCCCAAGGTAGTTTGAAGATGGATCCAGCAAAGGTAGAGGCCATTTTGTCATGGCCAACTCCAGAAACAATAGGTGATTCAAAAAGTTTTCATGGTTTGGCAACATTTTATAGGAAGTTCATAAGGGGTTTTAGTCATATTTGTGCACCAATTTTGGATACCATCAAAGGGGGCAGAAATGTAAGTTTTCTTGGACAAAGGTAGCCAATGATTCTTTTGAAATTCTGAAACAAAAAGTAGCACAACAGCCCATTCTTGTTTTTCCCAACTTTAACAAGTTTGTGGTGGAATGTGATGCTAGTAACCTTGCTATAGGGGCTTTCCTAAGTCAAGAAGGTAGGCTAGTTTCTTTCTTTAGTGAAATATTGAATGATGCTAAGAGAAAGTACTCTACTTATGACTTGGAATTGTATGCAATGGAGCCAGCTTTGAAAAAATGGAGGCACTATCTTTTGCCTAAAGAGTTTATTGTTTATACTGACAACCATGCACTTAGTTTTCTAAATTCACAGGAGAAACTCAATCATAGGCATATGAAATGGGTTGAACAGCTCCAAGCATATACTTTTTCAATCAAACACAAGAAGGGGAAGGCCAATAAAGTGGCAGATGCATTGAACAGAAGGGTGTGTATGGTTCAAGAGATTTAGTTGCAAAGTGTAGGGGTTGATGCTCTCAAACATATATATCAGGATGATGAAGATTTCAAGGAGGTATATGAAGTTTGTTCACAGTTTTCTGACTCCTATCATTTTGATTTTTTTGAGTTTTTGTTGCAGCAAGGGTTGTTTTTCAAAGGCAGCCAATTATGTGTTCCTAGGTGTTCCATGAGGGAGAACATCATAAAGGAAAAACATTGTGGTGGACTAGGAGGTCACTTTGGGCTGGACAAAACATTGGATCAAGTGAAAAGGTTTTATTTTTGGCCTAAAATGCAATCAAATATCAGAAAATTTGTTGAATGTTGTAGTATTTGTCAAAGGGCAAAGGGTACTTCATCTAATGCTAGTCTATATAAGCCACTTCCTGTTCCTCATAGGCCATGGGAAAGTATTAGCATGGATTTTTTCTTGGGTCTTCCTAGGACTCAAAGAGACTTTGATAGTATTTTTGTTGTGGTGGATAGATTCAGCAAGAGAGCTCATTTCTTGCCATGTAAATGCACTAATGATGTTTCACACATTGTTGGTTTGTTCTTCAAAGAAATTGTTAGAATCCATGGTTTGCCTCTTAACATTGTGACTGACAGGGATTCAAAGTTTGTAGGCCACTTTTGGCATACTTTGTGGAAGAAGTTGGGCACTCAGTTCTCATTCACTTCAGCCTATCATCCTCAGACTGATGGCCAAACTGAGGTAGTGAATAGGTCCTTGGGAAATCTTTTCAGGTGTCTCACAAAGTAGCATGGAGAAGCATGGGATATGATCATCCCTCAAGTAGAATTTGCTTATAATGACTTCACCAATAGAAGCACAGGAAGGATTCCATTTGAGGTTGTCTATGGGATTCACCCAAGAGGCATTCTTGAATTGAGAGATCTACATGGATTAGAGAGGAAAAGTACTCAAGGTGAAGACTTTGCATTGGCCATGAAGGACATCCATGATATTGTAAGAGAAACTCCTCAAAGGAACAATGAGAAGTACAAGGAGAAAGCCAATGAGAGAAGGAGAGATGTGCAATATAAGGTTGGGGATTTGGTCATGGCACATTTGAAGAAGGAGAGACTTCCAAAGGGGCAGCCAACCAAACTCCTCATGAAGAAGATAGGTCCATGCCGGACTGTGCACAAGTTTGGGTCAAATGCCTATGAGATTGAGCTTCCTCAAGGCTTGGCAATTTCTCCCATCTTTAATGTTGCTGACTTGTTTCCATACATGGGTGATAATGTTGCAAGTCTTGATGCAGCCCAAGAAGATGAAGATTGGATAGAGGATCTACCTCCCAGCCAACCATTAAAAATGGAATGCATTCTTGATACCAAGGTCATCAAAAGGACTAGAAAGAAGACCTACAAATAGTTCCTTTTCAAATGGAGTGGCTTACCCATTGAAGATGTCACTTGGATGAGTGAAGAAGACATCTTGAAGCATGGTGTCACAGTTGCTGATCTGATTTCTCAAGAGACTTGAGCTCTTTTCCACCCCGGGAGCATGGTGCAGGAGCACCAAGGAAACCATATGATTTATGCCTTGTCTTCATGTTGTTCATGTTATCTTGTTGCTTCAATAATGTCTTGGAAGACCATTTACTTGTTTGTAATAAGGACTATGTCCAAAATTCTTCATGTTACTGTCATGGTTGAGGCAGTCATATTTGTAAGCCTTCTAAGGCATGTAAGATGCAGTCATAGAATCATAGGGATAGTCATACATTGTCATGCATTATAAGCCTTTTGGCATGTGTCAAGGAGTGATAGACCTTGTCAAAAGCTTAATTACATTGTAAAGGTGTTTGAAGGCATTGTCAAGTCTAAAACACAACCGATGCCTATGTTAAACCATGTAATTAGTTGTTGTTTCAAAACAGAACAAGGCAGTTCAATGGTTGACATACCTTCCCATTGACCCCAACTACCCTCCAACTATCCCAAGCCATTGTAGCAGGCTTACTAAAGCCTTGTAGATTTTTCTTGAACAAGAAGAAGTGAATTGGTGGAAATAAATAACAAGAAGAGTTCAATTTTCCTAAAAACTTGTGTTTTCGCTGTTCCTGCTCGTGGTCCTCCTCTGTACAGAAATGTCATAAGGCTAAAGGTTGTGGAGAGTTAGAGGTATGAGTTAAGCTCTAATTGTAAGTGATTGGAGGTCTTGAAATGTCTTTTCATTTGAATTCTCTGCTATTTTCTAAAATTGGGTCACTAAACCCTACCTTAGGGTTTTTGTTAGGAATTATGCCTTTTCTCTCCATTCCACTGGTTTGACTCACCCCTGATCAGTGGAATGGATTCTTCTAGGTCTGTTTTCATGTTTCCTAATAAGATTTGTGTAGGGAATCTGAGAAGAGGGAGGTTTTGTTGAAGAAACCTAACATCCTCATGTGTTAGGTGTTGCTATGAAGCTTAGTAAGGAAACAACATAGGACCAATCAGTTGCTATCCATTTTGGGGACCCAAAACCTGAAGAATCCTTAGTTTTACCATGCCATTTAGATGTTCAAATGATTGGTTAAGTTCTGTGATTCTCTGAAAAGGTGGTTTCTTCACAAAACAGGGCTAATTGGGGCTCTAGGCTACTAGGAGGGGTTATAGGTTAGGCTATACTATCCAAAACAACCCATACCCAATTTGGGATATTGTTGTGGGGAGTCCAAATGGGTATCTTAGGATTGTCTAAGATCTAAGTTTGCAGGCCTGTATCCAAAGTTATTGCTGATTGTTCCTGTTTCAAGGGCTATAAGGGGTTTAGAGGCATAAAGAAGGAAGTACCAAAACCAAGTTTGTTTATCCTTTGCCAATGGTTTGGATCAGTCCCATGGCATGTCAAATCAACCTTTCCATGATGATTTCAAAGATGTTAACTTCTGTTCTCACTTTTGCAAGTTGATCCTTGAATTTGGGTTTTAGAGTGTGAAGAAAACCTTGTCAATTTGTGGAATCCCCTATCTATCCTAGTGCCTCTACATTAGTTCTCACCTACTACTGCTTCTCGAAAAGGAAAGAGATGGGAATGACATGAAAATAAAAATCTAAGATCTAAGGTGATACACCAAATGACTTTTGACTTGCATTTGTTTAAATGAACACAATATGCACAACAACTTAAACTTTAACATACACAACCCAAAATTTCATGACTCTTGCATAAGTATTTCATGGCCAAGTTTGACATCTAGGACAACATTTAGAAGGAAATAGAAATGTTTTCACAACTTAAACTTTTCCCTTAGCTGGTTAAACACAAGCAATGACCTACAAAAGTATATATTTCTGCATAAAAGGCAATGAAAACGAGACAAAAATCAAGGGGAAGAAGCATCACCACAAGATTACGTCAACCATTTTTAAGTTTTCATAATGAAATGGCTTTGAGAAGGTAAAAACAACTTGTCTTTATTGATCATAATGTTCATAAATAAGATACATGTTTGACAATGAGTTGACATGCCAAATTTTGATAAAAAAGAACCTTCATAGGTTACATCTAAAATGAGCCGAGAAAACTAACTTCCTGAATTCAATGGTCTATTTTTTCTACTTCTAGAGCTCCAAAAACAAGAAATAACTCTCCCAAAACTAGACAAAAGAAATCTTATATGTCCCCCTCAACACATAGGAGAGAATATAGGGCTACAATCAATGTAAAAGCCACAACCAAGGTGCTTGGTAAAACCTCATATGTGATCCAAAGAGTCCTCCTTTGAATTGACTACTCCATGACACTTTGTGTATATTGAGGAAAGTCTTCTAACTACCCTTTGACTCTTTCAAACCCCATTCACTCTCCTTGCATGTTTGATTCAACTCCTAAAAAGGCTCCTAGATTGCTGGCATGTGTTCAACTACCCATAATGTAGTTATGACTAGCCATTACTCCCTTAACTCTACCTCAACCATCATTTACAAGATTATAGGACACATGTTTAAGAATTTTAAAACTTTAAGATCACCTTGGAAGCATGTACCTATCTTTGAGAAGCCAATTGTTGTCACAGTTTTAGAAATTGCTATCATAGTCTTTCACATTTTTTACTGATGTTCCATTTAGTGAAAACTCTTGTGACTGCAATTTTTGTCTGTGCTTGACATTGACTACTCTTTGTTTTTATAAATCCATGTTACATCTCCTTAAGACTATTCTACTACTGCTCTTTTGACATGACTGGTAACTAATCTAGTTTTCTTCATGTTTACTTATTTGCTCATGGAGTTCCTCTTCTTCAGCTTGGACTACACTTTTATTATGACTGTCTTCTCTAACATTCCTGCTGCTCCTGAAACTCATGAGGTTTGCTACTCGTAATTTATTTATATGTACTAACTGCTCCTTCATCCTATCCTCACTAACATCAGATTGTCTTCATTTACCTTAAACAACTTCTCATACTTGACAACCTCATAAGGACACTTCTACTTTCATAGGTTTTCAATCATATGCTATCACAGATCTTAGTGACTACTCTCTAAGACCTTTGTATACCTTGGATCTCTTTGGACTACTTTTTATGACTATTTGTTCTAGTCTTATTCCTTGACCAAAACCATACTTTGCATGCTTCCTATAGAGATCCAAGACCCTTGGCAAACTCTATGCCTCTGCATTAGTGTTCTTAGGGTTATGTTGATCATTGTCTCCTTTGCCCAATAGGGTGTTATCTTTGCTATCTACAAACACTGCCCATTATTCACTGCTCACACAGTCATATCTATATTCATGCATCTTGAGAGACAACTCCTTGAAGTAATCTCTCCTCACTATGTCACAACCATTTGGGTTTAGAATCTTGAATGATCTCCTTATAACTTCATGATCTCTTACCTCACTGTTAGGACTTGTTAGCACTGTCTATCTTGGAAACTATCTTTGAATAGTCTATTTCCACTGCTAACCAACACTTCTCTACTAACCAAGGTGATAAGTCTTTGCAGGTCTATAGATCTCTATAGGCATACTACTTCCTTTGTATGATAGTCATTCACTGTTATGCCCTCCTTTGACACAAAATGGTAACAAGTGGATAGGGTTTACATTAGTTGTAATGTTGCAAAAGATAGTTTCATTGTTTTAAGAGGTCAAAAACATGTGTAAGGCCTTAACTTTGAGTATTCAAACTATATTCACCATTCTATTTGGTCTCACTTACAACACTTGAAGAACTTGGAGGGTCTTTCCCAAATATTTGTCACCTATAGGGGATGCATTACATGGTCTTGACACTACTTATCACTCCAAATGCAAACACCATGCCATTCATACTTTTACAACTCTTGACTACCCTAGATAGGGAGAGACATGAAAACTTTACAATGAATAAATCCAACTTTGCAGGGGCTCAATCTGAAAACTCATATTCTCCCAAATTTAACATGGTTTACATCTGGTTATAGCATGTAGAGCTTCCAAAACTACCTTGTGCAAACTTTAGGTCATAGACCACCCGTGTCTCTGACAACTCCAAGGCTTTACATATGATTTGTGCAAGGTTTACTTTTCTATGGATGAGCCTGAAACAAATCTACCTTTAAAGGTTTGGCAGAGATTTATACACATTATAGGAGCCTAAACAAAGATATACTAGGGACCATCAGATTCTGACAGTCCTTACCAAACCTTTGGTGTGAAACCCAAATGTATACTATGCATTTTGAAAGGACTCTTACCAAAAGAAAATAGAGAAGTATCATTCATCTACATATTGTAATGAACCATCATCACACTATGCCAACTCCATTGTATCTTTCACCATGTCAAATCTTTGTTATGTCTTTTCATTTTGTACCTCAGTGTTTGACAAAACTCTTTAGATTCTTAGCATAGACTGCCATGGCTTTAGACACTCTAAGATAATCATTAACAAAGAAGCTACCATTCTATTTGATGTCTCTTTCTTAGGGTATGCTACCTTGGACCTTCTCAGGGTTAAATGAGTTAACACAGTCCCCAAATGATCATCACAAATCACAAAACCTACACTGTACCACAGAGCTATGAACCCATGTTACCTTGTGTCCTCTGCAAATCTTTAGAACCTCCACATACATCCCTGATACGTGTTCCCTCATGGATTCTTCTTGGTGTTGAAAGACTAACCTCCGTGATAAAAATTTCTATGAAAGTTTTTCTTTCATGCATGAAAACCTACAATGACTTGCCCCATGGATTACACCTATTCTTAATCTACTCCAAGCTTCATACAGCTGTTTGGTTCTCATTATGAGGAAAAACATGTTGCAAAACAAATAGCAAACCCTAACACAACACACTAAGACTCAGAAAACTTGACCATCTTCTAAACATGCATTCCCTCCCTTGTTTATACAGGCCCTTTTGGCAAACATGAGACTTGGTGAATGGTCAAAACCTTATTACTATAGTCTTTTAAATCAGAAAGTGCATTGGTTACATGGAAAGGGGACTCTTTGCATTGTCAAAGGTTTTAAATAACTCTTTTAATCTCTCACATGACCACAACCATAAAGGATATAACAATGACCTTGGAAACATTATTGTATGCAAATGCATGATATAAATAATCTTGTAAAGCATGGCCAAACTTCTTCTCTTAAACATATGATTCAATTGCTGTCATGAAAGACTAGACTTTCTTATGATTGACAAATGGGCAGAAAACGAAGACTTGGAAGATACAAAGGATTGACAAGACGCAAACCTGTTGGTTAATGATGAAGGGGGTAAATCATAAAACACACAATAATAGAAATTGAATACAGAGAATAGAACTTTCTTTTATTGATCTGGGCAACTTATTACATTACAGAAGCTTAATTCCAATCAGAGGAATCAATCCTCCATAGGCTGGAAAACTCTACAGCTACCATCACCAGGCTCTAGAATCTTCACCTTTTATAACCTCCAAATCAACTAGGGTTTCTATTTTCTCACCTATCCTTGACTCTACACTTGCCCCCTTAACTCTACTACTACCCAAGGTCCCCAAAATAGCCATAAATAACACTTTTTGGTGGCATCCAGCTAAGTTTCAAAATTTACAACTCCGTATAAAAGTAGGTAAACTTCCGGGAAGCATAACTTTTGATCTGGGTGTCCGATTGATGAACCATTTTATGCGTTGGAAAGCTTGCAATGTGAACTATCACATCGAAAATCCATAAACGGATTTCTATCAACTTTTTAGGACATTTAGGGAAGTTTTAGTGCCTCATATCTCGTTTTGGAAATATTTAGGGGCTTTTCAGAAAACAAAACTTTAATATCTTTCAGCTCACAAATGATCTTTGCCTAATTCCTTCACCAAAGGTCTTATATTTCCATTTAGCAACTTTCTGCAAGTTTTCACTTCAATCCGTGCCCAACTGCAAACTTTATAAAAATAGCAGGTACACTTTCCAAAATAGGTAGGTCACTATTTTTAGTAGTTTTGGAAAAACTGAAAGTCCTACATTATTATTCTGGATATTATGGAACCATAAACACTAATTATGGAAAGAAATGAAAATAACTACAATGATTTTGAATTAACTTCTTTTTGGGTGATGCAAGATTGCCCTTACACCACTGGATGCTCCTGCATCAGTTAATATGCTTATTTGATCTAATAGGGACAAATAGGTAACATTCTTGGTGACCTCTACTGATTGCTTGCCTGCTAAGCAAGGAAGACTTGTAGCTTTGGGTATCCATTGGGCAATAGAGTCAAGAAAACACCTGAAACAACTCAAAATAGACTTGAATATTGTTGTTAGAACCTCAACACAACAAAACAAGACACAAGACAAACACAAGACTACCTAAATTCAAAAAACTACTTGTGCAGCTGCACTTGGAGGAAAACAAACTACAACAACTAACCTACTAACCTAAACTAAACATATGAAATAGGCTAACTAAATAAAACCATTAACTGGTTCCTTGAAATAGCTACCCCTCCTCATCAATTTGCAATATTTTTCATGTTTGTGAACATCAAAGAGGAGGAGAAGAGATGGCACATGTTTAACCAATTGTTGCAATGCTTCTTGAAGAGAGGAAACAAACTCACTTACCCACTTGTATTTCCTATTCATGTTGTCTTGAAGTGGATAGTGTAGATTAGGTAAATGCAATAAGGCAAAACACTAAATCAAATGCAAATGAAACACAAGATTATACCTCATAAAACACAACCTAATCCCATCAAGGGAAGAAGGAGCCTTTGCACCCAAAAGAAGCTCCCAAGACCAAGATTATCCCTAGACTATGGATTCAAATGTGAAGTGCTTCTCAATTGTGCAACTCACTATTTACTCAAAGGTGATTTTGGCATGGTAACTTTGCATGGAATTGGATGATGAAAATGACTTGTGAGAGGTTGTATTTATAGACTTTTTGGAGAGATTTTGATCCAAGGGTGGAGATTGAATGGAGAGATCAATGGTGGAGGATGAAAGTGATGTGGAGGGCCTAGATTTGATCTTGGAAGATGGAGGGCTAGGAATAAAAGTAAATCTTTTATTCATTTTTAGGAAAGGGGTGAATAAATGAGGTTGGGTGAGATGGATTATTTGTGAATTAAAAATTCACATGGGGAAGGGTAAAATGAATTAAAAATTCATTCGGGGAAGAGTGGATATTTATTAGTTATGACATGTGTAAGGGATGTGTAAGAGGAGTAAATGTGATGTGTGATTTATTTGAATTTTAAATTTGAGGGATGTGGAGAGAAGTGCTAATGAGGGTTTGACTCACTTAATTAGGGTGATTAGCCTAATTAATGTGGCTGGAATAAATTAGTAGAGGGATTAGAGGGGGGATAAGATTAATTAATTAGTGATTTAATTAATTAATCCTAAGGCTAGGATGAGGTAGGCTATAGTAGGCAATTAAATAATAGCTATTTAATTGTCTAGGGTAGGGATAGGCTAATTAGTAGGCTAGATTAATTAGTTAAAATGGTTTTAAACTAATTAATGGGATTTAGGGAAAATGGGGAAATTGATTAATAAATTTTGCATATTTATTAAATCAATTGGCTAAGGTTTGGACTGTTGAATTAACATAATTAATTCAATTTTGGGGATGAAATGGTGTGGATTTAGGAAATGAAAGGGGTAATTAATTAAATACAAATTTAATTAATTGGTTGGAAAGGAAATTGGTATGTTTAGGGATGTCGAGAGTCAGTTTGGTGGTTAAGACATTTTTAGGTGTCTACAAATAGGACAGCTGGATATGCTCTTTTTCAATAAAATTTTCATGTTTGGGTGCAAAAATACTTTGAGATGCATTGTTGTCTTCCATCCTAGCTAGATGCCTGATAGGACATCCCCTTGAAATCTTTGGACTGATTGGTTCTTTTTCTTCATTTGGTGTGATGGTGTCTTCCATTTTGCTCTCATGTTGTTCTTGTGTGAGAAACAATTGACTTGGGACTTCATGGTTTTCTCCTTCTTCCTTCAAAGAACCCAAAAATGTTGATATAATGTCATCATGGGTGCATTCTTCAAACCTTTCCTCCTTTTGTTCATGGTTGTCCTGTTTCATGGCTGAGTTTGAACATGTGAGAAAAAAATTGAATGACTAGAAAAAATATCATTGCCTTCACATTGCATGATAGTTTGTTGGATGTCAACTCCTCCTCCATGGTCAATGGATCATCCTCTTCCATTAAGATAGCCAATAACTCATCAAAGCTATCAACTCTTGGAAGATTCTTAGGAATAACTGATACAAGCTCCAAATTCACATTATTACTCACAAAAGTACACTCCAAATCAGGATTTTCTTCTTCAATGAAGGAAGGAAAATGTTCAAACAATGCAGTAGCCTCTTCCAACAAAGTTTCATTTGCTCTATCAGCCTCATCTCCATCTGTATAGCAGAAAGGAAGTTCCTCCAACTAGTTGAAATCTTGCAAAACAGCCTTAAGAGAGGTTTCTTGACTTGAAAGAAAGGACCCTTCTTCATCAAGACCACATTCTTCCCCTTGTTCCGTGTCTGATTCTTCTGATTGGGTGGCACAAAAAGGGTTGAGAATAGTTATCTCTTCCTCATCTTCACTTGAAATATGCTCCTCTTCACCTACATAGCCTTCATTTTCTTTCCATATAACAGTTCCTCCTTTGAAAAGGGAGATGGTGGGAGGGAAAAAGAGTTCAACTGATAAAGTAGAATAAACATGCTTATTGCTAAGAAGGTTATAAGGTATTATGGGCTGCTCTTGGTTATGAATTGGCTGTTGGATTGAAAGACCACTCCTAAAACTTGGAATTTTGACACAAGGAGGCTTACTTGAGGATTCAAGAGATTTTCCTTGTTTAAAACTAGGATTTTTGGACTTGGCAACCTCTTCATCCAAAGGATGACTCATCATTAGAGGAAGATCTAAATTGAAATTAGGAAAGAAAGGGGCTATTAGGTTTCATACCTTTGTATTTGGGCCATCAATTGCTTCATTTGTTCTTCCTTGGCTATAATTTGTCTGTTAAAGCATTTTTCCTCATACACCCTTCTATTTTATGCCTCCTACTAGTGCAAATAAGCTTGATATGCAAGCTCTTCCTCCTACCAACTATATTTTTTCTCATTTTTAATATCATCTAACTGCATTCAAAATTTTAACATCATATCTCTTATATCTTGAATGCTCATGTTTTCATCATCTTGAAGCTAGCTAGGAGAATAGGCATGTTGGTTATGAGAAATATGGTCCTCTTGGGACTGAATGTAGGCATACGAAAGCTGCCAAGAAGGTTGAGCATGGATGGTTTGAAAATACTCCTGTTGGTAATGCTGGTTGCAATGAGGAAAAGAACTGTTTGGAGGCCAAAAGCTAGAATTTTCATGAAATGGAGGAGGATAACCATTGTGGTATTGATAACTATCATTGCAAGGGTAAAGCATGAAGAACAGGCAAGTCTAGATAGCAAATTTCAAATGAATATAGACAACCAGGTCTTGAAACACTAGGATGTAGATTAGAACACCAAATAGAGTCACCAAGTACTAAGAAAAAACTTTCAAATGACAGAAAGCTAACAAGTAGCACCAACCTCATTAGCTACATGTATCTGGATTGTTAAAACTAGCTAATATATGATTAGAGTTGCCATGGTGTTGTTTGTACTGCCTCCAAAGGCTAATAATACTGAGAGAAACACCAAATCTCTCAACATTTTGATGAGAAGTTCATCAAACTAGTCCCACCGGGTGTGCCAAAAACTGTTATCACCGAATAGTGAACCCTTACTAATTTCCAAAACTTAGCCTATTGGTGAAACATGGGATAACTCCCTTGATTATGGGCTCAGATTTTGGGAGTTAACCTCCAGAGTGAGTTAGTTCTCTTGGTTCTCACCTACTACTACTTCTCGAAAAGAAAAGAGATAGGAATGACATGAAAATGAAAACGTAAGATCTAAGGTGATACACCAAATGAATTTTGACTTGCACTTGTTTAAATGAACATAATATGATCAACAACTTAAACTTTAACATACACAACCCAAAATTTTAGGACTCTTGCATTAGTATTTCATGGCCAGGTTTGACATCTAGGACAACATTTAGAAGGAAATAGAAATGTTGTCACAACTTAAACTATGCCCTTATCTGGTTAAACACAAGCAATGACCTGCAAAAGTATATATTTCTGCATAAAAGGCAATGAAAATGGGACAGAAATCAAGGGGAAGAAGCATCACCACAAGATACATCAACCATTTTTAAGTTTTCACAATGAAATAGCTTTGAGAAGGTAAAAACAACTTGTCTTTATTGATCACAATGTTCATAAATAAGATATAGGTCTGAAAATGAATTGACGTGCCAAATTTTTCTAAAAAGAACCTTCATAGATTACATCTAAAATGAGCTGAGAAAACTAACTTTCTGAATTACAATGCTCTATTTTTCTGCTTCTAGAGCTCCAAAAACAAGAAAGAACTCTCCCAATACTAGACAAAACAAAGCCTATATCTCCCACTCAACACATAGGAGAGAATATAGGGCTACAATCAATTTAAAAGTCACAACAAATGAGCTTGATCAAACCTCCTATGTGATTCAAAGAGTCCTCCTTTGAATTGACTACTTCATGACACTTGGTGTACGTTGAGGAAAGTCTTCTAACTTCCCTTTGACTCTTTCAAACTCCATTGACTCTCCTTGCATGTTTGATTTAGCTCCTAAAAAGGCTCCTAGATCACTGGCATGTGTTCAACTACCCATAATGTTGTTATGACTAGCCATTACTCCCTTAACTCTACCTCAACTATCATTTACAAGATGATAGGACACATGTTTAAGAATTTGAAAAGTTTAAGATCACCTCAGAGGCGTGGAGAAAGAGAAATAGTCCCTTTCTTATTTACCACAATCTAGCAATACCTCTGTCATATACCCTTATGAGTTTGTCAACCCTTTGACTGCCTACATGCATGGAATGGTCTTCATTCTTTATTGTTAGTAAAAGGAAGCTAGGTGTGTGGAAATCACTTCCTACACTAATCTAATGAGGAGAGGGCTATGCAAATTCAAATTAATTCTTACAACTATAGCAACATAGAACATCTAAATGAGATATTGTAGCAATACACATGAACCAGAAAGAAGACAAAAGAAGAGAGACAAAGATTTACAGTGGGGAAAACCCTTATCAGGTGAAAAACCCCACATTTAGAAACCTGCCCAATGTATTAACAAAACTAAAAGTTGTTTACAATACACTTACAATGCAAGCTTCAATGGTCTTTGACACTCGTGTTTGGAAATAATTTGGGAGTATAACAGTACCTGTAAAACCTGTAATATAACTCCTCCTCCAAGCACCTGTTTATATAGCATATACAAGGCAATATTGGTCCAAACATGGAATGGGCATCCAACATGACCTCATGGCCCAAACCCACGTCTAAGGACACTTGGTCGACATTGTAGAATGTGCGTGAAACTTGTCCACAGATCCCATCCCAAAGAGGTTGCCTATTTCCAAAATAGGCTATGACAGATGCTCTTACGACACTTATGACCGTCATAGAATCTGTCATAGCGGTTACAACTTATAGCTAGAAGAGAATCTATCATACACATGCTATAAATAGCATATTCTCTTACAACATGTCATAGTCCACCTTGGGGTGCCCACATATGCCTTTTTCAAAGATGCTTCATGACACATGTCTTCACCTGTCTTATAAGCTTCTATTTTTGACTCTTACATGTCACAGATACTATTATAGGAATCCGTCATAACCATTTCATTCAATATTCCCTTACACAACATGAAAGATACCAAAACATGGAGAAATGTTCCTACCACAAAGTGGGATGCCTATCTCCTCATGTGAGGACAAAATTACAAGTTGTCATCTTCCATGTAGGATGACACATCACCTTGCCACATCTCACAACATGACAATATGGAATTTACAATTTATTTACAACATAGGCAATTAATTAACAAATACAAACATAAATAATGCAATGAATTACCAAGGTTGAGATCCTTAATTCCCAATATTCTCCCACTTATCAAACACCTTGTAAGAGCCAATAGAGTAACATGATTTAATAGCTATAGGCTGAGAGGCCCATAGACTCTGAGCACCATCTGAACTTCTCTGTGCCCACTAGTTTTGTCAATGCATCTGCAACATTATTCAAAGTATCTACCTTCTGCAAATTTACCTTTCCATCCTTAGCCATGTCTCGTATGAAGTGAAACTAAACATCAATGTGCTTTGTTCTAGCATGGAAAGTTAGATTCTTCACGAGGCAAATTGCACTCTGACTGTCAAAACTGATTGTGATCTGACCTGCATCAACACCAATATCCAAACATAATCTCTTAAGCCAAATGGCTTCCTTACAAGCATGAGTTGCTGCCATATACTCAGCTTCTGTCATGGAAAAAGCAACCATAGGTTGTCGCTCACTCATCCAACTAATAGCACCACCAAATAGTGTAAACACATAAGCACGGGTGGATCTCCTGCTGTCAATGTCACCTGCCCAATCTGAATCCACAAACCTATAAATGTTAATAGAATGTGGAGGTCCTGTAGCATTACCATGATATCATATGGAATACTCAGAAGTACCCCTCAAATATCTGAACACTCTCTTAACTGCATCCCAATGGACTTGTCCAAGATTAGCCATAAATCGACTAAGGACTCCAACTGCTTGGGCAATGTCTGGTCTTGTGCAGACCATAGCATACATCAAACTACCAACAGCACTAGCATAAGGTACTTTGCTCACGTCCTCCACCTCACTGGGAGATTTTGGACAATCCTCAACAGACAACTTTGTCCCCAAAGAAATAAGAACACACAATGGTCTACAATCTGCCATGCTAAACCTATCCAACACATGGTCTTCATATACTTACTTTAGCTTAACAAGAGTTTTATGTTGGTTCTATCTCTTCTGATCTTCATTCCTATAATGTACCTAGATGCCCCTAAATCTTTCATTTCAAACTATGTTGACAACTAAGATTTGAAATTAGAAATCATATTCTTACCCTTCCCAATGTGCAACATGTCATCAACATATAGTGCAATAATGAGAATATGATCACCATCAAACTTATCATATACACAATGATCTAATTTTGATCTCACAAATTCAATAGACAACACAAAGGCACCAAACTTCAAATACCATCTCCTAGGGGACTACTTCAAACCATACAAAGACTTCTTAAGTTTGCAAACCAAATTTTCTTTATCTTTCACCATGTAATGCTCTAGCTGTGACATGTCGATTTCTTCCTCCAAATCACTATGAAGGAAAGTTGTCTTCACATCCATCTATTCTACCTCTAAATCATAAGTTGCTACGAGAGACAACAGGAATCAAATGGATGTCATCTTTGCAATGGGAGAGAAGATCTCACCATAATCTATACCCTCCACTTGTGAATACCCCTTTGTAACTAATCTAGCCTTATACCAACATTGCCATCTACACCAAATTTCTTCTTGAACGCCCATTTGCATCCAATGGGTTTCCATCCAGGAGGGAAAGGCACCAAGTTCCAAGTTTGATGCTTTTCCAAAGAAGCCATTTCATCCTCTATGGACTCCTTCTAGGAACCTGCATCTTTCATGTCCATAGCCTCTGATACAGTTCTAGCTTCATCACTGTTAGTAACCAAAGCAAAAGCACAACTAGAATCAAGCAATGTAAAACTAAACCTTTCAGGCTGCTTTCTTATCCATTTAGACCTCCTCGAGAGCTAAGTTCTTCATTTGAGCTTTCAGAACTACAAGAGCTCTCCTCATCATCAGGTCCAACATTGTCTTTCTATTCAATCTTCTTAGGGGTAGCAAGAAACTGAACAACATCCTCTTTCTTTTCTTTTTGTTCTGACTATAAAACAATGGAAGAAGGTGTAAGCTCTCTAAAGATGACACTTCTGCTATACAACACTTTTTCATCCACAGGGTCCCAAAGCTTGTATCTTTTCACACTGACACCATAGCCAATGAAGATACACTTAACAGCCTTGTTCTCCACTTTTGACTACTTCTCCCTAGGCACATGTGTATATGCCTCACAACCAAACACACGAAGATGCCTTATTGAAGGCATTCTACCAGACCACACCTCCATGGGTGTCTTTCCAACAAGAGCTAATGTAGGGGATCTATTAACAAGATAGAAAGTAGTGGCAATAGCTTTAGCCCAAAACTTTTGTTCTAGGCCAGCTCCACTAAGCATACTCCTAGCCTTCTCCATCAGTGTCCTATTCATCCCTTTTGCAACTCCATTTTTCTACGGGGTGTATGGAGTTGTCTTATGTCTTTCAATCCCAAGTTCCTTGCAATATTTATTGAATTCTGTAGAACAGAACTCACCACTGTTATCAGTTCTCAAACACTTAATCTTTTTACCAGTCTAATTTTTAGCAAAGGCCTTAAACTCCTTAAACTTACTATAGACTTTAGATTTACTTCTGAGAAAATAAATCCATGTCCTTCTACTGTAGTCATCTATGAAAGATAAAACAATATATAGATTTTGATAATGAAGGAACATTAACAGGACCAAATACATCAGGATGAACAAGGTCTAACACACCAGAAGACTTATGAGAACTTGAATAAAACTAAACACAGTTTTTCTTTCCATAAATGCAATGTCACAAAAGTCAAACTCAAGATTACAATCATCTAACCCCTCAACAATGTTTTTATTTTTCAAGGTACGCAGACCCTTCTCACCAATGTGGCCAAACCTCTTATGCCATAACATTGTCTTTTCAGCAGGAAGTTTAATTTCCAAGGCATGATTACAAAAATCAGAACTAGAAACAACATATCTTTTAACTACTCATTCAGATGGTGGGGATGAAGTGACTGCTGCCCTCTTCCTTGAATCAAAAGAACTATTGCATTGTGAAATGCATGCCTCTAGTTGAAACATAGTACCTCTCCTAGTACTCTTAGTAAGCACCATAGCTCCTCTAGTCATCTTGCATCCTTCTTTCGAAAAGACAACCTACAAACATGCATCATTCAAACTACTTACATAAAGTAGGTTCTGTGCTAAGCCTAGGATATGCATAACTCCAGATATTCCCTTCACTCATCCATCAGGGAATCAGATAGAGACTCTTCCATGACCAACAATCTTCAGATGAGAGTCATCACCCAAGTACACCTTTCCACCATCGAACTCCTCATACTTAGTTAACCAGTCTCGATGCGAGCTCATGTGGAATGATGAACCAGAGTCAATCAGCCACACATCATCAAATGTATGGGTTGCCAGGGCTACAATGAAAGCATCACCATCATCTTGTGATTTGTCAAAATCTAAATTTGGGGTCTTCTTGTTCTTTTTCTTTTCTTCTTTGCATTCCTTTCAGAAATGCCCAGATTTACCACAGTTCCAACAAATAGCCTTGGAATTTCCAAGAGATTTGGATCTCCCATGGGATTTGGATCTACCCTTCTCAGCTTTCTTGTCCTTCTTTTCCCCTTTCTCCTTGGGTCTTCCACAAACTGCAAGAGCCTCTTTGGTTGCCTCAAAAGACTTTCTCCTCATCTCTTTAGATAACAACAAAGAAACCACTTCATTCATTTTGAATGTGGATGTGGTGCTTCCAATAGCCATGACAAGGTGATCCCACGAGTATGAGAAAGAACAAAGAAAGGTCATACATCGATCGTCGTCTTTCTTCTTTACACCAATAGATGTCAATTGTCCAACCAGCATGTTAAGAGCATCTGTATGTTCAGCATCAAATCCTTTGTCCTCCATTTGAAGGGAATACAACTTCTTTCTCAGAAAATGTTTATTAACTAGGGATTTCGCTTCATACACATCTCCCAACTTCTTCCAAAGCAAGTTTGCAGTTTTCTCCTAATGGATTTTTAACAAGACAAAATCAGCAAGACTAAGTCTTATGAGACCCTTGGCCTTCTAATCCTTAAGATCCCAATCATCTTGTGACATTGTAGCTGGTTTATTTCCATTAACACTTTCCCAAAGGTCTTGGTCTACAATCATGTCTTCCATCTTGAGCTTCCACAGCTCAAAATTAGTGCCATTGAATTTCTCCACTTCAAATCTGCCGGATGTGCTTGCCATCTCCTTACTGCAATAGAATTTAGAATACTCTACACAGACTCCCACTCAACTTAATATCAGCTCAAAAAACCCCTACACAACAACTAGGACCAAAGGTGATCAAGCTCTAATACCAACTAAAAGGAAGCTAGGTGTGCAGAAATCACTTCCTACACTAATCTAATGAGGAGAGGACTATGCAAATTCAAATTAATCCTTACAACTACAGCAACATAGAACATCTAAACAAGATATTGCAGCAATACACATGAACCAGAAAGAAGACAGAAGAAGAGAGACAAAGATTTACAGTGGGAAAAACCCTTATCGAGTGAAAAACCCCACACTCAGAAACCTGCACAATGTATTAACAAAACTGAAAGTTGTTTACAATACACTTGCAATGCAAGATTCAATGGTCTTCGACACTTGTGTCTGGAGTTAATCTGGAAGCATAATAGTACTTGTAAAACCTGTAATACAACTCCTCCTCCAAGCACCTATTTATATAGCATATACAAGGAAATATTGGTCCAAACTTGGAATGGGCATCCAACATGGCCTCATGGCCCAAAACCCATGCCTAAGGACACTTGGACAAGATTGTAGAATGTGCCTGACACTTGTCCATAGCTTCCACCTTCAAGAGGTCACCTATTTCCAAAATGGGCTATGACAGATGCTCTTACGACACTTACGACCGTAATAGAATCTGTCATAGCGGTTACAACTTATAGCTGTAAGAGAATCTGTCATACACAAGCTATAAATAGCATATTCTCTTACATGTCATAGTCCACCTTAGGGCACCCGAATATACCTTTTTCAAAGAAGCTTTATTACACATGTCTTCACCTGTCTTACAAGCTTCTATTTCTGACTCTTACATGTCACAGATTCTGTCATAGGAATATGTCATAACCGTTTCAGTCAATATTCCCTTACACAACATGAAAGATGCTGACACATGGTAAAATGCTCCTACCACAAAGTGGGATGCCTATCTCCTCATGTGAGGACAAAATTATAAGTTGTCATCTTCCATGTAGGATGACACATCGTCGTGCCACATCCCACAACATGACAATATGGAATTTACAATTTATTTACAACATAGGGAATAAATTAACAAATACAAACATAAATAATGCAAGGAATTACCAAGGTTGAGACACCTTAAATCCCAATAGTTAGGACTGTCCTCAATTCTACTATTATAGTCCTTTGACTGTACTTATCTTTGAGAAGCCAATTGTTGTCACAGTTTTAGAAACTGCTATCACAGTCTTTCACATTTTTAACTGCTGTTCCATTTGGTGAAAAACCTTGTGACTACAATTTTTATCTGTGCTTGACATTGACTACTCTTTCTTTGTAGAAAAACTATTTAAGGTCTCTTTTAGACTATTCTACTACTACTCTTTTGACATGACCGGTAACTGATTTGCTTTTCCTCATGGATTGTTGTTTCCTTATTTGCTCATGGAGTTCCTCTTCTTGAGCTTGGACTGCACCTTTATTATGACTGTCTTCTCTAACATTCTTGCTACTCCTATAACTCATGAGGCTTGCTACAGGTAATTTCTTTATATACTAACTACTCCTTCATCCTATCCTCACTAACATCATATTGTGATCACTTACCTTGAACAAACTTCTCATACTTGACAACCTCACAAGGACACTTCTACTTTCATAGCTTTTCAATCATATGCTATCAAAGATCTTGGTGACTTCTCTCTAAGACCTATGTATACATTGGATCTCTTTGGACTTCTTTTTATGATTGTTTGTGTTATCCTATTTTTTCCTCTGCCTAGAGTCAAATGGTTAACCTGGTATTTTCGTAGAAAATCCTTTGAGAAGGGTCCCTATCAAACAAAGGTGTCTTTTTCCCAAAACCTTTCCTAAGAACTTTACCATTGGAAAGAGCTTGAAAAAATAGGTAGGTTTGCTTTTTACATCACCCTGAAATTTGGCCAAATAAAAAAATTATTTATGGTCAAAGTTTTAGTCAACATACAATTCAAATGTTCATTGGCGGGTTTGCAAAATCTCTATCAGCCTTAATAAAGCAAAATTAAAAAGTGAGTTTTATGCATTTCTAAATGTATATTAGGCTTAGGAAGGTGCATGTAAAAGGAGGAATCTTTCGCAGATTCCTTGGATATCCCCAGTTTGTATATCTGGTTGCAAGGAGAAACATTCAAGGAAAATTATACAAAGCAGAAGATACATTACAGGAATATTCCCTAAATGCATATCGGGTTTCAAATGCATATTATGTTGTATGTTTGCACATGCAACGAAAAGATACAAGGTTTGACATGCAAGTGCATCCGCTACAGTGGAATGTATATTCGGCCTTGTATGTTTCTTTGTATATTTTGCTTGTATGTTTTGCACATACAAGCGAAACATACAAAGAAACATACAAGGCCGAACGTACCAGAGGTGGGGCTTGGGCACAAACAAGGCTGATTGTATGTTAGAAGATACAAGTGAGCATGAACAGTAGAATGTATATTTCGCTTGTATGTTTGCACATACAAAGCCAATATACAAAGGTTTACATACAAGCCGGACCTGATTACATTTTTAACTTGTTTTATAAAGTCTTGGGGTCTGCCTTGTATATGGGCGATTGTATATTGCAATATACAAGTCAGAGATATAGGGGTTGTATGCAAGGCAGACTTGAATCGAAGATCAAATTCAGCATTTCAGGTCTTGGGTCCACCTTGTATATGTATAAGTGTTTTGTATATTTGAACATGCAGGGAAATATACGAAGAAAGTGATACAAGCCGGATCCGACCTATCAGTCAAAGCAGTTGATAAATTTTATACAAGCTGGATTTCAACATCTTTTTAGGCTATTTCATAAAATTTGAAGTCCGTGGCTTGCATGTACAATTGTGCTTGTATATTGCAATATGCAAAGGGCAGATATAGTTTTTAGTGATGATCCTTGAACCAACTCAGCAACGAATCAGGCGATGCCACGTGGCGGTAGACATACATGCAAGTTAACATACAAATGGTGTGGTCAACCAAGGCACAAGCACTTTGTATGTATTTTTTGCTTGTATGTTTGCTTGTACATTTTTATATGCAAGACCAGATACAAGCTAACATGCAAGAGGTGGGGTCCGCACATACAAGGGAAATTGTATGCATATACAATTTTGAAAATACAAGGCATGTACAAGCCCGATATACAAAGCGCCATGCATGTACAAAGGAGTTACAAAGAAGGTTTTAGATTCTGATTCAGGTGGCAAATTCAAGCGATATATACACAGATGCAAAGCGATATATACAGGCAGTTGACCAAAACTTTGACAGCCTGTATCTCCTCCGTCCTGGTGAATTTTGACATGCTGTAAAAGACAAAGATGCATATTTTTGTGCCCTCTTTCATTTGGCAAGGTTTTTAGGAGTTTTTATCACTTTTCAACTTCAGATCTGGAGCCGCATGTTTTGAGCGATGAACATTCCAGTGACTACATTAAGCAGATGAAGATATTTTTGGCATTCATTGCTGCACCATGATGAGGCAGCTCGCATTGATGGTAAAAGATATTTCCCTACCGCCCTATTTCAGATATTTTTCATATATATGTTGTTGAGAAAGGACGAGTAAGCTACTTGCATTAAAGACAGAATATCTTCTAGCTGCCCAGTGCCAGATATTTGATGCCATAACTTCTGCAGCTGGACAGTCATTCAGGCGAGGATATTTTTTGAGACAGCTCTTAGAGCGATTTTTGTAACCAACATAGGGTTAGTTTAGAATGCTATATATATGCATTCATATGATGTAAATAAGGTTGGAAAATTTTTAGCATTCAAGCTTTTTGTTTCCAAATGGACCCTTCTATACTGTAAATGTGCCTTCCCACTAAATATACTCAAGTTATTTTGCCTCTTTGGACTAATTTCTAGTCCTGTGTGAATCTACATATGGTTGTTTGTGAATGTCTATGTTCCTCTCAATCATCTGGTTTCTCACCTTTGCTAGGATCAATTGAATCTGTGTATGTTTGCTTGTTATATTTGGTTATGCTATGCATTTCCTCAGTATTGTGAGGGTTCTTTTATTAAACTTGGTGAATCACTCTTTTTTTTTCAAGCTTTTGTTTTGTCCTTCACTTTAAAGCATTCCTTCTCTCTTTTCCTCTTAAGATTCATTAGTTTTAGGTGATAACCAGTTAAGGAAGCCGGCCTTCTCCAGAGGTCTGATCTCATTTAGCAAAGTCCCAAACTTAGAGATCATTCCCATGTTACTCCAGATTGCTGAGGTTTCACAACTGTACGCAAGGGTGCAAATCTGGGTGATAACAACTTTGGCACACCCGGTGGGACCAGAGTCAGAACATAATCAAGATAACAATCACTATTGCTAGTTTTGATGTGCAGCTAGTGATTACAGACCTTTAGAGGTTAAAGTTTGCATATCTGGCGACTTACACTGAGGAAGAACAAGCAGGCCAGTCCTGTTGATACATGTTTTATGAGAAAGATTCAAACTAGGAGTTCGAGCTCATTTGAATATTTGTAGCTATCTTCACCTAGAAGGCAGACCAGAGCTGTAGTAAGAACCTTAGCTTCTAAAAGGATATAGTCAACTCCTCTAAGTTTCAGGTCGGTTGCACCTATAGTCCTTGCTACGCTCCAAACTATCCTACCTCTAGCCATCCCAATGGTGAGAAATCAGCCATTCGTGGCTTTTGATGGGGGCAGCCCTTTAAATTTAACAATACATGATGTGATACCCATGGCAGCTTTGAAGAGTTTGCCCTATTTCACAGGGGAAAATCAAACTACCCCTATTGAGCACATCAGAGACGTGGCTTCTCTATGTGGAGTGCATCACATCACCCAAGAAAACATAGCCATCAGGTTGCTGGCTACTTCTTTCAAGGGAAAAGCATTACAATGGTTTAGGAGCCTACCAGTGCAGACCATTACAACCTGGGATGATCTAGGTGATAAGTTAAATAAGCAATTTCAGGATAAATCAGACAACTTGTCACTGGTTGAACAGATGACCACCATAAAGAGAGCTTGTCAGGAGCAAATGATGGACTTTAACTTTAGATTCCAGAAGACATGGGACATAATTCCTGCCATGGTAAGGCCTCCAGCTGAATATACATTCTTGTATTTTTTGAAAGCCCTAAACAGTGATATTTCAGTAATGATTCAATCATTAGGAGGTACTAGTTTGCTTGCTGCATATAAAATGGCTATTAGGGTAGAGAATAATCTTATTCAGGCTCAAAAAATAGCACCTAGGGCACCCATGCCCATCTTCCCTGAAATTCAAGCTTCCATGCCTTTACCAATTCTAAATTTTGCCCCTTGACTTGTTACTGCAACACTACCAAGTACTGCCAACTCTGAAGCTGCTACTTCTAGCTCATCACAAGAATTAAAGGATATTAAAAATAGCCAACAGAAAATAGTAAATATTTTGCAAACTTTTGGTAATGAGCTAGTGAGCATTAAAAAACAACAATCCCAGAGCAGGCAATCTTACCAGTCACAACCTCAAGGGCAAAATTAGCAGCCATATCAAGGCCAGAATCAGCCTTATCAAGCTAATAGGCCTCCATATCAAAGTAACTACCAAGGTGCCAGACATAATGTAAATCAAAGGCCTTTGCAGCCTTATAATCCAGCATCTATTAATGCAGTAAGGGACCTTGTCCCTACTCAGAACAATCTTGCAGCTGAGTACAAATGGTGCTATCCATGTAATCAGCCACACAATCAAGCAACCTGTTCAAATGGAGTCATAAATCAGGCTTTAATGGTGCAAAATGTTGCAGTCCCATAGTTAAATACACCTAATGATGGAGCTGTGCAACAACAAGAACAACCTCAGGGAGATTCTACTTTCATGAACTGGCAAGAAGGTGAGTTATGTGGCATAAACAGTGATAACACCTCAGTTGTAGCAAATACAAGAGCTTAGAAGAGGGGTTACGAGATTGAACAAGTAGCAAATAAAGGAAAAGCACCTATTGATGCTTCTATACCTCAATTTCCCCACATTCTACAAAGAAATACTTTAGCAACGACAAGGGAAATGCCTCGTTTGCAAGCAGAGGTCGCTGCTACAAAATCACAACAAAAGGTAAGTGTCACTCCACCTTTCAATATTATTGAAAATATGAAGAAGATGAACGTGACAATGTCTATGTGGGATTCTTTAGCCATCCCGGGCCAAAAAGACATATTGCAATCTGCCTTGTTTGATTTGAAAGTATCCAAAGATACGACTATTGACCCAAATAGGGCTGTCCTCACCAATTCATCCTAGGATAACAACAAACAACCAAACCAAAGTGCTAAACCACTCCCATTCTATGTATCATTAATAATTGGAGACAATTTAGTACATAATTGCATGGTGGACAGTGTTGCAAGCAGTTTCGTGATGCCTAAACAAATTGCAGACCAATTAGGGCTCAAATACCAACCTCTTGAGAAGGGTGTACTCCAATTAGATGGCACATCTGTTAATACTGTGGGTGTAATAAAAGACCTAGGCCTCACTCTGCACACTTGCCCAAATGTTTCCATTTCACAGGAGGTGTTCATCATAGATTTGCCTCCTTATTTTTCCATGTGCTTATCAAGAGAATTTACTGCCAAGATAGGAGGATATTTATCCTCAGACTGGTCCCACATGTTTTTCAGGACCAGATATGGTACCAAAGTAACTTTAAAATCTAAGTTGCTTTCAAATCATCACATAGAGCCTTACACACCAAGTGTTGATGCAAATTGCATTATCTTTGATAATCCTGAATTAGTTGTTGCTCAAGAACTACAAGCTGAAAGTCTACCAGAAGTACTGTTGAGGGAGTGGTCCTCAAAAAATGTTATAGATGACCCTAAGCCACATATTCAAGAAAATGGTATGGGAATTTACATACTACATGAGCCTGAAACTACAATTCTGAATCTGGTAAAGGATGTAGGACAGCACATAGAGCAGCAAAGAGAAGTATGGAAAATGTATTTTGATGGCTCTAAGGGCAGAAATGGATCTAGTGGGGGTGCAATGCTTGTATCCCCACAAGGAGAAAGATATTATTCTACTTTCTATTTTGCCTTTTCAGCACCAATAACACTGCTGAATATGAGGGATTGATCCAAGGCTTACAGTGGGCTAGAAAGAGAAAGATTGACTATTTGCAGGTATTTGGGGACAACAAACTCATTGTGATTCAGGTAGGAGGACTGCATCTTACAAAAAATGATGTTCTGAAATGCTACAAACATAGAGTGTGGAACATGATTGAAGAATTTGATGCTTTCAATTTGATCTCTATCCTAAGAAATTAGAACCATCATGCTGATAGGTTAGCTACAATTGGGGCTCAGTTTGAAATCCCCAGTGACATTCAAAGAGGGAAGGTGCAGCCTCATGTAAAAATAGTTGACAGACCCTCCATCCCTGACAATAATATCCATTGGTAGGTTTTCGAAAGTGATAAGCAAATTCTACATTTCCTGTTAGAGGAGTATGAGTTTTCCATGATGAATCAAGATAAGCTCAATCAACAATATGGCAATGATCAAATTGTTCAGTTGAGAACAAACAAGCTGCCCAGGGGATTGGTCACCTTGGAATCTATTTTTGGCACTGATGATCAGATGAAGAAAAGCAAGACTAGTATGCAAGTTAGAGAAGAGTATTATGAGGAGCTAGAAATCTTTAAAGGTAAGCTCCTTATAATTGGTAAAATCTACTTAGCTAAGGACAGAAGAGATTTTATTGCTTGTCAAGAGTTTGAAGATGTGTTTTCTTGGGATTACTCAGACCTAAAGGGTTTTGATCCTCATATTGCCTAGCATACCATAGAATTAGAACCAGGTACTAAACCTATGAGGCAAAAGCAAAGACCCCTAAATCCAAAGCTTGAGCCTCTAATGATTAAAGAACTGACCAAACTAATTGAGGGAAAAATCATTTTTCCAATCAAACATACTTCTTGGATATCCAACCTTGTCCCCGTGAGAAAAAAGAATGGGGAGATTAGACGATGTGTCGATTTAAGAGACCTTAATAGGGCCTCCTTAAAAGATCACTAGCCACTGCCCTCAATGGAACAAATTCTACAGGTAGTGGCTGGCTTTGAAAGATTTTCTTTGCTTGATGGTTTTTCTAGTTACAATCAGGTGTTAGTAAAGGAGGGGGATCAGTTCAAGACTGCTTTCACACCAAGTGGGGTACCATGGCCTATAAAGGAATGCCTTTTGGCCTCTCGAATGCTGGCTCTACTTTTCAGAGAGCCATGGACATGGCCTTTAAGGGTTTGTTGTATAAATTGGTATAGGTATATCTTGATGATATCACAGTTTTTTCTAAGAATGCCTCTAAGCATTTATCTCATCTGAGGTTAGTATTTGAAAGATGCAAGGAATTCAGGATATCTCTCAATCCTAGGAAGTGCATATTCGTTGTGCACGAAGGCAAGTTGTTAGGGAATGTTGTGTCAAAAGAGGGCATTACCATTGACTCTAAAAGGGTAAGAACTATTCTAGAGCTGCCTTTACCTAGCCACAAAAGGGGACTGCAAAGCTTTATTGGCAGAATTAATTTTCTGCGAAGATTTATCCCTAACATTGAAAATCTATTGAAGCCTTTGACGTCTATGTTGAAGAAGAATGCATTTTTTCAGTTGGACGAAGGAGGCCAAGCTCAGCTTCGAGTCCATCAAGAAGGCATTAGTGGCTGCACCAACTCTAGTAAACCCCAATTTCTCCAAGGATTTTATCTTATATGCTTATGGCGGCCTGGATACAATCTCTGCAATCCTAGTACAATAGCAGAGTGAAGGTTTTGAGCAACCAATCACTTTCTTTAGCCAAGGGATGGAGGAGTACGAAAAAAGGTATAGCTTTGTTGAGAAACACGTCCTGGCAGTGATAAAGAGCCTCAAGAAGTTTCGGCACCTTGTTTCTAATAACAAGATACATTTGATGGTCACTCATCCCAGTGTGAAGGAGTTCTTGTTGAGTGAAGATGTTAGTGAGAAAAAGGCTGGTTGGATCACCAAAGTAATGGAATATGATGTGGAGATCAAGATAACCAAGCTTGTCAGAGGCAAAGGACTCAGTGAACAACTCACTACCAGTTAAGAGAATGAAATAGAAAAAGAAGCTGTCATGCCCACATTTTCCATGTGGTCACAACACACATCACACGTGTCATAGCCACATCTGTCATGTGGTTATGACACAAAACATCAAAAATTTTCTCAAGCTTCCCTAAAAACCCCCTCGCATGTGTAAGCATGCTCGGTGGTGTTCGCTCAAGGTGAAAACACTACAGTCATTGACGGGGTACAAGTACAATTGCGTGCAACCAGACGCAAGCAGACCAACAAGGGGGTCTTCTACGATGTCGTTAACGTCGCTACAAGGGTTATATTATCAAGGTTACTAAATCTAAATCTCGGCGAATTCTGACAGCATAACACCTTACGGCGTAAGTGGGAATTACTCAACACTAATTTACGCATGTGGTTCACTGATAGATTACCAACTTCCCATGACGCCTTGTTCTGACTAAACCGACTCGTGATCTCCCTATTGAATCATTTTTCAGCAAGGCATAGTTGTCTGTCTCCTCTCTTACTTCCTGAAACATACTCCTCCTTCGACTTAGCATTCTCAACAAGGCGGTTCATTTGCTCTCTCTTCCCTTTTCTCTGGGTCTTAATTTTGATTGTATTTTTATCGCGCTCACCTTAACTATTTCTCTGATAATTTAGTTTGTTTATATTTCGGTCTCTCTCTCTTTCGGTTTCTATGCTTTCTTTATGTTTATCCAGACCTTTCTTCATATTTTACATCAATCAGGGTTATCACTGTATCTATTATTGACATTAATCCTAACTTCCGGATGGTCCAGGTCACATAGGCTGGTATACAACTTTGCTGGACTCAGTCTCCTGGTTTTCTCCGTTCTAGGTTTCTCCTCCACGTCTGTATTAATTAAACTTGTTCCTAAGCAAATTTTGTGGAAGGGTCCATCAACTTAGTTCTCTTATCCCATGCGGGAAATGCCACGCATTTTCTCCTCTGTGTTTTCCAATGTTAGTTTTTCTTCTTTTTACTCTCTTACAGGTTTACTTATCTGGACGTTTACTACAGTTGAGATTAAAATGACCTCACATGGAATGTCTATGATGGCTTTTTAAGTTTATTTCCAGTGATCTTTTAAGCAAGGTGACGTGTAATTTTCCTCTTCATTTTCTCGGTTATTGACTCGCGTTGATAGTTGAAACTTCCGAGAAACTCTTTCCGGAGTATTACAGTATATTCCTTTATGCTCTCGTTAAATTATAATTTTATTTTCTCTTATTATCGTAAATAGAAAACGGCCTCTCTGGAAGTCTTAATAATTAAATAATATAAGTATATAACGTTATATTTATATGTATATATATATAAGATTATATAAACATATATATTCAATTATATTTCTCATGGTTATATTTACTGTTGTTATTATTACTATTATTTATTACAATTACTATTATTGCAATTATTAGGTTATCTTAATAATTTACCTATCTATTATACTATTATTAGTCTTCTAATTTTTTTTTTTATATATATGATATAACTATATATATATATATATATATATATATACAATTATATACCATTGTCAAAGTAAATAAGAGGCACCCCTCTTTATAAAATCCTTACCATGAAATATAACATAATTTTCTTTGGTTGTTTGTTTCAACCCTTAAAAACCCTAACTGTGAATATTTTGGTGTAGGGCAGAGGACAAGGGGAGCGGTAGCGGCGGCCATGGCAGAGGGGCAGAGGTGGAGGGTCACGAACAGGGAGTACGGGGAGGGCCGTGCAGAGGGGGGTACCGCCCATGGCGAGTGGCGGGAGGTGGAATGCTGGTGGGAGGTTTTTGTTTGAGGAGTCCGTGGACTCCACCGGGGATTTTGGATGTATAAAGGGGGTGTGGGGAGGGGTGGAGCCCCCACCCACATCCCACTGTGTCAATTTCATTTTTTTTTTGTTTAAAAAAAATCTCTGTCATATTAATACAATTTCCAGTTATCATGGTATAGATATATATATATATATCTATATAAATATATAACAAATCAAATTATATATATAATATATATGTTTATATATATATATATATATATGTTTATATATATATATGTTTATATATATATATATATATATATATGTTTATATATATATATGTTTATATATATATATACTTCAAATTTCACAAATACAGCAATTTAATCAGTTTCTCAAATTCTTATAAAATGAACACTTAAGAACTTAAATAAAGAATATATATATATATATATATGTATACTTTTATCTCTTTTTTTTTTTGTTTTACAGAGAACAAAACTTCTCAATAAAGCTAAAATGAATGAATAATTTACCAAGTAAATGCAAAATTCTTAAAATTACAATATGTCATAATTACAATCTCTTTCATACTAATCTCAACATGATAAAATTAAATAACTACTAATCCAAAGAATAAAGGAAATGGATTTTTAATCAGTTTAATTCTGTAATTAATAAATGTCCATTTCAACTCTTGGACAAACAGAAGTAAATACATAATAGACTTCCTCTAAACTTTACAAAATAACTGAAACCATTATTTATGAAGAAGAAACTTAATCATTTAAAACTGTATTTTTCCATTATAACAATGAACTATAAAACTGTCTTTTCAACTAGTTAAGCAAATCTATTCTTATAATTACATAAACAAGTTCAGATTTGATTGCAAATAAGTAATGATCTATTCCTTTCAATAACACATTTAATACAGTACAACCTTTTATTTAACTTCAAACTTTCCATATGAAATTCAAGGTAAATAATTACATCATACACAATACAGGAAAATTAACTCTTTCACTACCCTTAACAAGATGAAAGATAAGGATTTCCTTCTCCCAACCAACATACAAAAGAAGTTATGTAACAACTAAGTAACAGTCACACCCAATAACAAGATCAGGGAGGTTATTTCCTTCACTGCCAGGGTGACAATAAATTACAACAATATCAAGAGAAGTGCTCTCTTTTACACTCTTTACAAAAGATCATGAACTAATTCTCATGACAAAGAAGAATAAACTGTTTCTTCATAAATATAATTTCTCCAAATCCAACCATAAGCTCCAAGAGGAAACCTGCATATCAAAGACAAACAAAGAAGAAAACACCACTCATCTAGCTCTCCTCCCTTCCGTAGACCCGCAAGAGGGTCACCCCCGAGCTAGGGAGACCATACTCACACCTGGGTAACTCAAGCACTCCACTTCACAACAGGGAACAACAACAAACCCAAAGCACACAAACACCCGTGGGTAAATTACACAACACGAAAACTCAACTACAGTGAGTTTCATAAGGGGCAGGAGAGTGGACACACTCGACTCCAGAGTGTCACCCTTAAAGATAATTTAACCAACACAATTTCTCTTGGCCTCAAACCAAGTTTGATAACAAATTTTCAATGAAGTCTGTATTTGACTCTCAAGTCAAAGATACAGACACAAATACATGCCCTCAAGGCTTTCAACATCCCAAAAGAAAAAACCAGGTATGCACCCGAGGAGGATCACTCCTCCCCTACCCCAAACTTGATGAGCATTTCTCCCAAGTGGGAGAAGCTCTATCAACAACCCGACAACAGATCCCACAGAAACAAATCTAGAACACAAACATAAAACATCTTTCACACATTTTTCATACAACATTCAGATATACGAAAGAATGGTAAAACCAAACCAACCTTACAAAGCCCTTCTGGAATGAAACTGTTGTAGAGCTCCACTGAGATCTCTGCCAACCTTTGCCACCAACTCCCTCTCCCTTTCCTCTCCTCCAAGCTAACTTTCCTATTTTTGGCAATAATAATAAAACTCTCCCCAAAATTCAACTAACCTCCTCTCATCCCAAAATTGGAAACAAATAACCCAAATCCTTTTTAGTTTAGAGGAATGGGGAGGTGACACTTGTCACCTCCTCACTCTCCCCAAAACCACTATTCTGTCCTGGTGGCTTATGTCACTCACCCATCCCTAGAGTACTCCTTATCCCTCTCCTCATGTCATTTCTCTTACGCATGGGAGAAATAAAAGGAGTTAAAGGAGTAAAAGATAGGTGACCCATGCCTCTTCTTCCCTCCTTCACATGGGTGACCCCACAACACATGGGGGAATCTCACTAATGGAGAGGGTGACTTCAAGTTAATCCTTCAATAATGGATGGGTTTGTAGTCATCTCTTACCTTGGGGATTGAAGAGGGATGGGTTGGGTGTTGGTACAACCCATCATGTCCCCTCCATACCTCCAATTTTCGCCACTTAACTTCAGGGGGAAGTTAAGATGACTAGATGGAGGTTACCCAAGGGTTACCCATGCCAAATGGGCCCCTGGACCCATGGGGTATAACCCAGGGTCAACTTTAACCCATACAAGACACCCTTGGTCAAGGTAAAGCACAAGAAAAAGCCTCATAGATTTAAATAAAATAAAGAAATTCAAATTCAATCTTTTTACAACACAAATCATAAAATAGTGTCACATGAGGGTAACCTAACCCAATCGACCATACGAAAGACCACATTACAACATCAGATCAAACACAGAGAGATCATGGTTCCTTGTGGAACTAGATCGGCTTAACAGGGAATAACAAATAATAAGGTGCGGAATGATCTCCGAAATCTGTGGTTCGATTAGTAAATCTTGCACACTAAATTACAAGATCAGTATCCACATATAATCATCATAGCCGAAGCAACTTAAAAACATGCATTATCATGACATAGTTCTAATTAACATAAATGAAATCATATTACAATTTTTCATCATCACCTAATTAACTTTTCTGAAATGTAAACTTATCCAAACATCACCCAATTAGTTTTTCTGAAATCATAATAAAGTTTAATAGTTTGACAATTCCGAGAACTGCTATCCCACAAATATAAAAAGTAACAATAACAGTAATGTAAATAGTCATAACAAGAGAAGTAAAAGGGGCGGTCCTCACATCCTCTCCCCCTAAGACAGTACTTCCTCCTGGAAGTCGTCAAAAAGGTGAGGATAAAGGGTCTTTAGTCTCTCTGCATCTTCCCATGTTGCAGTGACTTCGTCGTATAGGTCCCACTGGACTCTAACCTGGTCCAGCTCTTGACCTCGAAGGGCTAGCGTCTTACGAGCCAATATGTGAATTGGCTCCAGCGCCAACTGTCCGTCTGCCTCTACCTGAAGAGCACTCCAATCCAACACGTGAGATAAGTCAAAAATATATTGACGTAAAACTGATACATGAAATACATCGTGAATACGTGACAGGCTAGGTGGTAAGGCTAGATGATAGGCTATTGGTCCTATCCGCTCCAAGATTTCGAAAGGTTGTACAAATCGAGGTGCGAGCTTAGAGCCCTTCCCATAACGGATTGGACTCTTGTGAGGTCGCACTCTGAAAAATACCCTTTCCCCCACAGAGAAGCTTCGGTCTGTCCTCTTAGCATCGGCGTACTTCTTCTGCCTGTCCTGTGCTTCCTGAAGTCCCTGTCTAATCTGTCTGACCTATTGTTCCATATTCTGAACTATCTCTGGATCGATGACCGTTCTGTCCTCTATCTGATCCCAACTTAAAGGTGTTCTGCATGGTCTGCCATATAACGCCTGGAAAGGAGGCATACCCAACGAGCTATGATGCCCATTATTGTAGGCAAACTCAACTAGATATAGGTATTCCTCCCATCTAGACTGATGGTCCATCACATACATGCGAAGCATGTCTTCTAACACCTGGTTAACTCTCTCTATTTGTCCGTCGGTTTCCGGATGATAGGCTGAACTGAAGTTGAGCTGTGTGCCCAATGCCTGATGTAAGGCTCTCTAGAATGATGAAGTAAATACGGAGTCTCTGTCAGATATAATGCAGCGAGGTACCCCATGAAGTCTAACAATCTGATCCAGAAACACCTTTGCCACTGATGGTGCATTGTATGTTGTGCATATTGGTGAAAAATGTGCCACTTTGGTCAGCTTGTCAACTGTCACCATAATAGCATCATGGCGATGTGATGACATAGGTAGACCAATGATAAAATCCATAGAAATGGTGTCCCATTTCCATTTAGGTATCTCATGAGGGTACAATAGTCCCGCTGGATGCTGATGTTCGGCCTTGACCCTCTGACATTCCAGGCAATGAGCAACAAATTCGGCAATGTCACGCCTCATCCCAGCCCAATGATAAAGCTGTCATAAGTCAGCATGCATTTTCTTCACTCCTGGGTGTGCTGTATAGGGTGCTCTATGAGCCTCTGATAGGATTACTGTACAAAGATTACCCGCATGGGGTACATAGATGCGCTGCCGATGTCGAAGCATACCATTAGACTCAAGGGTATATCCTATAAATTTGCCCTCAAGGGCCTTCTGATTTAGTAATGCCTGCTGTACCTCAAGAAACCATTCGTCCTCTGGTAGATACTGTAAGATGCGATCTTTCAAGTCCACCCTCAAGGTCAGGGTTAGGATCTCGTGGCGCCTTCGATTCAAAGCATCAGCGACCATGTTCTCCTTCCCTTTGATGTAGTGGACATCGAAGTCATATTCGCATAGGAATTCCATCCAACGCCATTGGCGGGCATTCAAATTTGGCTGTGTAAAAATATACTGCAAACTATGATGATCCAAATGGAGTTCAAAGCATCGACCTAGGAGGAAGTGTCTCCAGCGGACCAAAGCATGAACAACTGCTGCGAGCTCTAAGTCATGAGTAGGGTAGTTTAAATCATGTGTCTTTAGTTTCCACGATTCGTATGCGATCGCTCTACCACCCTGCATAAGCACGGCTCCTAAACCCTCTAATGATGCATCTATGCAAACAACAAACTCCTCTGCAGGTTCTGGAATCGCTAAAATAGGAGCACTGGTAAGACAATCCTTGAGGACTCCAAAGGCCTTTTTACATTGCTCGGTCCACATGATACCCTTCCCTTTTCGCTGAAGGGAAGTAATGGGATGTGCTATCCTGGAGAAGCCCTTGACAAACCAATGATAATACCCAGCTAACCCCATAAAGCTTCTGACCTCTGTCACGTTGGTGGGTGCCGGCCACTCCTGAATTGCTCTGATTTTAGATGGATCTACGGAGATGCCATCGCCTGATAAAATGTGTCCCAAATACTGCACCTCTGTCCTGAAGAAGGCACACTTCGCCAAGTTGCCATAAAGCTACTGCTCTCGTAATTGCTGCAAAACTTGACGCAAGTGCTCCACATGCTCCTCCTCAGTCTGTGAATAAATCAAAATGTCATCTAGAAATATGATCACGAACCGATCTAGGTAAGTATGGAACACTCCGTTCATGAGACTCATGAATACTGCAGGAGCGTTCGTCAACCCGAAGGGTACCACTGTGAATTCGTAATGACCATATCTGGTTCGAAAAGTAGTTTTATGAATATCTACCTCCGTGATGCGCAATTGGTGATACCTAGATTTTAGATCAACTTTTGAGAACACTCTGGCTCCCTGCATCTGATAAAAAAGGTCATCAATCCTGGGCAGAGGATAACGGTTCTTCACCGTCACCTTGTTCAACTGCCTGTAGTCCATACATAAGCGAAGAGACCCATCCTTCTTCTTCACGAAGATAACTGGTGCACCCCATTGCGAAATGCTAGGTCGGATGTGCCCCTTCTCAAGTAATTCCTCTAACTACAACTTAAGTTCAGTGAGTTCATGTGTAGTCATCCTATAAGGTGCACGGGATATCGGTTCTACACCTGGCACTAAGTCGATATGGAAGTCCACTTCTCTGCGTGGAGGCATACCTGGTAATTCTGACGGAAATACATCGGCAAACTCTCTAAGGACAGGGTGATCATATAAAGTAGCCTCAGGTTCATCCTTTGCTCTATCACTGACCGTGATGGCAAACATCTGACATCCCTTCCGCATACAGCGCTTAAGCTGTTGAGTGGATATCATACGACCAGCTGTGGGCTTTTGAATGCCCACTATCTCAACCGACGAACCATGATCGTCTAAACAGCTAATCGTCCTCTGGCGATAGTCAAGCTTGGCTCTATGTGCCGCAAGCCAATCCATACCCAGAACTACACCGTAGGATCCTAATGGCATAATCCTAAGGTCACATGTTGTGGTGAATGTTCCCAATGTGATCTCACAGTCTTTAACCAAGTTATCTACTGACATCCTGACCCCTGAGGCCAACTCAACTTCCCACCTAATGTCTTGCCTAGAAGCCACCAGCCTGCAATGCTCCACTAACGAAGTAGACAAAAAGGAGTCTGTAGCTCCTGAGTCAAAAAGGATAGAGATAGGGAAGTCTCCAATCGTACTTGCTGCCTCGATGACTGAGGCCTAGAAATCAGCTTGGCGGTTATCAACCGCTGCAAACATGTGGTGGGATCTGCCCACGTCACCTACGGTCTGCTCAGATCCTCCTGGTCGGGGCTGTCCCCCTGCAGTAAATCCCTGCAGGCACTCTCTAGCCAGATGCCCTACCCCACCACACACATAACATGGTCCTCTAGCCTATAACTGCCCTGACTGTGTTCTACCCGACTGTTGTTGCCCAGTCCGTCCCGTAGACCCCTGTGAGCCTCTGTAAGACTGCTGGGACCTCGCGGGTCCTGCTGATGAACCCTGCTGTCTCTGATCTCTACGTGGACCCTGCTGCTGCCATCCACGATTCTGTCCTCCCTGACCCCTCTGTTGGAATTTAGATTTTTGCTGATGTTACTGCTGCTGTGGAGGCCTAGGAGGTAATGAGGAAGGGTTATATCCTCCTTTCTGTGTTGTGTTTTGAGGCCTTCGAAAATTTTGCTGTTGTTGGGGATTACGATCCTGATACTGCGGGCGTGCATTCTGCCCTCGTCCCTGAATTTCCTCTTATATAAGGGCCTTTTCAACAACCTCGCTCATGGTCTGGGGATTTGCCATACGAACTGGTCCTGCTATCTCGTGATTCAGCCCTCTGATGAATTTGTGTATTAAGATCTTCTCGTCATGGAGGTATTCCGCGTAACGAGAAAGCTCAATGAATCAGCTCTCATACTGAGTAACAGTGAGTCCCCTCTGCTGTAAATCATGGAACTCATCGATCCTGCACTGTCTGTAATGTTCTGACAAATATCGCGTATTAAAGCGCTCTATGAAGATGTCCCATGTGAGTGTATCCACGGAAAGTCGATGCTTGCACTCCTCTGTGTGCCACCAGGTAGCTGCTACATCCCTAAGAAGATGGACTTCCACTCGTGCTTTCGTGTTGCTTCCATAAAGTCGCAAAGCGAAACACCTATCTAAGCTAATCAGCCAAGCCTCGGCCACAGCTCCCTCTGTAGCACCTACGAAAGTGGGTGGGTTGAGCCTAAGTAGGTCTCTGATGGGGTCCCCTCTGTCTCTAAGTCTCACAACTAGCTCTTCCACACCATCCTCATACAATCCATGATGAACCCGTTCTGCCCTCTGGATCTCATCTCATCTCAAAGGTCTCGGAGGACTCCTGCTCTGTGCTCGGGAGGCTGACCCTACCTCCTCTACTGTTGTGTCAGGAATCTCAACGAAGGGCTCCACACGTGGCACCTCTAGTGGATCAACGTGGGGCTCCTCACGTGGCTCAATACATGACTCGACATGTGGCTCCCTACATGGCTCCTCTTGTGGATCAACACGAGGCTCTACATGTGGCTCAGGAATCACTGGCAGTAACCTGTCTAACATAGCCTATAGTGCCTGTAAGATCTGTGGACCTATATCCAATACTGGTGTCGCCTGTGGTACTAGTGGTGCTTGTGGTTCAGGTGGTGCAGGTGGTGTTGCTGTAACTACAGGTGCTAGTCCCTCAGCTGAGGAATCACTGTGCACCTCGACAGACGCTGTGTGGCGTGATCGCACTCGTCAAACACGTCGGGGAGGCATCCTACAAAACAAGGTAGAAACTAATTAGCCAAAGTTGCGGAATAATAACGTGCCCAAATACGCCCAGTGTTTAAACTTGGCTCTGATACCAAATGTCATGCCCACATTTTCCATGTGGTCACAACACACATCACACGTGTCATAGCCACATCTGTCATGTGGTTATGACATGAAACATCAAAAAAAATTTCAAGCTTCCCTAAAAACCCCCTCGCATGCGTAAGCATGCTCGGTAGTGTTCGCTCAAGGTGAAAACACTACAGTCGTCGGCGGGGTACAAGTACAATTGCGTACAACTAGACGCAAGCAGACCAACAAGGGGGTCTTCTACGATGCCGTTAACATCACTACAAGGGTTATATTATCAAGGTTACTAAATCTAAATCTCGGCGAATTTCGGCAGCATAACGCCTTACGGCGTAAGTGGGAATTACTCAACACTAAATTATGCACGTGGTTCACTGATAGATTACCAACTTCCCACGACGCCTTGTTCCGACTAAACTGATTCGTGATCTCCCTATTGAATCATTTTTTAGCAAGGCACAGTTGTCTGTCTCCTCTCTTGCTTCCTGAAACATACTCCTCCTTCAACTTAGCATTCTCAACAAGGCGGTTCGTTTGCTCTCTCTTCCCTTTTCTCTGGGTCCTTAATTTTGATTGTATTTTTATCACGCTCACCTTAACTATTTCTTTGATAATTTAGTTTGTTTATATTTCGGGTCTCTCTCTCTTTCGGTTTCTATGCTTTCTTTATGTTTATCCAGACCTTTCTTCATATTTTACATCAATCAGGGTTATCACTGTATCTATTACTGACATTAATCCTAACTTCCGGATGGTCCAGGTCACATAGGCTGGTATACAACTTTGCTGGACTCAGTCTCCTAGTTTTTCCTCCGTTCTAGGTTTCTCCTCCACGTCTGTATTAATTAAACTCGTTCCTAAGCAAATTTTGTGGAAGGGTCCATCAACTTAGTTCTCTTATCCGATGTGGGAAATGCCACACATTTTTCTCCTCTGTATTTCCAATGTTAGTTTTTCTTCTTTTTACTCTCTTACAGGTTTACTTATCTGGATGTTTACTACAGTTGAGATTAAAATGGCCTCACATGGAATGTCTGTGATGCTTCTTAAGTTTATTTCCAGTGATCTTTTAAGCAGGTGACGTGTAATTTTCCTCTTCATTTTCCCGGTTATTGACTCGCCGTTGATAGTTGAAACTTCCGAGAAACTCTTTCCGGAGTATTACAGTATATTCCTTTATGCTCTCGTTAAATTATAATTTTATTTTCTCTTATTATCGTAAATAGAAAACGGCCTCTCTGGAAGTCTTAATAATTAAATAATATAAGTATATAACGTTATATTTATATGTATATATATATAAGATTATATATACATATATATAAACATATATATTCAATTATATTTCTCATGGTTATATTTACTATTGTTATTATTACTATTATTTATTACAATTACTATTATTGCAATTATTAGGTTATCTTAATAATTTACCTATCTATTATACTATTATTAGTCTTCTAATTTTTTTTTATATATATGATATAATTATATATATATATATATCAATTATATACCCATTGTCAAAGTAAATAAGAGGCTCCCCTCTTTATAAAATCCTTACCATGAAATATAACATAATTTTATTTGGGCTGTTTGTTTCAACCCTTAAAAACACTAACTGTGAATATTTTGGTGTAGGACAGAGGACAAGGGGAGCGGCGGCGGCGGCCATGGCAGAGGGGCGGAGGTGGAGGGTCACGGACAGGGAGTACGGGGAGGGCCGCGCAGAGGGGGGGTACCGCCCATGGCGAGTGGCAGGAGGTGGAACGCTGGCAGGAGTTTTTTGTTTGAGGAGTCTGCGGACTCCACCGTGAACTGTGGATGTATAAAGGGGGTGTGTGGGGAGGGGTGGAGCCCCCACCCACATCCCACTGCATTCGGTGTGGGTGGGGGCTCCGCCCCCCCCCCCCCCCACACCCAAATATTCCGATGGGGGTGGTGGGAAGGTTCAAACCCTTCCCACCACCACTTCATAACCTTTATCACTGTGTGCTGTATAATACACAGCAAAAAAAAATGTGATTCTTTTATTATTGTTTTAAATTTTAATCTCTATGTCATTTAAATACAATAGTTATGATGAAATAGATATATATATATCACTGCGATTCAGTCAAATTCATTTTTTTTTTTTTGTTTAAAAAATAATCTCTGTCATATTAATACAATTTCCAGTTATCATGGTATATAGATATATTATATATATATATATATATATATATATATATATATATATATATATATATATATATATATATATATATATATATATATATATATATATATAAATATATAACAAATCAAAATATATATATAATATATATGTTTATATATATATATATATACTTCAAATTTCACAAATACAACAATTTAATCAGTTTCTCAAATTCTTATAAAATGAACACTTAAGAACTTAAATAAAGAATATATATATATTATATATATATATATATATATATATATATATATATATATATATATATATATACTTTTATCTCTCTTTTTTTTTTGTTTTACAGAGAACAAAACTTCTCAATAAAGATAAAATGAATGAATAATTTACCCAAGTAAATGCAAAATTCTAAAATTACAATATGTCATAATTACAATCTCTTTCATACTAATCTCAACATGATAAAATTAAATAACTACTAATCCAAAGAACAAAGGAAATGGATTTTTAATCAGTTTAATTCTGTAATTAATAAATGTCCATTTCAACTCTTGGACAAACATAAGTAAATACATAATAGACTTCCTCTAAACTTTACAAAATAACTGAAACCATTATTTATGAAGAAGAAACTTAATCATTTAAAACTGTATTTTTCCATTATAACAATGAACTATAAAAACTGTCTTTTCAACTAGTTAAGCAAATCTATTCTTATAATTTACATAAACAAGTTCAGATTTGATTGCAAATAAGTAATGATCTCTTCCTTTCAATAACACATTTAATACAGTACAACCCTTTTATTTAACTTCAAACTTTCCATATGAAATTCAAGGTAATAATTACATCATACACAATACAGGAAAATTAACTCTTTCACTACCCTTAACAAGATGAAAGATAAAGATTTCCTTCTCCCAACCAACATACAAAAGAAGTTATGTAACAACTAAGTAACAGTCACACCCAATTAACAAGATCAGGGAGGTTATTTCCTTCACTCCCAGGGTGACAATAAATTACAACAATATCAAGAGAGGTGCTCTCTTTTACACTCTTTACAAAAGATCATGAACTGATTCTCATGACAAAGAAGAATAAACTGTTTCTTCATAAATATAACTTCTCCAAATCCAACCATAAGCTCCAAGAGGAAACCTACGTATCAAAGACAAACAAAGAAGAAAACACCACTCATCTAGCTCTCCTCCCTTCCGTAGACCCGCAGAGAGGGTCACCCCCGAGCTAGGGAGACCATACTCACACCTGGGTAACTCAAGCACTCCACTTCACAATAGGGAACAACAACAAACCCAAAGCACACAAACACCCGTGGGTAAATTACACAACACGAAAACACAACTACAGTGAGTTTCATAAGGGGCAGGAGAGTGGACACACTCGACTCCAGAGTGTCACCCTTACAGATAATTTAACCAACACAATTTCTCTTGGCCTCAAACCAAGTTTGATCACAAATTATTCAATGAAGTCTGTATTTGACTCTCAAGTCAAAGATACAGACACAAATACATGCCCTCAAGGCTTTCAACATCCCAAAAGAAGAAACCATGTATGCACCCGAGGAGGATCACTCCTCCCCTACCCCAAACTTGATGAGCATTTCTCCCAAGTGTTAGAAGCTCTATCAACAACCTGACAACAGATCCCACAGAAACAAATCTAGAACACAAACATAAAACATCTTTCACATATTTTTCATACAACATTCAGATATACGAAAGAATGGTAAAACCAAACCAACCTTACAAAGCCCTTCTGGAATGAAACTGTTGTAGAGCTCCACTGAGATCTCTGCCAACCTTCGCCACCAACTCCCTCTCCCTTTCCTCTCCTCCAAGCTAACTTTCCTATTTTTGGCAATAATAAGAAAACTCTCCCCAAAATTCAACTAACTCCCTCTCATCCCAAAATTGGAAACAAATAACCCAAATCCTTTTCAGTTTAGAGGAATGGGGAGGTGACACTTGTCACCTCCTCACTCTCCCCAAAACCACTATTCTGTCCTGGTGGCTTATGTCACTCACCCATCCCTAGAGTACTCCTTATCCCTCTCCTCATGTCATTTCTCTTACGCATGGGAGAAATAAAAGGAGTTAAAGGAGTAAAAGATAGGTGACCCATGCCTCTTCTTCCCTCCTTCACATGGGTGACCCCACAACACATGGGGGAATCTCACTAATGGAGAGGGTGACTTCAAGTCAATCCTTCAATAATGGATGGGTTTGTAGTCATCTCTTACCTTGGGGATTGAAGAGGGATGGGTTGGGTGTTGGTACAACCCATCATGTCCCCTCCATACCTCCAATTTTCGCCACTTAACTTCAGGGGGAAGTTAAGATGACTAGATGGAGGTTACCCAAGGGTTACCCATGCCAAATGGGCCCCTGGACCCATGGGGTATAACTCAGGGTCAACTTTAACCCATACAAGACACCCCTGGTCAAGGTAAAGCACAAGAAAAAGCCTCATAGATTTAAATAAAATAAAGAAATTCAAATTCAATCTTTTTACAACACAAATCATAAAATAGTGTCACATGAGGGTAACCTAACCCACTCGACCATACGAAAGACGACATTACAACATCACATCAAACACAGAGAGATCTTGGTTCCTCGTGGAACCAGATCGGCTTAATAGGGAATAACAAATAACAAGGTGCGGAATGATCTCTGAAATCTGTGGTTCGATTAGTAAATCTTGCACACTAAATTACAAGATCAGTATCCACATATAATCATAATAGCCAAAGAAACTTAAAAACATGCATTATCATGACATAGTTCTAATTAACATAAATGAAATCATATTACAATTTTCCATCATCGCCTAATTAACTTTTCTGAAATGTAAACTTATGCAAACATCACCAAATTAGTTTTTCCGAAATCATAATAAAGTTTAATAGTTTGACAATTCCGGGAACTGCTATCCCACAAATATAAAAAGTAACAATAATAGTAATGTAAATAGTCATAACAAGAGAAGTAAAAAGGGCGGTCCTCACATCCTCTCCCCCTAAGACGGTACTTCCTCCTGGAAGTCATCAAAAAGGTGGGGATAAAGGGTCTTCAGTCTCTCTGCATCTTCCCATGTTGCAGTGACTTCGTCATATAGGTCCCACTAGACTCTAACCTGGTCTAGCTCTCGACCTCGAAGGGCCAGCGTTTGACGAGCAAATATGCGAATTGGCTCCAGCACCAGCTGTCCGTCTGCCTCTACCTGAAGAGCACTCCAATCCAACACGTGAGATAAGTCAGAAATATAATGACGTAAAACTGATACATGAAATACATCGTGAATACGTGACAGGCTAGGTGGCAAGGCTAGACGATAGGCTATTGGTCCTATCCGCTCCAAGATTTTGAAAGGTCATACAAATTGAGGTGCGAGCTTAGAGCCCTTCCCGTAACAGATTGGACTCTTGTGTGGTCGCACTCTCAAAAATACCCTTTCCCCCACAGAGAAGCTTCAGTCTGTCCTCTTAGCATCGGCGTACTTCTTCTGCCTGTCCTGTGCTTCCCGAAGTCCCTGTCTAATCTATCTGACCTATTGTTCCATATTCTGAACTATCTCTGGACCGATGACCGTTCTGTCCTCTATCCGATCCCAACTCAAAGGTGTTCTGCATGGTCTGCCATATAACGCCTGGAAAGGAGGCATACCCAACGAGCTATGATGCCCATTATTGTAGGCAAACTCAACTAGATATAGGTACTCCTCCCATCTAGACTGATGGTCCATCACATACATGCGAAGCATGTCTTCTAACACCTGGTTAACTCTCTCTGTTTGTCCATCAGTTTCTGGATGATAGGCTGAACTGAAGTTGAACTGTGTGCCCGCCTGATGTAAGGCTCTCCAGAATGATGAAGTAAATATGGAGTCTCTGTCAGGTATAATGCGGCGAGGTACCCCATGAAGTCTAACAATCTGATCCAGAAACACCTTTGCCACTGATGGTGCATTGTATGTTGTGCATATTGGTGAAAAATGCACCACTTTGGTCAGCTTGTCAACTGTCACCATAATAGCATCATGGCGACGTGATGACATAGGTAGACCAATGATAAAATCCATAGAAATGGTGTCCCATTTCCATTCAGGTATCTCGTGAGGGTACAACAGTCCTGCTAGATGCTGATGTTCGGCCTTGACCCTCTGACATTCCAGGCAACGAGCAACAAATTTGGCAATGTCACGCCTCATCCCAGCCCAATGATAAAGCTGTCGTAAGTCAGCATGCATTTTCTTCACTCCTGGGTGTGCTGCATAGGGTGCTCTATGAGCCTCTGATAGGATTACTGTACGAAGATTACCCGCATGGGGTACATAGATGCACTGCCGATGTCGAAGCATACCATCAGACTCAAGGGTATATCCTGTAAATTTGCCCTCAAGGGCGTTCTGATTTAGTAATGGCTGCTGTACCTCAAGAAACCATTCGTCCTCTGGTAGATGCTGTAAGATGCGATCTTTCAAGTCCACCCTCAAGGTTAGGGTTAGGATCTCATGGCGCCTTCGACTCAAAGCATCAGCGACCATGTTCTCCTTCCCTTTGATGTAGTGGACATCGAAGTCATATTCACATTGGAATTCCATCCAATGCCATTGGCGGGCGTTCAAATTTGGCTGTGTAAAAATATACTGCAAACTATGATGATCCGAATGGAGTTCAAAGCATCGACCTAGGAGGAAGTGTCTCTAGCGGACCAAAGCATGAACAACTACTGCGAGCTCTAAGTCGTGAGTAGGGTAGTTTAAATCATGTGTCTTTAGTTTCCACGATTCGTATGCGATCGCTCTACCACCCTCTAATGATGCATCTGTGCAAACAACAAACTCCTCTGCAGGTTCTGGAACCACTAAAATAGGAGCACTGGTAAGACGCTCCTTGAGGACTCCAAAGGCCTTTTTACACTGCTCGGTCCACATGAAACCCTTCCCTTTTCGCTGAAGGGAAGTAATGGGATGTGCTATCCTAGAGAAGCCCTCGACAAACCGATGATAATACCCAGCTAACCCCATAAAGCTTCTGACCTCTGTCACGTTGGTGGGTGCCGGCCACTCCTGAATTGCTCTAATTTTAGATGGATCTACGGAGATGCCATCGCCTGATAAAATGTGTCCCAAATACTGCACCTCTGTCCTGAAGAAGGCACACTTTGCCAAGTTGCCATAAAGTTGCTGCTCTCGTAATTGCTGCAAAACTTGACGCAAGTGCTCCACATGCTCCTCCTCAGTCCGTGAATAAATCAAAATGTCATCTAGAAATATGATCACGAACTGATCTAGGTAAGTACAGAACACTCCGTTTATGAGACTCATGAATACTGCAGGAGCGTTCGTCAACCCGAAGGGTACCACTGTGAATTCATAATGACCATATCTGGTTCGAAAAGCAGTTTTATGAATATCTACCTCCGTGATGCACAATTGGTGATACCTAGATTTTAGATCAATTTTTGAGAACACTCTGGCTCCTGGCATCTGATCAAAAAGGTCATCAATCCTGGGCAGAGGATAACGGTTCTTCACCGTCACCTTGTTCAACTGCCTGTAGTCCATACATAAATGAAGAGACCCATCCTTCTTCTTCACGAAGATAACCGGTGCGCCCCATGGCGAAACGCTAGGTCGGATGTGCCGCTTCTCAAGTAATTCCTCTAACTACAGCTTAAGTTCAGTGAGTTCATGTGTAATCATCCTATAAGGTGCACGGGATATCGGTTCTGGACCTGGCACTAAGTCGATATGGAAGTCCACTTCTCTGCGTGGAGGCATACCTAGTAATTCTGGTGGAAATACATCGGCAAACTCTCTAAGGACAGGGTGATCATCTAAAGTAGCCTCAGGTTCATCCTCTGCTCTATCACTGACCGTGATGGCAAACATCTAACATCCCTTCCGCATACAACGCTTAAGCTACTGAGCGGATATCATACGACCAGCTGTGGGCTTTTGAATGCCCACTATCTCAACTGACGAACCATGATCGTCTAAATAGCTAATCGTCCTCTGGCGACAGTCAAGCTTGGCTCTATGTGCTGCAAGCCAATCCATACCCAGAACTACACCGTAGGATCCTAATGGCATAATCCTAAGGTCACATGTTGTGGTGAATGTTCCCAATGTGATCTCACAGTCTTTAACCAAGGTATCTACTGACATCCTAGCCCCTGAGGCCAACTCAACTTCCCACCTAATGTCTTGCCTAGAAGCCACCAGCCTGCAACACTCCACTAACGAAGTAGACAAAAAGGAGTCTGTAGCTCCTGAGTCAAAAAGGATAGAGATAGGGAAGTCTCCAATCGTACCTGCTGCCTCGATGACTGAGGCCTAGAAATCAACCTGGCGGTTATCAACCGCTGCAAACATGTGGTGGGATCTGCCCACGTCACCTACGGTCTACTCAGATCCTCCTGATCGGGGCTGTCCCCTGCAGTAAATCCCTGCGGGCACTCTCTAGCCAGATGCCCTGCCCCACCACACACATAACATGGTCCTCTAGCCTGTAACTGCCCTGACTATGTTCTACCCGATTGTTGTTGCCTAGTCCATCCCGTAGACCCTTGTGAGCCTCTGTAAGACTGCTGGGACCTCGCGGGTCCTGCAGATGAACCTTGCTGTCTGTGATCTCTACATGGACCCTGCTGCTGCCATCCACGATTCTGTCCTCCCTGACCCCTCTGTTGGAATTTAGATTTTTGCTAATGTTGCTGCTGCTGTGGAGGCCTAGGAGGTAATGAGGAAGGGTTATATCCTCCTTTTTGTGTTGTGTTTTGAGGCCTTCAAAAATTCTGCTGTTGTTGGGGATTACGATCCTGATACTATGGGCGTGCATTCTGCCCTCGTCCCTGAATTTCCTCTGATATAAGGGCCTTTTCAATAGCCTCGCTCATGGTCTGGGGATTTGCCATACGAACTGGTCCTGCTATCCCGTGATTCAGCCCTCTGATGAATTTGTGTATTAAGATCTTCTCGTCATGGAGGTATTCCGCGTAATGAGAAAGCTCAATGAATCAACTCTCATACTGAGTAACAGTGAGTCCCCTCTGCTGTAAATCATGGAACTCATCGATCCTGCACTGTCTGTAATGTTCTGACAAATATCGTGCATTAAAGCGCTCTATGAAGATGTCCCATGTGAGTGTATCCACGGAAAGTCAGCACTTGCACTCCTTTGTGCGCCACCAGGTAGCTATTGCATCCCTAAGAAGATGGACTGCCACTCATGCTTTCGTGTTGCTTCCATAAGGTCACAAAGCGAAACACCTGTCTAAGCTAATCAGCCAAGCCTCAGCCACAGCTCCCTCTATAGCACCTACGAAAGTGGGTGGGTTGAGCCTAAGTAGGTCTCTGATGGGGTCCCCTCTGTCTCTGAGTCTCACAACTAGCTCTTCCACACCATCCTTATACAATCCATGATGAACCTGTTCTGCGCTCTGGATCTCATCTTGTCTCAAAGGTCTCGGAGGACTCCTGCTCCATGCTCGGGAGGCTGACCCTACCTCCTCTACTGTTGTGTCGGGAATCTCAACGAAGGGCTCCACACGTGGCACCTCTAGTGGATCAACGTGGGGCTCCTCATGTGGCTCAATACGTGACTTGGCACGTGGCTCCCTATGTGGCTCCTCTCGTGGATCAACACGAGGCTCTACACGTGGCTCAGGAATCACTGGCGGTAACCTGTCTAACATAGCCTATAGTGCCTGTAAGATCTGTGGACCTATATCCAATACTGGTGTCGCCTGTGGTACTAGTGGTGCTTGTGGTTTAGGTGGTGTAGGTGGTGCTGCTGTAACTACGGGTGCTAGTCCCTCGGCTGAGGAATCACTGTGCACCTCGACAGATGCTATGTGGCGTGATCGCGCTCGTCGAACATGTCGGGGAGGCATCCTACAAAACAAGGTAGAAACTAATTAGCTAAAGTTGCGGAATAATAACGTGCCCAAATACGCCCAGTGTTTAAACTTGGCTCTGATACCAAATGTCATGCCCACATTTTCCATGTGGTCACAACACACATCACACGTGTCATAGCCACATCTGTCATGTGGTTATGACACGAAACATCAAAAATTTTCTCAAGCTTCCCTAAAAACCCCCTCGCATGCATAAGCATGCTCGGTGGTGTTCGCTCAAGGCGAAAACACTACAGTCGTCGGCGGGGTACAAGTAAAATTGCGTGCAACCAGACACAAGCAGACCAACAAGGGGGTCTTCTACGATGCCGTTAATGTCACTACAAAGGTTATATTATCAAGGTTACTAAATCTAAATCTCAGTGAATTTCGGCAGCATAATGCCTTACGGCGTAAGTGGGAATTACTCAACACTAATTTACGCACGTGGTTCACTGATAGATTACCAACTTCCCACGACGCCTTGTTCCGACTAAACCGACTCGTGATCTCCCTATTGAATGATTTTTCAGCAAGGCACAGTTGTCTGTCTCCTCTCTTGCTTCCTGAAACATACTCCTCCTTCGACTTAGCATTCTCAACAAGGTGGTTCGTTTGCTCTCTCTTCCCTTTTCTCTGGGTCTTAATTTTGATTGTATTTTTATTGCGCCCACCTTAACTATTTCTCTGATAATTTAGTTTGTTTATATTTCGGTCTCTCTCTCTTTCGGTTTCTATGCTTTCTTTATGTTTATCCAGACCTTTCTTCATATTTTACATCAATCAGGGTTATCACTGTATCTATTATTGACATTAATCCTAACTTCCGGATGGTCCAGGTCACATAGGCTGGTATACAACTTTGCTGGACTCAGTCTCCTGGTTTTCTCCGTTCTAGGTTTCTCCTCCACGTCTGTATTAATTAAACTTGTTCCTAAGCAAATTTTGTGGAAGGGTCCATCAACTTAGTTCTCTTATCCCATGTGGGAAATGCCGCGTATTTTCTCCTCTGTGTTTTCCAATGTTAGTTTTTCTTCTTTTTACTCTCTTATAGGTTTACTTATCTGGACATTTACTACAGTTGAGATTAAAATGGCCTCACATGGAATGTCTGTGATGGCTTCTTAAGTTTATTTCCAGTGATCTTTTAAGCAAGGTGACGTGTAATTTTCCTCTTCATTTTCCCAGTTATTGACTCGCGTTGATAGTTGAAATTTCCGAGAAACTCTTTCTGAAGTATTACAGTATATTCCTTTATGCTCTCGTTAATTTATAATTTTATTTTCTCTTATTATCGTAAATAGAAAACGGCCTCTCTGGAAGTCTTAATAATTAAATAATATAAGTATATAACGTTATATTTATATGTATATATATAAGATTATATATACATATATATAAACATATATATTCAATTATATTTCTCATGGTTATATTTACGGTTGTTATTATTACTATTATTTATTACAATTACTATTATTGCAATTATTAGGTTATCTTAATAATTTACCTATCTATTATACTATTATTAGTCTTCTAATTTTTTTTTTATATATATGATATAATTATATATATATATATATATATATACAATTATATACCATTGTCAAAGTAAATAAGAGGCTCCCCTCTTTATAAAATCCTTACCATGAAATATAACATAATTTTCTTTGGTTGTTTGTTTCAACCCTTAAAAACCCTAACTGTGAATATTTTGGTGTAGGGCAGAGGACAAGGGAAGCGGCGGCAGTGGCCATGGCAGAGGGGCAGAGGTGGAGGGTCACGGACAGGGAGTACGGGGAGGGCCGCCCAGAGGGGGGTACCGCCCATGGCGAGTGGCGAGAGGTGGAACGCTGGCGGGAGGTTTTTGTTTGAGGAGTCCGTGGACTCCACCGTGGACTGTGGATGTATAAAGGGGGTGTGGGTGGGGGCTCTGCCCCCCCCCCCCACACCCAAATATTCCGATGGGGGTGGTGGGAAGGTTCAAACCCTTCCCACCACCACTTCATAAGCTTTATCACTGTGTGCTGTATAATACACAGCAAAAAAAATGTGATTCTTTTATTATTGTTTTAAATTTTAATCTCTCTGTCATTTAAATACAATAGTTATGATGAGATAGATATATTTATATCACTGCGATTCAGTCAATTTCATTTTTTTTTGTTTAAAAAATAATCTCTGTCATATTAATACAATTTCCAGTTATCATGGTATATAGATATATATATATCTATATAAATATATAACAAATCAAAATATATATATAATATATATGTTTATATATATATATATATACTTCAAATTTCACAAATACAGCAATTTAATCAGTTTCTCAAATTCTTATAAAATGAACACTTAAGAACTTAAATAAAGAATATATATATATATATATATATATATATATATATATATATATATATATATATATATATATATATATATATATATATATATATATATATATATACTTTTATCTCTCTTTTTTTTTGTTTTACAGAGAACAAAAATTCTCAATAAAGATAAAATGAATGAATAATTTACCCAAGTAAATGCAAAATTCTTAAAATTACAATATGTCATAATTACAATCTCTTTCATACTAATCTCAACATGATAAAATTAAATAACTACTAATCCAAAGAACAAAGGAAATGGATTTTTAATCAGTTTAATTCTGTAATTAATAAATGTCCATTTCAACTCTTGGACAAACAGAAGTAAATACATAATAGACTTCCTCTAAACTTTACAAAATAACTGAAACCATTATTTATGAAGAAGAAACTTAATCATTTAAAACTGTATTTTTCCATTATAACAATGAACTATAAAATTGTCTTTTCAACTAGTTAAGCAAATCTATTCTTATAATTACATAAACAAGTTCAGATTTGATTGCAAATAAGTAATGATCTCTTCCTTTCAATAACACATTTAATACAGTACAACCTTTTATTTAACTTCAAACTTTCCATATGAAATTCAAGGTAAATAATTACATCATACACAATACAGGAAAATTAACTCTTTCACTACCCTTAACAAGATGAAAGATAAGGATTTCCTTCTCCCAACCAACATACAAAAGAAGTTATGTAACAACTAAGTAACAGTCACACCCAATAACAAGATCAGGGAGGTTATTTCCTTCACTCCCAGGGTGACAATAAATTACAACAATATCAAGAGAGGTGCTCTATTTTACACTCTTTACAAAAGATCATGAACTGATTCTCATGACAAAGAAGAATAAACTGTTTCTTCATAAATATAACTTCTCCAAATCCAACCATAAGCTCCAAGAGGAAACCTGTGTATCAAAGACAAACAAAGAAGAAAACACCACTCATCTAGCTCTCCTCCCTTCCGTAGACCCACAAGAGGGTCACCCCTGAGCTAGGGAGACCATACTCACACTTGGGTAACTCAAGCACTCCACTTCACAACAGGGAACAACAACAAACCCAAAGCACACAAACACCCGTGGGTAAATTACACAACATGAAAACTCAACTACAGTGAGTTTCATAAGGGGCAGGAGAGTGGACACACTCGACTCCAGAGTGTCACCCTTACAGATAATTTAACCAACACAATTTCTCTTGGCCTCAAACCAAGTTTGATCACAAATTTTCAATGAAGTCTGTATTTGACTCTCAAGTCAAAGATACAGACACAAATACATGCCCTCAAGGCTTTCAACATCCCAAAAGAAAAAACCAGGTATGCACCCGAGGAGGATCACTCCTCCCCTACCCCAAACTTGATGAGCATTTCTCCCAAGTGGGAGAAACTCTGTCAACAACCCGACAGCAGATCCCACAGAAACAAATCTAGAACACAAACATAAAACATCTTTCACACATTTTTCGTACAACATTCAGATATACGAAAGAATGGTAAAACCAAACCAACCTTACAAAGCCCTTCTGGAATGAAACTGTTGTAGAGCTCCACTGAGATCTCTGCCAACCTTCGCCACCAACTCCCTCTCCCTTTCCTCTCCTCCAAGCTAACTTTCCTATTTTTGGCAATAATAATAAAACTCTCCCCAAAATTCAACTAACTCCCTCTCATCCCAAAATTGGAAACAAATAACCCAAATCATTTTCAATTTAGAGGAATGGGGAGGTGACACTTGTCACCTCCTCACTCTCCCCAAAACCACTATTCTATCCTGGTGGCTTATGTCACTCACCCATCCCTAGAGTACTCCTTATCCCTCTCCTCATGTCATTTCTCTTATGCATGGGAGAAATAAAAGGAATTAAAGGAGTAAAAGACAGGTGACCCATGCCTCTTCTTCCCTCCTTCACATGGGTGACCCCACAACACATGGGGGAATCTCACTAATGGAGAGGGTGACTTCAAGTCAATCCTTCAATAATGGATGGGTTTGTAGTCATCTCTTACCTTGGGGATTGAAGAGGGATGGGTTGGGTGTTGGTACAACCCATCATGTCCCCTCCATACCTCCAAATTTCGCCACTTAACTTCAGGGGGAAGTTAAGATGACTAGATGGAGGTTACCCAAGGGTTACCCATGCCAAATGGGCCCCTAGACCCATGGGGTATAACTCAGGGTCAACTTTAACCCATACAAGACACCCCTGGTCAAGGTAAAGCACAAGAAAAAGCCTCATAGATTTAAATAAAATAAAGAAATTCAAATTCAATCTTTTTACAACACAAATCATAAAATAGTGTCACATGAGGGTAACCTAACCCACTCGACCATATGAAAGACCACATTACAACATCACATCAAACACAGAGAGATCTTGGTTCCTCGTGGAACCAGATCAGCTTAATATGGAATAACAAATAACAAGGTGCGGAATGATCTCCGAAATCTGTGGTTCGATTAGTAAATCCTGCACACTAAATTACAAGATCAGTATCCACATATATTCATCATAGCCGAAGCAACTTAAAAACATGCATTATCATGACATAGTTCTAATTAACATAAATGAAATCATATTACAATTTTCCATCATCACCTAATTAACTTTTCTGAAATGTAAACTTATCCAAACATCACCCAATTAGTTTTTCCGAAATCATAATAAAGTTTAATAGTTTGACAATTTCAGGAACTGCTATCCCACAAATATAAAAAGTAACAATAACAGTAATGTAAATAGTCATAACAACAGAAGTAAAAAGGGCGGTCCTCACAGAAGTAGAGGTGCTTCTGACTATTCAAGAGGAGCATCAGAATGATACAGCAACAGTAGGCACCAGTTGGGTAAATGACATGACTCAATTTTTGTGAACTTGTAAGTGTCCTGCAGGTCTAAATAGAACCAGAAGAAGGTATTTTAGACTATAATCCATTCCATATGTTTTAATAAATGACATCCTTTTCAGAAAGGATTTTAATGGTGTATTGCTAAGATGCATTGATTATGATCAGACTGATAAAGTGCTTCATAAGTTTCATGATGGAACAACAGGGGGCCATTTTGCCCAAAGGACTACTACTTGGAAAGTAATGAGAGCTGGCTATTATTGGCCGAGCTTATTTAAGGATGCCAATGCATGGGCTAGAAAATGTATAAAATGTGCCATTTTTGCAGGAAAGGAAAGGCTGCCAGCCTTACCTCTATGGCCAATTCAAATAGAGCAGCCCTTCATGAGATGGTGCATTGATTTTATAGGTCCTATTAACCCACCATCAAGTACAGGCCACAGATGGATACTTACAGCTACATATTATTTCACAAGATGGACTGAAGTAGTGGCCCTGAAGGAATCTAATGAAAATGTTGTCTTGAATTTCTAGCATGATTTGATATCGAGATTTGGAGTGCCTGAGTCAATCATTTCTGATAATGCTTTGGCCTTTGTTGGCCTAAAGATAACTGACTGGGTTGTTGAGAATGGGATTTATTTGAATACTTCATCAAATTATTACCCACAGGGTAATGGTTTGGTTGAGTCTACAAATAAAAATCTCATAAGAATCATTAAAAGATTAATGGAAGACAACTAGAGGACCTAGCACACTAATTTAAAATATGCCTTATGGGCAGATAGGATAACTCCCAAAAGGTCGATTGGGAATTTTCCATTTATGTTAGTGTATGGGAAGGAAGATAGATTGCCTATCTCTATAGAGCTGTCAGCACTAGACATTATAAATCAGCTGGAAATGTTTGAAGAGGAAGACCCCATGGCTATCAGATATGCTCAGCTTATGGATCTTGAAGAAGTCAGAGACAAGGCTATGAAGACTATGGAGTATCATCAGCTTCAAAGCAAAAGAAATTTTGATAGGAGGGCTACTCCCAGAATTTTTAGAACGGGTGATATGGTGCTCAAATGGGATGAATTGAAAAGCAGACCAGGAAAGCACTCCAAGTTTGACAACATGTGGAGTGGCCCATTTCTCATTACTGAATGCAAGAAGCACAATGCATTTCAGTTATCAAATATGGATGGACAAAATTTGCCTATCCAAGTCAATGGGATACACTTGAAGAAGTGTTTTGAGGTATGAGTGCTTTGTAAAGTAGTAGATTAGATTTTTTTCTTTCCCTAAGTGCTGTTTAGCACAGTCAGAAGGATTACCTTCAACATTTTGTATTGGTCTGATTTTCCAAATGTTCTTCATTGCCATTATCACTGTCATTATGTTGATTTGCTAAAATCAGGATTCCTTGTCAAGATATATTTTGTCTCTGTATGACCCCACACCCAATGGATGTTTAAGGCCATTGATCTTATGTTTAGTAGGCAAACATCCCATAGAGGTTGCCAAGAATGTTATCCTATTTTTTCCTCTGCCCAGAGTCAAATGGTTAACCTGGTATTTTCCTTGAAAATCCTTTAAGAAGGGTCCCTATCAAACAAAGGTGTCTTTTTCCCAAAACCTTGCCTAAGAACCTTACCATTGGAAAGAGCTTGAAAAAATAGGCAGGTTTGCTTTTTACATCACCCGGAAATTTGGCCAAATAAAAAAATTATTTATGGTCAAAGTTTTGGTCATCATATAGTTCAAATGTTCATTGGTGGGTTTGCAAAATCTCTATCGGCCTTAATAAAAAAAAAGTGAGTTTTATGCATTTCTAAATGTATATCGGGCTTAGGAAGGTGCATGTACAAGGAGGAATCTTTCGTAGATTCTCAGGATATTCGCAGTTTGTATATCTGGTTGCAAGGAGAAACATACAAGGAAAATTATATAAAGCAGGAGATACATTACAGGAATATTCCCTCAATGCATATCAGGTTTCAAATGCATATTATGTTGTATGTTTGCACATGCAATGAAAAGATACAAGGTTTGACATACAAGTGCATCCACTACAGTGGAATGTACATTCGGCCTTATATGTTTCTTTGTATATTTCGCTTGTATGTTTTGCACATACAAGCGAAACATACAAAGAAATATACAAAGCCGAACGTACAAGAGGTGTGGCCTGCACACATACAAGGATGATTGTATGTTAGAAGATACAAGTGAGCATGAATAGTAGAATGTATATTTCACTTGTATGTTTGCACATACAAAGCCGATATATAAAGGTTTACATACAAGCCCGACCCAATTGCATTTTTAACTTGTTTTATAAAGTCTTGGGGTCCACCTTGTATATGGGCGATTGAATATTGTGATATACAAGTCAGAGATACAAGGGTTGTATGAAAGGAGGACTTGAATCAAAGATCAAATTCAGCATTTCAGGTCTGGGGTCCACCTTGTATATGTATAAGTGTTTGGTATATTTGAACATGCAGGGAAATATACAAATAAAGTGATACAAGTCGGATCTGACCCAGCAGTCAAAGTAGTTGATAAATTTTTGGGGTCCATGGCTTGTATATTTGGCGCTTGTATATTGCGATATACAAGAAAATAGACAAAGGAAGTATACAAACCGGATTTCAACGTCTTTTCAGGCTATTTCATAAAATTTGAAGTCCGCGGCTTGCATGTACAATTGTGCTTGTATATTGCAATATGCAAAGGGCAGATACAGTTTTCAGTGATGCTCCTTGAACCAGCTCAGCAATGAATCAGGTGGTGCCATGTGGCAGTAGACATACATGCAAGTTAACATACAAATGGTGGGGTCCACCAAGGCACAAGCACTTTGTATGTATTTTCTGCTTGTATGTTTTCTTGTACATTTTTATATACAAGACCAGATACAAGCTAACATGCAAGAGGTGGGGACCGCACATACAAGGGAAATTGTATGCATATACAATTTTGAAAATACAAGGCATGTACAAGCCCGATATACAAAGCACCATGCATGTACAAAGGAGTTGCAGAGAAGGTTTTGGATGCCGATTCAGGTGGCAAATTCAAGCGATATATACACAGATGCAAAGTGATATATACAGCTGGTTGACCAAAACTTTGACTTCCTGTATCTCCTCCGTCTTGGTGAATTTCAACATGCTGTAAAAGACAAAGATGCATATTTTTGTCCCCTCTTTCATTTGGCAAGGTTTTTAAGGAGTTTTTATCACTTTTCAATTTCAGATCTAGAGTCGCATGTTTTGAGTGGTGAACATTCCAGCGACTACATTAAGCAGATGAAGATATTTTCAGCATTCATTGCTGCACCATGATGAGGCAGCTCGCATTTATGGTAAAAGATATTTCCCTACCACCCTATTTCAGATATTTTTCATATATCTATTGCTGAGAAAGGATGAGTAAGCTGCTTGCATTAAAGATAGAGAATATCTTCTAGCTGCCCAGTGCTAGATATTCGACGCCATAACTTCTGCAGCTAGACAGTTATTCAGGCGATGGTATTTTTTGAGACAGCTCTTAGAGCGATTTTTGTAACCAACTTAGGGTTAGTTTAGAATGCTATATATATGCATTCATATGATGTAAATAAGGTTGGAAAATTTTTAGCATTCATGCTTTCTGTTTCCAAACAGAGCCTTCTATACTATAACTGTGCCTTCCCACTGAATATACTCAAGTTATTTTGCCTCTTTGGACTGATTTCTAGTCCTGTGTGAATCTGCATATGGTTGTTTGTGAATGTCTCTGTTCCTCTCAATCATCTGGTTTCTCACCTTTGCTAGGATCAATTGAATCTATGTATGTTTGCTTGTTATATTTGGTTATGTTGTGCATTTCCTCAGTATTGTGAGGGTTCTTTTATTAAACTTGTTGAATCACCCTTTGTTTTCAAGCTTTTGTTTCATCCTTCACTTTAAAGCATTCCTTCTCTCTTTTCCTCTTAAGATTCAATAGTTTTAGGTGATAACCAGTTAAGGAAGCCGACCTTCTTCGGAGGTCTGATCTCATTTAGCAAAGTCCCACACTTAGAGATCATTCCCATGTTACTCCAGATTGTTGAGGTTTCACAACTGTACGCAAGGGTGCAAATCTGGGTGATAACAGTTTGTTCTTGTCTTATTCCTTGACCAAAACTATACTCTGCATGCTTCTTATAGAGATCCAAGACCCTTGGCAAACTCTATGCCTCTGTATTTGTTTTCTTATGGTTATGTTGACCATTGTCTCCTTTGACCAGTAGGGTGTTATCTCTGCTATCTACAAACACTGCCCATTATTCACTACTCACATAGTCATATCTATCTTCATGCATCTTGAGAGACAACTCCTTGAAGTAATCTCTCCTCACTATGTCACAATCTTTTGGGTTTAGAATCTTGAATGATCTCCTTATAACTTCATGATGTCTTACCTCACTGTTAGGACTTGTTAGCATTGTCTATCTTGGCAACTAACTATCTTTGAATAGTCCCTTTCCACTGCTAACTAGCACTTCTTTTCTAACCAAGGTGATAAGTCTTTGTAGGTCTATAGATCTCTAGAGGCATACTTCTACCTTTGTATGATAGTCATTGACTGTTATGCCCTCCTTTGACACAAAATTGTAACAAGTGGATAGGGTTTACATGAGTTGTAATGTTGTAAAAGATAGTTTCATTGTTTGAAGAGGTCAAAACATGTGTAAGGCCTTAACCTTGACTAATAAAACTATACTCACCATTCTATTTGGTCTCACTTAAAACACTTGAAGAACTTGGAGGGTCTTTCCCAAATATTTGTCACCTACAAGGGATGCATTATATGGTCTTAACACTGCTTATCACTGTAAATGTAAACACCATGCCATTCATACTTTTACAACTCTTAACTGTCGTAGACAGGGAGAGACATGAAAACTTTACAATGAATAAAAACAACTTTGCTAGGGCTCAATCTGAAAACTCATATTCTTCCATATTTAACATGGTTTACATCAGGTTATAGCATGTAGAGCTTCCAAAACTACCTTGTGCAAACATTAGGTCACAGACCACCGGTGTCTCTGACAACTCCATGGCTTTACATATGATTTGTGCAAGGTTTATTTTGCTGTGGATGAGCCTGAAACAAATCTACCTTTAAAGGTTTGGCAGAGATTTATACACATTATAGGAGCCTAAACAAAGATATACCAGGGACCATCAGATTCTAACAATCCTTACCAAACCTTTGGTGTGAAACCCAACTGTACACCATGCATTTTGAAAGGACTCTTCCCAAAAGAAAATAGAGAAGTATCATTCATCTACATATTCTAATGAACCATCATCACACTTGTGCCAAATCCATTGTATCTTTCACCATGTCAGATCTCTATTATGTCTTTTCATTTTGTACCTCAGTGTTTGACAAAACTCTTTAGATTCTTGGCATAGACTACCATGGCTTTAAACACTCTGAGATAACCATTAACAAAGATGTTACCATTGTATTTGATCTCCCTTTTTTAGGGTATGCTACCTTGGACCCTCTCAGGGTTAAATGAGTTAATACGGTCCCCGAATGATCATCACAAATCACAAAACCTACACCATAACATAGAGCTATGAACTTGTGTTACCTTGTGTCCTCTGCAAAGCTTTAGAACCTCCACATACATCCCTGTTACGTGTTCCCTCATGGTTTCTTCTTGGTGTTGAAGGACTAACCTCCTTGATAAAAAATTGTATGAAAGCTTTTCTTTCATGCATGAAAACCTACAATGACTTGCCCCATGGATTACACCTATTCTTAATCTACTCCAAGCTTCATACAGCTGTTTGGTTCTCATTATGAGGCAAAACACGTTGCAAAACAAATAGCAAACCCGAACACAGTACACTAAGACTTAGAAAACTTGACCATCTTCAAAACATGCATTCCCTCCATTGTTGTACAAGCCCTTTTGGCAAACATGAGACTTGGTGAATGGTCAAAACCTTTTTACTATAGTCTTTTAAATCATAAAGTGCATTGGTTACATGGAAAGGAGACTCTTTGCATTGTCAAAGATTTTAAATAACTCTTTTAATCTCTCACATGACCACAACCATAAAGGATATAACAATGACCTTGGAAACATTATTGTATGTAAATGCATGATATAAATAATCTTGTAAAGCATGGCCAAACTTCTTCTCTTAAACATATGATTCAAATGCCGTCATGAAAGACTATAGACTTTCTTATGATTAACAAATGGGTAGAAAATGAAGACTTGGAAGATACAAAGGATTGACAAGACAGAAACCTATTGGTTAATATGTTTATTTGATCTAATAAGGACAAATAGGTAATAGGACTATTGGGATAAAGGATGTAGAAGAGGAGTGTTTGGAAGTAGTGAGTGGAGAAAGAAGAAGATTTTTTTGGAGGTTAGTGTTGGCAAGAGACACATTGGAACTTCATGATTGTTGTCATTGATGGCAACAAAGGTTAACCACACATCCGCAGGACATGATGAGTCTCTACCGGAAGGTAGATTGTAGAGTATTGTGATTCGGTAAGAAAGAACAGAGCATGTGGCGAGGTCCGACAGTCAGCTCTGGATCTCTCAGAGGAAGTATCTTGGTGAAGTGTAGATTTGGGGAAGTCAAGAGGACTACCTTGACTGATAGATTTCAAGGATTTAGCCTCCAGTGATAGATGAAGAAAAAGATATGAATACTTGAGTGTTGGGTTCCTGATTGGCAGTGTGGACAGAGGAAGAACTGACGGGTAGAACATCAGACATTATTCCAGATGCGTTACTGATGATGGTAAAGATTCTTAAGGCATAAGTTATAATTGGATGACATGATTGATGACTTCTACAAGTATATCCTTGATCTGCATTACTTGGTAAGCAAGGATTCAGCTGATAGATCAGAGTTCATGGAAAATATTGACTATTCCAGATGCTGACTAGAAAGGTGATGAAATCACTTATGCGTATATATATAAGATGGATTTAGTTGTGATAGGTGTCATGGTTTTTGGAGAGTGCGGAGAAAAGTAGTAAAGCAGAGTGAAAGCAGAAAGACAGGTTTGGTATGTGAAGGGACAACAGCACTAAGGAAGAGTAAGGATGAAGTGCAGCAGATCAGTGTACTGAGTTTAACCAGAACTGAACTCCAGCATATGTAGATGCTACTTATCAGTTTAAGTATTGTATTACACTCTTTATAAATTGTAGACAATGTGTCTCTTGTAGGCAGTGGGCCTCTTGTGAGCAATGTGCTCAGGCAGTAAGCCCTAATTGGCAAGTGCCATTTTGTAATCCTATTCTTCTAATAGAGAATACAATCTTGGGTTAAACACCCTGTGGTTTTCTCCCTTAATAGGGTTTCCATGTCAAAATATTGTGTCATGTGTATTTCCATTTCATGGTTATGTTTGCTTGTTTGAATTGATGCTACACTAATTACTAAGAAAGTTCAGAAAGCTGAAATAATTAAGATAACTGATTCACCCCCCTCTTAGTTATCAACAGTTAGATATGTGAGAGTTTATGTTTAACTCAAGCCACCAGGATTACCTACAAAACCTAATATTTACCTTCCACAAGAGAAAAAAGTAAAGAGGAATAATTTGCACAATAAGGATGCAATTAATGAAGTGGATTAACGAATTACATGTGAGAACTTGCTTTTATATTTGCAAGATAGAGAAAACCCTAATGTGACATAAGAATAACCTAAGACTAAAATTATCCATAAGTCAACTTAATAAAGTGTGATTAAATATTTAATTACACCAACACCCCCCCTTAAGTGCAACTTAGGGAGAAATGAAAAGCATGAAACTAATGCAAGAATGATGGGTCCAGGCTACAAGGCCATGTTAGGTACCCATGAACAACAAGAAACTCTCATAAAGTGGAGAGAAAGGAGAAAAACCCAGTGGGAGAAAACTCCTCTCCAAAAGAGAGAAAATACAACAAGTACATGAACATGTGATGGAAAAAGGACTAATTCTAAGACCCCCCAAGAATTGAATCCATCACAAAATTACAATTATGAATGCCTTCCCATAAGAGAGGAAGAAGAGAGAAGGTCTGATGACCCCCCATAAGTAAGAAGGATGAAATCATATGCAAGGAAATGCTCCCTCCCGAAATAAAGATGAGAAGAGAGACCATGTGGCTACTCGTCAAGATGACTCTTGTAGTGTTGGAAGATGCTCGACACAGAAGAAAGATGAAGGCCCATGAATGTCGAACAACATTCCTCCCCTTGGGAAGAAATAGAACTACATATATGGGCATAATGTCTTCCCATTTCGAATAGGAATATACAGGAAGAAGAATAAATGTCTCTAAACTTTGCACATGATCCAAAGACAATAATGATGCTCCTGAAAATTGTTCAAATGTCTCCAATCCACTACAAAATTGTGACTGAGTAGGAGTATGAAGAACAATCTCTAAAGAAGATGATGGTGATGCAACTCCATCGAAGCAGTCATCCAAGAGAAGACAAATGTCCTCAATGTGGTCCTCCAAATTTGTAAAATGGGAATCTATAAACAACAATGATATATTTGGTAGATATGTGTCCCAATGAGCTATCTCTAAAGACTGATAATGTCCTGCTACAAGGAATCTAATGTTGCAATAGGGAATAAAGATGTGATCTTGATAAGAGGAGAAGGAGAAACAACAGAAGTCTTTGTGTCATTTGAACTAGCAAGACCTGTCAAATATACAAGCTCCTAAACTGTATCATCATCAAAAGGTATGCAATTTGCATCATCACGGGGTATTTGGCAATCCATAGAAAGATCATCTAGGAATGGAGAGAAATGTGGCACTCCATAGATCTCCCAAATTCTAGTCAAAAGAGCTCGTGGGCACTCAATATGTGAGATAGAACACATAGTGTCAAAATCAACACTAGAACATATCAATCCTACAATATGATCAACATAATTTCTCCATGTAGATTTCCTGCCAGGTGTATCTGGTTTAGGTATGAGTCCATAAAGATAAGGCAAAAGATTAAGCCACCTAAGATGTGTCAAGATGGCCTTTTGCCAAGACTCATAATTATCCTTACCCAATGTTACCACAGAAGGGTGAATAACAAAACCCATGATATCTCCTTAAATAAATTAGATCACAGATCAACAATCTGAATATGTATTAATGATGATAAATGAAGCCCAACAAAACAAATAGAACTTCTCTATGTACCAAAATGTCCAATATATCAAACAGAAGCCATAAAACTAACAAACTAAATAAAGAATACTTGGGGCATAATCTGGAAGAATTTCATAGATGGTTGTGTAGAGCTCCTCAATACCTTTCCAATGCTACAAGAATCACAAAAATTGGTGATTGTGGCAAAAAGATATGACCTTATAGGCCAAAAAGGGTATCTAGACTTCAGACATCAATAAATGTCACTAGAAGCAAAATCTAGAAACAATACATGCACCACTAGATTGTCCTCGGAACCATTTTTCCAGCACCTATTTGTTTGCAAAAATCTGACTCTATTTGCTCAAGATATGGTAAAAACAAGAAGACCCTCCTGAAGCACAAATTAGGGGAAAAAATTGCCCCTTGTTGCTAGATTTAGCAGAACCACCACCAGATTTATGGGTTCCAACAACATGGCAAAAATGATTAAAAAAGGCCAAATTTGAGGGATTGGGCACAAATTACATACTAGTAGAGAAACAATAATGTCTGAAAAAACTACTAAAAACTGCTTATAAATGACCAAACATGGTCACATGACCATTAGTAGTTTATTGTTAGTCATTTATAACGCAACCAAATTGATGACTAAACCATTTTTAGTCATTTATTGGTTGTTTTGATTGATCAATTTGGTAGTATATTTAGTCGTTGATTTAGTCATTGATTGTTGTAATCTGGTCACTTATTTAGTCATATTTATTTTACTAATATATTTAGTCATTGATTGTTGTTAACTGGTCACTTATTTAGTCATTTTTATTCACTAATTTTTGTCCATTGATAGTGTATTTAGTAATTAATTTCAATTATCTTTTTGATCAATTTGGTAGTATATTTAGTCATTTTTATTCACTGATTTAACACTGGTCATATATTTAGTCATATTTATTCACTGTTCACTAATTTCTATCAATTGGTAGTATATTTAGTCAATTTAATTATTAATTGACGTCAATTAGTAGTATATTTAGTCATTTTGAAGCTTGCATTTAGTCATTAGTATATTTAGTAGTATATTTTGAAGCTTGCACAATGAAACAACTTTGAGAAGGTAAAAACAACTTGTTTTATTGATCAAAACTGCTTATAAACAACATACAAATCTAAAAATAAGTTACAATGCTTTCTCTTTGCTAAAAACCTTCATGGTTACAATACATAGTTCAAAGAATGAGCAAGAAACTAATTTTTTGAGTATCACTGAGCATAGAAGCATAAAGACATTCATAGATGTCTTCTTCACAAATCCATGACTGTCCCATGAAGCTCACTGTCCTAGTTCAAGATCACACTATCATCTCTGTAGACATCCTGTCTCATGCACCCAACTTGCTTTAGTTCATAAGATGCCACTGTGAATTGTTACATGTAGTAATAAACTATCCTTATCTCTTGTGATTATGCCTCTGATGACTATTATCTTTGGTAGGATGGCTAAATTGTCATGGATTGTTATTCAACATTACCTTATGACTAGGCTATGCATTGTCCTAATCAAACTCGTAGCTTCTTTAAATACATTTTCGAATCACTTGTCAACCTACTGTCATTTATTTTCCCTTTATAAATAACAATGCCTCATGACTCCCAATATCTAGCTCATTATTCTAGCATGCTTTCACTTGTACTCTACCTCCCATCAACGTAGAACACTACCCCTCTATTGAATGCCTTGACTACCTTTGACATCACTGCATCTTTTCAAAATTCCTTGAAAATAGTTCATCACTACTACTGCTACCTAGGTATGCAATCTAGGTGTTCATGGATCTAACATGAAGAATCTTGACTATCATGAGATTTGGCACCGTCAAATGCATGCTAGAAGGTTGTCTCCTTACACCTTTAAATGCCTCTTGAGACACTGACAAGATTGTAACCTTTGCATAGTTCTTCTCATTGACTCTAAGATTATCTTTTAATGTTTGCATGATCACTGTCTTTTGCATGAATTTCTGCCCCTTGATAGTCATTTGTAGGTTTTCTTCATGTATAGCTGGAAGCTCTTTCATAGACTATCCTTTCAATCCTCACTATCATACATCCTCATTTGCAAAAATTGATGAAGGGGGTAAATCACAAAACACACAATAACAAATATTGAACACAGCAAATAGAACTTTCTTTTATTGAACTGGACAACTCATTACATTACAGAAGCTCAATTACAATCAGAGGATGAATCCTCTACTGGCTGCAACACATTACAGCTTTCCCAACCTCAAGACTCCAGAATCTTCAGCCTTCTATAACCCCAAATCAGCTAGGATTTCTATTTTCCCACCTATTCTTGACTCTACACTGGCCCCCTTCATTCTACTATCACCCAGGGTTCCCAAAATAGTCATAAATAGCAATTTTTGGCGGCCTCCAGCTAAATTTTGAAATTTGTAACTCCCTCCAAAAGTAGGTCAACTTCTGAAAAACATAACTTTTGATCTGGGTGCCGATTGATGAACCACTTTAAGCACCGGAAAGCTCATGATGTGAACTATCACGCTAGAAATCCATAAATGGATTTCTATCAACTTTTTGGGACATTATGGGAAGTTTTAGTGCCTCATATCTTGTTCCAAAAATTTTTAGGGGCTTTTCAGAAAACAAAAACTTTAATATCTTTCAGCTCACAAATGATCTTTGCCTGATTCCTTCGTCAAAGGTCTTATATTTCCATTATGTAACTTTCTGGAAGTTTTTGCTTCATTACATGCCCAAATGCAAACTTTCTAAAAATAGCAGGTACACTTTCCAAAATAGGCAGGTCGCTATTTTTAGCAGTTTTGGAAAAACTGAAAGTCCTATATTATTATTCTGGATATTATGGAACCAGAAACACTAATTATGGAAAGAAATGAAAACAACTACAATGATTTTGAATTTTCTTTTTGGGTGATGCAAGATTGTCCTTACACCACTGGATGCTCCTGCATAAAAAATATTCACTCAAGTTTGAGGAGTGCTTCTACCATGGTCATAATTGTTTTGGAAACACTGTCATTGCCATGATGCCATTTGATGAGGACCTTCACTTTGTGTTTCTAGGTTAGATTGAAACTATCCAATCTCTTCACACTCTTCTCACTATATTGTTTCAAACATCCCTGTGTCTTCTACTTATGGCTCTCAATGTGTCTTCTACATAAGTATATATTTATTGATGAATTGAGTAGACCGGATAAACTTTGTCATCTAGATGCCATTAAAAAAAGAAGCAAGTCACAGACATAAATGCAGTTTTAAGAAACTTAAAGCAGTTTCCATGTTAAGCATATTTGAATATCAAATAGAATTTCAAACTTCATTAAACAAGAATTCTTACCTTAATTGACACATACAGTGAAATAGGAATAATGGTTGAATATAATGTCACAAGGGTAAATAGTGTAAGAGTAGCAACCTATGTAATGAGTAAAGATGAGAGAAATGAGAAATTTACACAGAAAGAAATTGCCCATTAGCTAAAAGAAGAAAACTTAGTAGCCTTTAAAATTTCTAAATATCTGAATTGTCTTTGTGGCTTTAGTTTTAGTTGGCGTTGTGCTAATCTAATAAAATCTAGAGTATTGCTTTCTAACAGGGTATGGACATACATCAAAGCATGAAGGATAGAGGAATTTTGTTAGATGTTGTAGTTTCAACTGCCCTGGTAGACATGTATGCAAAATGTGGAACCATGGACAAGGCACATGAACTATTTGATAGAGTGCCTCTAAAGAATGTGGTCTCTGTTAGGACCATTCAAAATTCTCATAGTCCCACTTGGTTTCATGCAAATTTCCTTCCATAAATCCATCTTAGGGATCCATATTTCTTTTAAAATTATTCTAGGAGTCATTCATATGCACCCCATACCAAGTCCATGTGAAAGATATTTGTATTTTTGACCATTGATGTGTTTTCGTCTCTCACCGCAGTCTCGCAAGTAGGTCTTGGCGGATGTGCAGGAACCAAGGATAACAAGGGAGCAGTTATCGCTATCCTGCAACATGAAGAGATTGAACTTGTGATATCATAGTATGCAAAGAATGATTATCGCAGCCCCACCGCGGTCTCAAAATGAAGTGGTGGGCTAGTAGTATAAATTTAAGTGGCATATGATACTTCACTACAATCTTGCGACACTCAAGAGAATAACCAGCTCAGTAATGTGGTAAGGAGAAGAGGAAAATAATAAACTATGCCCCTGTGGCAGCCTCAAGTGAGGCTTGTGGTATGGCAGTATAAGGAGTTTAAGTTATGTAAGTATTGAATGCTGCAGCCCCGCAACAGTTTCAATGAAAGAGTGTGGTAGTGCAGTGAAAGGCTTGAAGTGATGTTTAGTATACCGTGGTCTCGTGATGGTCAAAGAAATAGTTTGTAGTACTGTGGTAGGGAACAAGTCAATAAATATAATGGTACCATGACCCCATAATGTCTGCTCCCTTAGTGTGCGGTAATGTGATAAATGTCAAAATGATGTAGGTTACCCCACTGTCCCGCAACAGTGACCTCACTAGGTTTGTGGGGTAGCGATAAATGGTAAAAGATGACTACCAAGTGCTCTCCACCTATACAAGATGACTGCCAAGTGTTCTCCTGCCATAAAAGATGACTACCATCATTTATGGTGGCAAGTGTGTGGTAATCGTTGAAATGACTACAAAACTGGTGACATATTTTGTCCGTCTGATCTATAATGATCAACAGACTATGTTTGAAGTGATTTAAACATGCAAATTTGCTCAATCCTGGCACAAACTAGAGTAAATGGTGAAATGAACAGCTTCACAGAAAAATAAATCCTAAAATTCCCTTGCATTTCGTCATTCAAGCAAGTGCAATGGTGATTCTAGACGGTGAGCTCAAGCTTTGAAGTGTGTTTTGTGAACTTATTTCAACCGAGTAAGTCAATTTCATCATCCTCTTCATAAAATATGATATTCAGTTGGTACTTTGTTTAAATTGGTTCATTAGATCAAAAAACTATCAAAACCCTAGTTCAAAAAAGTATCAACATAGTAGCACCCAAAAAATGTGAATCCACAAGTAAGAACACTGAGTCCTCTACCCCTAAAGAAAAGAAGTAGTCCCTTCAATAATCACTATTAGATACTTTGCCAAATTTAGTTGACAAGGGGTTTAAGAAAATATTTAAGGATATAACAGAGGGTTATTAAGATGCCAAGGTTATTGTTTCTTGTTGGAGTCTATTTTGGTATTTCTATGGGAAAAAAGATGGTCAAGGTCCTATTGCCAACCCCTGGAACCTAAATCTGGCCAAACTTGTAGTTCCAAATGTGTTTGTTGATGTTGAACTGATCAGAGTATTGGTACAGTGCTACCATCCAGCCACCATGACAGTTAGATTGCCTAATGGGTCACCATTGGTAGCATTGGACAGAAATGCAATTACTAATTGTTTCATGCTCAGTAAGCAAGCCCTCACACAAGTTTACTTGAAGAAGAGTGAACAAGAATATAAAATCCTCAAAAAAACACACAGGAATGACGAATTGGCCATGTACATGAGAAAAGGGGCTAATAACAGAAGAATTGAAATTCCATCCACTGCTATTAAGCCTTTTGTTGTTGATGATTTTGTTGTTTATTTCAAGAGGACATACTTTGCTCTATGTCAGGTGATGGGTATTGATGTCCAAGACAAAATTCCTATGGATTTGATCATGATGGCCATGAGGATTCAGAATCCAGAGGTGAATATTGAGTATGATTTTGCATCATATATTGAAAAGAAAATGCATGATGGTCTATTGCAAATCAGAGAAAACAAGAAGCCCCTTGATTTCAAATACTATTCCTTGTGTCACTTGATACTGTATCAAAATAGGGGAAAATGGCATAGCAAAATGGATTTGAGTATGATTGACCAGAAGAGGCAGAGGTTGCCCACACAATACTGGTGCTACAAATGGGATATTTATTGCAAGAATTGTAATTATGTAGTATTCCATGATAAGTTTGCAATTAGAATAATGAATTCACTTGATTTCCCTTCTCCCAGATTGACCAAAGAGATCAAAGAGATGTTGAGGCCTCTTTCTCATAGGCCAGTATAAGGTCATAAGCATAACTTTTTTTTATTGGTTTTTCTTTCTAGACCATACAATAATTAGAGTTTATGGGTGTACTCAGCCACCCCATGTGTTGCCAAAGTTTGTGCCAGATAGAATTGCATTCCTTGAGTTCATGTGGCAGATGATTTAGATGGAGAAGGATGTGATGAAAAAGGCAAAGAAGGGCACTTTCCTTCTTGATTTTATTGTGTTTGGTGATTGGTCAGTTGGTTCAGACACTTTGGAAGAGTTGCAAGCCTATTTGAAGGCTAAGTATTCTTTGAAATCAAGGACCGAAAGAGTTTGTGATCTAGAGGGTCACATGAATTGTTTTAGGTAAGTCATTCTTACCCTGAATGGGAGTATCCCATCAAGTCAATTTTGATGGGGATGTGACAAGAAATTGTGTCACTTTTGATGAAGTGTATAATAGGAAGAGGAAATGGGAAATTGTAAAAAGGACTAAGGATGACAGGAGAAAGAAAAACCCTAATTTTGAAGGATTTTTTATTGATGAGAAGGACCACTTGAAGAGAATAGATATGGTCATTGATAATTTTTAAAGAATCTATGACAAGTCTGAAAAGGAACCTACAAAGACTACCAATCTCCCAGTCAAGAGGCCATCAAGAGTTGTAATTGAAGAGCCTACCCCTAATGCAATGTCAGTTCAAGATCCTGTAGTTTCTAATTCACCTCCTCCCAAAAGGCAAAAGACTGATGATGTTTCTCCATTGGTTCCATATGAAATGACTAAAGGAGTTTGAGATACTAAGGAGGTGACCAGTATTCTAAAGCATATGGGAGATGAAGAGGAAGTAGATCAGCCACTAGTTAGTGAAGAAATAGAGGCCCACAAACCCAAAGCAAGAATGGAGGAACAAGGACAAGGTGACCCTAAGTTACAAGAAGTTGAAAGGGTCATTGCCTCAATGAGGTTCATGGAGGATGATGATTTCATAAATACTCCTGAATTCAAATACTTTTGGTTGAAAATAAAGATGAGGGATTTTGAGGAGAAAGTTGAGATAAATAAGATGGGTGATGATGAATCACAACATGACCAAATTGACCAAATTGTGACCCAAACTTTCAAAGAAATGAATATTGATGAAATAAATGTTACCCCTGAGGAGGCTAGACAGTTGGTCTTGAAGAGTAATATGTTGATCATCCCTGGCCTTGAATTGAAGAATTTTTTTCTATTGGACCAAGTAAGGAATCAGGATGACCCCATGATGGTCTCAGAATTTGATTATGAGGATGGTGTCAGTAGTTTTGGGTTCAAACCAAAAATAAAAACTCTAGAAATATGGGCCACATCACATAAAAACACCAACAAGCTGAGAGTACTTGATGTAGTCTAAGAGAAGAAGGGGACAACCATAGAAAAAACATTCCAGGATACATTAGTACTTGAAGTAGCCACTCTTACCATGCACTCTGCAATGTTCACTCAAACTACTATCAAAACATTGGAGCAAAGATTTCTTGATTAAGAGAAAACTCAAATTGAGTTGAATGATGAAGTGAACAAGTTGTATCTAGAAAATGTCAAACTCAAGCAACAAATGAAGGATGCTAGTTATTCTCAGAGATAGGCTATTGTTCCATACCAAGGCCATGTACCACAAGAAACTAGTGATGCTATAGTGCCAATTGAGCAGTTGAATGCATTAAAATTAAAGTTGGAAAAGGAAATTGAAGAATTGAAAGAGCAGAATGAGAAGACAAAGGATGAAGCAAGATTGAAAAATCTTGAAGTATTTGAAAAACATTTGGAATACACAGTAAAATTGGTTGTTGATAAGTTGAAAGATGTGCATGAATGATATTCCTCCTTATCTCAGGCCATTGGTCAGTTGAAGGCCAATCTTTCTATTTTGGACCCAATATACAAGAAATGGGGAGATGCACACCATACATTGCTGACTTTGTGCAAGGTTCTACAAAGAAACCCAGGTTCTCCAGCTTCACTCAAGCCAAACCGAGAAGATGGTGAAAATGATCCTGGATGAATTCCAGTATGTCAATGGTGAGAACTAAAAAATGCATGCAAAGATTGATTGTATTGCCACCTTCAAGCACCAGTTTATTCCTTCCATTTTGACAGAAGATGAAAAGATCAAAGATTAAAAGATGAATGGAAGAATGAGTTTAGCTCGATAGTTTCTTAAATGATTGATTTCTTGAAAAAGGATGACAACATAAATATTCTCAGTTTCAATGTTATTTTGGATAGGGTAATTGCCTTGGATGTTGGATATGTCAAGTTCATCATGGATGTCAAAGTGCTATTGGACAAAAGATGGAAAGATCACCAAGCCAACTTGCACCAAATTCAAGAATATACATGGCCTAGTGATTATGTTGTTTTCCAATTGGAGAAAAAATATCTTGTAGCTGAAGAGTGATCAAGTAGGCGAGTAATGAGCATCATGCTAGCATCAATAGGCACCATCAAATCTTGGACGTCCTCCTTTTTATCTCTTTATGTTTTTATGCTTTTTAATTTGTAGTCAAAATATAATTGGCTATCATTTTAAGACTTGTAAGAAAAGTATATATTTTAATAGGTCGTATCAAGGCGTGGGTATTTGAAAAGACATTTTTGGAATGTGAAAGGTCTAAAGCTTGTAGCTTCCTTCACCCCTATAAGAAGGAAACCAAGACCTTGCGAAAGCTCTCTGGGAATTTTGATTTTTGAAAAGAGACATTGTAAGTCATGATCTTTGAAGCATATCAATAGAAAGCTACGTTTCTATGGTGCCATTACTTCTAATTCTCAATTACTTCTTGATTATCTTTTCTACCTGATCTAGTTGTCTCCATATTTCATTTTCATGGTTATTTGAATTAACATATCAAGGGTATGCTTAGTTCTTTAAAACACATTTGTTGTTTTATGTGATTTATTTGATAGGATTTTGAATTTGTAATGAAGCCTTGAGTTTAAGATAGTGAGATCTTAGGTTAAGGACAAAATAGTACCATGGTCAGTCAAAAGGGGCATAATGCAATATGGGTAAAAGCAGACCAACATTTCCCCTTTTGTTTACAATAAAGAATCAGGTCAATGAGTCATGTATATGCTCTTTTAATTTGTCAGATTGAGGATTGTATCTGATTGCTACAAAGGTTGATTGTCATAGTAAATAATGGTTTAAAGAGTTTAAAAGGTGGTAATCACCAATCACTCAGAGAGAAAAACAATCACCTGTCTGAGGTAGCCTTCTTCTCACAAGGTAATCATCATTCACAAGGAGAGAGGATAGTGGGCTAGGCAGGATGTCTTCATTTATTCAAGAGGGCAATTAGAAAAAATAGTGAATGTGCAAGAAGATCAAACCCTAGGCAAGTTTATGCAATGCATATAGTATTAGAGTTCTATAGTTTATCTGCAATACCAAAAGAGAGCTTATTTTATAGAAAAACCAACAACTCTACAAAATTTAAGATAGTTCAAATTGTAAATCAGGAAGCAACAGAATACCATACCTGGTTGTGCACCCAACTCAATCACATGTAACTTTGAAGTGAGCTGCCCTCCAATGATTCTTTTTGAAGCAAAGGAAATAAGGATGGGAGGATTTTCATTGCTTACAACCTACAGAAAAACAAAATCAACATTAGGAAACACTCCACAGATTTTAGAGATAAGATGAAAATGGAAGCACAACAAGAAAGAAGCATCTGATATGGTAGAGAAAATAATCTCAAAGAGTAGAAGAGAGTTTTACCTTAAATGATGCAAATGTACCTGCATGGGCTTCTAGAGCTTGACTTTGCTATTGCTCTATATATAAAACAACTGCATGTTCCCCTTGACAAGTTGTGGCCTCTGTCCATAGAATTTTGTTACTGTCAATAGCAATCGTAAACCCCATTAATTAAGGAATATAATAATATCATAGCCATTAGATAGTACACATCTCAGGTGCTTCTGGTGCATGATAATGTAGACTATCATTGTGTTTGTGTCACAGGGCATTTCACTATATTATTAAATCATTTGTATTCTTATGGTCTCACAAATTCTAGGAAATAACCTAAGACCCTTGGATTGCCTAAATAATCTCCTCTAACCAGCCAGGCTCTAACAGTCTCTTACGTTGTCCTTTATCTCCAACCATATACTTGTAGACTACTTTTAGAAGTTTGTTTACTATCCTCTTTTATATATTCCATAGGCTATAACTCATTCATTAACATCTTGAAATTTTAAAACAAGATGCTTAAAACTTCTATCATGATTATAAGTGTGATTGGGTAGCCTATCTTGTGACATGCACAGGTGACCTATGGATTATTTGTCATCTATCCTTCATGCGCACTTGTCATATAGTCCCTAACTTATAACTGTCATCTGCAACATTTCCATGACACAAAACCTTAAGGCCTAATTCAAGACAGTGTCTCATAAAAATCCTTATATACTACCTTCTACTCACACTCACAATGTGGAGATAGAAATCACATACATACCCCTATGCCAAAGAATTTGCTCTTGTTTATGATAATCTTAGGATTCACTTATATTTACAAAAATCTCATTAAATCTCTTAGAGACACCACTCTTTAAACAACATTTCCATTAAAGGCTTGTCAAACTGCTCTTTGTCATTTGGTTTGACATGTCATTATACACTGCCTTCATATTCTCCATTCATTGTTTTTCATGAGAGAAAAATTTTGTGAGTCCTCAATGAAACATTACATACCTATGATTGCCCTTGTGACTATCATGAAACTTGTTCATTTTATCTTCACAAACCATTTACTTGAGTTATTGTCTTTTGACTTGATAACAATGACTTCTTTTTTACCTTGTCTAACAAGGTTTAACATGGAAAATCTCCATAGATTTTGATGAAGGTGCTAGGGTTTAATAGACCTAAGATCTTATCACTAGTCATAGCTTTTAATATTCATAGAGACAAAATCTACCATGGAAAACAATGGAAAATAACTCATATTTCATAAGTAGTAATTTGTGTTTTTCACATATTCATTTGAGAAATTAATATTCAAATGTCAATTTTAATTGGGTGTTCCTAGTGCATAGCTTTGTAACATTTGCATCTAGTATCCCTACATTAGGAAGCCTTAATAGGTATAATGAATAGAAAAACATAGTCATAGTGTTATCTTTAATATGTACAAGCTTGTGTTAAGGAAGGTAGTGAGCAGTTGTCAAAGGATAGTGGGATAGCACTTGGAGATGCTTGGTCAAGAGGTAAAACATGATAGTCCTTAAGGGATAGATTGAGCAGTAGCAACCTCAAAATTACAAACTTATCCTTCAATCCCTACAATCATGTTCTAAAATTACAAGGAAAATAGGTATAATATATTCAGTAGATCAATTATAGAGCACTAGGAAAAACTAATCGAGGGTAAACTTTAATTGTACTACCTAAATAAAATTAGAAACAAATAAAGGTTGTTTAAGACCTAATCAATTTATATTTGAATGTATTGGAGGATGCGGAGATATCTGAGCATGAAAGTAAAAATGTCCAGAATTTTATGTAAATCTATAAATAGAATATGTATAGTGGAGGCAATGTAAACTCCTAAGTCCCTAATAATCTAAGCAAGGAAATTTTCTGCAATGTTATTGAGTTGGATACTTGGTCACCTAGCAAATTAATTGTTTAGGGATATACACACCATTATATAAAGGATGTCTTATGTGGTAGAGATAGACTCTGCATATTGATAGTTGATATGTTTCAATATGCATTCATTACGAACATTTTCATGCATATTCATATCCACTTATGTACATGCATATATACACTCTATTACATATCCTTTCTTTTAGGATTAACCACTTGGAATATTTAATACTCAAGTGATTCTTTCAATGAGCTATCATTGTTACACTCATCTCTTTACATATAGAAACATACACATGTTTACATGCATATATGTGTCTATGTGTATATACATACAAACACTCAAGTACATGTATATGTGTATACACATAAACACAGATATACAAATGTATGCATATATGTATATAGTAAATTATATATGTAGATCTCTTTCAATCACCATTATATGGGCATTTGCATCAGGTCAAAAATTGTTGAAGTAGGTATTTACTTGTATGTACCCCATTTATTGCTGGTGCAGGGTTAATACATGCCTTGATTACAGAGCATGCTCCCCAGATTTGGGGACATTTAAAATATAATTTTTTCTAAACATAAATAAAGCAAAAAACACTAAACAAACCTGGCTATGAAAAATTTACAACCATTGAAGAGACATTTTGCATTTTTTTCTCTTTATATTTTCAAGTACCAATACATTGACTTGGGAAGTAGCTACACATTCAGACACATTTATGGATCTCTCTATGGTTCAATGTTTCATTGAGCCCTCTAATTCCATTTTTTGGGGATGCAGGGGAGAGGGAGTATGTAGAAATCTAAAAAGTGAATGCCTGGAAGCTCCCCTAAAATGCAAGGAATATAATTTGAATACAAAATTACCATGGGAATGGGGTACGTGATTGGGCCAGGAGGATGAGAAAAAGGGAAATGCAAAACAAAGTGATGATTGACAAGTTTTGCACAAGGAATAGCTATATTAGTATATATGAACAATAAAATGCTCTTTTATAGCTATATGAAAATTATAATTCTAATTAACAAGTATTTTTTTTAATTACCCACTTTTATTTGTGTGACTAACTATTTAATCATTTTTATTTGTATGACTAAATAATTTTTTAGTCGATGACCAAGTTAGTCATTTATTTACTCATTTATAGTTGAGTTGTAAAAAATTAGTAGAATTTAGTCATATTTAGTTGTTGTGACCAAAATTTTTAGTCACATAGTCATTTATTTTTCAAATTCTACTAGTGGAACAAAGGTTTTTTTCTTGATAAAAAAATTTAAAAAATAAATATGGAAAGGATTTAAAGTTTTTATTTTAGGCCTTAAAGTCAATGCGCATGGGATGGGGGGCCACGCAAGCCACACCCCACACCCCAAAGAGGGGTCTACAGCCCAAACTAGGGTGTGTGGCCTTTGCTAACCGTGGGGCTGAAAATGGTAGGGCGGTACCCTACAACAGGGTATGGGAGTACCCTGCGTAGGTACACAGCCCCCAAAAAAATTTTGTTTTCCAACTTTTTTTACAACCTTGTTTTAATAAAAATAACCTATAATACTTTTTTTTTAATATAATTTTTCAAATAAAATTTATGTAGGAAAAAATAATAATTCTTTTTTGTGAAAATTTTCACCTCCTTCTGCGTGCTGAGTAGGTCATACAACTTGCTTGGCAAAAAAATTTGCCCCAGATGATCCAGAGGCTGATTTTGCCAATTTGACAATTGATCTTAAGGTTTTTGGGCCTTCTGAGCATGATGGGAGGATCAAGTTTGGCCCAAAATGCTCCAAAAAATAGCTTTCCTCTGGATCCAAAAAAAAAGCACCCGTTGAAACCCTTACAGATCTAGCCTACAAAGCTCAAATCTAGTCAAATAAAAGGCTAATCTAACTATCTCGATTGCTCTAAATCTAATGGAATACTTTGTTATACACATAAATACACCAATAAAAAGGCTCTTGCTTACATTTTTCTCCAAATCTAAGAAGGGTCTTACAAATCTGGAGCTCTAATACCATGTGAGAGTTTATGATTAACTCAAGCCACTAGGATCACTTGCAAAACCTAAGATTTACCTTCTGAAAGAGAAAAAAATAAAGAGGAATAATTTGCACAATAAGGATGCAATTAATGAAATGGACTAATGAATTACATGTGAGAACTTGCTTTTATATTTGCAAGTTAGAGAAGACCCAAATATGACTTAAGAATAACCTAAGCCTAAAATTAGCCCTAAGTCAACTTAATAAAGTGTAATTAAATATTGAATTACACCAACAAGATAATGGTGGGTTAAATCCTAGAAAAGAAAAGGAGAGGAGAAGTGTTGGATGGAGGTGGATAGTTAGTGGTGGGTTGAAACCCACAAGAAGAGGAAGAAGGTGTAGGAAAAAAAATTGGGGGAGGAGGTTGGACTATGCTGGATAGTGTAAGGTTGAAAGTTTCATACCCAATAATTTTAACAATGAGATTATGCTTTGCATAAATAGATAATATAATGTTTCTTTTTATATATACCTTTGTCATTATAGTTTAAAAGTTTTGATTCTTTCATTGTTCTCGGTTTAAAGGAATATAGTAGAGTTCTTTATTTTTCCTTGTAAAACTCTCGAATTTGAATGGTAATTTCAATATAGGGAAAAAGGGTTCCCGCAAGAAGTTGGTTCCACATATAGGGGAAGTCATGAGCAAACAAAATTCTTGATAGGAATGGATACCCATTTAGGAACGGGTGCCTGAGCCTAAATGAGTACTCGTTCTTAAATAGGTACTCATTTAGGAAAGAGTACCCATTTCTTAAATGTATTTAATTTTTAAAAAATCCTTGTAGGCTCATTTTTCCCCCACAAATAGTGACAATGAGAACCAGAGAGTAGAATAGGCATCAATTTTTAAAGCCCCTGCCACCATATTTCTGGCTAGATTTCTGACCTATTTTTTGCACCTGCCACCTCCTCCTGCCAAACTCTTAGTTTCTCAAGACCTCCAAGTAGGTTTACATTTTTTTTGTATGTATTTTTTATAATTGGAGGTTTACATTTAGAAATTAGGGTTTAAGTTTTATGATTTGTATTTTTAGCAATGAGGGTTTACAATTTACAAATTTAAGATTTTTGGTTTACTATAACTTTTAAAAATTTAATGAACCCTAAATCATTAAATTTAACTATAAACCCTAAAACTATGTACTATAAACCCTAAAAGACTAAACTTAACTAAAAACCCTAAAACTATGTTCATTATAAACCCTAAAATTCTAAACTTAACTATAAACCCTAAAACTATGAACAATAAACCCTAAAACTACAAACTATAAGCCCTAAAATGCTAAATTTAACTATAAACCCTAACACTATGAACTATAAATCCTAAAACTAAAATTTAACTATAAACTATGAACCGTAAACCCTAAAACTATTGGCTTCTCAATCCCTACAGATAAGCCATACCTTTAGCCACTGTGAAATTTAGCTTAAGCAATCATACTTACAATTTATGATCAGACAAGGATAAATTTCCTCCAATTCATGAGGAAGAGTAGCTTCTCCTTCTTTCAGATTTGCTAGGCCAAGGTGAATATTTCCTAAGGTTTTAATATAGGATAATTAAAGAGAAATAAATAAACATAACTTATCTCACGAAAAAACCATATCCTATGCACAAGAGAACTTCAATTAAATTGTCACTAAGCTTCAATGCATTGGTTTACCATATGCAAGACTAAAAACCTCTTCAAAGTAGGAAAAAACTAATGTATGTGACCAAAGATTTATCAACTATTATACCTAATGATGTAGTTCAGTCAAAAACCATCCTTCACACATGAATACAAACTAGACAATATACTCATACTTCAACCATCTAACACACTTCAAGTTACCATACTTTATGTAATGGTGTGCAAATTACAAGTGTCAAATGCATAGTTTATCTAGGTATGATTGACTAGTTATATACAAGTTTGTTTTAGGAGCAAAGATCTTTACCAAATTTTAGATTTCTCATAGTATTTATGATTTAGGCCAAATCTATATAGGTGTCCTCTAGTTAGTATAATCTTTGCAATAAAGTGTTGTAAATCAAGTCTAAAGTGTCTGTGTCATTCATTATTTTGTAAATTTTGGAGAAGATTTTGTCTAGCTAAAATATTCTTCATGATCTAGATGTTTACATTGTTGTCTAAGTGTTTAAGGGGATAATATTATATGTTTATGGGGTTACAATTGCTAATATATTGTCATTTTTGTATAGTTGACTCTTATAATAGATGTAAAATTTCTTCAAAGTCATCAAAGAATTATTTTAGAATAACATATGGGATTACATTGATTAGTTATGGATTGTTAAAGTAGATATAGTTGTGTGATGTTTTTTGAGTCTTTTTGTTGCATATAAATGAAATTGTGCCTAGAATAATGGGATTTTATATGTACTACTAGTACTTTGTTTTAAATTCATAAGGGTGTTTAGATATTTCTTTAAACCTTGACTCTTAATCGAATGGACTAAGGAATTGATTGTACTTTACTAAAATGATCAATTTGTTTATTAAAAATATGATCCCTCTTTTGTTCCTTGGTATATTATGGTAGGTTAGGTTCTACTAGTTTGCATAACTCGTTGATACTGACCATTGCCAAATCTTAAGGGAACTTGTATGTGTTATCCAGACTCAAAGAGTTATTCACATTTGGATTCAAATTTCTACATGAAGTAGAAAAAACATATGTAGATTAACCTACGGGGATATTAATCATTTAATTCATCTTTCATTGGTATATATTGTATGTCCATTATCTAGAGTTGTGAGGTATAATTTGTAACACCAAAAGGTCCATCTCATAAATTTAAAGAATCTATACTTTTTTAGATAACAAATACATATATATTTTAAGATCATTTTTTATATTTATTTTTTCAACACATGATTTGGAAATCAATATGTTGAACACAAGATACATGATAGACAACATAGGGGAAACTTTAACTGAGTGACTATTAAGCTCTCCATTAAAACTAGCAAAGTGTTAGTGGCGGTTAATGATGTTTGAGCTACATATGTTAAGGTCAATGGTGAGAGCCAAAAAATGCAAGCAAATATTGATTATTTTGCCACCTTCAAGCACCAGTTTATTCCTTCCATTTTGATAGAAGATGAAAAGATCAAAGATTAAATGATGCATGGAAAAATGAGTTTAGCTAGATAGTTTCTCAAATGATTGATTTCTTGAATAAGGATGACAATGTCATGCCCACATTTCCCATGCGGTCACAATACATATCACACGTGTCATGTCCACATGCGTCATGTGGTCATGATACGAACTATCAAAAATTTTCCCTTACTACTCTGAAAACCCCCTTGCACATGTAGGCATGCTCAGCGGCGTACGCTTAAGGCGAAAACAATACAGTTGTCGGTGGGGTACCAAGTACATGTACATACACCCTACGCAAGGAAATGTGTGGTTTCCTGCTTTAGGTTAATCTCACGATTTACATTTGAACAACAATTGTTTTAGGTGATAGATCATTTTTCAACAAAGCACGATCATCTATTCATTTGCCCTCTCTTCCTTTTCTCAAAATTTAATTTTGATTGTATTTCTATCACGTTCATTTTACCGTATCTCTGAAATTTAATTTTGATTGTATTTCTATCTCATTCTCCTTCCCGTTGTGTAAGATCTTATGTTATCCTATTTTTTTCTTCACGTTCTTTATCGAACAGCAATAACACTACATCCTTTACATTATTCTTAATTTCTTGGTAAACCAAATCACTTACACAGGGTTGGTTAACATCACTTGACTCAGTCCCCCTAGGGTTCTGCCCTAGGATTTAGTTCAATGTTTGAATTAATTTTAATAATCAACCTGTTCCTAAATAGGATTAACAGTAGGTTAAACTTACTTAGTTCTCTTAGCCCTATTCGGAAATGCCGCACAATTTCTCCTCTTTGTTTTCCAAGGTTAGCTATTCTTTCTCTTTCTCTCTTTTTTTTTCAATTGGACATTTATTCTCTAAATCTACAGTTGAATTTAAAATGGCCACTCATGGAATGCCTGTGAGGGCTTGTTTGCGTTTATTTTCAGTGTCCTTTGTAAATGAAAGGATCATATTTTCCTCTTCATTTTCCTGTTAAGTAATTTGTGATAATTGTTGAAACTTTCAAGAAACTTACTTCAAATTAAAATATATTTTCCTATGCTCTTTTTATATTATAATTATATTTCTCCTTATAAATTTAATATATATACCGCCATTATCTCAGTTCACTTTAACTCACAATTTCATTAATAAGTTCCTTAACTGTAAAGAAAGTTTAGAATATATATATATATATATATATATATATATATATATATATATATATATATAATTTGTTAAAATAGATTACTATCCAATAAGTCATTAAAAATAGAGCAATGAGTTAAGTTGTTTTTGCAAATATAAACATTGTATTTCTGAATTGCAACTCTGAGTTTAAGCATCTATTCAATTCGTATTATACAATATGCATAAATAAATCCCACTTTCCTTGATTTAAAACTTCCATTTCAAGTCAAATGTTTTAAACTACATATAGTTTGCCTTCAAATGAATAGTGAAAAGTGAATAGTAAAAGTAAATAGTGAATAGTGAAAAGTGCATAGTGAATAGTGAAAAGTGAATAGTGAAAAGTGAATAGTAAAAGTGAATAGTAAAAGTGAATAGTGAAAAGGTCCCCATCCTAGGAAGAGAGCCTCAAGGTGGCGGTAATTTCAAAAGCAATACTGCAACCCAAATTTCATTTCTTTCATGGTAGCAAAATTACAACTTCACTTATAACAAATGTAAAATTAATATTTCCACTAAGCTTACACAGAAATAATAATTTTACAAACTTAATTAAAACATCAACTAACTCACAACTCTGCAAGTAGAAGAAGAAGGAACTAGATAATTTTAATATCCTTTTAAAAACAAATTTTCTTTTCCTTTTCTTATTTCTAAATGGTAAAACTTAATGAACAAGAAAATTACAACTATCAACCCAAGAACATAGAGGATTTCCTCACAACTCCAAAAATAACAAAATTTACAACACAAGCAAAATAAATAATTTTCAAACATCCTTCATGCAACAAATAGAAATACAAAGGAAAAGCCATGAATTCCAACCTTAAAAAGCCCTTTAATGGATGAAGTTGATGTAGAGTTCCTCTTTAGCCTCCTCTTCAAATCTCCCTTCTAAAAAAAAATAATCTCTCTATGATCACAAGCAAGGAACAATGAATGGAGGATATAGGATGGCTAGAATAATTTTGGCATTATGAGGCTATGAAGAGGAGAATAGAGAAGGAATTGGGCATTATGAGGATGCCAGAAGAAGATTTCCTAGAGGAAATTAGGCATGATAAGAATGCAAGAATGAAGTCCCTCTGCAAAAATGAAGTCCCCCTACAAGAAATGAAGTCCCCTCCTACAAGAATGAAGTTTTATTCCCCTTAATTGCTTAGAGAAGGGTCTTATTTATAGATTTTCTGGAAAGGGAATGGAGGGTGAGGATCAAGAGTTGAGATCAAGGGCTCTCATTAGTTGTGAATTTTAAATTCATAGTGGATGAATTAAAAATTTATTTTTTTGAGAAGAGTGGATTATGACAATTAAAAAATATCTCCACTATCCCAAGTGGAATTAAAAAAATATCCCCACTATCCCAAGTGGGATTTAAAAAATAATTCCACTCATGAAGGACCACACCACTTCATGGGGATTCTCACCAAAAGTGAGGGAACAAGAAGATAAGCCCCTCCATTATTGGTGGACCATGGAGTCATTTCAAGCCTTGGTAATAGAGAAAGGATGGGCTTGAGTGTTGGTCCCACTCATTCTATCCTTCCCATGCCTCCAAATTCGTCACTTAACTTCACTATGAAGTTAAGGTGACCATACGGAGGTTAACCAAGGGTTACCCAAGTCAAAAGTGACCCTAGACCCATGGGGTATAACCCACGGTAAAGTTTAACTTAGTTAGGACACCTAGGGTCAAGTTAAAACATAAGAAAAGGGTCTCAAAATTTAAAATTTAAAAATAAGATAAAAATTCAAAAAAAGCAATTCTTACAACACATATCATAATTCAAATTTACAAGAGGGTAGACCTAACCCATTCAACCTCATGCAAGACAATATTACAATATTACAACATTGCACCAAACACAGAGTTGATCTTGGTTCCTCGTGGAACTAGATCGGCTTCACAAGGGATTACAACATAAGGTGCGGAATGATCTCCAGTATATGTGGTTTTGTTAGAAATACCTGCACACTCAACCTCAAAGTTAATTCCACATATACATATCATAGCTGAAGCAAACTTAATACATGCATTTCTAAAACATACCACAGTTCTTATAAACATAATGAAATCACATGACAATTTTCTTTCTAACATCACCCAATTAGTTTCCCTATAATGTAAACATTAATCGGACATCACCCAATTAGTTTTTCTTATAAAATAAACATCTATCTAACATCACTTGATTTGTTTTCTCTTAAAGCAAACATCTAACTAACATCACCCAATTAGTTTTCTTTTAACATAATAAGGTTTAATAGTTTGAAAATCTGGGATCAACATGTTAGCACTCATTTTGACCTGGGGTTGATTTTCATGATCAGGGGGTTTCTTCATTTGAACCCTTTATCTTCTTGCCCATTTTCCTAAGTGTTGGACCTCCTCAGCATTTTTCGGCTGCAGCATCATATTTTCTTTGAGGAGGAGATCATCATCATCATCTTGTCTTCGATGATGGTCTGCATTATCATGTTTTCTGTCGACTTGTTGTTCATTAGGATCATCATATTTCAATATCGGGTGATGTCTGGATATCATCCTGATCCTGCTAATGAGCTACAGTGCGCCCTGATTTGCTTGCGGGGTGATTTTTCAAGTATCCGGTGATCTTCCAATTATCACCTTGCCCAAACATGATGATGATGTTGCCCCGATATTCTAAAGGGGTTATTCTTTGAGTTGTTCGACCTGACTTGTTCTTTCTTAAGGGTCGTCATCATCATCATCATATTTCCAGTTATCACTGTGTTGCTTACGGGGGTCATCATATTTTCTGCCTTCATGATATTTCGCCGGGGTGATATTTTTATCATCGGGTGATCTTGGTTATGATCATCCTGATGATGTTGTTGAAGAGTTCTAAGTGCGACCCGATATTCACTGGGGTCATCATATTTTGAACGTCAGGATGATCTTAGTCAATATCATCCTGATGATGTTGTATCACTTCATGTTCATTGTTTTATCATCCTGATGATGCTGATGTCATTCTTATGTCAGGGTGATATCTATTTCTCTGCCTATCTGCATCATGATATTTTTGAAGGAGGGGGTGATATTTTCATTTTTGAATATCATCCGGATGTATGTTTGTTCCAGCGTCATGATGATGCTGATATCAAGGAGATATCCGCCTGCCGGCTTCGTGCATTATCTAGTGGGGGGTGATCTTTTCAAGCATCATCATATTCATCTATCGCCCCGATCTTATAGTGGAGCTACAGTGTGACCTGATATTTGTGCATCAGGATGATATTTCCAAATATCCGGTTATCTTCCGAACATCATCCTGATGTCGATATGATGATGACGTCATCAAGGTCCGGGGGGGTCATATTTCTAACACTGATCATCTTGTGGAGATCCCCTGATATTTGCAAATATGATGATGACGTCATCCGGATATGAGGAGGTGCGCAGTAGGCAGATATGATGATGACGTCAGCAGGATATGATGATGACGTCATCAGGATGTTCATCGGCCTGACTTTTGGTATAGGCTCAGCAGGAGGATGTTCCTCCGATGGATCAGGTTGTGCGGATGAAGGCGATTATCATGCAGGTGATATTGCGATATGATGCTGACATCAGGGTGATATTTCAAGCAATAGGATATCATGCTGCTGGAGGATGATGATGATGAAGTCTTATACTAGTGTCGTCAGGAGCAAAAGCACCGACATCATATATGCAAATGACCTAGTATATAAAGTGTTAAAGAGGCTACTGCGGGCTGCATGTGGGATAATTGATATCCTGCATTTTCAAATATCATGATGATGAATCTCGGCGGGAAATGGTTGCGATCGATTGTTAGATGTTTTTCCCAAGGCCGCGGGTTGGTGCGCCATTAATGGCGAAGGTTGCAGAGGTATGGGCGGATCTGGTACCTGATTGAAGGTGTACATCAGCGGACAGTGGCACAGGGCTCGAGATATCTTCCTGTCTCCTCCCCTACCTGCTGCATTCATGTTTGGGCGCCAATCTGGTAATGCGTTGAGCGCCATTTTGCTGATACTATGTATCTGGCGGGATTTTTTGGTCAACCATGTAATTAATTGCTGTGGTACACTACCTGGCTGTTATAAGCAGGAAGTGTTACTCATTTGTGGTTGTTGAAAGTTGAAGATTTTTGGCTCTGTAATTCATAACAAGCTGATCTGGTTGCTCTATACAGCTTAACCTGTGAGTTTATGTATCTCTTGTTGTATGTTTTTGGCATGAACCCACTGATTTCATGATTAATTTTATATGAGAAATGCTATCTTAGCATGTGTTGTGTTAATTCTGTCTCCAGTATTGCATGTATTCTTCTTCTGAATCTGGATATTTGGGTAATGTTTAGATTCTAGAGCATAGAATTCCTATGTTGAATGTCTGATCTTTTAACTTCTGCTCAAGGGGTAGATTAAACTGTTTTCAGGTTGAACATTGGGAAGGGTATACTACAGTAGGGATGCCATAAGTAGAGATAACCTAACACTTTGTATTGGGAGATATCTGTAAGGCAGATATCACATATATCCCCTTGAAATCCAGTTTTAGCTGTTCATGCTGATCATTCACAGGTGTATGTCTACTGACTCCAGGCCCTGGATAGGCACCAATCTTGCTTTGTGTTTGTGTTACAACCATGTCTAGCTTTGCATCCAAAGTTAAAATCCAAATCAAAATCTAAAACAACCATTAGGACATTAGAGTTAGTTTTAGGATCCTCAGTCCTCTGTCTACAACTGCAAATAGGCCCAAAGCTAGCCCCTTTGCTCTTATCTTTCAGTTTTGGTCTACTTACAGGAGGACTTATCTGCTTTCTGTCAGCATCCCAGCCTTGTATGCATATCCTCATGGATGTTGAGTAGGAAATACCCCCCTAGGTCTTGCAGAGCCTGAAGAAGAAGAGGAGATAAAATATAGAGTCTATCTCCTACACTGTTGGCCCCTGGCCCAGAGATCCTGTTGATCACTGATGGCTACCTTGTAGGGAAATCTGGGAATAAGCATCCAGTCTAGGAAAAAACCAACAGAAATTGGCGACTCTACTGGGGAGCCTTGTGAAAGAACCCTGGTTTTCAGAAGAAAACAGTTCCTAGTAATAGGTGGCGACTCCGAAGTAATCTCCCAACCGGTCAAAGTAAAATTTATATGCAGGGGAGAAGATCCCAACAAAATCCTTTATTTGAAGAGTTACCAGTAACAAAAAGAATGATGTACAGAAGAAAGGGAACTGTCTCAGTTAGTCATGAGAGTTCCCCCAGAAAAGGTGATGATATACAAGATAACCCTAGGCCATCAGGACAGCATGTGCCTTACTTTTCAAATGCAGAAGCTGATATTCAAGGTGCATATGAGAGGCAACAGGGTGGTAGAATGAGAATAAGGTCAGAGGTGTTCGAAGAACGCCCATTTCTAGACCCAAGTGAAAGGTTTGAAGAGGCAGAGTCTCTGAGGGATGATGAAGATGATGACCAGAATGGTATGAGACCATCTACCTCCAGGCCTAAGGATGAACAGTTAGCTGAAGAAATCAGAAGTCTAAGAGCAGAACTAGAATATCTACAAGCCATGAAAATCAGAGATGATATGAAGTAGAAAGTGCAAGCCTTAAGAACTGCCCAAAATGATTCAGTTCCTACCCTAGAGAATGCAAATGTGCAGAGACATCAGCAAAGATATGAAGTGCAACATCAGCATCATGATGAGAGACAAAATGTGAATGATGCTAGGATACCACTGAACCATGTAGGAAACCAAAATGCAAACAGAAATGTTAATGTTAATCAGCTAAACAGACAGCCCATGCAGTTAGATAGATTCAGGCAGCTGGTGTTTGATGGTATTCCTGGGTATCCTAACCCCATTGACAAGCATCTGAGGCTGCAAGTGCCTAAATTTTTAGGAAACAACACAGTGTCAGGAGAAGATCATCTAAAGGCCTTTCAAAATGTCATGGATAATTTTGAGGTTGAACATAAGGATGTTTTCATGAAGTCATTCATGCAATCCTTAATAGATGAGGCAAGAGAATGGTACAAGAATCTGCCTGACCGGAGTATTTCATCATGGGATGATTTTAAAAGGATGTTCAAGGAGCAATATGGTGATAAAACTAACCCTAGCTTTTTTGTAAATGAGTTCACCAGTATCACTAAAGGGTCAAATGAGCAGGTTGCAGACTTTAATGCAAGATTTACTAAAGTGTTGAACAAATTGCCACATCACATGAGGCCAAATGAACCAATGTGCATAATTCTGTATATCAATGCCTTTGATGCAAAAACTGCATATGGATTAAGAGATAAAGGTCCTGCTACTCTCAGGGATGCTTTCAGAATTGCAGTGAATATTGAAAACAATAGGAAAGCATCGGGCAAGACAAATAGAAGGGATGATATAAGAATTCTGCAGAATCCAAATAAGCCTCAGAACACTCAAGGTAGTACATCTGCTCCTGAAGATAAGATAGACAAATTGGCAAATGTTGTTAAGGACCTAAGCTATAGATTAGCTAGAAGTGAAAAAGGGATGGGTCCTGATAGGCAAGTCTATCAAAGGCAGGAAAAGAGGCCATCATTACATGATATGCCTTATAACACCAATTGGCATGATGGTAAGCCTGTATTCCCACGTAACAACACAAATCAGAGGGCTCAACATGTCAAAGAAACTCCTGATCCTCTAAAGAAAGCTATAAATATTGTTGATGATGCTCCGTGGTGTATAATTTGTCAGATGCCACATTCACAGTCACAGTGTATGATTGCTCAATCCTTGTATGATAATGCTACATCTTGTAATGAATGCAATGAGCCACATCATGTACAGGATGATGATGTTAATATGATGTCCATAGGCAATGGATACACTCTTTATGATGCTGATGAGAATACAGATCATCAAATTCAGGCCTGCCAACAGCTCCCATATGATGAAGATAATGAAGATAACTATGTGTATGCTCAGAACTCACACAATTTTCTGAGCAGCTTACAACGACCTTCTGATGAGGAAATTAGAGCCTTCACAGCTGCAGCAGTTGCTCAAGTCAAAAGCAACTACAATCTCAAAGGTAAAAATCAAGTAGGCAGCCCACATCAGCCAGAAGATATTTCTGCAGGTCAGCTAGTGCATGGTCATAAAGGAACTGAACCATAAAAAAGGCAGTGGGTGAATAATAAACAGAACTTTAGACACAGAACAGGTCATGAATTTCAAGGACCAGAAAACAAAATCCCTCAGGCTGAAGATCAAAGTAAAGGTTCCCAAGACAAGAATGATGATCAGGGAACTATGAAAGTGAAAGCTAAATCAGCTCAGGATAAAAGCAAGATTGTGGAGCAAGCTACAACTGTTATACAAAATTGTGCTCCATTTGATATAGCTCAGATCCTCTCTCAGGTAAAAGTCTCTGTTCCACTTATGGAACTCATGAAAGTGGAAGAGATCAAGAATAGGACAATATCCCTAATCTCAGGGGTACCTTTTCAAGCTAAACAAAATGTTCAGACCCAGGGTGAAAAACATGTCATGTGTAATGAAGAAGATGAGACTCCTGAAGTCTATTTAGGAGTGACTATGACAAAGTGTCCTTCACAAGTGGAACCATTTTATGTTTCCCTGGTTATAAATGGAAAAATAATTAGAAATTGTATGCTTGACTCTGGAGCATCTACAAATGTCATGCCTTTGGCCATCATGCAACAAACTGGATTAAAAATTGACAAGGCATGTGGAAAATGTTATGCTATGGATGCCAGAGAGGTACCAGTTATTGGAATCATGAAGGATGTAGATTTCAAACTGGCAGCATTTCCTGAAAAAAGATATAAAATGAATATAACAGTGGTTGACATCAAGCCACAATATGGTATGTTGTTGTCAAGGAGATGGGCAGCACTAATTGGTGGAAGTATGCAGCTGGACCTGTCATATGCCATGATTCCAATGAATGGCAGGGATGTCAAGCTAATCAGAGAGCAAAGATCATCAGAGACAGTGGAAGACCAAGAAGCAGAGGAACAAGTATGCTTTGTAGACACTGACTGTGATAACTTCAAGGTTGTCTCAGATGATACAGAAGATAAAAAGAAAAATGTCTGCATTGGAGAGCTGGACCAGCAAGGCTTATGGACCATGTTTTTTGATGGAGCTTGTGCAAAAGAAGGCTCTGGAGCTGGAGTTGTTTTCCTGTCTCCAACTAGTAAGCTCCTCAAATTCTCTTTCTTGCTGAGGTTTGATTGCACAAACAACATTGCAGAATATGAGGCTTTACTCTTAGGCCTAAATATTGCTCTCAAACATGGAATTAAGATGTTAAGAGTATTTAGGGATTCTGAGCTGATTGTATCCCAAATTAGAGATAAGTATGCTGCAAAAAATAAAAGATTGAAACAATATAAGCATGCTGTTTGGGATACCATTGAATTATTTGATGCATTTTCAATAGGCTGGGTAGAGAGGTCAAAAAATGTTATGGCTGATTTCTTAGCCAATGTTGCAATAAGGCCAGATGACATCACTCTGTCAGGTGTTACAAATGTAGAAGTTAAAATTAGGCCTGCAATACCAGAAAATATATGCAGTTGGCAAGTGTTTAATGATGATAGGGATTTGTTGAAATTTTTGCACTGCATAGATGAATATGAGAATCAACAAATTGATTTCCAAGCTTTTGTAGAGACTGTAGATGGAAAAGAAACTCTTATGGGAAAAGAGATAATTCAATTGAAGACTAATAAAATCCCTAGAGGGTTGGTAGCTTTGGAAAGAGCTTTTGACAGTAGAGATAAAATGGTCACAAGGACATCTCCCACAAATAAGGAAGATTTAGAGGAGATAAATTTGGGGACATCTCAGGCCCCTCAGAAGGTATACATTGGTAAACAGCTCAAACCACACATTAGAAGTATGCTGATTGCATTACTGAAAAAGTATAAACATGTTTTTGCTTGGTCATATGAGGACCTAAAAGCCTATAGGGAAGATTTATTCCAGCATGAGATCCCATTGAAGCCTGGAGCTAAGCCATTTAGACAAAAGCAAAGACCTATTAATCCTACCTTAGCTCCCAAGATGCAAGAAGAACTCAAAAGGCTCAGGGAGGCTGGAATAATTGTGCCAATCAGGCATTCAACTTGGGTGTCTAACCTTGTCCCAGTCAGAAAAAAGAATGGTGATATTAGGCTTTGTGTTGACTTCAGGAACTTGAATGTATCCTCTTTAAAGGATAACTATCCACTGCCTAATATGGAAGCTATGTTGCAGAGAGTGACTGGTTGTGAACTCCTATCCATGATGGATGGATTTTCAGGATATAATCAGGTGAAGGTAAAGGAATCAGAACAGTATAAGACCGCCTTTACCACTCCATGGGGAACTTATGTGTATGTTAGAATGCCATTTGGACTAACAAATGTAGGTGCTACATTTCAAAGAGCAATGGATGTTGCTTTTGCAGGGTTGATTGATTCAATCCTGGCTGTATATCAGGATGACTTGACTGCTTACTCAAAGAAAGAAGAGCAGCATTGTTTGCATCTGGAGCAGATTTTCATAAGAGCACTAGAGTATGGTATTTCTTTAAATCCAAAGAAGTGTGCCTTTGGAGTAGTTGAAGGAAAGTTTCTGGGACATATTGTTTCCAAGGATGGAGTCAGGATAGATCCAGAGAGAGTGGCAGCTATTGATAGGATTCAAATGCCAAAAACTGTAAAAGGAGTTCAGTCCTTCTTTGGATAGATAAATTTTGTTAGGAGATTTGTTCCCAACTTTGCAGAAACCACAAGGAACATTTCCAAGATGATGAAGAAGGATGCAACTGTCAACTGGGAAAGGGAAGCAATAGAATCATTTCAGAGTATCAAAGAGGCAATCAAGATGGCCCCTATTCTTAAATCTCCTGATTTCTCTAAGCCATTTCAAGTATTTTCATTTGCTTCCTTTCATACTGTTGCTGCATGTTTGCTACAGAAAAACGAAGATGGTTTTGAACAGCCCATCGCTTTCTTCAGTATGTCCTTGCAGGCCTCTGAGTTGAAGTATGATATTATGGAAAAACAGGCATATGCACTAGTCAGAGCCATCAAAAGTTTCAGACCATACTTGGTAGGATCATATATAACTGCATATGTACCTCATGCAGCAGTCAAAGACATATTCACTCAGCAGGAGGTGACTGGAAGAAGGTGCAGATGGATAAACAAGCTGCAAGAGTTCAACATAGACATACAAGTTACTAAGTTGATAAGAGGACAAGGATTAGCCAAGATGATGGCATAGTCAAACTTGGAGGCATGCCAAGTTAATGCAGTCCAAGATGAGAGTGTAAATGCATCAGGATCTGAATGGTACAAGGATATTATCTACTACTTGCAAAATCTGAATTGTCCTTCCCATTTCAGTGACAGCCAAAAGAGGACTTTAAAGTTACATGCAATCAAGTATGTTATTGTTCAAGGTGAGTTATACTGGAAAAACCCTGATGGTGTGCTGCTGAGATGTGTGGATGAGGATATGGCTAACAATGTTTTGATTGATCTGCATAAAGGATTGTGTGGTGGACATTATACTGCCCAAACAACAGCTCATAAAATTCTCAGGGCAGGATATTGGTGGCCCACTCTCTTTTCAGATGCACAAAAGTTAGTGAGGAGGTGTGACCCTTGCCAAAGATTTTTAGGAAAGCTGAAATATAATGGTGCTTTACCCCTCAGAACTATAACTATGGATGCTCCATTCCAGCAATGGGGAATTGACTTCATAGGGGAAATTACAGACAAATCAAGTGGGGGACACAGTTGGATTTTGGTGGCAACTGATTACTTTACCAAATGGATTGAGGCCATTCCAACTAAGAGAGCTACAAGTAAGGTGGTGACAGATTTCATACTAGAAAACATCATCATCAGGTTTGGAGTACCATTTAAGATAGTCACTGATAATGCTATGTGCTTCAGATCAGGTGAATTTGTTGATTTTTGCAACAGGTATGGGATAAATCTATCATATACATCACCATATCACCCACAAGGAAATGGTCAAGCAGAATCAAGCAATAAGAGCATCATGAAAATTATCAAGAGGATACTGGACAAGAACAAGAGAGCTTGGGACTCAAAGTTGAACTTAGCAATATGGGCTGACAGAGTGACAGTAAAAAGGGCTATTGGGAAGTCACCTTTTGAGCTAGTATATGGTGCATCAGCTAGATTGCCCATAAACAATCTCCTACCAGTTTACAGATTCATTCAGGAAAATGATGAGGAGATTGAAGATTCCATGACAGAAAGAGTGAATCAGCTGGTTGCATTGGATGAAAACAGAAGGAAAGCCCACCAGATCAATCTCAAAAGACAACAAGATGTGAAATATCAGTTTGACAGGAGAACTACAAAAAGGAAGTTTCAAGTCAATGATCTGGTGCTCATTTGGAATGCTAAAGGTCAGGAAAAGGGTAAACATGGTAAATTTGAACCCTTATGGATGGGCCCATATCAGGTTTGCAATACTCATGGGGAGGATTCTTATTTCCTCCAGGCCCTAGATGGTGAAGTTCTGGAATTGCCTGTGCATGGCCAATTCCTTAAGTTCTACTTTGCATAAATGACTTGTTGCTGTGCACATTTGTAAAAAACATGTATGTAGTGTAAATGCCTTGTACAGCTCGTGCTTTTTGGCTTTTTGTCTGGTCTGCCCGGAGATCTGGTTCTCGCTGCAGGCTTTCACCTGCACGTCCCCATTCGGAGCCACTGTTAGCACTCATTTTGACCTGGGGTTGATTTTCATGATCAGGGGGTTTCTTCATTTGAACCCTTTATCTTCTTGCCCATTTTTCTAAGTGTTGGACCTCCTCAGCATTTTTCGGCTGCAGCATCATATTTTCTTTGAGGAGGAGATCATCAACATCATCTTGTCTTCGATGATGGTCTGCATTATCATGTTTTCTGTCGACTTGTTGTTCATCAGGATCATCATATTTCAATATCAGGTGATGTCTGGATATCATCCTGATCCTGCTAATGAGCTACAGTGCGCCCTGATTTGCTTGCGGGGGTGATTTTTAAAGTATCCGGTGATCTTCCAATTATCACCTTGCCCAAACATGATGATGATGTTGCCCCGATATTCTGAAGGGGTTATTCTTTGAGTTGTTTGACCTGACTTGTTCTTTCTTAAGGGTCGTCATCATCATCATCATATTTCCAGTTATCACCATGTTGCTTACGGGGGTCATCATATTTTCTGCCTTCATGATATTTCGCCGGGGTGATATTTTTATCATCGGGTGATCTTGGTTATGATCATCCTGATGATGTTGTTGAAGAGTTCTAAGTGCGACCCGATATTCACTGGGGTCATCATATTTTGAACGTCAAGATGATCTTAGTCAATATCATCCTGATGATGTTGTATCACTTCATGTTCGTTGTTTTATCATCCTAATGATGCTGACGTCATTCTTATGTCAGGGTGATATCTATTTCTCTGCCTATCTGCATCATGATATTTCCAAAGGAGGGGGTGATATTTTCATTTTTGAATATCATCCGGATGTATGTTTGTTCCAGCGTCATGATGATGCTGATATCAAGGAGATATCCGCCTGCCAGCTTTGTGCATTATCTAGTGGGGGGTGATCTTTTCAAGCATCATCATATTCATCTATCGCCCCGATCTTATAGTGGAGCTACAGTGCGACCTGATATTTGTGCATCAGGATGATATTTCCAAATATCCGGTTATCTTCCGAACATCATCCTGATGTCGATATGATGATGACATCATCAAGGTCCGGGGGGGTCATATTTCTAACACTGATCATCTTGTGGAGATCCCCCGATATTTGCAAATATGATGATGACGTCATCCGGATATAAGGAGGTGCGCAGTAGGCAAATATGATGATGACGTCAGCAGGATATGATGATGATGTCATCAGGATGTTCATCGGCCAGACTTTTGGTATAGGCTCAGCAGGAGGATGTTCCTCCGATGGATCAGATTGTGCAGATGAAGGCGATTATCATGTAGGTGATATTGCGATATGATGCTGACGTCAGGGTGATATTTCAAGCAACAGGATATCATGCTGCTGGAGGATGATGATGATGAAGTCTTATACTAGTGTCGTCGGGAGCAAAAGCACCGACATCATATATGCTCATGACCTAGTATATAAAGTGTTAAAGAGGCTACTGCGGGGTGCATGTGGGATAATTGATATCCTGCATTTTCAAATATCATGATGATGAATCTCGGTGGGAAATGGTTGCGATCGACTGTTAGATGTTTTTCCCAAGGCCGCGGGTTGGTGCACCATTAATGGCAAAGGTTGCAGAGGTATGGGCGGATCTGGTACCTGATTGAAGGTGTACATCAGCGGACAGTGGCGCAGGGCTCGAGATATCTTCCTGTCTCCTCCCCTACCTGCTGCATTCATGTTTGGGCGCCAATCTGGTAATGCGTTGAGCACCATTTTGCTGATACTATGTATCTGGCGGGATTTTTTGGTCAACCATGTAATTAATTGCTGTGGTACACTACCTGGCTGTTATAAGCAGGAAGTGTTACTCATTTGTGGTTGTTGAAAGTTGAAGATTTTTGGCTCTGTAATTCATAACAAGCTGATCTGGTTGCTCTATACAGCTTAACCTGTGAGTTTATGTATCTCTTGTTGTATGTTTTTGGCATGAACCCACTGATTTCATGATTAATTTTATATGAGAAATGCTATCTTAGCATGTGTTGTGTTAATTCTACCTCCAGTATTGCATGTATTCTTCTTCTGAATCTGGATATTTGGGTAATGTTTAGATTCTAGAGCATAGAATTCCTATGTTGAATGTCTGATCTTTTAACTTCTGCTCAAGGGGTAGATTAAACTGTTTTCAGGTTGAACATTGGGAAGGGTATACTGCAGTAGGGATGCCATAAGTAGAGATAACCTAACACTTTGTATTGGGAGATATCTGTAAGGCAGATATCACATATACCCCCTTGAAATCCAATTTTAGCTATTCATGCTGATCATTCACAGGTGTATGTCTACTGACTCCAGGCCCTGGATAGGCACCAATCTTGCTTTGTGTTTCTGTTACAACCATGTCCAGCTTTGCATCCAAAGTTAAAATCCAAATCAAAATCTAAAACAACCATTAGGACATTAGAGTTAGTTTTAGGATCCTCAGTCCTCTGTCTACAACTGCAAATAGGCCCAAAGCTAGCCCCTTTGCTCTTATCTTTCAGTTTTGGTCTACTTACAGGAGGACTTATCTGCTTTCTGTCAGCATCCCAGCCTTGTATGCATATCCTCATGGATGTTGAGTAGGGAATACCCCCCTAGGTCTTGCAGAGCCTGAAGAAGAAGAGGAGATAAAATATAGAGTCTATCTCCTACACTGTTGGCCCCTGGCCCAGAGATCCTGTTGATCACTGATGGCTACCTTGTAGGGAAATCTGGGAATAAGCATCCAGTCTGGGAAAAAACCAACACAACAGTCCCACAAATGTAAAAGTATCAACAACAGTAAGGTAATTAGTCACATGTATGGGAATGAAAAAGTGTAGGCCTCACATACTCCCCCCTAAGACTATACTTCCTCCTGGAAGTCATGAAAGAGGTGAGAATAAAGAGTCCTTAGTCTCGCTGCATCTTCCCATGTCTCAGTGACCTCGTCATATATGTCCCACTAGACCCTAACCTATGAGAGGAGGGATTAGGGAATGCTGTCCAAAGTTATATAGGGTTATGATTTACTTATACTAAGATATGTCATAGTATTTAAAGACTCCAATGACTAGATAATTATCAAAAATGAATTGCTTGACAATCAAGGTCGATTGACAAATTCAAGCCTGATAAGCTACCCGTTGCAACACCCCAAGGTAATCAGTGAAAACCACATTATGATTAGAACGCTCATCATACACGAGGAAAACTTACTTGAATTATAAATTGCATGATAATGAATCTTTTCAAATGTAAAAGAAACACTAATCGGTTCTAATACCGAAAGAATATCAATCTTTTCTATTCTTAGGTTGTAACAATTTTTCTTTAGCTAGAAAGAAAATAAGTAACTTGAAATAAGCTTTATTTCTATCCCACTATATTTGTTTGAATTCTATCTCATAGCAAGGTGGATAAATTTTTGTAGGAGAATAATTTTCCTTGTATACCTACATGCATTCTTTCTAAATGAGTCAAATGCTTAGAATCTACTAATCTAACTATATCCATATTAATGACTAACTTTTAACCCATGAAGCAAATTGAGAATGCAACCACTAACATGCACGGAACCCTACTACCAAATGTTGAAATCTCTCCCTGCATATGATATAGCCATTGTAAAAAAAAAAAATTAAATCCCTCTATTCTTACGGTGTAGATTTTGTTTAAATAATAGTCTCTCCTTTCATATAATGTAGCCTTTAAAATAGTAAAGTGCCCCTTCATATGACGCAGTCTTAAAAATAGTAAATCGCTCCTTAAAATATGATGCAATCTTTAAATAAATAAAAAATAAAAAAAATCTCGGGATCAGAATTGACAGTTGACTTTGCTTATCAAACAAATTTTCTTATAGCAGATGTTATGTCTGTGGTGCCAGTAAAATACTACGGTAGGTTTTGATATTTAAGTAAGCTTTAAAGGATAAAATACTTTCTTGCACCAGACAAGGTAAGTACAAAAAGATACATATGCAATAAGAAACTCATAAGATTATAAAGTATGATAACTAAATGTTATAAAGGCATAATCCTATTCACAAAGCACACTACATTGATTGAAATCAACATAAGGAATTTTATCTTCATCAATCATTATCACACATGCATAAGGGATTCACACATCGTACAACCTGTTTATATAGAACATCAACTCATATACAGATACATCAATTACAGATCTTACATCTAAACACATATTTTATTCATCCACATTATAGGAATTAACTTCACAAGGGTCACATAAAGGTTTAGAGGGATGTCATAGTCTCATCATAGAACCAAGTAACCAATAACCAGTGCCAAGTAACCAAAGATCCAAGAACCAGGTAGAATGATGGTCTCAGGGCCACGTGCCTAGGGGCCTCGCCATACATTCCCACAATGGCCTACCTCTTATTTGTATAAGGGGTTTAGCCTCCAAGAGATAACCAATATAAAAACAAGATCACTAGGAAGGTAAGTGGATAATGACTAGCCCATACTAGTCCACACTTACCCCCATCCTCATAAGTTTCCCATGTTTGCTTCCTTATATACACTCAACCAGAGGTCGCTCCATCGACATGGTGAGAAGAACATCACGACACAAGACCAGCACTAGAAAAATAGAAAAAACCTAGCTTAGCCAACATAAATATCTAGAAAAGCTAAGAGGAGAAGTCTCCAAAACCCAATTTAGAATAAATAAATAAATGAATAAATGCGCGCAATTTCAACATTAAAACAACGTAACCATAGGAGTCACACGAAAAAGGAAGAATCAAAGGTTGTGGCTAAGCTACTTTTAGACAAGATAAAATAACATGCCTGGTCCACACAACCAAGATACAAAAAGGTCACCAAACAACCGAAAGAAATAATCGCAATCCAAGAAAGTGCACATTACATCACTATGTGACTAACATTAAGTCACCAATAAGGAAGGAGGGAAACATGGTCACTACATGTGTTATGCAAACACAACCAATGCAATAACATCATGTAGGTAAGTATTATCAATGCGCCTTCACGTACTCTTATGTGGAATCGTGCCCTTCTCAAAGGTAACACGTCATCAATATAGTACATCGTGCCCTTCTCAAAGGTACATGTCATCAATATAGTATAGCATGCCCTTCTCAAAGGTACACATCATCATTAGAATGTAAATGTCTCTAGGATACTACACATCCACTCAAATAAGATACCAAGGTAAGAATAAACTTGCACAAGTAGCATGGCCTCGAGCAAATCACATGCCCATACAAAAACATAACCAAGATCCCATGTCAAATGTCAACAGTATCATCAAGGAAACAGAGCATGATGGGATAACACTATGGGCCTCTCAAAGGTCCATTCACTAAGGAGAAGTAGGGGGTACTCTGGCATAGGAAGGTATGGTCAGTTGGGTAATCCCAAACTAATGCCACAACATGTCACCATAGCTTCCTAAGTTCTTCCTCTCCACTACTTAACTCCACACATGGAAGGTCTCTAACTCCAAGATTGGACCTTACAGGGTGTACATACAAGCAGCCACACAAGCATGAGTCCATCATACTTGTAGTTATACACTCAACTCATGGATGGATACCCAGTATCGCAAGCTCATGAGTACACTAAGCATGTACGGGATAATCACAACACATAGCAAACATGTTCATAACAGGTATTTACATCTACAAGGTAACACAATTCTCCTTTAATGTTCATTACTTAGTGAAGAAGGACAACTTTCATACCCCAAAGTCACATAATAATTACCATAAAGGTTCTCTAAGAAATTTACTCAAACATCAACTCAAATTAATCCATCTAGAGCATATTGGAATCCAACCATGACTTCACATTGAGAGATAAGGCAACACCCTCAAGTAAGTACACCAATTTACTAGCTATGCTTGATAGATCATAATCGAACCCAAACAACATTATTTCAACTCACAAGATGGTGACTCACAACACATCACATATCATAGAGTTAACGATATCCCATATAACACTACATATGCACTACGAAACCACCACACATTTATCTAACACAAGGTTCATAAAGTAGAGGCATATCATAAGAAGAATCTAATAGCAAGATCACGTCTCTAATTTTACTATTCTACTATATGGAGCCTAAACATCTTTTTCCGCACAAGGTATGCATAACATGATATCAATTTCACACAAAAACAAGGTTATAAAATGCACAAATTTATTTTGTAGAAGTACTTCACAAAAAAGGTCGCCAAGCACACAAATTCCTCTTTGAACAATTTAAGGACATATGTTAATTCTTAACAATTTACCATGCATAAAACTAATTTTCACCTCTTTCTTTCTTAGTATTTTTATAAGGTAATCTAATGCAAACACACACGTCACAACTTGCACTCATAAAATTTAAAGCAAGATACACTTCATGCAATCTTTTCTAGTTATCAATCCAAAGGAAACAATGCCAATTTCTAATGATTAAAAGGGTTAGGGATTCAAAAGATTATGCCATTCAACCTTATGATAAACACACGTCAAGTTCACAAGACAAGAATAAATGAAATGAGCATTAAGATGTCACTACTCTCCACAAAAATACACAAGGGCAAGGAAGGTTCCAACGCAACCCTCACCACCTAGACCAACTGACTCGAGAGGACAATCGACCAAGAGGATCACAACCACCACAAAACACAAGTGGAAGACTTCTATAATCATGTGACAAGGCCATCAATATGCAAACCCCAAAGCTCCCAATGTTGAAACATGGGCTCTGATACCAAATGTCATGCCCACATTTCCCATGCGATCACAACACACATCACACGTGTCATGTCCACATGCGTCATGTGGTCATGATACGAACTATCAAAAATTTTCTCTTATTACTCTGAAAACCCCCTCGCACGTGTAGGCATGCTCGGTGGCGTACGCTTAAGGCGAAAACAATACAGTTGTCGGTGGGGTACCAAGTACATGTGCGTACACCCTACGCAAGGAAAAGAGTGGTTTCTTGCTTTAGGTTAATCTCACGATTTACATTTGAATAACAGTTGTTTTAGGTGATAGATCATTTTTCAACAAAGCACGATCATCTGTTCATTTGCCCTCTCTTCCTTTTCTTGGAATTAAATTATGATTGTATTTCTATCACATTCATTTTATAGTATCTCTGAAATTTAATTTTGATTGTATTTCTATCTCATTCTCCTTTCCGTTGTGCAAGATCTTCTTATGTTATCCTATTTTTTCTTCTTCACGTTCTTTATCGAATAGCAATAACACTACATCCTTTACATTATTCTTAATTTCTTGGTAAACTAGATCACTTACACAGGGTTGGTTAACTTCACTTGACTCAGTCCCCCTAGGGTTCTTCCCTAGGTTTTAGTTCAACGTTTGAATTAATTTTAATAATCAACCTGTTCCTAAATAGGATTAATGGTAGGTTAAACTTACTTAGTTCTCTTAGCCCTATTCGGAAATGCCACACATTTGCTCCTCTTTTTTTCCAAGGTTAGCTATTCTTTCTCTTTCTCTTTTTTTTTCAATTGGACATTTATTCTCTAAATCTACAGTTGAGTTTAAAATGGCCACTCATGGAATGCCTGTGAGGGCTTGTTTGCATTTATTTTCAATGTCCTTTGTAAATGAAAGGATCATATTTTCCTCTTCATTTTCCTGTTAAGTAATTTGTGATAATTGTTGAAACTTCCGAGAAACTCTTACTTAAAATTAAAATATATTTTCCTATGCTCTTTTTATATTATAATTATATTTCTCCTTATATATTTAATTTAAATATATATATATACTGCCATTATCTCAGTTCACTTTAACTCACAATTTCATTAATAAGTTCCTTAACTATAAAAAAAGTATAGAATATATATATAATAAATATATATATATATAATTTGTTAAAACAGATTACTATCCAATAATTCATTAAAAACAGAGCAATGAATTAATTTGTTTTTGCAAAAATAAACATTGTATTTCTGAATTGCAACTCTGAGTTTAAGCATCTATTCAATTTGTATTATACAATATGCATAAATAAATCCCACTTTCCTTGATTTAAAATTTCCATTTCAAGTCAAATGTTTTAAACTACATATAGTTTTCCTTCAAATGAATAGTGAAAAGTGAATAGTAAAAGTAAATAGTGAATAGTGAATAGTGAATAGTGAATAGTGAATAGTGAATAGTGAAAAGTGAATAGTAAAGTGAATAGTGAATAGTGAAAAGTGAAAAGGCCCCCATCCTAGGAAGAGACCCTCAAGGTGGTGGTAATTTCAAAAGCAATACTGCAACCCAAATTTGATTTCTTTCATAGTAGCAAAATTACAACTTCGCTTATAACAAATGTAAAATTAATATTTCCACTAAGTTTACACAAAAATAATACTTTTACAAACTTAATTAAAACATCAACTAACTCACAACTTTGCAAGTAAAAGAAGAAGGAACTAGATAATTTTGATATCCTTTTAAAAAGAAATTTTCTTTTCTTTTTCTTATTTCTAAATGGTAAAACTTAATGAACAAGAAAATTACAACTATCAACCCAAGAACAGAAAGGATTTCCTCACAACTCTAAAAATAACAAAATTTACAATATAAGCAAAATAAATAAATTTCACATATCCTTCATGCAACAAATAGAAATACAAAGGAAAACCCATGAATTCCAACCTTAAAAAGCCCTTTAATGGATGAAGTTGATGTAGAGTTCCTCTCCAGCCTCCTCTCTAAATCTCCCTTCTAAAAAAAAACAATCTCTCTATGATCACAAGCAAGGAACAATGAATGGAGGATATAGGATGGCTATAATAATTTCGGCATTATGAGACTATGAAGAGGAGAATAGAGAAGGAAATGGGCATTATGAGGATGCCAGAAGAAGATTTCCTAGAGGAAATTAGGCATGATAAGAATGCAATAATGAAGTCCCCCTACAAGAAATGAAGTCCCCTCCTGCAAGAATGAAGTTTTATTCCCCCTAATTGCTTAGAGAAGAGTCTTATTTATAGATTTTCTAAAAACGGAATGGAGGGTGAGAATCAAGAGTTGAGATCAAGGGCTCTCATTATTTGTGAATTTTAAATTCATAGTGGATGAATTAAAAATTCATTTTTTTTGGGAAGAGTGGATTATGACAAATTGAATTTTCAATTCCATTAGTGGAGGACAAAATGAATTAAAGATTCATTTTTGGATAATGGAGGATATTAGCTAATTAAATATTAAGAATATTTAATTATATGTAAAAAAATAACCCCACTCCTTTTTCCACTATCCCAAGTGGGATTAAAAAAATAATCCCACTATCCCAAGTGGAATTAAAAAATATCCCCACTATCCCAAGTGAAATTAAAAAATATCCCCACTATCCCAAGTAGGATTAAAAAATATCCCCACTATCCCAAGTGGAATTAAAAAAATATCCCCACTCATGAAGGACCACACCACTTCATGAGGACTCTCACCAAAAGTGAGGGAACAAGAAGATAAGCCCCTCCATTATTGGTGGACCATGGAGTCATTTCAAGCCTTGGTAATGGAGAAAGGATGGGCTTGAGTGTTGGTCCCACTCATCCTATCCTTCTCATGCCTCCAAATTCATCACTTAACTTTACTATGAAGCTAAGGTGACCATACGGAGGTTAACCAAGGGTTACCCAAGTCAAAAGTGACCCTAGACCCATGGGGTATAACCCAGGGTCAATTTTAACTTAGTCAGGGCACCCAGGGTCAAGTTAAAACACAAGAAAAGGGTTTTAAAATTTAAAATTTAAAAATAAGATAAAAATTAAAAAAAAAAACAATTCTTACAACACATATCATAATTCAAATTTACAAGAGGGTAGACCTAACCCATTCAACCTCATGCAAGACAATATTACAATATTACAACATTGCACCAAACACAGAGTTGATCTTGGTTCCTCATGGAACTAGATCGGCTTCACAAGGGATTACAACATAAGGTGCAGAATGATCTCCAGTATCTGTGGTTTTATTAGAAGTACCTGCACACTCAACCTCAAAGTTAATTCCATATATACATATCATAGCCGAAGCAAATTTAATACATGCATTTCTAAAGCATACCACAGTTCTTATAAACATAATAAAATCACATGACAATTTTCTTTCTAACATCACCCAATTAGTTTCTTTGTAATGTAAACATTAATCGGACATCACCCAATTAGTTTTTCTTATAAAATAAACATCTATCTAACATCACCTGATTTGTTTTCTCTTAAAGCAAACATCTAACTAACATCACCCAATTAGTTTTCTTTTAACATAATAAGGTTTAATAGTTTGAAAATATGGGATCAACAGTCCCACAAATGTAAAAGTATCAACAATAGTAAGGTAATTAGTCACATGTACGGGAATGAAAAAGTGTAGGCCTCACATACAACATAAATACTCTCAGTTTTAATGTTATTCTGGATAGGGTAATTGCCCTGGATTGTAGATATACAATCAAGTTCATCATGGATGTCAAAGTGCTACTAGACAAAAGATGGAAAGGTCACTAGGCCAACCTGCTCCAAATTCAAGAATATAAATGGCCTAGTGATTAAGTTGTCTTCCAATGGGAGAAAAAATATCTTGTAGCTAAAGAGTGATCAGGCAGGGGAGAAATGAGCATCATGCTGGCGTTAATAGGCACCATTAAATCTTGGATGTCCTCCTTTTTGTCTCTTTATGTTTTTATGCTTTCCAATTTGTATTCAAAATATAATTGGTTGTCTTTTTAAGACTTGTCAAAAGAGTATATATTGTAATAGGTCGTATCAAGGGGTGGGTATTTGAAAAGAAATTTTTGGAACGTGAAAGGTCTAAAGCTTGTAGCTTCCTTCACCCCTATAAGAAGGGAACCAAGACCTTGGGAAAGCTCTCTGGGAATTTTGATTTTTGAAAAGAGACATTGTAAGTCCTGATCTTTGAATCATATCAATAGAAAGTTGCATTTCTCTAGTGCCATTACTTCTAGTTCTCAATTACTTATTGATTATCTTTGATACTTGATCTAGTTGTCTCCATATTATATTTTCTTGGTTATTTGAATTAAGATATCAAGGGTATGCTTAGTTCTTCAAAACACATTTGTTGTTTTATGTGATTTATTTGATGTATTTGATAGGTTTTTGAGTTTGTAATGAAGCCTTGAGTTTAAGGCAATGAGATCTCAGGTTAAGGAGAAAATATTTCCATGGTCAATCAAAAGGAGCATAATGCAATATGGGTAAAAGAAGACTAGCATTTCCCCTTTTGTTTACAATAAAGAATCAGGTCAATGAGTCATATATATGCTCTTTTAATCTGTCAGATAGAGGATTGTATGTGCTTGTTACAAATGTTGATTGTCATAGTAAATAATGGTGTAAAGAGTTTAAAAGGTGGAAATCACCAATCACTCAGAGAGAAAAATGATCACTAGTCATCATTCACAAGGAGAGAGGATAGTGGGCTAGGCAGGAGGTCTTCATTTATTCTAGAAGGCAATTAGCAAAAACAATGAATGTGCAAGAAGATCAAACCCTAGGCAAGTTTATGCAATGCATATAAGATTAGAGTTCCTATAGTTCATCTACAATACTAAAAGAGAGCTTATTTTACAGAAAAACCAACAACTCTAAAAACTTTAAGCTAGTTCAAATTGTAAATCAAGAAGCAACAAAATACCATACCTAGTTGTGCATCCAGCTCAATCACGTGTAACTTTGAAGTGAGCTGCCATCCAGTGATTCTTTTTGAAGCAAAGGAAATAAGGATGGAAGGATTTTCATTACTTGTAACCTACAAAAAAACAAAATCAACGTTAGGAAACACTCCACAGATTTTAGAGACAAGATGAAAATGGAAGCACAACAAGAAAGAAGCATCTGATATGGTAGAGAAAATAATCTCAAAGAGTAGAAGAGAGTTTTACCTTAAATGATGCAAATGCGGTTGCATGGGCTTCTAGTGCTTGACTTTGCTGCTGCTCTATATCTAAAACAACTACATGTTCCCCTTGACAAGTTGTGGCCTCTGTCCATAGAATTTTGTTACTGTCAATAACAATCGTAAACCCCATCAATTAAGGAATATAATAATATCATAGCCATTAGATAGTACACACCTTAGGTGCTCCTAGTGCATGATAATGTAAACTATCACCGTGTTTGTGTAACAAGGCATTTCTCTATATTATTAGATCATTTGTATTCTTATGGTCTCACAAACTCTAGGAAATAAACTAAGACCCTTGGATTGCCTTAATACTCTCCTCTAACCTACCATGCTCTAATAGTCTCTTACGTTGTCTTTTATCTCCAACCATATACTTGTAGACTACTTTTAGAAGTTTGTTTACTATCCTCTTTTATATTTTCCATAGGTTGTAACTCATCCATTAGCATCTTGAAATTTTAAAACAAGATGCATAACACTTCTACCATGATTGTAAGTGTGATTGTGTAGGCTATCTTGTGACATGCACGGGTGACCTATGGATTATTTTTCATCTATCTTTCATGCACACATGTCATAGAGTCCCTAACTTATAGCTGTCATCTGTAACATTTCCATGATACAAAACCTTAAGGCCTAATTCAAGACAGTGTCTCATTAAAATCCTTATATACTACCTTCTACTCACACTCACAATGTTGAGATAGAAATCACATACATACTCCTATGCCAAAGAATATGGTTTACGATAATCTTAGGATTCACTTATATTTACAAAAATCTCATTAAATCTCTTAGAGACACCACTCTTTAAACAACATTTCCATGAAAGGCTTGTCATATTGCTCTCTGTCATTTGGTTTGACATGTCATTATACACTACCTTCATATTCTCCATTCATTGTTTTTCATGAGAGAAATCTTTTGTGAGTCCTCAATGAAACATCACATACCTATGACTGCCCTTGTGACTATCATGCAACTCATTCATATTATCTTCACAAACCATTTACTTGAGTTATTGTCTTTTGACTTGATAACAATGACTTATTTTTTACCTTGTCTAACAAGGTTTAACATGGAAAACCTCCATAGATTTTGATGAAGGTGCTAGGGTTTAACAGACCTAAGATCTTATCACTAGTCATTGCTTTTAACATTCATAGAGACAAAATCTACCATGGAAAATAATGGAAAATAACTCATATTTCATAAGTAGTAATTTGTGTTTCTCACATATTCATTTGAGAAATTAATATTCAAATGTCAATTTTAATTGGGTGTTCCTAGTGCATAGCTTTGTAACATTTGCATCTAGTATCCCTACATTAGGAAGCCTTAATAGGTACAATGAATAGTAAAACACAGTCATAGTGTTATATTTAATAGGTACAAGCCTGTGTTAAGGAAGACAATGAGAAGTTGTCAAAGGACAGTGGGATAGCTCTTGGTGATGCTTGGTCAAGAGGCAAAACATGACAGTCCTTAAGGGATAAATTGAGCAGTAGCAACCTCAAAATTACAAACTCATCCTTCAATCCCTACAAAAATGTTCTAAAATTACATGGAAAATAGGTACATTTCTTCATTTAAATGACAAAAACACAAATCTTATATAATATATTAAGTAGATCAAATACAGAGCACCAAGAAAAACTAATTGAGGGTAAACTTTCATTATACTACCTAAATAAAATCAAAAATAGATAAAGGTTGTTTCAGACCCAATCAATTTATATTTGAATGTATTGGAGGATGTAGAAATATGGGAGCATTAAAAGAAAAATGTCTAGAATTTTATGTAAATCTATAAATAGAATATGTATTTTGGAGGCAATGTAAACTCCTAAGTCCCTGATAATCTAAGGAATTTTTCTACAATGTTATTGAGTTGGTTTCTTGGTCACCTAGCATATCAGGGATATACACACCATTATATAAAGGATGTCTTATGTGGTAGAGATAGACTCTGCATATTGATTGTTAATATGTTTCAATATGTATTTGTTACAAACATTTTCATGCATATTCATATCAACTTACGCACATGCATATATAAACTCTATTAGATATCTTTTCTTTTAGGATTAACCACTTGGAATATTTAATACTCAAGTGATTCTTTCAATGAGCTATCATTGTTACACTCATCTCTTTACATATAGAAATCTACACATTTTTACATGCATATATGTGTTTATGTGTATATACATAGAAACACACAAGTACATGTATATGTGTATACACATAAACACAGATATACAAATGTATGTATATATGTATAGAGTAAATTATATATGTAGATCTCTCTCAATCACCATTATATGGGCATTTGCATCAAGTCAAAAATTGTTGAATTAGGTATTTACTTGTATGTAACCCCATATGCTGCTAGTGCAGGGTTGGGACTGTTGCAAGTATGAGGATAAACAATGTTGTCATTGATGTCAACATACTCATATTGCATTAATGAGAAGGATTGGATGAGCTATGTGCTAAGGTTATTGAGGAAATTAGTCTCAATCAGGAACAGTGAAGAACAATGATGAGAAGAAGGCAAAAGTCCTCCACAAGTTGAGGATCAGAGGATGCGGTTTAAAGGGTTTGTAGATATGAGTCTTGAGATGTTCCAATCAAGATTTCAGAGGTTTGCATGAAGATCTGAAGAAGTTATGATTGCTCAACTTGAAGTGGTTCCGGCAGGTGTTCAGTGGTGAAAGAGTGTCACAGATTGGTCCGGTGAGCTCCGGAATTACATTATCTCATTCTGCAGATTGGAGAGAGTGTTGAAGAAGTTTGTGTGAAGTGACAACTAGATTTGTTCATGGTTTGGAGGTCTAGAAGCATCTTTTTCATTATGACAGTGATGACAGACTGTGTTCTTGAAGTTCTGGATGAAGAACAGAAGAATTCCAGTAAGCTGATAAAGTGCGGATGTTCTTGATGACTCAGGAAAGGTTTTGGTGATCTTTGGATCATGTACAATTCTTATTGGTGGTCTACATTGAAGTTAGAGTTTGCATTTGAAGAATAACCACGGATACTAGTGTTCTTCTTGAGACTAGCCGACCGGATGTATTACACATCTTGCAAATGATCTTGTAGGTGTTTGCCGACTTAGATGATTGTTCCTAAGTCGATGCCTTGTATAAATAAGGGATTGTCAATTCATTTTGAAGTGTGTCTTGTGGTGATTAGAGTGGTATAGTGAAGAGAAGTGCGAAAGGCAGAGCAGGAGTTTTTGGGCTTACATGGAACTGATCCAGGCATGGTAAAGATGTCAATCTCTAGTTCAAGTTTGTAATACTTGTTACTTTGTAGACAGTGTGTCTCTTGTAGGTAGTGTGCCTCTTGTGAGTAGTGTGCTTGGGCGATGAGCCCTAATTGGCATGTGCCATCTATTTTTCTTATTCTTCTAACAGAGAATAATCCTTGGGTTAATCACCCCGTGGTTTTTCCCTTGACCGAGTTTTCCACATCAAAATCTTGGTGTCTCATGTGTTGATGTATATCTACTCTGGTGTTTATGCTTTATACTTTCATGAGTAATTAATTGATATGCTATTCAATAACAAAGTGGATTTAAGTGTTTGAAATAAAAGCAAGTTTTGTACAACTGATTCAGCCCCCCCCTCTCAGTTGTATGCCCTAGATCTAACAGGGACATGCCTTGATTACAGAGCATGCTCCCCAAATTTGGGGACATTTAAAATATATTTTTTCCTAAACATAAAAAGAAGCAAAAAACACTAAACAAACCTAGATATGAAAAATTTATAGCCATTGAAGAGACATTTTGCATTATTTTCTCTTTATATTTTCAAGTACCAATACATTGACTTGGGAAGTAGCCACACATTTAGACACATTTATGGATCTCTCTATGGTTCAATGTTTGATTGAGCCCTCCAATTCTATTTTTTGGGGATGCAGGGGAGAGGGAGTATGTGGAAATTTGAAAAGTGAATGCCTGGAAGCTCCCCTAAAATGCAAGGAATATAATTTGAATACGAAATTGCCATGGGAATGGGGAGTACGTGATTGGGCCAGGAGGATGAGAAAAAGGGAAATGCAAAACAAAGTGATGATTGACAAGTTTTGCACAAGGAATAGCTATATTAGTATATATGAACAATAAAATGCTCTTTTATAGCTATATAAATATTAAACTTCTAATTAAAAAGTAGTGCAACAATTTTTCTTTCATGAATTTATTATGAATTCTAGTTGACCAATAAGCACACCATAAGATTCTAACTTAGTATGGTGATCCTCAAATCGTAAAACCATAAATATGTCAAACAAGACTTGATTTATATCATCAACATTGAAAATGACCATGTGAGAGGAAGACTCGTTTTGAAGGAAGATAAAACTGATGGAAACCATGGTTGGAGGTAGAAGCGGGCCATAAGTCCATATCAAAGTGCAGGTGTTGAAGAATTAACATCATCATTATCACTAAATGAGGCAAAGAAAATTTGATAATGCCCATAGAAATTATGCTTAGATCAGAGGGCCTGGTGTAGCAATCTTGTGGGAGTGCAATTAACTTTTCTTGGGATCTTTTATCACAACTACCAAAAATTAGAGAGGAAGTCGGCAATGAGCATCTATTTCGATCCCTTGGAGTATGGATGAGGAGTGAGGAGAATTTGTATGTTTGTGAAGAAGAACATCATATGTACCACTTTAAACAAAAAACATGACATTTTAAACAAAAACACTTACATTTGGAAGCTTTATAGGGCTTCTCAATACAAGCTCAAAAAACACCAAAATACAGGAAAAAGTTTGCACTGAGTCATACAAATTATCAATATCCTTGTGTCCTAAAGTTATACTTGTCAAAGAAGTCATCTATTCTCTATCAAATGTTTGCAAAAAGGATCGAGCTTCAAATACTAATCCTCTTCATACATGGCAAATGTGTTCATTAATGAGCATCCAACTAGAACAAGATGAAGGGTTTTTTGTACTGAATATATTAGTTCGAGCTTACATTACTTTGTGAGGCTTGCGGCTCTCAAACTAACAAAAGGATAGCGGAGGAAATATTTGGATCCCGCCAATAATTTCTCAATTGTAGCAATGGGGAGGAAATGATTAGCATCCCACCAATAATTTTTCAATTCAAAGTATTTTTTTAATTACCCACTTTTATTTGTGTGACTAACTATTTATTCATTTTTATTTATATGACTAAATAATTTTTTAGTCGACAACCAAGTTAGTCATTTATTTACTCATCTATAGCTGAGTTGCAAAGAATTAGTAGAATTTAGTCATATTTAGTTGTTGTCACCAAAAGTTTTAGTCACGTAGTCATTTATTTGCCAAATTCTACTAGTGGAACAAAGGATTTTTTTTTGATAATTTTTTTTTTTAAAATATGGAAAGGATTTAAAGTTTTTATTTTAGGCCTTAAAGCCAATGTGCATGGGATGGGGGGCCACTTAGGCCACACCCCATGCCCCAAAGAGGCATCTATAGACTAAACTAGGGTGTGTGGCCTCTGCTAAGCACGGGGGCAAAAATGGCAGGGTAGTAACCTGTAACAAGGTACGGGAGTACCCTCCATAGGTACACACAGCCACAAAAAGAAATTTTGTTTTCCAACTTTTTTTACAACCTTGTTTTAAAAAAAAAAAACTGCAATACTTTATTTTTTTTAATATATTTTTTCAAAGAAATTTACATAGGAAAAAGTAATAATTATTTTTTTGAAAATTTTCACCTTCATCTACATGCTGGGTAGGTCGTACAGCTTGCTTGGAAAAACATTTTTCCCTAGATGATCTAGAGGCCAATTTCACTGATTTAATAGTCGATCTTAAGGTTTTTCAGACTTCTGAGCACGATGGAAGCATCGGGTTTAGCCCAAAATGCTCCAAAAATTAGCTTTCCTCTAGATCCAAAAAAAAGCACACGTTGAAACCCTTGAAGATCTGGCCTATGAAGCTCAAATCCAGTCAAACAAAAGGCTAATCTGACTATCTCAAGTGCTTTGAATTCAATGGAATGCTCTATTATACACAAAAATACACCCATAAAGTGGATCTTGCTTAAATTTTTCTCCAAATCTAAGAAGGGGCTTGCAAATCTAGAAATATGATACCATGTGAGACTTTATGATTAACTCAAGCCACCAGGATCACACACAATACCTAAGATTTACCTTCCACAAGAGAAAAAAGAAAAGATGAATAATTTGCACAATAAGGATGCAATTAATGAAATGGACTAATGAATTACATGTGAGAACTTGCTTTTATATTTGCAAGTTAGAGAAAACCCTAATATGACTTAAGAATAACCTAAGACTAAAATTAGCCCTAAGTCAACTTAATAATGTGTAATTAAATATTGAATTACACCAACAAGATAATGGTGGGTTAAATACTAGAAAAGAAGAAAAGGAGAGGAGAAGTTTTGGATGGAGGTGGATAGTTAGTGTTGTGTTGAAACCCACAAGAAGAGGAAGAAGGTGTAGGAAATAAATCTGGGGGAGGAGGTTGGACTATGGTGGATAGTGTAAGGTTGAAAGTTTCACACCCAATAATTTTGACACTACAAATTGTACTTGCTTTAGTGTTTACTCCCCATAGCATTTTCTAGGATAATTTTAGTCTAGCCTTAGCCTATTACCCACTCCTAATGCCAGAACTATGTTGTGATTTTGTGTGTTTCCATGTGACCCATGTGTTTTTGTTATGTTATGTTCCCTTCTTATGAAGTCTCTGAGCATGTTATACTTAGATGTTAGCATGACACATGGTAGTGATTATTTTAGTGGAAACTCTTCTCCAAATGGTGAATAGTTCAAATTAGGGCCTCCATTTTTGATGAACAAGACAACCTAGAAGGAGAGCTCTAAATCAGTAGGATTTTATGAAAATTTGGATTAGTGCCATTTAAATTACCCGAGAATTATTTTATTAAACTTTTAAACTAAATTATTTCACCACAATAAATGATGTGTGATTAGAACCTAATCACCTAAGGTTTATAATACACATTATAATATATATTATATTCACCATCAATATCACATTCCTACTTATTTTTGGGGCCATATCGTCATTATTGACCTTGGTGTTTTGTGTGGTGTTGATTATCTGATCTCTTATACTTTTCTTGGTTGTTCCTAAGATTTTCTTGCCCATGAAGTTGTACTTGTCTAGTATACTCAATGAATTTTTCAGCCCTATCAACCTCTTAGTCAACATTTTTATCCTTCTCAATGAATTTTTAAGCCCTATCAACCTCTTAGTCAAATGGTGAAAGATACATAGAAGAATGTATTGCTTGATTGTAGGAATATTGTTTGTATTGTCACACCCCAAAATTTTAACTATACTTTTTACTTTTATGTAATTAGTGGATAAACTTGCATGGATGAATCATTTGATGTTTTGACTTGAATATCATGAAAAATTAATGATAATTTCATGAGTTATGATTAAATGTATAGAATTTAAAATGTGATTATGTGTTATTGAGATTATCTATTTATGATGATTAAGGATTTACTAGTTAATGATACACATATCACAATTTGGTGACTATAAATTGTAACCAGGGAACAAATTACCAACCTCTAAGAAGGGAGGGAGAAGTGGATAAACATTGGAAAATATAGGTTATTGCCTTTGAAGTTTCATGCTTTTTAAACCTAGTTGATCGATGTAAGTTGTGTTCGAATCACTTAGTTAGAAATTGGGTTTTTACTCGACATTTGTCGATTTGTCGACAAGGTTCATTAAACTTAAGTTTTGAGGAAAATTAAGTTAGGTAAATATTTGACCATCAACAAGAAATAGTCAATAATAGTTAAGCAATTATTTGAATTTCTGATGGGGATCATAGCATGATATGTTTGTCTTTGATGGCATTTAAATGAGATAAAGAAGGGGGAGAATACCTTTTCATGTCAAATATTTTAACAATGAGAGTATGCTTTGCACAAATAGATAATATGATGTTTCTTTCTTTCTTTATATATATATATGTCATTATAGTTTAAAAATTTTTATTCTTTCATTGTTCTTGATTTAAAGGAATATATTAGAGTTCTTTATTTTTCCTTGTAAACTCTCGAATTTGAATTGTAATTTCAATATAGGGAACAAGGGTTCCCATAAGAAGTTGGTTCCACATATAGGGGAAGTCACGAGAAAACAAAATTCCTAATAGGAATGGATACCCATTTAGGAACGGGTGCCTAAGCCTAAATGAGTACATGTTCTTAAACGGATACTCATTTAGGAAAGAGTACCCATTTCTTAAATGTATTTAATTTTTTAAAAAATCCTTGTAGGCTCATTTTTCCCCCACAAATAGTGACAACGAGAACCAAAGAGTAGAACATGCATCCATTTGTAAAGCCCCTTCCACCATATTTTTGGCTAGATTTCTAACCTATTTTTTGCACCTGCCACCTCCTCTTGCGAAACTCTTAGTTTTTCAAAACCTCCAAGTACGTTTACATGTTTTTTGTATGTTTTTTTTATAGTTGGAGGTTTACATTTAGAAATTAAGGTTTAAGTTTTATGATTTGTATTTTTAGCGATAATGGTTTACAATTTACAAATTTAAGATTTTTGGTTTACTATAACTTTTAAAAATATAATGAACCCTAAATCATTAAATTTAACTATAAATCCTAAAACTATGTACTATAAACCCTAAAAGTCTAAACTTAACTAAAAACCCTAAAACTGTGTTCATTATAAACCCTAAAATTCTAAACTTAACTATAAACTCTAAAGCTATGAACAATAAACCCTAAAACTATAAACAATAAACCCTAAAACTATAAACTATAAACCCTAAAATGCTAAATTGAACTATAAACCCTAAAACTATGAATTGTAAACTGTAAAACTAAAATTTAACTATAAACTATGAACCTTAAACCCTAAAACTATTACATCCTCAAACCTTTATTTTCCCTTGCAAACCACTCTCAAATTTCAATGGTAATTTCAATATAGGGAACAAGGGTTCCCGCAAGAAGTTGGTTCCACATATAGGGGAAGTCACGGGCAAACAAAATTCTTGATAAGAATGGATACACATTTAGGAACGAATGCCTGAGCCTAAATGAGTACCCACGTTCTTAAACAGGTACTCATTTAGGAAAGAGTACCGATTTCTTAAACGTATTTAATTTTTAAAAAAATCCTTGCAGGTTCATTTTTCCCCCACAAATAACTTGACAACAAGAACCAAAGAGTAAAATAGGTATCCATTTGTAAAGTCCCTGCCATAATATTTCCAGCTAGATTTCTGACCTATTTTTTGCACCTGCCACCTCCTCCTGCCAAACTCTTAGTTTCTCAAGACGTCCAGGTAGGTTTACATGTTTTTTGTATGTATTTTTTATGATTGGAGGTTTACATTTAGAAATTAGGGTTTAAGTTTTATGATTTGTATTTTTAGCGATTAGGGTTCAGAATTTACAAATTTAAGATTTTTGGTTTACTATAACTTTTAAAAATATAATGAACCCTAAATCATTAAATTTAACTATAAACCCTAAAACTATGGACTATAAACCATAAAAGGCAAAACTTAACTAAAAACACTAAAACTATGTTCACTATAAACCCTAAAATTCTAAACTTAACTATAAACCCTAAAACTATGAACAATAAACCCTAAAACTATAAACAATAAACCCTAAAATTGTAAACTATAAACCCTAAAATGCTAAATTCAACTATAAACCCTAAAACTATGAACTATAAACCGTAAAACTAAAATTTAACTATAAACTATGAACCTTAAACCCTGAAACTATTAGCTCCTCAAACCCTAAAGATAAGTCATACCTTGAGCCACTGTGAAATTTAACTTAAGCAATCATACTTGCAAGTTATGATCAGGCAAGGATAACTTTGGTCTAATTCATGAGAAAGAGTAGCTTCTCCTTCTTTCAGATTTGCAAGGCCAAGGTGAATATTTCCTAAGGTTTTAATATAGGATAATTAAAGAGAAATGAATAAACATAACTTATCTCACGAAAAAACCATATCCTATGCACAAGAGAACTTCAATTAAATTATCACTAAGCTTCAATGTGTTGATTTACCATATAATTATGCAGGACTAAAAATCTCTTTAAAGTAGGAAAAAACTAATGTATGTGACCAACGATATATCAACTATTATCCCTAATGATGTAGTTCAGTCAAAAACCATACTTCACACATGAATGCAAACTAGACAATATACTCATACCTCAACCATTTGACACACTTCAAGTTACCATACTTTATGTAATGGTGTGCAAATTACAAGTGTCAAATAAATAGTTTATCTAGGTATGATTGACTAGTTATATACAAGTTTCTTTTAGGAGAAAAGATCTTTATCAAATTTTAGATTGCTTGTAGTATTTAGGATTTAGGCCAAATCTATATAGGTGTCCAGTGTCCTCTAGTTAGTGTAATCTTCGCAATAAAGTATTGTGAATCAAGTCTAATGTCCCCGCGTCATTCATTATTCTGTAAATTTTGGAGAAGATTTTGTCTAGCTGAAATATTCTTCATGATCTAGATGTCTGCATTGTTGTCTAAGTGTTTAAGGGGATAATATTATATGTTAATGGGGTTACAATTGCTAATACATTGTCATTTTTGTATAGTTGACTATTATAATAGATGTAAACTTTCTTCAAAGTCATCAAAGAATTATTTTAGAATAACATATGGGATTACAATGATTAGTTATGGATTGTTAAAGTAGATATAGTTGTGTGATGTTTTTTGAGTCTTTTTATTGCATATAAATGAAATTGTGCCTAGAATAATGGGATTTTAGATGTACTACTAGTACTTTGTTTTAAATTCATAAGAGTGTTTAGATATTTCTTTAAACCTTGACTCTTCATCAAATGGACTAAGGAATTGATTGTACTTTACTAAAATGATCAATTTGTTTATTAAAAATATGATCCCTCTTTTTTTCCTTGGTAGATTAGGGTAGGTTAGGTTCTACTAGTTTGCATAACTCATTGATATTGACCATTGCCAAATCTTAAGGGAACTTACATGTGTTATCTAGACTCAAAGAGTTATTCACGTTTGGATTCTGAGTTCTACATGAAGTAGAAAAAACATATGTGGATTAAACTATGGGGATATTAATCATTTAATTCATCTTTTGTTGGTATATATTGTATGTCAATTATCTAGAGTTGTGAGGTATAACTTTTAAAACCAAAAGGTCCATCTCATAAAGTTAAAGAATCTATACTTTTTTAGATAACAAATACATATATATTTTTAGATCATGTTTTATATAATTTATTTTTTCGACACATGATTTGGAAATCATTATGTTGAACACAAGATACATGATAGACCACATAGGGGAAACTTTAATTGAGTGACTATTAAGCTCTCCATTAAAATTAGTAAAGTGTTAGTGGAGGTTAATGATGTTTGAGATACATTTGTTAATAAAAAGGCTAACTAGAAGATCTCTATGATATCAAAGAAAATATACTAATTTTAAGCCCTTATGAGGTGATACAAATAAATTACCATAAAATATGCCCTTATCAAGTTACCATAGTTTAAATACTCACAAAAAAATTTAATTAGAGGAACAAGCATCCTTCCCAAAAGCTCATCCAAAACACATGGAGACATTCATAGATTTAACAAACTATACATACATATGGCTAGATACTCCTTCAAACTAAGTATAAAATATGTATTTACAAGATGGAATCCAATTCAACATAGAACATTATATATCCCCTAAGTATATTACAAGATATATAGCTCTTTTTCCTTACAAATATTTAGCTCACTAATCTGTAGCCAATTCACCAACAACTATTGACTTCTAAATTTTCTATATCTATAGATAACACCTTAGATCAATGGTCATTCCTAAGACATGGACATACTCAGCTACCTAATCAAATCTCTTCATTCCTCATATAGTATAGTCACCAATCTTAATTTTCCCTATGAGGAAACCCTTATTATTGGGGTCTTTAAAATGTGGTACTTATCTATTGAATACATTTTCCTTATGGCCTCCAAGAATGCAATTACATTGGGTACTATAGGTGGAAATCTATATAGGACCATTATCACTCAATGCATCTTAAACAATGTATAATACTAATAGAGAAATCAATCTCCATAATTATTGTTTATGGTTCCACCTAGCTTGATGGAAAGGGGCTTGATAAATTCCTTAACCTCTAGTGACAATATTAACCTATTGTATCCTATCTTCTATGGTAGAGGATTCACAAAAAATGTCTCAACTACATTGTATGAAGAATGTCAATGATGCATATCCATGTGAACAAACCATCTCTATAATGGTTTTCTTTGGTTACTAGTAATCCTCGGGGAATTATACTTAATTCACAATCCATTATCCTAGTAATCATCTAGCACATGTATACAAATATATATAGCATGACATTAAATATTTCCTAGAGGACTTTTGTGTTCCCTACTTAAAGTTCACAATGTCTTCATGAATTTGGTAGGCCAAGTATTCTCCATAATCAAATAATGTTTAAATGGGGGTTTTGAATGCCACCAATGTCCCCTTGACATTTTGGGATCTACATCTATTCCTAGGACTTGACACATAGCTTGATATGTGTTCTCCAAACATCAAATATCTCCATGTCTAGGGGATCTCTATGCTCCTTAGGGATTGGATCCAATTGGTGAGCAAAATTCTTTATTTGGTGGTTAGGAATCCATTTTACTTTGTATCTATTTTGGTCCTTCATATTTTCAAGAACTAATAGCCTCAAGTTGAGGGTGATTTTAGCTTGTGGGTTTAGATTAAACACCCCATAGAAAAATATATGTTCATAATTAAGATAGAATTCCCCTTAGCATCTTTAATTTTCCTAGACTTCTCATCACACCTTTTAGAAGTCCATTCTAAAACTTCTATGGTGGGAAAATAATTTGGGACAACCAACTTTCTTAGGTCTAGAATCCAAGTATTGCTTAATGGTTTGACAAGGAATAGTTTCTCATACATTGTTATGAACAATGATCTACCATGTCTTGGGGTTAAATTAGCATAACTAATTTCTCTCTTGGAATCTTCAAGTTGATTAGTAATTATCCTCTCACCAATTAATCTCTTTTCTTTCTTCATGGACTAAGGAATGAGCTCTATAATATGTTGGTTGGGAGCCTATTTTGGTGTCATATTTGTGGTCTTATAGTTATTTTAAAAGGTTATGGATTTGGTTGGGGCTTTAATAGGAATATGTTGCAAGGTGTACAAAAAGTATAGGTTAGGGAAAAATTAAAATCTAGTTCAAATATGCCCCACTATATAATTTTATGAGGCCAACATATAAAACCCTCTCTTATGGCTTGTGAAAAATCCACCTAACAATAATTTAGCAATTCACAATCAATAACAACAAGGGAAATAATTACATACCCAATAAATTGTGTTGGTTACATTCTATAAAGCCTCGTTCTTGGCTTGATAATGGTGGTGTTGGCAAGAAAAGGGGAGTCACAAACTAAAATTTTGAATCTAGGAGTCTTGCATGTTGTGTTTATACTCCAATGACTATAGTAATAGAATGATTAGATGGTTTGTAATAGGAAATAACATCATGCAGTAGCTTAACATAACAGATAACTCATAATATAGAATTTAAACATTCATTTTAAGCATTCAAATTATATATCATCCTTCATGTATTACAATGTTAGATATACAATCTCTTCTATGCTCTTCTTCCAATTTTATTTCTCTCTTCTTCTTCCTACTTTATTCCTAGGTTACTATATACATATGATTACAATGGGGGTGTGTCCCTTACAAAAGATGACTTTTCCTACTAGGCAAAGTCAACCTTATGCTCTACATCCAAGTGTCGTGTAGTGAATTATGGATGTTGTACTTGCTATTGCCAACATAATCCCCCCTTTTGAAACCATGTCTTGTCCTCAAGACATGAGAAAATGGTTTGTCTATAGGAAAAATGTTCTCATATAATTCCTTCGACTATGCAAATGTGAGATCTCATCAATTGTTTGTTGCAGCACCTGCATTTGACTATGTCTTTGAATTATTGTCTTCTCTTCTTCCATAATAGTGGTTAGGATCTAAACTTGCTGGACTATCTTCTTTGCATCTATATCTCCATCTGGTCTATTTAATTTTTTTGTCCTTTTGTCACTATAGGCCATTGGAAGAAAATTTGATATAATGTGTTAATGTCATTGGTCATGTTATGTAGAGTGTTAATGTGAGTTTCTAGTTGTGTGTGGGCTGTGGCACATTTCATTATAACCTCATCCATTCTATGTTTATCGACTTCAACTAGGACTTTGCTCTGGATTGTGGCATCATAATTATCCATCTCTACTATTTTAACCCATCTAGTAGTTGTTTCATCTATTTCCCTAATGATAGTGTTGTATTTCTTTATAGCTGAGGAACTTTACTCTAAATTGTACTTATGTCATCCTCCAGTTGCTTTGTGCTTTCCACAAACTATTTCAAGATCTCTTCTCTTGTTGTGCTATGAAATATATCCCCCAATAAAAACTTGTGTAAGGGTGGGATACTAGAAAGGTCTACTTGTGAGCCTATGAGTGGTATTTGGAGTAACTATGGTGTTGCCATAGGTTGAATTTGCCTTTGTTGTACCAAAGAATACTTTATATGAACTGCATTTGGAATGTAGAGGTGGAAGATGTGGTAGCCTTATCTGGTGATAGTGGCTTTTATTGAGTCTCTTGTTGATCTTTTCTATCACAGTCATCACCGAAATCTATTTTCTGAAATTCTTGTGTTTTCTCCCCTTCTTTCTTTAGTGTTGCATAAGCCTGTTTTGTCACTTCAATAGTTTCTTGTTTAATTTTGTTTTTTCCTCCTTCATCAAGCTCATTAGTATGTCCAATCTCTGCTTGGATCTCAACTCTTTGGCTTGCAATTGTATGAGATTTTGTTTTTTCTCATTTTTCAGAGTTTGATCAATTTGTTCTATAGCTTTCTTCCTTATTTATTCTTCTATCTCTCCTATTTTTGCCCCTTTTCTTCTTGATAGTGGAGGCAAGTGCATCTAGAAAATTTTATATTATATTATCTAGAGTATCAGTAGACACTCTTATGTCTCTAATGATTACTTCTTCGATTATCACTTTATTTTCTTCACCCACGGGTGTGTATACATCTTTATGGTTTGTCATACCTTTATTATTCAATACACTCGTGAGGAGGTCTACATTCATGACATCCTCCTTGGGTTCTTCTTCCTCTATTATTTCTATTGATGCTTGTTTACTTTGTCTTGTCATTCTTATTTTATGTGGTTGTTGTATTTCCTCTACCTCCTACTCAGCTTCTATGCCTACCATTTGAATTATCTTTTGTTTTACCCCTTACTTTTGTTTAGGCTTTTTCTTCTTTTAGCTTAATTGTATCAATATTTCTGAAACCTCCTCAACTGATGGGTTTTCTTGTGGTTCTTGCAGAGGGTTTATTGACGTTTCTTGTGTTTATGTGTTATGTTTCGACATTGTGTGTGCTTCTAAAGACCCCAAATTTAGTCTTTTAGAGCTCTGACCTATGGTGTACATGTACTTGCAGATTTTTGATGTGTGGAATGCCCCATTTCTCAGACATTTTTTCTTTATTCTTCTCAACATGTTCTTCCACACTTTTATTACTTTTTTTTGTCTATGAATTTCTTATATGTGCCAAACCTCTTTGCATTTACATCCTTTGTTTACTTTAATAAGGCTTTTGCATATGACTCTGCCTAGTAATTTCTTATTTACGGTAGTTTAGGGATCCAAGAAACCCTAGGTTCTATCACCTCTATCAATTTATAATCCCTGTCTCCCAGGAAGACAATATCATTGGCATATTTGTGGACCATGTTGAAAGGAAGCTAGGTGTGTGGAAATCGCTTCCTACACTAATCTGATGAGGGGAGAGCTATACAAATTTAATTTAATCCTTGCCACTAGACAACATGAAACATATAAACGAGATATTGTAGCAATACACATGAACCAAAAAGAAGACAAAAGAAGAGAGACAAAGATATAACATGGGGAAAACCCTTATCAGGTGAAAAACCCCACACTCAGAAACTTGCACAATGTATTATCAAAACTTAATGTTGTTTAAAATACACTTGCAATGCAAGCTTCAATAGTCTTTGACACTCCTGTCTGGAGTAAGTCTGGCAGCATAACTGTACCAGTCAATCACATAATATTTCTCCTCCTCCAAGCACCTATTTATATAGAATATACAAGGCAATATTGGTCCTATCTTGGAATGGGAGTCCAACTTGGCCTCATGGCCAAAAACCCACGCCTATGGACACTTGGTTAGCATTGTAGAATGTGGCTGACACTTATCCACAACTCCCTTCCCAAAGAGGTCGCCTATTTCCAAAATGGGCTATGAAAGATGCTTCATGACACATGTCTTCACTTATCTTACAAGCTTCTATTTTCAACTCTTACATGTCATAACTTTGTCATAGGAATCTGTCATAACTGTTTCAGTCAAACATTCCCTTACACAACATCCAAGATGTTGACATATGGAAAAATACTCCTACCACAAAGTGGGATGCCTATCTCCTCATGTGAGGTCAAAATTACAAGTTGTCATCTTCCATGTAGGATGACACATCATCATGCCACATCCCACAAAATGACAATATTGAAATTACAATTAATTTACAACATAGGCAATGAATTAATAAATACAATCATAAATAATGTAAGGAATTACCAAGGTTGAGACACCTTAATTCCCAACATTCTCCCACTTGTCGAACACCTTGTAAGAGCCAATAGAATAACAAGATTTAACTCCTATAGGCTAAGAGGCCCATAGATTCCGAACACCATCTAAACTTCTCTATGCCCACTGGCTTCATCAATGCATCTACAACATTCTTCAAAGTATCTACCTTCCCCAAATTTACCTTCCCATCCTCTACCATGTCTCGTACAAAGTGAAACTGAACATCAATGTGCTTTGTTCTAGCATGGAAAGTTAGATTCTTCACAAGGAAAATTACACTCTGACTGTCACAACTAATTGTAATCTAACCTACATCAACACCAATGTTTGAAGACAATCTCTTAAGCCAAATGGCTTCCCTACAAGCATGATTTGCTTCCATATACTCAGCTGATAGCATGGACAAAGAAACCATAGGTTGTCGCTTACTCATCCAACTAATAGCACCACCAAACAGTGTAAACACATAAGCATTAGTGGATCTCCTGCTGTCAATGTCACCTACCCAATCTGAATCCACAAATCCATGAATATTAATAGAATGCAAAGGTCTTGTAGCATTTCCACGATAGAAAATGGAATACTCAGAAGTGCCCCTCAAATATCTGAACACTCACTTAACTACATCCCAATGAACTCGTCCAAGATTAGCCATGATTCGACTAAGGACTCCCACTGCTTGGGTAATGTCTGGTCTTGTGCAGACCATAGCATACATCAAACTGCCAACATCACTAGCATAAGGTACTCTACTCATGTCCTCCACCTCACTAGGATATTTTGGACAATCCTCAATAGGTAACTTTGTCCCCAAAGAAATAGGAACACACAATGGTCTACAATCTGCCATTCTGAACCTGTCCAACATGGTCTTCACATACTTACTCTGGCTTAACCAAAGTTTTTTATTAGTTCTATCTCTTCTTATTTCCATTCCTAGAATGTACCTGGCTACCCCTAAATCTTTTATTTCAAACTATGTTGACAACTGAGATTTAAAATTACAAATCATATTCTTACCGTTCCCAATGAGCAACATATCATCAACATACAGTGCAACAATGAGAATACGATCACCATCAAACTTATAATACACACAGTGTTCCAATTTCGATCTCACAAATCTAATAGACAACACAAAGGCATCAAACTTCAAGTACCACCTCCTAGGAGACTGCTTCAAACCATACAAAGACTTCTTTAATTTGTAAACCAAATTTTCTTTACCTTTCACCATGTAATGCTCTAACTATGACATGTAGATTTCTTCCTCCAAATCACCATGAAGGAAAGTTGTCTTCACATCCATCTGTTCTACCTCTAAGTCATAAGCTACTACAAGAGACAACACAAATCGAATGGATGCCAGGTTTGCAATGGAAGAGATCTCACCATAATCTATACCCTCCACTTACGAATACCCCTTCGCAACCAATCTGGCCTTATACTTCTCAACACTGCCATTTGCACCAAATTTCTTCTTGAACACCCATTTGCATCCAATGGGTTTCCCAAGTTTGATTCTTTTCCAAAGAAGCCATTTCATCCTCCATGGCCTCCTTCCAGGAACTTGTATCTTTCATGTCCATAGCCTCTAATATAGTTCTAGGTTCATCGCTGTTAGTAAGCAAAGCAAAATCACAACTAGAATCAAGCAATGTAAAACCAAACCTTTTAGGTTGTTTTCTTATCTGTGTAGACCTCCTCAAGAGCTAAGGTTAAGGTTCAACTTCCTCATTTGAGCTTTCAGAGCTGCAAGAGCTCTCCTCATCATTAGGTCCAACATTGTCTTTCTGTTCTGTCTTCTCAGGGGTAGCAGGAAACTGAACAACATCCTCTTTCTTTTCTTTTTCTTTGGCTGTAAAACAGTGGAAGAAGGTGTTAGCTCTCTGAAGATGACACTTCTACTATATAACACTTTTTTAGCCACAGGGTCCCAAAGCTTGTATCCCTTCACACCGACACCATAGCCAATGAAGATACACTTAACAGCCTTGTTCTCCATTTTTTACCGCTTCTCCCTAGGCACATGTGCATATCCCTCACAACCAAAAACATGAAGATGCCTTATTGAAGGCTTTCTACCAGACCACACCTCCATGGGTGTCTTTCCAACAAGAGTTGATGTAGGAGATCTATTTACAAGATAGCAAGCAATGGCAACAACTTCAGCCCAAAACTTTTATTCTAGGCCAGCTCCACTAAGTATACTCCTAGCCTTCTCCATCAATGTCATGTTCATCCTCTCTACAACTCCATTTTGCTGCGGGGTGTATGGATTTGTCTTATGTCCTTCAATCCCAAGTTCCTTGCAATATTTATTGAATTTTGTAGAACAAAACGCGCCAATGTTGTTAGTTCTCAAACACTTAATCTTTTCACCAGTCTAATTTTTAGCAAAGGCCTTAAACTCCTTAAACTTACTATAGACTTCAAATTGCTTATGAGAAAATAAATCCATGTCATTCTACTGTAATCATCTATGAAAGATACAAAGTATACATATTTTGATAACAAAGGAACATTAATAGGACTAAATACATTAGAATGAACAAGGTCCAACACACCAAAAGACTTATGAGAACTTGAATAAAATTAAACACGGTTTTGTTTTCCATATATGCAATGTTTGCAAAAGTTGAACTCAAGATTACAATCATCTAACCCCTCAATCAGGTTCTTATTTTTCAGGGTACGTAGACCCTTCTCAGCAATGTGGCCAAATCTCTTACGCCATAACATTGTCTTTTCAGCAGGAAGCTTAACTTCCGAGGCATGAATACAACCATCAGGACTAGATATAATAGATTTCTTTACTGCTCATTTAGATGGTAGGGATGAAGTGACTATTGCCCTCTTCCTTGAGTCAGAAGAACTATTGCATTGTTAAATGCATGCCTCTAGCTGAAACAAAGTACCTCTCCTAGTACCCTTAGCAAGCACTATAGCTCTTCTAGTCATCTTGCATCCTTCTTTCGAAAAGACAACCTGGACACCTGCATCATTCAACATACTTATAGAAAGCAAGTTCTATGCTAAGCCTGGGATATGCATAACCCCAGAGATCCCCTTCACTCATCCATCAAGGAATCAGATAGAGACTCTTCCACGACCAACAATCTTTAGATTAGAGTCATCACCCAGGTATACCTTTTCGCCATCAAACTCCTCATACTTAGTAAACCAATCTCGATGCGAGGTCATGTGGAATGATGTACCAGAATCAATCAGCCACACATCATTAGATGCATGGGTTGCCAGGGCTACGATGAAGGCATCACCATCATCTTGTGACTTGTCAGAATCTGAGTCTGGGTTCTTCTTCTTCTTTTTCTTTTCCTCTTTGTATTCCTTTTAGAAATGCCCAGATTTACCACAATTCCAATAGAGAGCCTTGGACATTCTAGGAGATTTGGATCTCCCACGAGATTTGGATCTACCCTTCTCAAATTTCTTGTCCTTCTTTATCCCTTTCTCCTTGGGTTTTCCATGAACCACAAGAGCCTCTTTGGCTACCTCAGAAGACTTTCTCCACATCTCTTCGGATAACAACAAAGATACCACTTCATCCATTTTGAATGTGGATGTGGTGCCCCCAACAGCCATGACAAGATGATCCCACGAATCCGGCAAAGAACAAAGCAGGGTCATGCACTGATCCTCCTCCTCCAACTTCACACCAACGGATGTTAATTGTGCAACCAACATGTTAAAAACATTTAGATGATCTGCAACAGATCCTCCATCCTCCATTCAAAGAGAGTACAACTTCTTTCTCAGAATAAGTTTATTAACCAGGGATTTGTCTTGATACACATCTCCCAACTTCTTCCAAAGCAAGTTTGCAGTTTTCTCCTCATGGACATTTAATAGGACAGAATCAACAAGACTAAGTCTTATGAGACCCTTAGCCTTCCAATCCTTGAGATTCCAATTAGCTTGTGACATTACAGCTGGTTTTGTTTCCTTGATACTTTCTCAAAGGTCTCAATCAACAAGCATGTCTTCCATCTTGAGCTTCCATGGCTTGAAATTAGTGCCATTAAATTTCTCCACTTCTATCCTTCCGGATGTGCTTGCCATCTCCTTGCTGCAATTAGATTCAGAATACTCTGCACAGACTCCCACTCAACTTAAGATCAACTCAAAAAACCCCTACCCAACAACTAGGATCACAGGTGATCAAGCTCTGATACCAACTGAAAGGAAGCTAGGTGTGTGGCAATCGCTTCCTACACTAATCTAATGAGGGGAGAGCGATACAAATTCAATTTAATCCTTGCAACTATAGCAACATGAAACATATAAAGAAGATATTATAGCAATACACATGGACTAGAAAGAAGACAGAAGAAGAGAGACAAAGATATAATGTGGGGAAAACCCTTATCGGGTGAAAAACCCAACACTCAGAAACCTGTACAATGTATTATCAAAACTAAATTTTGTTTACAATACACTTGCAATGCAAGCTTCAATAGTCTTTGACACTCATGTCTAGAGTCAGTCCGGAAGCATAATAGTACCTATCAATCACATAATACTTCTCCTCCTCCAAGCACCTATTTATATAGAATATACAAGGCAATATTGGTCCTATCTTGGAATGGGCATCCAACTTGGCCTCATGACCCAAAACCCACACCTATGAACACTTGGTCAACATTGTAGAATGCGCCTGACACTTGTCCATAGCTCCCATCCCAAAGAGGTCACCTATTTCCAAAATGGGCTATGAAAGATGCTTCATGACACGTCTTCACCTGTCTTACAAGCTTCTATTTTCGACTCTTACATGTCATAACTTCGTCATAGGAATCTGTCATAACCGTTTTGGTCAAACATTCCCTTACACAACATCTAAAATGCTAACACATGGCAAAATACTCCTACCAAAAAGTGGGACGCCTATCTCCTCATGTGAGGACAAAATTACAAGTTGTCATCTTCCATGTAGGATGACACATCACCGTGCCACATCCCACAAAATGACAATATAGAATTTACAATTAATTTACAACATAGACAATGAATTAACAAATGCAATCATAAATAATGCAAGGAATTACCAAGGTTGAAACACCTTAATTCCCAACACATGTATGATATGTGTTCTCTACTTTACATTTGTTGTTGAATGGATTTAAATAAACCCCAATATGCAGAGGTGTATGATGTGGTATCTTTGAACTGGCAAACATGTGTGTTTATTTGTGCTGCTATAGACTAGTTGGTTTGCCATGCCTTTCCAGAGATTGATGGTAACGCATTCATAAAATAAAATGTTAGTACAATGATCACAGTACCATACTAAAATTCATAATGCATGTTCTTTTTTCATTGAAGGTTTTAGAGCAGCTTCTCTTGAAGAACTTTGTACAACTCAAAATATTTACCATTCATGACCATTTGATAGGCCGTATGTATCACAGTGTCGGTTGTTGAGTCCTCTTTATTTGTGTAGTAGATTTTGTAAGTGATTCCCATGGTGACATACCGCATAGTTGGATTTGTGATTTTGGTTACATCTAGGCTCCTAAACCATCATATTTGATGCTGGTTAACTCCGTGACTTTGTCATTTTTTATAGCCTTTTTGGATGGTATCTCCACTATTGCACTTAAACTGATCACAACTTGGATGGCTTACTTAGTTATCCAGTAGGGTTTGTCTAGGTAGATGTATTCATTATGGATCCAACTCAAAATTATCTTAATCCACCCATGCCATGTTGAATAGTCTAAAAAATCATTCCAAACATCCAACTTCTTCTTCTCAATCTCCTAATATTGGGGCATATGTTGTCTTTGATGTAGCTACAATAGAGATTTATAGAGTAATTTGAATTTCATGTGATCAATCTTTCTTAAGGTTGCATGAATGTACTTCCTTATATTACATCAGCTAGGACAATGGACAATGCCCCATATGGGTCTACCTCAATCTCCTTATATAGAAATTTCTTGTATTTTAGGCGTAGTTTCTCAGAAATATCAACAAAAGTGGAAGTCAACATTTTCTCTTTGTGATTTACTTTAGTCCATCTTAGTTTGTAGAGATTGTTCTTCTTGCTCGAGCTCACAACGTTTCTCAGTATGCAGTGGTGTTTAGTGATGATTTTGAGTCATGTTATATAAGCCTAATGGTGGGATTTGCATTTATCCGCTCTTTTAAGTAAATATTTAAATATAGATTTTAGTATTCCCAATGCAAGCATATGAAATGATAATCGTATTAAAGGACTGACAACCTGCTATATTCTCTTCACTCACAGTGCATGCTAGAATAGATAATTGGATTTCTTTGGATACAAATTAATATTTTAAGAGCATATTCTGCCATGTATAGATTAAAATTGTACAACAAACAATGTGAAGGCTAGAATAAGGAGTGCAACTCCTCAGTTAATCAGATTACCAATAATTAATTTTTTGAATATTTTTAGTTAAAAAATATGCAACTTAACTTTACAAAAAGATAAATATTTCTTATACATAAAAAATTTAGGCTTATAATTTTCTCACAAGTACAATTAGTAATAACTCAATAAAAACCATAGATGCAATTATATCTATTAGGTACTAATAATCAATTAAATAATACTAGTTGTAATAATATTTGTAAAAGTAAATACTAATAACTCTTTTTTATCAAATAGTTGCTACTAGTGGGGGTAGCACTCTTTCCATTAAAGGACAAAACAAAAATTTATAATTTGCATGGCTCCACAAGAGCGTGCATATTTAACATTTGAGTTTTCTCAGGTTTACCAAGAAATGTAAACCCTCAACAAACTCACTAGCTAGGTCTCAAGTTAGGTAGGGGAAAGAAGATCACCATACTGACTAATAAAGAAAGAGAAGGTTTCCATATTGTTCCTCTGGATACCTTCTCGAAATAGCACAAGGGCTTTTGTTGTCACTTTATTTTTCTTAACTACCTCTACATCAAAAATGATCACAAGGGACTCCTCCTCTGGCTTCTTATTTACTAACAATATTTGAAAGGAAGCAAGGTATGTAGAAATAACTTCCTATGCTGATCTAAGGAGGAAAGTTATGCAAATTTTAATCTTTTATAGTTATAGGTTATTAGATGCACATTAACAAAAAGGTAATAACACATCAAAAACAAGTACCATGCTCACAACACAACATATACGTGGGGAAAAACATTTCAGGTAAAAAACCCCACACTCCAAATCCTGCACAATGTATTATCAAATCAAATGACGATTACAACACATTTGCAATGCAAGATCTTCCAGGAGTACACAAATCTTGATTCTCATTTGTATCCAATGATCTTTCACATTCTCCAACTGCTTATTTATCAAGCCTATTTGGCAGTTATAAAATGTTAGTTTTTCCATGTCGGCCAATAACAAACTATCTGCCAATGCCTTTATTAAATATAGGTTGTTTTTTTGCTTCGATGGCGCTGCCCCCAAGCTATGACTGGAGGTGTTGCCCCTAGCAACCCCCACTGGGTGCGCTGCCCCAAGATCCCCATTATGGGCTCTGCCCCTAAGTGTTGATTTTTTGTAGCTTGGAAGGTGGGCCCATGTGGAGGGTGGAAGTTGCTTAAGGGCAACTCAAGTTGGATATTTAGCAACAGCATGATTTCTTTTTTATTAATAGAATGTTTCTTGAGTTGCGAGGTGGAGATAACACCAAGAGTGATTTTATGTGTAAGAAAAGTTTCTTTTGTCTTGCAAGGAAAGTTTCTTTTGTCTTGCAAGGCAAGTTTCTTTTGTCTTGCAAGGAAAGTTTCTTTTCTCTTGCATCAGCAGGGCTATATATGTAAGATTGCTGTAGCAACATTGTATTGTATTATGTGTGGAAAGGTTGCTGTTGAGGCTGAATAAAAGATCCAACATTTGTAGGTTTTCCCCATATTGGGGTTTCCTAGTTATATCTGTGTTATTGTCTCTTTGTGTATGGCTTCTTGTTATTTTTGCTTCCGTTGTTATTTGCTGTTATTTAACCCAGAGTATTAATTGTTATAAATCAGATAGAGGTTCTATTCTGTGAATTTATTGTGCAATTAATTTGTAGCTGGGTTATACAAAAATTAACACCAAGCGCCTACTGGGAGGACAATTCCCCTGGGCCCTGCAAGAGGGGCTCTGACCCCTGTACTCCATCGTGTCAAGAGTTATGTTTAGTCCTATGTTAACAGAGATGTTATTTTTCCTCCACTGGCTAATCGTCCCTCAAATCTCTATCAGTGGATATCCTCTCATGTTCTATCTGTTCACATGCCTTGTTAGTAAGAAAATTAGTGATGACATTACAGTCTTGATAACAATGAGCCATTGTCATATCATCCAAATCCTACAAGACTTCCCAGATTGCATATGTTGTATTTCTCAACTTCCAATTTTGTACCTTTTTACTGTAGATTTCTTGAATACATATTTTTGAATCACCTTCAATATTGGCATGTGTAATTTTCTCTCTTTTACATATTTGGAAGCTGGTGAGTAGGGCACGGAACTTCACCTCATTATTCATTCCATTCAAGATTTTCTTTGAAATTACCCATTTAATTTGTCCTTCTTCATTTCTAATGACCACGCCAACTCTGGATGTACCAAGGGTCCCACAGGGGGCTCCATCAAAGTTAATTTTGTGCCTCCCACTAGGCAGTGGGAACCATTTGAGTTTGGTTCTATCTCTTTTTGTCTACCCAATTCTAATGGTGAAAGCTTGAGGAATTTTAAGTTCAGGCCACTTCTTCGTCATGTCCTCATCCCACATGGTGAATGGTGTCAGGGGGGAGATTCTTTTTGCATTCAAAGTCTCAGTAATGCCTCTCTAATCATTTTAATGACCTCCTTCACATTAAGCTCCTTCTCATTTAAGATTATATTGTTTCTTTCGCACCATATTTTCCAAAGTAGCATAAATGGGCTATATGCCCAAAGACCACTTCATAAAGAATTCCCACCATTCAGCCAACTTTTGAATAGGACATTAATCTCCCCTGGTAGGGCACTAATCCAACCCATTTTACATCTAAACCATTCCAAACATTTGTTAGTGAAAGGGCAAGATAAGAAGATGTGATCAACATTTTCTTCTTCCATTTTACGTAAAGCACATCTCGTGGGCCCTTGAATGCCAATGACTTTTAATCTATCTCCAGTGAGCACCCTCTTGTGGAGAGAAGACCACGTGAAAGCACAAACTTTTGGTAGCACCCATCTATTCCAACATAATTTTGGTGGCCACTCCAGTTGTTCTTCCACCATGTTTTAAATCTTGTATCCCATTTTTGCTATATAGATGCCATACTTCAATCTCATTCATATGATTCTATCTTCTTTTGAAATAATGCATATTTTCCTTTTGTTGATTTCTTCTTCCAGAATTCATTTTTCTTCAACGGGGATCAAAATTTCATCAAATTTACAGCAAGTCTCTTTTCCTTGATTGGTGTTGTTGAGATAGTCTTTTAGTAGTGTTCCCTTAAAAGATTTGACTATTTGCCAATTTTCTTCCAGACCATGTAATCACTCGCTAAAGGTGAATGGCTGTTCCACGAGTCCATCTAGATTTTTTCATTACTACTATTAACAACAATCCATGAAATATGATTGGTTATTAAGCCACGACAATGTTGAGAAAAATTCTAAATGTGGGAGCCCCTTGGGTGGAATTGGATTTGTGAGAATGTGAGTTTCATCATTTGTGTCCAAATATTTCCTCTGCCATATTTTACACCATCTCAAGCTTTAGGTTTGTTGTGCATGTTCCAAATTAGTTTTTCCCCCAAAGCATTGTTTTGCTTTTCAATTTTACAGATGCCCAGGCCACCCATTTCTTTATCCTTGCATACTATTTGCTATCCAATCAAAGATATTCTTTTTTATCATTGGAGCCTCCCCAAAGAAATTTTTTAGGCTACTTTCAATTGATTTTTCTAGTTTCTTTGTAATTTGGGAACCTGATAATTGATATATCTAAATCGTTGAGGGAACAATTTTAATCATTTGAATTTTCACTGTAAGGGAAAGCCATCACCCTTTCTAGGAAGTCACCTTCATGTTGCACTTGTTAATTGTTTCTTCCCATAGGATCAATCTGATCGCTCCTTTGAAAAGGGGGACATCGAGGTATTTGTTGGGTAAAGTCACCTTGTTAAAATTGAATAATGAAGTGATTTGCCTTTGGATCCTTTTAGCTGTATTGAAGAAAAAGATGTTTAATTTGTTCCTATTTACTTCTTGACCTGACCCAATCATGTACTTGTCCAACATGGATTTAATCACCAAAGCTTCATCCATGATCAAGCATCCATATAGGATCGTATCGTAAGTGAAATGTTGGTGGCTGATGTTGCGGAATCATTCTCCACTTGAACACCAATCCATTCACCAATGTTTGACAAGTTACTAATGCCCCTTCTTAGACCTTCCAACATAATTACAAATAAAAAGGGCGAGAGCATATCCCTTTGTTTGAGTCATTGAGTGGATTGGAAATAACTACATGGGCTTCCCTTAACAAGAATTGAGTAATGGATAGTGGAGATACAATTATAAATCCATGACAACCAATCTTGATTGAATCCATATTTCTTCAAAATTATCAATAAGAAGCATTAATTGACCCTATCTTATGCTTTACTCAAATCAAGTTTCAGAATCATACAACTTTGATTGGTCAGAGTGATTGAATGTAGGGTTTCCTAAGCCATGATTGAATGTAGGGTTTCCTAAGATCTTCGACCAATGCACATATATCCTTTTCTAAAATATCATAGAATTCTTGGAAGAACAGAGTTGGAACCCATCTAATCCAAGTGCTTTATCTAGGTGCATTTCATTTATGACAACCCTAACCTTGTCTTTTCTTATTGGGCCCATTGGCATTGCATTATCAACATTAATAAGAATGTTTGGAATATGATTGAGGAAGGAATTGTTTATGGAGGTTGGATGCATTTGTACTTCCAAGTAGGTTCTAAAAAAACTTAACGGATTCCTCTTGGATTGCCTTCTGATCTTGGCTATAGATTCATTCATAGCTTGAAGCGATGTAATCTTATTTTGTGCTCTCTAGATCTTCATTGAGTTGTGGAAATATTTTGTATTGAGGTCCCCCTATTTCAAACATGTTTCTCTCTATTTTGATTTCTAAAAAAAATCAACTTTGGCAAGTAACTCAGCAAGATAATCCATGAGTTCTTTCAATTTCAAAGTCATATGCATCCATGCCTATAGAGATAACCTTCTAATTTTATTTTATTTTTAAGCAGAAAAAGGTGATGAGCACCCATAGATATTAAAAAGGAAATAAGCAGAGAGTACAACAAATATTGAGTATCAAGTCTTGAGGACTAGAGAAACAATACATATCAAAGCCCTTAACAGAGCCGAACAAACCCAAATAACACAAAAGCAGTCCTTTTCACCCTGAAAGAACTAAACCAAAACCAACCAGGAAAACATACTTGACCCAGGCCATAACAGAAAAGAGAGAAAACACGAACGCCGCATATCCCAACAGAAGCACTGAAGACTGCTCCAAGCCTGAACCACCAAAAAAGACCGCCACCATCACCGAGAGACCACATGGGAAGGGAGAGAAAAACTGAGAAACACGACACCAAAAACATGGACAGAGCCATTAAAACCAAGACAGAAACACCACACCCGTGCCACCACTTGTTGATAACTGAGAGGGGGGTGAATCAGTTATCTTAATTATTTCTACTTTCTGAACTTTCTTAATAATTAGTGCTGCATCAAACAAGCAAACATAACCATGAAATGGAAATACACATGACACAATATTTTTTACGTGGAAATCCTGTTAAGGGAGAAAACCACGGGGTGATTAACCCAATATTGTATTCTCTGTTAGAAGAATAGGATTATAAAATGGCACTTGCCAATTAGGGCTCACTGCCCGAGCACACTGCTCACAAGAGGCACACTGCCTACAAGAGACACACTGTCTACAATTTATAAAGAGTGTAATACAATACTTGAATTGATAAGGAGCATCAACATATGCTGGAGTTCAGTTCTGATTAGGCTCTATATACTGATCTGCTGTACTTCATCTTTCCTCTTCTTTTGAGCTGTTCTTCTTTCACATACTGGATCTTCCTTTCTGCTTTTATTCATCTCTACTACTTTTCTTCACACATCACAAAACACCACAACATCTTTCACAACTAAATCCATCTTGTATATATATGTGCATAAGTGATTTCATCACCTTTCTAGTCGGCACCCAGAATAGTCAATATTTTCCAAAAACTCTGATCTGTCGGCTAAATCCTTGCTTACCAAGTAATGTGGATCAAGGATATACTTGTAGAAGTCATCAATCATGTTAGCCAATCATAACTTATGCCTTAAGAATCTTTTCCATCATCAGTAACACATCTGGAATAATGTCTGATGTTCTGCCAGTCAGTTCTTCCTCTATTCACACTGTCACTTGGGAACCCCACACTCAAGCATTCATATCTCTTTATCCTTTCCACACTGGAGGATCAAACCTCGGAATCTATCAGTCAAGAAACTCCTCTTAACTTCCCCAAAACTGTACTTCACTAAGATATGTCTCCTGAGAGATCCGGACCTAACTGTCGGCCCTTACCACATGCTCTGTTCTTGTTTACTGGACCACAACATTCTTCACTCTGACTTCCGATATAGACACACCATGTCTTATAGATGTGTGGGATGAACTTTGTTGCCATCAATGACAACAATGATGAATCCATATAGTGTCTCTTGCCAACAATCTTCCCCTTTGGCATTGATGGCAACACTTAGTGAAAAATGACTAAGTGTTTACACTATGCTCCCCCTTGGCTGATGCTCTGTTTTTATATACATTTTTCAGAGCTCCCCCTTAGTTGGATTCCTCATTTTTTACTGCTCTTCACTCCCCCTTTGACATCAATGGCAAAGGGTTGGGTCCGCACACCAAAATTTTCAAAATTTCAACTATACTTGGCCATGTAAGTATATACATATGGCATACTTACATATACTGAAGAATGTCTGCAAAAGTTGTCTTCAATTGGACAAATTATGTTGCCCAACTTTGCTTCATTCTGTCCAAAATTGATATATGACCACTTAACAGGAATGCAAATGCATCTGCCCTTTTTAGATTTGTCGGATCACTAGTCTGGGCTGTGATTTGGGCTTCTTTTATGGCCTCATGCATGGCCTCTAACTTGGGGATAATTATTCCTCTGAGTGCACCCAACCTGCTTATTCTATTTTTCTTTTCCTGCTCCAGTTTCTTGATTTCATTCAAGAATGCAATAGTCTGACATTCTTGATTTATTATGGAGGATGAGAGAGGATCAAAATTCTTTGATAGATTTGTCAGTTTGTCCTCCTGTTCTTTTACTTTCTTCTCAATGTCCAATGTTGCTTTGGACCATGATAAATAAAATTTGTATATTTCTCCGCCATCTTTAAGAGCATTTTTTAAGCTCTTTATCCCAATATTCATATTTCTCCTATCACTAATTATCAACCCTTGTACCTTTGATAATCTTTTTGCAAGAAATTCCTTTCGAACCTTATTTTCTGCTGACTTCTCTAGGGAAGCAAAATGTGTGCTAACACTATTGACTAGAGTTTTAAGATTACCGGATGAGGAGGTTGTGGGATCCTTCTGAAACGATGGCATAATCTTTTCTAGCACCCCAGAAGCAACTTCTATCAACTCACAGTCTTCCATGTGAGATTTTGGGAGTTTTTCTTTAACCTTTGCATTAGCAAATGAAGCTATCTTCATTGTCTGTACCAGAGAAAAAGAATCAAAATGAAATGGTCCTTGTAGCAGCTTCGGTTCATCAATCTCCATTGTTTCTTTGTTCAAGAATTCTTGGACAGTTTTTGCAGTGTCTCTTGCTGGAGACAGATTTTTCTTCTCTTCCTCAGCCCTTTCCATCTTTTCCTTGTTGGCATCAAGTGCCTCCTTTGATATGCCAAAGCCTTTGGCAATTTCTTCAACTTCTCTTCTCACTTTCCTCTTTGTTTCTAGTTGTCTGAGTTCCACATGAACTTTTACACTTATCTCTTCAAAGGTTCCAAACCTTTCTACCTTTGGATCCTTTGGCTGACTTAGCATGTGTTGAACATGCAGCTCCACAATTTGTTCATCAACTTCATACCCCATGGGCATGATCCATACAGTTCTTGGTTCTACTGCCTCCATTAGGCATTGGTCAGTCTCTACCATAAAGCATATTGTGTCTTAGTATTTCTCAACAAGAGACGGGAATTCTCTCTCTTGCTTGCATCATGTTCTAAATTTTTTTGAAATATCCCCAGAGTGCCATATTCTATGCCTTAACATCACCAAGTCCATGCAAATAATCTCTGATTTGGATAGCTACTGGTCTATCATTCTCCCATACCTAGCCACTAGATCCGGGAAGCTCATTCATAAAGTAGAAGAATAAGCACAATATTAATCCACCATACTTGAATGAATTCTTTTTATCTTTCTTTATTTTCTGCAGATTCTCCAAGAGTTGGTTCAAAAGGAGCTGACAAAGACCGTAGTCTGCATCCTTTCTTAGCATTGCATAAGCGGTGTAGATGGCTATTCTAGGTACTGAATTTTCCCTGCTAGAATGATATATTTTATATCCAATGATCATGGAGGCAAACTTGACATCTGGATCAGAGATGTCATCTACTATCATTGCTCTTTTGTCAAACTTGGATCCGATAGCCTCACTCATAGTTTGATTCTTCACAGATTTAAGAACAGGAATCCCACCAGATGAGTGTAATCCGGTAACTTCCCTAATGGCATCTTTTGTGATTTTGAATGGTCCATTTAACCACATGAAGTTGTCATGTATTCTGCTCAAACTATACCTGACCCATTCATCCTCAGTAAAACAGAGGAAATGTATGCATTGTGCAAAGTGCTTATTCCGGAGGCCCTTGTATTGGGGTTTGAGCTCAAATGAATCATCTAACAGTTGTTTGTGATAGATATTTCTTAGTTTAAATTCCCCAAACTCTTCAATATTTGCGTGTATGTAAACCCTAATATCTTCTGTGTGCAAAACACCATGCGAAACACTAGAGAAGGCTCCTAGGGGATCTACCTCCAAGGATTTGTATGGATGTTTCTTAAATCTGGGGCGAGGTCTATCATAAATTTTTACTATATTCAGAGTAGCCATCATTAAAGAATCTTACTGAGGGATATCAAGAACAAAGAATACCTTTTACATTGTTTAGGGCACACGATGAAATCTGGATTGTACTGTATGAGGAATCGTCTTGATCTTTGGGAGAGGTTGTTGCAGAGCTCCTTTTCTCTCTTCTTCACATGTGAGTGTACAAATGATGAGCGAATGAACTCTTTTATTTCTGAGAAGCCCTAATTTTCATTCGACAATAAATGCGCAACCTAATTCATTCTGGTTTGCCTTGTTTTTCCTATTCAGAGACAAAACCTTTTCGGATCACTGAGACAGATTTCAAAGTTATTCTAGGAGAGTAGTGATAATCTATCTTCCTTTCATTAGTCATTTGATCTATTTGCAGATCAAGACACCATAGTTTGAATCATACCAGACTGAACTTGTAAGGAATTTGTTTTTACTGGAAGACTGTTTTACCAGATCAATTCTGGAAGGATTAGATTCTTCAAATCTTCTTGCGGATCACTCAAATCTTTACCATACCCCTTTTAGATCTTTCTTGTATGAGCCCTTTTAATCCGCAGCTCTCCTTGTGCCAGTTCCGGCAGCAATTGACTGGCTGGGGGAACAAGGTTTTCTTTGTGTCTTCCCCTGAGCCAGAGCTCACTTTTTAATTTCTAGAAGGAATATCAGCACCAGAGTCTGGTGCGGATCCATCCCCTACATTCTCTGTACTTTTCTTCACCCAAATCTTGTTCATCTCACTTTGAACTTCATCCTCATTCACTTTTTGTTTTCCCTTATCTTGATTCTGATTATGATGTACTAGACCTCTTTTGTCCTGATTCTTGCTTCTACAGAATTTTGCAATATGAATGGATCTATTGCAAATTTGGCAAACAACATTTCTTTGCATATTTGATTGATATCCTCTTGATCTGCATTGATTAGCCATATGACCCATTCTATTGCATGCAAAGCATCTACCATTGAATGAATTGTTCATTTGCATATTTCTGCATTCATAAGATTTGTGACCATACCTTTTGTAGTTGAAGTATTTTCTGGAGAAGGATGTATTAGTTAGATTCATTCTCCTTTTGCACTGATTAGCTTTATGACCGAAGTTATTGTAGTTGTGGCAGTATCCATTGAAGGATGGATATCTTTGAGCATTAGGCTGCCTTACCGGAGGACTTCTAGGCCTGTTCCTTGGATTTTCTGATCTAAAATTCTTCTGACCGGATCCGAAGCTTTCTCCTTTCTCATATCCCAAACCACACTTGTCATCTACCCTCTTTTGGCTTTCAAGAAGAACTTCAAGTTGGGTAGAACTTATCTTGAATTTCTCTTTATATTCATTTGTTGTTTGAAGATCCCTTTTGAGAGAGATAATTTGATCCTCAAGTTTTTCTTCATTATCTTTAGCATCTTTAAGATCAGATTCAAGATGTCTGATAATTCTATCCATCTTGTGGCAATCTTCTGATTTCTCCTTGAGAGATTGTCTTAGATTATCTTCAGTTTTTGTTTTCTCTTCAATCTCTTGGGTAAACTTTATAACTCCTGATTCCATTTCATGTCTTACCATAATGATTTGTTTTGATAACTTTTCACATAACTTAGTTTTCTCCTTTAGATCTTCATTTGTATCATTGGCTTCACTTTGATTTGCTAATTGCTGAAGTAGCTCCTTTCTCTTTTTCATAGAGAGACTTAATTTGTCTTTTAGTTCTCTCATGAAATCATTAGCCTGTTTGAGTCTTTCCTTTAACTCATTAACTTCAGAGTTTGACTGTTCAAGATCATCAAAGGTAGTCTTGAGTTGCTCTTTTAAACCATATGCATCCATTTAAATTCCTAGATCTTCCTCAAACTATTAGACTTCTGTTAGGAGGAACTTGGCTCTGATACCAATTGTTGATAACTGAGAGGGGGGGTGAATCAGTTATCTTAATTATTTCTACTTTCTGAATTTTCTTAATAATTAGTGCTGCATCAAACAAGCAAACATAACCATGAAATGGAAATACACATGACATAATATTTTTGACGTGGAAACCCTATTAAGGGAGAAAACCATGGGGTGATTAACCCAAGATTGTATTCTCTGTTAGAAGAATAGGATTATAAAATGGCACTTGCTAATTAAGGCTCACTACCCGAGCACACTGCTCATAAGAGGCACACTGCCTATAAGAGACACACTATCTACAATTTATAAAGAGTGTAATACAATACTTGAACTGATAAGGAGCATCAACATATGCTGGAGTTTAGTTTCGGTTAGGCTCTGTATACTGATCTGCTGCACTTCATCTTTCCTCTTCTTTTGAGCTATTCTTCTTTCACATACTAGATCTTCCTTTCTGCTTTTATTCAGCTCTACTACTTTTCTTTGTACATCACAAAACACCACAACACCTTTCACAACTAAATCCATCTTGTATATATATGCGCACAAGTGATTTCATCACCTTTCTAGTTGGCACCCGGAATAGTCAATATTTTCCACAAACTCTGATCTATCGGCTGAATCCTTGCTTACCAAGTAATGTGGATCAAGAATATACTTGTAGAAGTCATCAATCATGTCAACCAATCATAACTTATGCCTTAAGAATCTTTTCCATCATCAGTAACACATCTGACATAATGTCTGATGTTCTACCAGTCAGTTCTTCCTCTGTTCACACTGTCACTTGGGAACCTGACACTCAAGCATTCATATCTCTTTATCCTTTCCACACCAGAGGCTCAAACCTTGGAATCTATCAGTCAAGATACTCCTCTTAACTTCCCCAAATCTGTACTTCACTGAGATATGTCTTCTAAGAGATCTAGACCTGACTGTCGGCCCTTACCACATGCTCTGTTGTTGTTTACCGGACCACAATATTCTTCACTCTGACTTCCGGTATAGACACACCATGTCTTGTGGATGTGTGGGATGAACTTTGTTGCCATCAATGACAACAATCATGAATCCATATAGTGTCTCTTGCCAACACCATTCTCATGCCACTGCCAGAGCTGCTGGGAGGTGCTGATCATCGATCAAGACAACCACATCTAGATAGAAGCCTTGTTTAGGATCCTCTAAGGCATATTGAGGCATCCCTAGGGCTAAATCAGGAGAGTGAACCCTTAGAAAATGGATAGCCAAAAAGATGTTCTTGATTCTGGAGGCTCTTTTCTTGGTCACAAGAAAACAATGCAACTGTAAAACATTATCCAGTTCATGACTGCACAGGGATTTAATGTTGTTTTGCAAGGCACGGTAGATAGATTATTGAGAGGGTGATGTATGCAACGAGGCAAGATTGAAGAGACCGCCAATAAGGGTGTCACCCTGATCCATACTATAGTCAGCCACCGCAGATTCCCATCTGTCCACAATTAGAGATTTTTGGCAAAAAGCCCTGCCGCAAGCGAGTGCACAAACTCCCCGTCAACCACTAAATCCATTATGTTAGACAGGAGCTGAGATACGATGTCTAAGAAATTTAACACTCAACCTTTGTACCCTCTGATCCAGGCATGGCCGACTATGTTCCTGGTAGCGAATTACATTAGAGTACAATCCCAATCAAGGAGGGACATTAAATCTGCTGCTTTCACCCTGCCTCTAATCTCAGGCTCCCATTCCAGAGCTAGGAAAAACAACCTTTGATTAAGGCGTATGTCTTCCATCAGCACCTTAGCACTGAGAAAATAGGGCCCAAAAATCTATATCACACAAAAACCCCAGGGGCTGAAAGCTTAATGACAGAGATTAGGGAACAACAACCAGCCAGAGTCTCCTAATGAGCCAACAAACAACAAATAAGGAGCAAGAGCCTAATAAAGGTTAGATGATGATGATGACATCATAGAGTCAGAAGGCTTTAATGGATGAGCTGAGGGGCCACCTCGGAGAAGGGACTAACTATGAGAGTTTGCCACGCATCCCAGCGTGGGGACTCTGTTGGACAAGCTGTAGCCGTAAACTCCTTGGAGTCCTTATTTAATATATGTGTCATAATGCCATATCACCTCTCTTAATGGGATAGATATGCTATGATCCGTAGTCCCCCCTATAAACCATTTTGAAGTGAACATCATTTAAACTCAGAACACTAAATGTAGCGGTAAGCAGCTTGTGTCCGTTAAAGCTTGCCAGGGAGGGAGGCTAAGAGTTAAGGCTCAAGTTAAAGAGGGGGCAGATCCTGTCAGATAGTCGTTGCCAGTCCAGATCAAGCAAGAGAGGAGTAAAGGAATGTCAGATCTTACAGCTCGTCTGATGGATGAATAGACAGGTGAAAGAAAGTATCCCCAACTTGCAAATTTAATTTGCTGACATACCAAAGATCTTGTCTTGAAAGCTTCTACATCAAGCAATTCTACCCATCACTATTTCCTTCTCATTTGCAATGAGATTGAATAGATTCAAATGATCCTTATCACTAGGTAGGTATTGAACAGTAACAAATTCTTGATCAATGGCTATATTGGCTAAAAGGTCTGCCACCTTATTGCCTTCTCTAAGGGTGTGGGAGATAAGGTAGGAATCTAGCACATTTAGAAGGGCGATGGCCTGAGTGAGGATGTAATTGAGTTTCCAATTGTCCGAGCCTTTCCCTTTGATGGTGTTAATGATTATCAGAGAGTCTCCCTCTATCCAAACATTTTTAACTCCTTTCTCAACTGCTAGTGATAAACCGTGAACCAAGGCCCATGCCTCTACCTCATTATTAGTGCCTCTTGGAAGTTTAGTTGACTTGGCTGCAAAATATGATCCGTCCTCTTTTCTAATGACACACCCCATACCCGACGGACCTGGATTGCCTCGACATGCACTGTCAAAGTTCATCTTGAAGAAGGGGGGGAGGGAGGGATCCATCTTACTTGAGCTCTTTTTACCACAAGCTTAACTGATGTAGAGAGGCTACCAAATCCTACCTTATTAACTACCGTCTAAAAGTGAATTACTTCCGCATCCCATTTAGACCAGACCAATGTCTTGAGATTAGACCATCTAAGGATGGATAGTAACTGATCTAAGATTGCCGATTCTAACCTGTCACAAACCTGGGCCACTGATCTGGCTTCCTTTCTAAAGATTCAGATGTTCCTCTCCCACCAAAGGTGCCAGATTACCATTGACGGGCCGATGACCCATATACTAGCTAAATGAGAATTGGTCATTGGGGTAGGCCAATTTAGGAACATTTGAAATAGAGATTTGGAAACCGGAGTACACCAATTTATCTTTCTGAGAAGCCAGAGCCAACAATCTCTACTGAAGAGACAATGTAAAAGAAGGTGATCTATTGATTCATCAACACCCCCACAAAGTACACAAGGGAAATTTGAACCTATCCCCAGTCTTTTAATTCAATCACCCATCAAGATCTTGTTGTGGAGTGCACACCATGCAAAAGCTCCTACTTTGGGAAGCAAGGCGTCCCCCAAACACAAATTTGAAGGCCAGTCTAAAAAGGTTTTCTGCATACAAACTTTGTATCCCTCTCTTACTGAGTACAAGCCAAATTTAGCACCCATCCAGGTGACTTCATCCTCTACATTAGAAGCAATAACCAGCTTTTCCTTAAGAATTTTATTCAGTATCGCTTTTTGTTTCCTTGGAAAGTTACAGTCCCTGGTGCTTTTCCACACTATTGAAACTGTGGACCCGACTCTTGAGACATTCCAGTAGTCCTTAACTTTGATACCCTAGCTTGCTTGAAGAAAGATTCTAGCATCTACAAGATCCTTCCTAGCGGCCAAGACCGGCCCCCCACTCCAAGAGTCAAACCAAAAGTCAGCCTTTTCTCCATTATGGATTAACCATGTTAGTTTGGGTTGAAGTATATCTCTACTCTTGTAGAGGAAGTTCCATATTGCTAAGCCTTTAGGGGGGTTTTTCACTATGAAGATTCTCTCATTGTCAAAGGAGTCAAGATATTTTGCTTTCATTAGTTTAACCCATATTGCATTAGGTTTTGAGTACATACTCCACGCCAACTTTGGACCCAAGGCTTGATTTTGAATATCTATATTGAGAATTCCAAACCCTCCATTCTCTTTTGGTCTACACACCTTATCCCAAGCCAAAAGATAGATTTTCTTCTCTCACATCGAACCCTGCCACAGAAAGTTTCTACAAATCCTATCTATCTTTGAAATAATACCTTTTGGGATGTGGAAGACTGACATCATGTAAACCGGCACCGTGGAGAGAACCGCCTTTATCATCACAATTTGACCTACCAATGACAGGCTTCGACCTTTCCAATTGGACAATTTAGTATGAAGATTGGCCAGAACTTTTTTTCATAGTTCATTTTTATACCTGCCGTTAAAGAGAGGAAGGCCCAGGTACCGTCCCGGCAAAGGCTGACTATCAAGATTTAGAATTCCATGAATTTCATTCTGCATCTGAAGGGAAACATTTTGGAAGAACACCATTGACTTGTTGAAGTTGACCAGATGCCTGGAAATATTGCAATATAACTTGACTGTATTCATCATGGTTCTTGCTTCTTGGACAGAGGCCTGTCCAAATAGAATTCTGTCATCTACAAATAAGGCGTGGGAGAAGGGTTCTAGGATCCTGACTATTTTGATGCCTTTCCAATCTTCTCTTCTCTTTGCTTCCTTGATCACCCAAGTGAGGGCTTCTGTCATAAGTATAAAGAGGTAAGGGGATAGGGGATCTCCTTGCCTCAGTCCACGCGTGGGTATGAAAGTTTCTGACTCTTTCCCATTAATAACAACTGAAACCTAAAATCCTGTAACACAAGATAGAATCCATTTTACCACTTCTCTAGAAAATCCTAGTTGCCACAAGATAACACAGAGGAATTTCTAATCAACTCTATCATATGCCTTTGACATATCCAATTTGACTACCATGGCTGCCTTTTTATCTTTGCCAACTGAATGTAGGATCTCATGTGTTAAGATAGCACCCTCTAAAGTCTATTTGCCTAGGACAAAGCCACCCTATTCCACTGATATCAGTTCAGGCAAAAAGATAGCCATCCCTTGCATAATGGCCTTAGAGATTACTTTATATATGAAATTACATAGAGAGATAGGCCTGAAGTCTTTAAAGGATTGTGGCGAACTTGATTTTGGAACTAGCATTAAACATGTTGACTTAAATTCCCTGAGGACATTTCTATTTTTCCTTGATTCCTCCACTACTAAGAAAACATCCCTACCTACTGTTTCCCAGCATTTTTGGAAGAAAATTTCAGTCCATCCATCTGGTCCTGATGCTTTTTCACCCGCCAGAGAGAAAACAGTTGTTCCGACTTCCTCTAAAGAAAACTCTTTCAACAAAATAAAATTGTGATTCGCCTTGACCAATTTAGGTACTAAGTTACAAGGTATCTGACCACTTTGATTATTGGGGCTGGATATAGAGAGGAGATTAGAGAAAAAACTTTTACAGCAGACAGTATTTCTGAGGAATCTGTACTAACATGTCCATTTGGGAGCTGAATCGATTTAATGGAATTTGAGCATTCACGTACCTTGGAGAAGTGGTGGAAAAAAGACGTGTTTTTGTCTCCTTCTTTTAGCCATAGTTCCTTCAATCTTTGCCTCGAATAAATTTCCTCTCTCTTTAGAGTTTCTTCTAACTTAGCTTTGAGATGCTTCTCCTGGAGGAAAGAATGGACATCCATGCCATTTTTAATTATAGTGTCCTCTAGCAATCTCAGTTCAAACCGGATCCTAGATTTTTCTTTGAAAATGTTTAAAAAGTGAGACTTGTTCCACTCCATCACCTTATGTCTTAGTAGCTTTAGTTTTCTTGATAGCTGGAACATGTGTGAGCCCTCCACAAAAGGAATTTGTGCCCACCAGTTTTTAACTTTTTCCACAAAGGACGCATCTCTGAACCACATAGACTGGAATCTGAATTTGTGCCCACCTTCTAATTTAGAGTAGCTATTGTTTCTTCCACCTCCTCTTTTTCCATAAAAATATTCTTGAAAGCATGTTTATTCCACTCCATCAGTTTGTTTTCACATGAATTAGCTTCTTAGAAACCATATACATCTTGGAGCCACTTCTTCCAATATCTTTCTTCCACCATATTTTCATGAGTTCCTGAATAGAATCATGTCTGAGCCACATTCGTTCAAATTTGAAGGGGAATTTTGCAGGGGCCAAATCACCCATTATAAGTAAAATTAAGGGAAAATGGTCTGATCCAGATAGAGGAAGGATCTAGGCTTCCATAGCATAGGGGTGTTATAACCAATTTTGAGATAGAAGGAATCTATCTAATATTTCAACTATGTTAGTAAAACCCTTTCTCTAATTTGTCCAAGTGTAATCCCCATTTTTGGGAGGGATATCAAAAAGACCATTATTCGCCACAAAATCCTGAAAATACTTGTATTTAGGGAATTTTTGTGTTGATTCCCCTCTTCTTTCAACAAGTGATAGAAAGATGTTGAAATCACCCCCCATTATTACTAATTTAGTATTCAAGTTTGAACAAAAAAATTGTAATTTTCGTCCATACCTTTGCCTTGTCTTCAATCTTGATTGGCCCATAAATGTTGATCAGAGTCAAGGCAAGGTTTGTAGGCAAATCCTTCACCTGAGCTGCCATCCAGTAATGAGTTTCTTCCCAATTCTCTATTCTGAATCGTTGTGCTTTCCAGATACTCTGATTCCACCTGAAGCACCTCTAGCTTGGATAAACTTCCCATCCTAACCCAAGCATTGTTTTATAAAAACTTTACTTTCCTCTTCACAGATATTTGTTTCTTGGAATAAAATGGTGTCAGCGTCATAGTTTTGGATATGGTACTTGATTAAGCACCTTTTGTTAGGGGAGTTTAATTCCCTAACATTCCAAGTGATGAATTTCATTGCCTCCTAAGGGAGGGGCTTCCTCGCTTAGTAATCATATATTTGTTGATGGATGTTTGTCCCTCTTAGACTATAGCTTCGACTTTCTTTTCTCTATTAGATTTTCTTCCCTTCCTCTGATTTGCCTTAAGGTTGGGTTTTAGTATTTTAGAGGCCCATTGTTCAATAGTGCGTTCCTCCAAAGATCTATATTTTGAAATTCTATCATGGTGAATTCCTTCTTATTTCTTGCTTAAATACTAATAACTCTTAAATAAATAATATAACTCTTATTTATAAAATAACTCAAGACCAATATTTCTCATACATTTTAAAAATATCTATACCAATAAATAATTATCAAAATGATTCATTGTACCTCTATATTAAAAAACTAATGCTTAAATATATAAATATATTTTAGAATCTAAAAATAGTTATTATTTTGTTATTTAAATATAGATTACCCATTTAATAATAATTATCCCTTAAAAACTTAGTCTAGGATGCACTTTATACTAATATAATTATTCATTAAAATTTTAAAGGACAACATATTGTATTTAACAAATTTATAATGGTTAGTTTGATAAAAGTGTATTAAATAGACAACAGTCAAAACTTCTATAGCAAATGTACTACAAAACTACTAGTTCACAAAGTGATCAATGAAGTATTAATAAAGAAATAACCATATTAAATCACCTAGGAAGGGTGGACATACATTTCAAGCTCCCATCGTACAAGTAATTAATTGTGGAGAGGTAATTAGCCCATAGGCTTTTATATGTGAGCATTATAGTGCTTGGAATTGTCTCACTACGTAGAAATTCCTTGAACCTCCTATGGGTGCAAGTGCTAGTTAATATAAAGTTATATAAAAAGTGTGGAGAGGTAATTAATATGAAGTTATATAAAAAGTATGTCACAATAGCATGTTTTGTCATGTATAGATTTAAATTGTACAACGTGAACATTGTAATAGGGATGAAACTCTTCAACCAATCAAATTATCAATCAGTATTTTGTTATGTATAGACTCAAATTGTATAACGTGAACATTGAAATAGGGATGAAACTCTTCAACCAATCAAATTATCAATCATTATTAAAATATGAAGCATAACCAATAGGGCATGAGTCATGATTGATGAATTTAATCATAAACAAATTACCAAAATGTTGAATGACCATGTTAGGTAGTCGGCTGATCGAGTGGTTACAATAATTACACCTAGAGGAGTAACTATAGTGGCAGCAAGGGGTGGAGTGTAATGGCATGAGCATGTTAATATTAAAGAGTGGACATATAAAAATAATTACAAAGAGGAATTATCCAATGGCATTAAGGGGATGATTGTGATAGTGTACATAAAAAGATAGAGCCAACATAGTTTTTTACTCTAGGTGTAACTACAGTGGCAGCAAGGGGTGGAGTGTAATGGCTTGAGCATGTTAACAAAAACTATTAAAGAGCCGACTTATAAAAATAATTACACCAAGAGGAATTATCAAGTGGCATTAAGGGGATGACTATGACTGTGTACATAAAAACAAAATAGAGTCCACATACATTTTTTTAAATATCTGCACATATTGTTTAAATAACTATAAATATATAGCCAACATAGTTTATTAAATAAATGAACATAAAAATAAAGTGAAAAAAACAATGTGTATAAATATAAGTAGTACTCAAACATAAATTTGAGAAAAAACAAATCGAATAAAAATATAGCAAATTGAATTGGAAGAAGAAGTTTAATCGATAAGGAGAGAAGTTTAATTGGTAAGGGCACTATGTAACCATCTTTTTTTTTTTCTTGCAAAATGAATTTATGAAGTGATGCAATGTTGTTGCTATTATTTATAGAAGGTTAGATTAGGGATTGTGTATTAGTTCAATGACTTTTGTAGGTAGATTACTTTATTTTAGTTTAATGAGAGCTAGGGTTATAGTTCTTCAATCATTAAATGCCACAAAGAAAATACTAATTGGAGGATAAATTACTTTAGTTTAAAGGGGGGTAGGATTATAGTTTTTCAATCTATGAGAGAATAAATATTTTTACTATGGGAATTAATTCCATTATACAATTATAAATCATTTGGATTAAATTAAAAACTATTTTTTAGGATTCTTCAATCTTTAAATGCAAATCTATAAAGTAAATAAAATGACTGTTTAAATCCCCCCCGGATCTGTCTCAACAGTTGGATCACTTGGTGGAACTTGATAGGGCTATGTAATTCCCTTGCTTTGTACTTCTTGTTTTAATAAATTTTTACCCCTCCTTTATGTTAAAATGACTGTTTAAGTAAAACTAGCATTATATAGTAATGTGTATATATTTTAGCTCCTCACTCTATATATATTGTAATAAATTAATAAAATTATTAAATTAGTATAGATATCTTAAATACATCTATTTAAAAGATGTCGAGAGATTCTCTAGGGGCCTATCTATTCTCAATAATAATTTCAATATAGGAGCCTCAGATATCTCTCCACATCTTTTAGATAGATGCATTTAAGATATCTATGATAGTTTTATTACACTGAGAGGCGTAACTATAGTGGTAGAAAGGGGTGGAGTGTAATGGGTAAGCATGTTAATATTAAAGAGCGGACATATAAAAATAATTACAAAGAGGAGTTATCTAGTGGCATTAAGGGCATGATTGTGATCGTGTACATAAAAATATAGCTGACATAGTTCTATTAAATCAATGAACATAAAAATAAAGCCAATAAAATAATGTGTATAAATATAAGTAGTACTCAAACATAAATTTAGGAAAAATCAAATCAAATAAAAAGAGAGCAAATTGAATTGTGAGAAGAAGTTTAATCCATAAGAAGGAGAATTTTAATTAGTAAGGGCACTATGTAGCCATTTTTTTTATTTTTTTTTCTTACAAAATAAATTTATGAAGTGATGTAATGTTGCTACTATTATTTATAGAAAATTAGATTAGGCATTGCGTATTATTTACTCTTATCGCCATTTAAATTATGAAACCTATAAATTATAATTTATTTAATATTTTCTTGCATAAACAAATCTTTGAAAACCACATAGAAAATTAATGGTAAGGTAAATTATTTGCTTTAGTTTAATGAGAGCTAGGGTTAAGGTTCTTCAATCTTTAAAAGCCACAAAGAAAATTAATATTTAGTTTAATGACCTTTGTTTTAGATTTTTACTATTTAATAAATTATAACTACCATAGCTATCTTAAATCTTTAAAAGCCACAAAGAAAATACTAATTGGAGGGTAAATTACTTTAGTTTAAAGGGGGTAGGATTATAGTTCTTCAATCTTTAAGAGATTAAAGATTTTTACTATGGGAACTAATTCCATTATATGCTTATAATTAAATTTTTACTATCATTTGGATTAAATTAAAAATTATTTTTTTTAGGATTCTTCAATCCTTAAATGCAAATCTATAAAGTAAATAAAATGACTCTTTAAGTAAAACTAGTATTATATAGTAATGTGTATATATTTTAGCACCTCACTCTATATATATTGTAATAAATTAATAAAATTATTAAACTAGTATAGATATATTAAATACATCTATCTAAAAGATGCGGATAGATATCACTCTGGAGGCACCTATCTATTCTCAATAACAATATAGGGGCCTCCAGACTGATATCTCTCGTGTCTTTTAGATAGATGTATTTAAGATATCTAGGCTAGTTTATCTACATAGATGCACACTTATAAGTTCTTCACATAAATTTCATTTATAGCAAGTTAACTGCTATTATCATCATCAATTATAGGAAGCAATTTAACATTTCTATTAACAATTAGTTAATTATGAACTATACTTTGAAATATAATCTAATATTAATCATTTAGTAGTAACACAATCTATTTATAAAATCTTCTTAATTAAACTGAAGAAGTGTTTGTAACTTCAATTTCTAATTTCTAATTTCTAATGAAATAAAGTTTGTATATGATTTGATTGCAAGTTTTAATTGTGGTTTCACACATTTATTTGTTTACATAACATTATTTATGATATGATAGAAAAATTGTTTACACATTGGGCATAACGATTGGCTACACAATCGGCCCTGGTTATAAAATTCTATACTATTCTAAGCAGTATTTGTTTTTGTTTTGGTAACTTTTAGCAGGCTGGTAAAGAGATTGTATTGCAGAAGACAAATTCAAACATGGAAGAAGATCCCTCTAGGCCTAATTCTCTTTCTTCTTCACCACCACCACCTCAAAATTTTCCTCCTCTCACATCACCATCATCCCCTCAAAACTCTCCTCCTCCCACGTCACCTCCACCATTTCAAAACTCTCCTCCACCTACTCCAACATCACTTCAAGACATACATCTACTTGAAACGCAAAAAGTTGCAGAGATGTGGGAAAGCTTTATCCAAAAGGGTATAGAACATGATTTTACACAAGATTTAGCTCATTTTAGTGTACCTTACAGCCAGATTTTTGATGCCAACAGCAGGCGTTTTTGTGAGAGATGTGTGGAGTTGTTAGAAAGCATGCCCCTACCTCCAACACCCATTCCACCTTCAGTCATGCAGAAGATCAAAAACCTTCCGAGATTCTTGAAAAATACTAGGGAACAGCGGTTGTTGATCATGGAAAATGTTCGAAGGTCACTACCAACAGATGCAGCTCATTCGCAAGTGTCTGCTACGCCCTCTCAAATGTCAACAGCGTCAGCCTCCGAAGAAGTTAACAGTTATTCATACGAGAACGAAACTCTTGTGAATCTATTGAATCCCAACAACCTGAACCTCTTCTGCGAGAGGGTGGCGAAGTTTTCAGAGTACCTGGCGAAGAATACAAGTGGCTTAGCCACCTCTTCCTCATCTTCTCCTAATTAAGACATTTCCCTGCTACTCAAAACACTAGGAGAAATATAGTGTCTCCTAAGAAGATAGCACAATATCGTAGATGTAGTTGAGGGAAAGCATATGATATTGCAAATTTTCATTATTATTATTGTATTGAAATGTATTGAAGGAGAAACACTCTTCAGCTACTAAATTGATTTGAAACATCTAATAAATTGGTTTGAAACATTTATTGAAATGTATCTTGAGCCCCTTGGGTTTGATTCTTAATCACTGCAAATTTGATTTGATGCATGGTATTAAACTGTAGTGCATGGAATGATTTAATAAAATGTTCTTCAGTGAATCTACTTGCCTTTGCCTTTGCCTTTTTGATAACTGAATTAGCAGCAATAAGAAATATTGAAGACAGCATTCACCAACATGTAAATGATGCGGATATTATTCTTTTTATCCCTTCAGAAATTGAAGTGTGCTCTAACATGATTTTTCCTTGTAATCCTAGATAGATAAACTAAACTCATCATCCGTATCAATAAAAGTGAAGTTTGTCACTACTAACTATTTAATCTGTTAAGATGAAATATATAGTTTCTTGAGACATGATTTGCAATCTTATTGGATATTGGCATGGCTTGGGTGTCAAGATTGACTAGATATCTCTTCCTTGGGTGTCAAACATTTTTAGCACCAAAGCAATTTTTATTTCTTGAACCCCATCCAAAGAACTACCTCATATTAGAGCTACCTAGCTCTAGAGATGATGTTGCAGAAACACTATTAATGTCATCATGAATCTATTCACCACTATCTAGAAATTAATGTCATTAGTTTGATGAGTGTGTCAAATTCTATATAATCTAAAAAATTCTTGTAATTTAATACTGATCTCCTTAGATTTGATCTCAATCACCACAAATTTGATATATCACACAAGATTGAATTGTTCCATGCAAAAATAATTTGATAGAATGTGCTTTAGTAAATATGCTCACCTTTACCTTCTTAGTAGCTAAATTTGTGAAGGTGGTGTAAAAAATGAACAAAAAGTAGAAATTTTTTGCCTAATTTTATTAGAGTTAGTTGTACTTAGTGTAAATATTTAAAGCACTTCAACTTAGAATATTAACATGGTGTAAAAGTATAAAATCTAGGAATTTGTTTGTAATTTTTAAATATATAATTTATTCTAATACATAAACCATAAATTTTGGTTAAGTAAAGGATGTATAAAATGAGCTTTTTTTTAACTTTTGGATGGATGCAAAAGAATGCACATGAACGTTAGGTCTAAAAACTAGTATATCAAAGTATTATTTAAAATCCTTTTGTGGACAAATGTAATTGTTGTTGAGTCTTGGGATTGATATTTGTTATAATTTTATCAAATATTATTATTATTATTATCTGATAGGATTAAGGTAGAAATCCCAAACCCCTCATGTACATCAACCTTAATTTGGGTGTCAAACATTTTTAGCACCAAAGTACTTTCTATTTCTTGAACCCCATCCAAAGCACTGCCTCATATTAGGGTTACCTAGCTCTAGAGATGTAGAAACACTATTAATGTCATGATGAATCTATTCACCACTATCTAGAAATTAATGTCATTAGTTTGATGAGTGTGTCAAATTCTATATAATCTCAAGAATTATTGTGGTTTAATAATGAGCCCCTTAGATTTGATCCCAATCACCACAAATTTGATATATCACACAAGATTGAATTGTTCCATGCAAAAATAATTTGATAGAATGTGCTTGAGTAAATATGCTCACCTTTACCTTCTTGGTAGCTGTTGTGCAAATTTTTGCAATCCATTTCAAAATTTCAACATGTTTCAAGTTTTAACGGGAATTCAGGCGGGATCATAGCACAGCTAATAAAATGCAAGTCTGAGTTTTTATTTTGTGAACTGCCACACATGTTAAAATTCATTGTCAAGGAAGGCATCATTCAGCCTTCATGGTGGGGTTTTCAGTGTGAAATTCGTATCCAGAGTGATGCTTACATATTCATGTAGACATGAGTAGACACTGCCAATAAGATAATAGTAGCACACAACTTATAAGATAAATGTGGCACAACCGTGAAGAGAGAATACAGTGGCGCTGCTACAAGATGGCGGCGCTATCCACAGGTAACAAAGGCTCGGCCATAGAGAAATGCTATCCAGTATAAAGTCTCGACCTTTGAAGGATAAGCTCACCATAATTAAAGAACATAGTCATTCATATTAATGACACAGGCATCAGAGGTAAATGAAAATGGTCAGTCTAAAAGAAAGGCATCGATGCCATACGATAGAGAGGCACGGTCTTAATGTGATAATGCAATAATAATGAAGGCACATTTCAAATCAAATGGTGGCTTCTTGTTAGATACACGGTCAACACATTTTAACATAGCATAAATTCCAAATCAAACTGCGGCCATTATACATGGTGAAGGATACAGCTTTGTCAAAATACATCAGTGATGCCACCGATGGTAATGGTAAGGTGTTTGGGTCACATAAAACTAAAGGCACAATGATGGCACCGCTCATAATCGAGGCTTTGTAAGCTTTCAATGATAAAGGCACAACAAATATGAACTTGGTTCTACCATACAAAGGGTTCGGCCGAGTAGAAATGAAAGTGCCAGCTATGAATGGTGCAGTCTTATAGACGCAGACGGCGCACAAACCAGAATCATGGCACAATAGAAATAACTCAAACAATAGCAAATTGGCCAACCATGAGATTCAAGACAGCATGAGGTACTGTATAAATGAACAATATGAAGGATCGACCTCAGGTATAGAGAGTGTTTCAAGTTAATGCTGCCAATGATCAAGCAGCCACTTTCACATGAACAACAACACGATATACAGTGGTGGCTTTTCAAAGGAAGGAATCAAGCTACAAACATGACTTCATTGTATTATGAATGGATATGCAGCCAATAGCATTAGCTAAATGACACAGCCCTAAGGAAAGTTTGGCCTCTCAGATAGTGGCGCAGACTTGAGAATATCAAAAGTGTAGATGATGGCACAAACAGATTTCAATATGGCATGATCATTAACAAGGCACTACCATATACAGTGCCGTGATCATCCAAATGCATGGTGTTAGTTCTTAATAGAAAGCAAGGAAAACTGCCTATCATCAAGCAAACCAGTAAGAGTTTATGCGCCAAGCCATTGCTAGAGGGAGCACCAGATAAAAGTGGCATCGATCACAGTTTCAAGGCACCATCTCACTCTTGATGTGCAACGATTAGCAAGGGAGTAGTATCCAAGTGTATGGCGTCATCATCATCTCAAGTTCCTGATCAAGCCTTAGCAATAATTCAGTGGCATGACTCAGAAAAGCTACGCGGCCTCCATGAAAGTAACACTGCCTTAAAACATAGAAATGTAAAGAATGCAAGAGTAGGGTTTAATGATGCAACACATAGTTACCATCCAATGCAAAACTAGATCAATGGTTCAGAAAAAATAAAGAGAGCAGCGAAAGGCACTGGGAGACACCACGTGTCAACTATGGAGCAAAAGGAGTAGCTCAAAGAGACTCTCAGAGTGAAGCACGTGGAAGCTGCGCTGCAGAGAAAGCAAAGGTGAAAGTGGAAGAATCCACGTGGTTTAAACTGAGCATAGAGGAACAAAGTGTTTTATTTCATTTTAATAAATGCATTTAAAATGGTCACGTGAGCTTTCAAGGTAGGCTGAGCATTATTTAATAATTTGAATCTCTTATGTATGGCGGGTCCCTCCTCATAAAGTTGAGTTTTAATGTAAGTTTCATTATTTTTAAAACTCATGGGAGAAGTCAAGTTAAGATGAAAAAATATTTTATTAAGAGCCTCTCATAAAAATGGTGGGTCCCTTGAGAATAAAGTAAAATTTTATTAGTGACTCTTGTTTTGACTTTTACAGGGAGTGAAAAGATATGAAACCCTAAAATAATATGCAGCCACTTTATTTCTTTTACACGGCAAGCGAAGAGGAGAAAACCTAATGTTTATTGCAGCCATGTTATTTTTATGGCAAACCATGGAAATGGAGACAGCGGTTTCTCATGCAGGCCAAAGATATTTTCCAGCCATGTTAGAAAAAGAACACCCAATTCAGTTGCCAGATATTGTGCTAGACTTTGTGCCAGATTTCATGAGTTTTTAGTTGGAGTTTTCTGGGTAGAGATTTTCAGAGATTCAGTTACTGGATTATAAAAGGTAAATCCAGGGAGTAGAGAAGGACAGTTCTTCATAGAGTTTTCACACACAGATCAAAGGATTAAAGCAACAAGCAGAGGTTTTCTTTATACCTTAGCAGTGTCTTTTCAAATGAGAATGTAATATGTTATTTTGTGCAGCCATTTCTGCCTCTATAATTTGTTACTATTCAAATAATAAGAGACGGTGTTATGTGCATATCCGAGTTAATTTATGTTTCTTGTTTCTTTAAGTTTCTGTTTCTTTGCCTTTATCAGATCTATTTATAAACTGGGTTTAACCATGCATTTATGCTTTTTAATTTTTAGTTAAATCACATAAGGTTTGACACTGTGCAACTGAGTTTTAAATCCAGCATATCGCCTTAAATCTAGGTATTTATTTCTGCAAATCTCATTTTCTTTCTAGCCCTTTTCCCAAACCCCCATTGAAAAATGGAAGAGCCAGCTTCCTTAAAATCTGGAGGTCACTCTGAGAAGCATTCACGTTTTAGAATTTCCCATGTTGTTGTTGGATTAGACCCCCAAATTTATGCTTCAACAGTTTTTGGCAGGCCCAGTTGGATTGGATTCAAAGACTTGGGTTTTTGTTTTCAATGAATCTTTGCCTTGTATTTTGTGGTTTTGATGGAAAATCACATAAATATCTCCTCATTCAAGCATGAATCATCCATATGGCAACTCTACTAAGGGTTCTTTCTGAAATCTTTACTCCTGCAGACTATGGAAGCCCCTGGTATCTATGTGCATTTGAATATTCAGAGGGATCTACCTTTTGTGACATGGGATTCAAGTCCTCTTGTTCTTAAGATGCAGGGTTAAGTTCCTGACATAGCTTGGAAGGCAATGCCTCATTTTCTTGTAGATGGCTTAGTTTGTCCTGTTGATAATATTTAAGATGTTGCAAGTTTATGCTCCATTCACAATGTCACAATTGAGAATCATGCTCTCTTGTTGTTGGCATCTTCCCTCAAAGGCAAAGCAAAAGAGTGGTACAGAAGCTTGCATCCCGGTTCAATCACTAGATGGGATAATCTTGGTGGGCTCATCTACAATCAATTCAAAGAGAGGATAGATGTTAGCACCCTCACCCAGAATCTCATTACCATCAAAAGGCATCTAATGGAGCCCATACATGATTTCAGTTCAAGATTTGACAAGGTATGGAAAAAATTCTCTGTTGATATGAGGCCTCCTCTAATCTTTGCATTCTTGTATTATTTAAAGGCTTTAGACACTGAAATATCTGTCATGATACAATTTCTAGGAGGTGAAACCCTTCCTTAGTCATATGATCTTGCTATTAGAGATGAAAATAACCTCATAGAGGTTGGCAAATTGTCTCCTCCGCCCTCCCACCCTCCCTAATGATCTGTCAAATCATGAGGAGATGATGGAGGTAAAAAGGCTTATAAAAACCCTCTCCCATGAGATAAATGAGTTAAAATATCAAAACCTGTACCATGCTAATCCATGTTTAATGCCTCAAGACCCTTATGAACAATAATACCAATATGATCAGTTCATAGGAAAAACCCTCCCTTAGGCACAAAAGAAACCTTCTTATCTTCACAAATACACATTACAAACTTCTGTAGTTGCTAGTCATTCCATAGAAGATTCAGATCGGGTGTTTTGTCATTTTGACATTAAAGAAGATTCAAGTCTTAATGATCAAAATGCAAGAAGAGAGGTGGCCCCTATCTATTCAGTGTATTCTTATGATCTTGAGCATCAAGCACAAGTGGTAACATGTAATTCAAAGATGCAGTCAATCAATGAAGATTCAGAAGTTGATTATGAAGTGACACTTCTAGAAGTTGAAAAGTACTTCAAGAGGGGTTTTAAAGCTAAAAAGTATTGGGTAAACAATTATGAATAGTCTGTGCCTCATCTTGAGGAAGAAGTTGCAAGAGAGTTTTCTACAAAGTCTATAAAGAATGAGCGTCTTTATTTTAGTCATGAGGCTTCACATTTTGATGAAGGTAACACAGAGTTGAATAAGCAACAATTGGAGCAGGATGAGGATTTATTCTCAATTTTACAACAAGGTTATCAGGTTCTATATGCAGGAGATGATACTATTGAACATGTGAATGGCTACTTTGTAAAGCCTCTTGAAGATGATTATAAAGATGGGTTTGCAATAGAGGTAGATGCAAGAGCTGATCTATTTTCTATTCTTGAAGGTGGTTATACACTTCTTTTGATGAAGATTCATAGCCACAAGATGATGGGAACCAAAGAGACATATACAAAATTCAAGAATCACACACTGGGTTCCATTCTACACCTTTGTTCTTGCAAAAGGGAATTCCAATTAGATTCAAGATCCTTATTGGTAGTTCAGTCGCCTACATGCCTAGCCTGGACACTATCATAGGTCAGGAACCTGTTGAAGAGTCAATAGAAATTATCAAATGCAAGCAAGGGTATGAACTCTGACAATTGATGTTCCCACCCCGCCCTCCGCTGAAGCAAGTACAATATGCAAATCAACCTGATTGGTGCTTTGATGACAAAGAGAAACCTCTGGAGAAAAGGAAAATGAAAAGGTACAAGTTTCTATTATACTTTTTCATGTGTTTCATCTAGTCAGTTATCAATGTAATGGGGATTGAGTGGAGAAGCATTAGCAAATATGGCAGTTATTTTGCCATTCCTGTGAATGAGTATATCCCTCAATATCTCACATGTCAGTAAATTAATTTCAATTTTCAAAATAAGCTACAGCAGTAGCATTAGATTTTAATTCAGTCAGTTTGTCCCAGTTGCTACTATGAGGATGTTGTTGGCAAGAGACACTATATGGATTCATGAATGTTGTCATTCATGGCAACAAAGGTTATCCCACACATCCGCAAGACATGATGAGTCTCTACCGGAAGTCAGATTGAAGAAGTGTTATGATCCGTTAAGTAAGAACAGAGCAGTCAGCAAGGTCTGACAGTCAGGTCCGGATCTCTCAGATGAAGTATTTCAGTGAAGTGCAAATTTGGTGAATTCAAGAGGAGTACTTGACTAATAGATTCCAAGGATTTAGCCTCCGGTGATGTAAGGGTGAAGAGATATGAACACTTGAGTGTTGGGCTCCTGTTTGACAGAGCAGACAGAGGAAGAACTGTACCGGCAGAGTGTCAGACTCGAATCCGGAAGAGAGATTGCTAATGACTAAGTTTCTTGAGGTATCATTCATGATTGGCCGACATGATTGAAGACTTCTACAAGCATATTCTTGATCCGCATTACTTAGTATGCAAGGATTCAGCTGGCAGACCAGAGTTTGAGATAATATTGACTACTCCAGATGCCGACTATACAAGATGGATTTAGATGTGAAGTGGTGTGTAAGAATTAAAGTGTGAATAAAAGAAGAATAGTATAAAAGGCAAAAAAATAGGTTCAGAATGTAAAAGGATAGCAGCACTTAAGGAGAGTAAGAATGAAGTGCAGTAGATCAGTCTATTGAGCTTAACCGGAACTGAACTTTAGCATGTGTGGATGCTTCTCATTAGTTCAAGTTTTCTTCATGTATACAGTAAGTCTTTTGTAGGCAATGAGCCTCTTGTGAGCAATGTGCTCGGGCAGTGAGCCCTAATTGGCAAGTGCCATTTTGTATCTTCTATTTTTATAACAAAGAATAATATCTTGGGTTAATCACCCCGTGGTTTTTCCCTTAACAAGGTTTCCACGTCAAAATCATTGTGTCATATGTATTGGTGTTATTCCCATTTCATGATTATGCTTGCTTATTTGATCTGATGTTGCATTAACTGTTAAGAAAGCACAGAAACTTGAAATATTAGCATAACTGATTCACCCCCCCTCTCAGTTATCAACAATTGGTATCAGAGCTAAGTTCCTCCCAACAAAGCCTAATAGCTTGAGGAAGATCTGGGAATTCAAATGGATGTATATGGTATAAGGGAGCAACTCAAATCTTCCCTTGATGATCTTGAGTAGTCAAACTCTGAAGTCAATGAATTGAAGGAAAGACTCAAATAGGCTGATGATTTCATAAAAGAACTAAAAGAGAAACTGAGTCTCTCTATGAAAAAGAGAAAGGAGCTACTTCAGCAATTGGCAAGTCAAGGTGAAGCCAATGATACAAATGGAGATCTCAAAGAGAAAACCAAGTTATGTGAAAAGTTATCAAAACAAATCATCATGGTAAGACATTAAATGGAATCAGGAGTTATGAAGCTCACCCAAGAAGTTGAAGAAAGAAGAAAATCTGAAGATGATCTAAGACAATCTCTCAAGGAAAAATCAGAAGACTGCCACAAGATGGATAGAATAATCAGACATCTTGAATCTGATCTTGAAGATGCTAAAGATAATGAAGAAAAACTTGAGGATCAAATTGTCTCTCTTAAAAGGGATCTTCAAACAACAAATGAATACAAAGAGAAATTCAAGATAAGCTCTGCTCAACTCGAAGTTCTTCTTGAAATCCAAAAGAGGGTAGATGACAAGTGTGGCCTGGGGTATGAAAAAGGTGAAAGCTCTGGATCCGATCAGAAGAATTTTGGATCAGAAAATCCAAGGAACAGGCCTAGAAGACCTCCAGTAAGGTAGCCTAATGCTCAAAGATATCCATCCTTTAATGGATACTGCCACAACTGCAATAACTTTGGTCATAAAGCTAATCAGTGCAGAAAGAGAATGGATCAAACTAATACATCCTTCTCTGGACAGTGTTTCAACTACAAAAGGTATGGTCACAAATCTCATGAATGCAGAAATATGCAAATGAACAATTCATTCAATGGTAGATGTTTTTTATGCAATAGAATGGGTCATATGGCTAATCAATGCAGATCAAGAGGATATCAATCAAATATGCAAAGAAATGTTGTTTGCCAAATTTGCAATAGATCCGGTCATATTGCAAAATTATATAGAAGCAAGAATCAGGACAAAAGAGGTCCGGTACATCATAATCAGAATCAAGATAAGGAAAAACAAAAAGTGAATGTAGATGAAGTTCAAAGTGAGATGAACAAGATTTGGGTGAAGAAAAGTACAGAGAATGTAGGGGATGGATCCGCACCAGACTCTGGTGCTGATATTCCTTCCAAAAATTAAAAAGTGAGCTCTGGCTCAGGGGGAGACACAAAGAAAACCTTGTTCCCCCAGCCAGTCAATTGGTGCCAGAACTGGCACAAGGAGAGTTGCAGATTAAAGGGTTCATATGAGAAACATCTAAATAAACTATGGTTAAGATTTGGAAGGTCCGTAAGATGTTTAAGATCAAGATCGATCCAGTTTTTCAAGTCATCCAAATAAGGCAAACTAGAATGACTTAGGTCGAGCATTTATTGCAACTTGGTATTAGGGTTAGCGGAGTAATATAAGGTTTCTTCCTATTAAACATTTGGTCATTCTGCATTTAAGAAGAAGAAGAAAAGAGAAGCTCTGCAACAAATTTCCTCAAACCCATCAAAGATCATTTGCAGAAGTCAATTCACCCAAAAATCGATCCGGCTATCTCTGTGAAACCTAAAGGCGCAAAAGGTATTTTTCGTTCTTAAATATCTATCTGTAAATCTTTTTAAAAGATGTCTACTCTAAATATTGTGAAGATTACTTATAGGCCTCGCCCCAAATTCAAGAAACATCCCTACAAATCCTTGGAAGTAGATCCCCTAGGAGCTTTTTCCAGTGTTCCGCATGGTGTCTTGCATACAGAAGATATTAGGGTTTACATTCATGCAAACATTGAAGAATTTGGGGAGTCCAAATTGATGGATATCTACCACAAACAACTAATAGATGATTCATTTGAGCTCAAACCCCAATACAAGGCCATCCGGGAGAAGCACTTTGCACAATGTATACATTTCCCCTGCTTTGCTGAGGACGAATGGGTCCGGTATGTCTTGAGTAGAATACATGACAACTTCATGTGGTTGAATGGACCATTCAAGATCACAAAAGATGCCATTAGGGTAGTTACCAGTTTGCACTCATCCGGTGGTATACCTATTCTCAAATCGGTCAAGAATCTGACTGTAAATGAGGCTACCAGATCTAGGTTTGATAAAAGAGTAATGACAGTAGATGACATCACTGATCCGGATGTCAAGTTTGCATCCATGATCATCGGCTACAAGATATATCATTCTAGCAGGGAGAATTCAGTACCTGGAACTGCTATCTACACTGCCTATGAAATGTTGAGAAAAAATACAGACTATGACCTTTGTGAGCTCCTTCTAAACCAACTCTTGGAGAACCTACAGAAGATAAAGAAGGACAAGAAGAATTTCTTCAAATTTGGTGGCCTAATACTTTGTCTATTCTTTTACTTTATGAATGAGCTACCCAGATCCAGTGGATGGGTATGGCAGAATGACAGATCGGTTGCCATACAAATCAGGGATTATTTGCATGGACTTGGTGATGACAAAGCATAAAACACAGCTCTCTGGGGTTTCTTTAAAAACTTTCAGAACATGGTGCAAGCTAGAGAGATAATTCCCCAATCTCTAGTTGAGAAATACAAAGACACAATATGCTTTATGGTAGAGACTGATCAATGCCTAATGGAGGCAGTGGAACCAGGAACAGTGTGGATTGTGCTAATGGGGTATGACGTAGATGAGAAAATCGTAGAGCTGCATGTTCAGCACATGCTTAGTAAACCAAAGGATCCCAAGGTAGAAAAGTTTGGAACCTTTGAAGAATTGAGTGTGAAGATCCATATTGAGCTAAAGCAACTAGAGATGAAAAGAAAGGTAAGAAAAGAAGTAGAAAAAATTGCCAAAAGCTTCGGCATCTCAAAAGAGGCACTTGATGCCAATAGGGAGAAGATGGAAAGAGCAGAGAAAAAGAAGGAAGGTCCTGAAAAGGAAATTGGTCCGGTAGAAGTCCCCACCCGGACAAGATCCTCTAAAAGGTCCACTCCTACCACTGACAAGAGCTCAAAGACATCAAAATTGGAAGCAAAATCATCCGGTAAAGTAGAGAAAAGAACTAAGACAAAGGCCACAAGGTCTTATATCAGTCAGAAAGATGAAGAAGAGACAGAATCTGATGAAGAAATCAAGAAGATGAAGAAGAAGAAGAAAGTATCCGGTGCAGATAAGGTGGTAGAGGTAGAAGAATTTGTTGAAAAGCCCACTCTGTCCCCAGATGATGTAGTCAAAGCTGTTACTATGGATGGAAACCTGCAACCAATAACAGAATTCTATGATGCATATAATGATGCAGATAGAAAAATCTTGGAGGAAGCCACAGTCAAGTACTTGAACATATACAATAAAGCCTTAATTGAAATAATTTCTCTAATTCCTAAAAGTTTGGAAAAGGAACTTGAAATGAGAAAAGAAAATTCTAAGGCTAAGGACTTAGAAATCAGAGAATAGATAGCTATTCAGCTCTACCCTTCAATTACTCCAAGACAAATGGATATGATCTTTAAAGATTGCAAGGATGAGTTCCGGAGTAAGACTAGAATGAATCAGCTCATGCTTGGAGAAACTGATAAAGTGGCAAAAGAAACAGAAGAAATCCTACGGAAGGCATACTCAAGATTCAACATTCCTATTATAGAGGACTTAGGTGTTGATCCCTCGGCTACAAGTGTTGAAAAAGAATCTACTAAGGCAATGAAAGAAGAAGTAATGGAGTCTGGTGAAGGTAAAGACAAGGGCTTGGAATCCTCTACTCTGGAAGAGGTGGCTCATGAACAAACAAACATTACTCCTCCAGTTTCTCCTGCTGACTCCGGATCCAAAGGAGAAGAAAGAATAAAGGAGAAACAAAAAGAAGTAAAAGGAAAAGAAGATGACAGCTCTAAGACTGCAAAAAAAAAGAAAACTCTGTCTCCGGCAAGAGACACTACAGAAATTGTCAAAGATTTCCAAAACAAAGAGACAATGGAAATTGATGAACCGGAACTTCTACTAGGACCATTTGATTTTGATTCTCTTTCCCCAGTACAAATAATGAAGATAGCTTCATTTGCTAATGCAAAGGCAAAAGAAAAACTCCTGAAGTCTCACATGGAAGACTATGAGCTAATAGAAACTGCATCCAGTGTGCTTGAAAAGATCATGCCATCCTTTCTGAAGGATTCATTGGCTTCCTCATCAGGTAATCTTAAATCTCTTGTTAGTTCAGTCAGCACTCATTTTGAGTCCTTAGAGAAATCAACTGAGGAAAAGGTCCGGAAAGAGTTTTTGGATAAAAGATTCTCTAAAGTACTAAGTCTAATATCAAATGATAGAAGAAATATGGATATAGGGATAAAGAGCTTAGAAAATGCTCTTAAAGATGGTGGGGAAATATATAAATTTTGTCTATCCTGGTCTAGAGAAACAATGGAGATTGAGAAGAAAATGAAAGAATAGGAGATCAAACTAACAAAACTTTCTCAAAATTTTGATCCATTTACCTCATCCATAGTAAATCAAGAATGTCAAACTATTGCAGTCCTAGATGAAATTAAGAAGCTAGAGAAAGAAAAGGAAAATAGAATTGGTAGGTTAAATGAGCTTAGAAGAATAATCATTCCTAAGTTGGAGGCCATGCATGAGGCCCTAAGTGATGCTCAAACCACCGCCAAGACAAATGATCCGACAGATCTGAAGAAGGCAGAAGCTCTTGCATTCCTATTGAGTGGTCACATATCAATTTTTGACAGGATGAAGCTGAGTTGGGCAACCGAAGTTGTACAATTGAAAAACACTTTTGCAGACATACTAAAGTATATGTAGAGTGCAACCAGATGATATACTTATTTGACTAAGTAAATTTTTGAAACTTTTTGTGTGTGGACCCCACCCTTTGCCATTGATGTCAAAGGGGGAGTGATGAGCAGTGAAAAATGATGAATCCAGCTAAGGGGGAGCTACAGAAAATGTACATAGAGATAGAGCATCAGCCAAGGGGGAGTATAGTGTGATACTTAGTCATTTTTCACTAAGTGTTGCAATCAATGCCAAAGGGGGAGATTGTTGGCAAGAGACACTATATGGATTCATGAATGTTGTCATTGATGGCAACAAAGGTTATCCCACACATCTGCAAGACATGATGAGTCTCTACCAGTAGTCAGATTGAAGAAGTGTTATGATCTGGTAAGCAAGAACAAAGAAGTCAGCAAGGTCCGACAGTCAGGTCTGAATCTCTGAGAGGAAGTATTTCAGTGAAGTGCAGATTTGGTGAATTCAAGAGGAGTACCTTGACTAATAGATTCCAATGATTTAGCCTCGAGTGATATAAGGGTGAAGAGATATGAACACTTGAGTGTTGGGCTCCTGTTTGACAGAGCAGACAGAGGAAGAACTGTACCGGCAGAGTGTCAAACTCAAATTCAGAAGAGAGATTGCTAATGACTAAGTTTCTTGAGGTATCATTCATGATTGGCCGACATGATTGAAGACTTCTACAAGCATATTCTTGATCCGCATTACTTAGTATGTAGGGATTCAGCCGACAGACCAGAGTTTGAGATAATATTGACTATTCCGGATGCTGACTAGAAAAGTGTTGAAATCACTTGTGCGGATATATATACAAGATGGATTTAGATCTGAAGTGGTGTGTAAGAATCGAAGTGCGAATAAAAGTATAATAGTATAAAAGGTAGAAAAATAGGTTCGGAATGTAAAAGGACAACAACACTTAAGGAGAGTAAGAACGAAGTGCAACAGATTAGTCTATTGAGCTTAACCGGAACTGAACTTTAGCATGTGTGGATGCATCTCATCAGTTCAAGTTTTCTTCTTGTATACAGTAAGTCTTTTGTAGGCAGTGAACCTCTTGTGAGCAGTGTGCTCGGGCAGTGAGCCCTAATTGGCAAGTGCCATTTTGTATCTTCTATTCTTATAATAGAGAATAATATCTTGGGTTAATCACCTGGTGGTTTTTCTCTTAACAGGGTTTCTATGTCAAAATCATTGTCATATGTATTGGTCTTATTCCCATTTCATGATTATGCTTGCTTATTTGATCTGATGTTGTATTAACTGTTAAGAAAGCACAGAAACTTGAAATATTAGCATAACTAATTCACCCCCCCTCTTAGTTATCAACAATTGGTATCAGAGCTAAGTTCCTCCCAACAGAGCCTAACAGCTTGAGGAAGATCTGGGAATTCAAATGGATGTGTATGGTATAAGGGAGCAACTCAAGTCTGCCCTTGATGATCTTGAGCAGTCAAACTCTGAAGTCAAGGAATTGAAGGAAAGACTCAAACAGGCTGATGATTTCATAAAAGAACTAAAAGAGAAACTAAGTCTCTCTATGAAAAAGAGAAAGGAGCTACTTCAGCAATTGGCAAGTCAAGGTGAAGCCAATGATACAAATGGAGATCTGAAAGAGAAAACCAAGTTATGTGAAAAGTTATCAAAAGAAATCATCATGGTAAGACATGAAATGGAATCAGGAGTTATGAAGTTCACCCAAGAAATTGAAGAAAGAAGAAAATCTGAAGATGATCTAAGATAATCTCTCAAGGAAAAATCAGAAAGACTACCACAAGATGGATAGAATAATCAGACATCTTGAATCTAATCTTGAAGATGCTAAAGATAATGAAGAAAAACTTGAGGATCAAATTGTCTCTCTTAAAAGGGATCTTCAAACAGAAAATGAATACAAAGAGAAATTCAAGATAAGCTCTGCTCAACTCAAAGTTCTTCTTGAAATCCAAAAGAGGGTAGATGACAAGTGTGGCCTGGGGTATGAAAAAGGTGAAAGCTCCGGATCCGGTCAAAAGAATTTTGGATCAGAAAATCCAAGGAACAGGCCTAGAAGACCTCCAGTAAGGCAGCCTAATGCTCAAAGATATCCATCCTTCAATGGATACTGCCACAACTGCAATAACTTTGGTCATAAAGCTAATTAGTGCAGAAAGAGAATGAATCAGACTAATACATCCTTCTTTGGATAGTGTTTCAACTACAAAAGGTATGGTCACAAATCTTATGAATGCAGAAATATGCAAATGAACAATTCATTCAATGGTAGATGCTTTGCATGAAATAAAATGGGTCATATGGCTAATCAATGCAGATCAAGAGGATATCAATCAAATATGCAAAGAAATGTTGTTTGTCAAATTTGCAATAGATCCAGTCATATTGCAAAATTCTGTAGAAGCAAGAATCAGGACAAAAGAGGTCCGGTACATCATAATCAGAATCAAGATAAGGGAAAACAAAAAGTGAATGCGGATGAAGTTGAAAGTGAGATGAACAAGATTTGGGTGAAGAAAAGTACAGAGAATGTAGGGGATGGATCCGCACCAGACTTTGGTGCTGATATTCCTTCCGGAAATTAAAAAGTGAGCTCTGGCTCAGGGGGAGACACAAAGAAAACCTTGTTCCCCTAGCCAGTCAATTGGTGTCGGAACTAGCACAAGGAGAGTTACGGATTAAAGGGTTCATATGAGAAACATCTAAATAAACTATGGTTAAGATTTGGAAGGTCCGCAAGATGTTTAAGATCAAGATCAATCCGGTTCTTCAAGTCATCCAAATAAGGCAAACCAGAATGACTTAGGTCGAGCATTTATTGCAACTTGGTATTAGGGTTAGCGGAGTAATATATGGGTTCTTCCTATTAAACATTTGCTCATTCTGCATTTAATAAGAAGAAAAGAGAAGCTCTGCAACAAATTTCCTCAAACCCATCAAAGATCATTTGCAGAAGTCAATTCACCCAAAAATTGATCCGGCTATCTCCGTGAAGCCTAAAGGCACAAAAGGTATTTTTCGTTCTTAAATATCTCTCTGCAAATCTTTTTAAAAGATGTCTACTCTGAATATTATGAACATTACCGATAGGCCTCGCCCCAAATTCAAGAAACATCCCTACAAATCCTTGGAAGTAGATCCCCTAGGAGCTTTTTCCAGTGTTCCACATGGTGTCTTGCATACAGAAGATATTAGGGTTTACATTCACGCAAACATTGAAGAATTCAGAGAGTCCAAATTGAGGGATATCTACCACAAACAACTAATAGATGATTCATTTGAGCTCAAACCCCAATACAAGGCTCTCCAGGAGAAGCACTTTGCACAATGTATACATTTCCCCTGCTTTGCTGAGGATGAATGGATCCGGTATATCTTGAGCAGAATACATGACAACTTCATTTGGTTGAATGGACCATTCAAGATCAGAAAAGATGCCATTAGGGCAGTTACCAGTTTGCACTCATCTGGTGGTATACCTATTCTCAAATCGCTCAAGAATCTAACTGTAAATGAGGCTACCAGATCTAGGTTTGATAAAAGAGCAATGACAGTAGATGACATCACTGATCCGGATGTCAAGTTTGCATCCATGATCATCGGCTACAAGATATATCATTCTAGTAGGGAGAATTTAGTACCTGGAACTGCTATCTACACTACCTATGAAATGTTGAGAAAAAATGCAGACTATGACCTTTTTGAGCTCCTTCTAAACCAACTCTTGGAGAACCTACAGAAGATAGAGAAGGACAAGAAGAATTCCTTCAAATTTGGTGGCCTAATACTCTGTCTATTCTTTTACTTTATGAATGAGCTACCCGGATCCAGTGGATGGGTATGGCAGAATGACAGACCGGTTGCCATACAAATCAGGGATTATTTGCATGGACTTGGTGATGACAAAGCACAGAACACATCTCTCTGGGGTTTCTTTAAAAACTTTCAGAACATGATGCAAGCTAGAGAGAGAATTCCCCAATCTCTAGTTGAGAAATACAAAGACACAGTATGCTTTATGGTAGAGACTGATCAATGCCTAATGGAGGTAGTGGAACCAAGAACAGTGTGGATCATGCCAATGGGGTATGAGGTGGATGAGAAAATCCTAGAGCTCCATGTTCAGCACATGCTTAGTAAACTAAAGGATCCCAAGGCAGAAAGGTTTGGAACCTTTGAAGAATTGAGTGTGAAGATCCATATTGAGCTAAGGCAACCAGAGATGAAAAGAAAGGTAAGAAAAGAAGTAGAAAACATTGCCAAAAGCTTTGGCATCTCAAAACAGGCACTTGATGCCAATAGGGAGAAGATGGAAAGAGAAGAGAAAGAGAAGGAAGGTGCTAAAAAGGAAAGTGGTCTAGTAGAAGCCCCCACCCAGACAAGATCCTCTAAGAGGTCCGCTCCTACCACTGACAAGAGCTCAAAGACATCAAAACCGGAAGCAAAATCATTAGGTAAAGCAGAGAAAAGAACTAAGACAAAGGCCACAAGGTCTTATATCAGTCAGAAAGATGAAGAAGAGACAGAATATGATGAAGAAATCAAGAAGATGAAGAAGATGAAGAAAGTATCCGGTGCAGATAAGGTGGTAGAGGCAGAAGAATTTGTTGGAAAGCCCACTCTATCCCTAGATGATGTAGTCAAAGTTGTTACTATGGATGGAAACCTGCTACCAATAACAAAATTCTATGATGCATATAATGATGCAGATAGAAAAATCTTGGAGGAAGCCACAGTCAAGTACTTGAACATATACAATAAAGCCTTGATTGAAATAATTTCTCTAATTCCTAAAAGTTTGGAAAAGGAACTTGAAATAAGAAAAGAAAATTCTAAGGCTAAGGACTTAGAAATCAAAGAACAGATAGTTATTCAGCTCTACCCTTCAATTACTCCAAAACAAATGGATATGATCTTCAAAGATTGCAAGGATGAGTTCTGGAGTAAGACTAGAATGAATCAGCTCATACTTCGAGAAACTGATAAAGTGGCAAAAGAAACAGAAGAAATCTTGCGGAAGGCATACTCAAGATTCAACATTCCTATTATAGAGGACTTGGGTGTTGATCCCTCAGCTACAAGTGTTGAAAAAGAATCTACTGAGGCAATGACAGAAGAAGTAATGGACTCCAATGAAGGTAAAGACAAGGGCTTGGAATCCTCTACTCCTGAAGAGGTGGCTCATGAGCAAACAAACATTACTCCTCTGGTTTCTCCTACTGACTCCAGATCCAAAGGAGAAGAAAGAATAAAGGAGAAAGAAAAAGAAGTATAGGGAAAAGAAGATGACAGCTCTAAGACTACAGAAGAAAAGAAAACTCTATCTCCAGCAAGAGACACTGCAGAAATTGTCAAAGATTTCCTAAACAAAGAGACAATGGAAATTGATGAACCGGAACTTCTACTAGGACCATTTGATTTTGATTCTCTTTCCCCGGTACAAACAATGAAGATAGCTTCATTTGCTAATGCAAAGGCAAAAGAAAAACTCTTGAAGTCTCACATGGAAGACTATGAGCTAATAGAAATTGCATCCACTGTGCTTGAAAAGATCATGCCATCCTTTCTGAAGGATTCATTGGCTTCCTCATTAGGTAATCTTAAATCTCTTGTTAGTTCAGTCAACACTCATTTTGAGTCCTTAGAGAAATTAGCTGAGGAAAAGGTCTGGAAAGAGTTTTTGGATAAAAGATTCTCTGAAGTACTAAGTCTAATATCAAATGATAGAAGAAATATGGATATAGGGATAAAGAGCTTAGAAAATGCTCGTAAAGATGGCAGGGAATATATAAATTTTGTCTATCCTGGTCCAAAGCAACAATGGAGATTGAGAAGAAAATGAAAGAACAGGAGATCAAACTAACAAAACTTTCTCAAAATTTTTATCCATTTACCTCATCCATAGTAAATCAAGAATGTCAAACTATTGCAGTCTTGGATGAAATTTAGAAGCTAGAGAAAGAAAAGAAAAATAGAATTGGTGGGTTAAATGAGCTTAGAAGAATAATCATTCATAAGTTGGAGGCCATGCATGAGGCCCTAAGTGATGCTCAAACCACCACCAAGACAAATGATCTGACAGATCTGAAGAAGGCAGAAGCTCTTGCATTCCTATTGAGTGCTCACATATCAATTTTAGACAGGATGAAGCTGAGTTGGGCAACCGAAGTTGTACAATTGAAAAACACTTTTGCAGACATACTAAAGTATATGTAAAGTGCAGCCGGATGATATACTTATTCGACTAAGTAAATTTTTTAAAATTTTGGTGTGCGGACCCCACCCTTTTCCATTGATGTCAAAGGGGGAGTGATGAGCAATGAAAAATGATGAATCCAGCTAAGGGGTAGCTCCAAAAAATGTACATAGAGATAGAACATTAGCCAAGGGGGAGTATAGTGTGACACTTAGTCATTTTTCACTAAGTGTTGCCATCAATGCCAAAGGGGGAGATTGTTGGCAAGAGACACTATATGGATTCATGAATGTTGTCATTGATGGCAACAAAGGTTATCCCACACATCCATAAGACATGATGAGTCTCTACCGGAAGTCAAATTGAAGAAGTGTTATGATCCTGTAAGCAAGAACAGAGCAGTCAGCAAGGTCCAACAATCAGGTCCGAATCTCTGAGAGGAAGTATTTCAGTGAAGTGCGGATTTGGTGAATTCAAGAGGAGTACCTTGACTAATAGATTCCAAGGATTTAGCCTCCAGTGATGTAAGGGTGAAGAGATATGAACACTTGAGTGTTGGGCTCCTGTTTGACAGAGCAGACAGAGGAAGAACTGTACCGGCAGAGTGTCAGACTTGAATCCGGAAGAGAGATTGCTAATGACTAAGTTTCTTGAGGTATCATTCATGATTGGCCGACATGATTGAAGACTTCTACAAGCATATTCTTGATCCACATTACTTAGTATGCAAGGATTCAGCCGACAGACCAGAGTTTGAGATAATATTGACTATTCCGGATGCCGACTAGAAAAGTGTTGAAATCACTTGTGTGGATATATATACAAGATGGATTTAGATGTGAAGTGGTGTGTAAGAATCGAAGTGCGAATAAAAGTAGAATAGTATAAAAGGTAGAAAAATAGGTTCAGAATGTAAAAGGACAGCAGTACTTAAGGAGAGTAAGAATGAAGTAGAGTAGATCAGTCTATTGAGCTTAATCGAAATTAAACTTCAGCATGTGTGGATGCTTCTCATCAGTTCAAGTTTTCTTCGTGTATACAGTAAGTCTTTTGTAGGCAATGAGCCTCTTGTGAGCAGTGTGCTCGGGCAGTGAGCCCTAATTGGCAAGTGACATTTTGTATCTTCTATTCTTCTAACAGAAAATAATATCTTGGGTTAATCACCCCGTGGTTTTTCCCTTAATAGCGTTTCCACGTCAAAATCATTGTGTCATATGTATTGGTGTTATTCCCATTTCATGATTATGCTTGCTTATTTGATATGATGTTGCATTAACTATTAAGAAAGCATGGAAAGTTGAAATATTAGCATAACTGATTCACCCCCCTCTCAGTTATCAACAGATGTATGGTCAGTTGATTTCAGTTCTGGAATGTGTCTGGTTTCAGTAGTGTTACTATTTTAGTTTTCATGCGTCTTCCCAGTAATTGCATTAGTTTGGTTGCACAAATGTCATTTGTTCATCTATTTTTAGAGTGTTGTTTGTTTCTGCCTATGATCGACTCTATTCCCAATGATTAAGGCTTCGGGTCTATGAAATCAGAGATTTTGAGGTTCGAAATAGGTAGTCCTATTTTCCCAAGAAGTTGCCAGGAACTGTTGTGCAAATTTTTGCACTCCATTTCAAAATTTCAACACGTTTCAAGTTTCAATGGGAATTTAGGTGGAATCATAGAACAACTAATAAAATGCAAGTCTGATATTTTATTTTGTGAACTACCACACATGTTAAAATTCATTGTTAAGGAAGGCATCATTCAACCTTCATGGTGGGGTTTTCAGTGTGAAATTAGTATCCAAAGTGACGCTTACATATTTATGTAGACATGAGTATACACTGCCAATAAGATAATAGTAGCACACAACTTATAAGATAAATGTGGCACAATCGTGAAGAGAGAATACGGTGGTGCTGCTACAAGATGACGACGCTGTCCAGAGGGAACAAAGGCTCGGCCATAGAGAAACGACAACTAGTATAAAGACTTGGCCTTTGAAGGATAAGCTCTCCATAATAAAAGAACATATTCATTCATATTAATGACACAGGCATTAGAGATAAATGAAAATGCTCAGTCTAAAAGAAAGTTATCGATGCCATATGATAGAGAGGCATGGTCTTAATGTGATAATGCAATAATAATGAAGGCACATTTCAAATCAAATGGTGGATTCTGGTTAGATACATGGTCAACACTTTTTGACACAGCATAAATTCCAAATCAAATGGTGACCACTATACAAGGTGAAGGATACAACTTTCTCAAAATGCATCAATGATGCCACCTATGGTAATGGTAAGGTGTTTGGGTCACGTACAACTAAAGGCACAATGATGGTGCCACTCATAATCAAGGCTTTATGCTTTCAATGATAAAGGCAAAACAAATATGAACTTGGTTCTACCATACAAAGGGTTCGGCCAAGTAGAAATGAAAGCACGAGCTATGAATGGTGCAGTCTTATAGATACAGACGACACACAACCCAAAATCATGGCACAATAGAAATTGCTCAAACACTAGCAAATTGGCCAACCATGAGATTCAACACAGCATGAGGTACTGTATAAATGAGTAATATGAAGGATTGGCCTCACGTATAGAGAGTGTTTCAAGTTAATGCTTCCAATGATCAAGTAGCCACTATCACATGAATAGCAATATAATATACAGTGGTGGCTTTTCAAAGGAAGGAACTTAGCTACAAAAATGACTTCATTGTATTATGAATGGATATGCAACCAATAGCATCAGCTAAATAACCCAGCCCTAAGGAAAGTTTGGCCTCTCAGATAGCAGCACAGACTTGAGAATATCAGAAGTGTAGATGATGGCACAAACAGATTTCAATATGGCATGATCATTAAGAACGTACTGCCATATACAATGTCATGATCATCCAAATGCATGGTGTTAGTTCTCAATAGAAAGAAAGGAAAACTGTCTATCATCGAGCAAGCTAGTAAAATTTTATGCGCCAACCATTTCTAGAGGGAGCACTAGATAGAAGTGGCATCAATCATAGTTTCAAGGTACCATCTCACTCTTGATGTGCAATTATTAGCAAGGGAGTAGTATCCAAGTGTATGGCATCATCATCAGCTCAAGTTCCTGATCAAGCCTTAGCAATAATTCTGTGGCGTGACTCAGAAAAGTTGCGCGGGCTCCATGAAAGTAATTCTACCTTAAAACATAGAAATGTAAAGAATGTAAGAGTAGGGTTTAATGATGCAACACACAGTTACCATCCGATGCAAAACTAGATCAATGGTTTGGAAAAAATAAAGAGAGCAGCTCAAAAGGCACCGAGAGACACCACATGTTAACTGTGGAGCAAAAGGAGTAGCTCAAAGAGACTCTTGGAGTGAAGAATGTGGAAGATGCGTTGCAAAGAAAGAAAAGGTGAAAGTGGAAGAATCCACGTGGTCTAAGCCAAGCATAGAGGAATAAAGTGTTTTATTTCATTTTAATAAATGCATTTAAAATGGTCACATGAACTTTCAAAGTAGGCTAATCATTATTTTAATAATGTGAATCTCTTATGTTTGGCAGGCCCCTGCTCATAAAGTTGAGTTTTAATGTAAGTTTCATTATTTTTAAAACTCATGGGAGAAGTCAAGTTAAGATGAAAAAATATTTTATTAAGAGCCTCTCATAAAAATGGTGGGCCCCTTGAGAATAAAGTAAAATTTTATTAGTGACTCTTGTTTTGACTTTTACAGGAAGTGAAAAGATATGAAATCCTAAAATAATATGCAACCACTTTATTTATTTTTCACGGCAAGGGAAGAGGATAAAAAACCTAAACTTTGTTGCAGCTATGTTATTGTTATGGCAAACCATGGAAATGGAGACAACGATTTCTCATGCAGGCCAAAGATATTTTCCAGCCATGGTAGAAACAGAACACCCAGTTTAGTTGCCAGATATTGTGCTGGACTTAACGCTAAATTTCATGAGTTTTTAGTTGGAGTTTTCTGGGCAGAGATTTTCAGAGATTCAGTTACTGGGTTATAAAAGGTAGATCCGGGAAGTAGAGAAAGACAGTTCTTCATAGATTTTTCACACACATATCAGAGGATTAGAGCAGCAAGCAGAGGTTTTCTTTTTTCCTTAGCAATGTCTTTTCAAATGAGAATGTAATATGTTATTTTGTCCATCCATTGCTGCCTCTATAATTTGTTACTGTTCAAATAATAAGAGACGGTGTTCTGTGCATATGCAAGTTAATTTCTATTTCTTGTTTCTTTAAGTTTCTATTTCTTTTCCTTTATCAGATCTGTTTATAAACTAGGTTTAACCATGTATTTATGCTCTTCAATTTCTAGTTAAATCACATAATGTTTGACATTGTGCAACTAAGTTTTAAATCCAGTGTATCACCTTAGATCTGGGCATTTATTTCTACAAATCTCATTTTCTTTCTAACCTTTTTCCCAAACCCCCACTAAAAAATGGAAGAGCCAGCTTCCTTAAAATCTGGAGGTCACTCTAAGAAGCATTCCCACATTTTAGAATTTCCCATGTTGTTGCTGGATTAGACATGCAAATTTATGCTTCAACAATTTTTGGCACGCTTGGTGGGACTGGATTCAAAGACTTGGGTCTTTGTTTTCAACGAATCTTTGCCTTGTATTTTGTGGTTTTGATGGAAAATCACAGAAATATCTACTCATTCTAGCATGAATCATCCATCTGGTGACTCTACTAAGGGTTCTTTCTAGAATCTTTTCTCCTACAGACTATGGTAGCCCTTGGTATCTATGTGCATCTAAATATTCAAAGGGATCTATCTTTTGTGAATTGGGATTCAAGTCCTCTTGTTTTTTAGCAGCAGGGTCAAGTTCCTGACATAGCTTGGAAGACACTATCTCATGTTCTTGGAGATAGCTCAATTTTTCCTGTTGATCACATTCAAGATATTGTAAGTTTATGCTCCATTCACAATGTCATGTAATTGAGAATCACGCTCTCTTGTTGCTAGCATCTTCCCACAAAGGCAAAGCAAAAGAGTGGTATAGAAGCTTGCAGCCCAGTTCAATCATTGGATGGGATCAGCTTGGTGGGATCATCTACAATCCGTTCAAGGAGAGGACAGATGTTAGCACCCTCACCCAAAATTGCATTACCATCAAAAGGCATCCAATGGAGCCCATACTTGATTTCAATTCAAGATTTGACAAGGTATGGAAAAAATTCTCTGTTGATATGAGGCCTCATCCAATCTTTGCATTCTTGTATTATTTAAAGGCTTTAGACCCTAAAATATCTATCATGATACAATCTTTAGGATGTGAAACCCTTCCTTAGTCATATGATCTCGCTATTAGAGCTGAAAATTACCTCATAGAGGCTGGCAAATTATCTCCTCTACCCTTAAAATAGCTAATGTCTCATGCAAATAACCTATCTCAATCTCTTTCTTGTAGCCAAATGCATGTAGATGTTAATCCACCCACCCTCTCTGCTGATTTGTGAAATCATGAGATGATGGAGGTAAAAAAGCCTATAAAAACCCTCTCCCGTGAGCTAAATGAGTTAAAATATCAAAACCTGTACCATGCTAATCCATGTTTAATGCCTCAAGACCCTTATGAATAACAATACCAATATGATCATTTCATAGGAAAAACCCTCCCTCAAGCACAAAAAATACCTCCTTATCTTCACAAATACACATTACAAACCTCTGTAGCTTCTAGTCATTCCATAGAAGATTCAGATCAGGTGTTTTGTCATTTTGACATTAAAGAAGATTCAAGTCTTAATGATCAAAATGCAAGAAGAGAGGTGGCCCCTGTTTATTCAGTGTATTCTTATGATCTTGAGCATCAAGCACAAGTGGTAACATGTAATCTGAGATGCAGTCAAGCGATGAGGAAGATTCAGAAGTTGATTATGAAGTGACACTTCTAGAAGCTGAAAAGTATTGGGTAAACAATTATGAACAGTCTATGCCTCATCTTGAGGAATAAGTTGCAAGAGAGTTTTTTGCGAAGTCTACAAAGAATGAGTGTGTTTATTTTAGTCATGAGGCTTCACATTTTGATGAAGATAACACAGAGATGCATAAGCAACAATTGGAGCAGGATGAGGATTTATTCTCAATTTTGCAACAAGGTTATTAGATTTTGTATACAGGAGATGATACTATTAAACATGTGAATGGCTACTTTGCAAATCCTCTTGAAGATGATTATAAAGAAGGGTTTGAAATAGAGGTAGATTGAAAAGCTGGTCTATTTTCTATTCTTGAAGGTGGTTATACTCTTCTTTTTTATGAAGATATTACAGCCACAAGATGATGGGAACCAAAGAGACATCTACAAAATTCAAGAGTCACGCACTGGGTTCCATTCTACACCTTTGTTCTTGCAAAAGGGAATTCTAATCAGATTCAAGACCCTTATTGGTAGTTCTGTCACCTATAAGCCTAGCCTGCACACTATCATAGGTCATGAACCTGTTGAAGAGTTAGCAGAAATTTTCAAATGCAAGCAAGGGTATGAACTCCAATGGTTGATGTTCCCTCCCTGCCCTTCGCTGAAGCAGGCACAATATGCAAATTAACCTGATTGGTGCTTTGATGACAAAGAGAAACCTCCAGAGAAAAGGAAAATGAAAAGGTACAAGTTCCTATTATACTTTTTCATGTGTTTCATCTGGTCAGTTATCAATGTAATGTGGATTGAGTGGAGAAGCATAGCAAATATGGCAATTATTTTTCCATTCCTATGAATGGGCATTTCCGTTTGTATCTCACATGTCAATAAATTAGTTTCAGTTTTTAGAATAAGCTACAGCAGTAGCATTAGATTTCAATTTAGTCAGTTTGTTTTTAATAAGTCCCAGTTGATGCTATGAGGATGTATGGTCAGTTGGTTTCAGTTCTGGAGTGTGTCTATTTTCAGTAGTGTTACTGTTTAAATTTTCATTCATCTTCCAGGTAATTACATCAGTTTGGTTCAACAAATGTCAGTTGTTCATCTATTTTTAGAGTGTTGTTTGTTTCTGCCTATGATCAACTCTATGCCCAATGATTAAGGCTTCTGGTCTGCAATATCAAAGATTCTAAGGTTTGAAATAGGCAGGCCAATTTTCCCAGCAAGTCGCCAAGAACTATTGTGCAAATTTTTGCACTCCATTTCAAAATTTTAACATGTTTCAAGTTTCAATGGGAATTCAGGTGGAATCATAGCACAGCTAATAAAATGCAAGTCTGAGTTTTTATTTTGTGAACTACCACACATGTTAAAATTCATTGTCATGAAAGGCATCATTCAACCTTCATGGTGGGGTTTTCAGTGTGAAATCATATCTAGAGTGACACTTACATATTCATGTAGACATGAGTATATGCTGCCAATAAGTTAATAGTAGCACACAACTTATAAGATAAATGTGCACAACCATGAAGAGAGAATACATTGGCATTGCTACAACATGACGGTGCTGCCCACAAGTAATAAAGGCTCGTCCATACAGAAACACCATCCAGTATAAAGTCTCGGCCTTTGAAGGATAAGCTCACCATAATAAAAGAACATAGTCATTCATATTAATGACATAGGCATCAGAGGTAAATGAAAATGCTCAGTCTAAAGAAAGGCATTGATGCCATATGATAGAGAGGCATGGTCTTAATGTGATAATGCAAGAATAATGAAGGCACATTTCAAATCAAACGGCAGCTTCTGGTTAGATATGCGGTCAACACATTTTGACACATCATAAATTCCAAATCAAATGGCAGCCATTATACAAGGTGAACGATACAACTTTGTCAAAATGCATCAGTGACGCCACCTATGGTAATGCTAAGGTGTTTGGGTCACATACAACTAAAGGCACAATAATGGCGCCACTCATAATCGAGGCTTTACACTTTCAATGATAAAGGCACAACAAATATGAACTTAGTTCTACCATACAAAGGGTTTGGCCAAGTAGAAATGAAAGTGCCAACTATGAATGGTGTAGTCTTATAGATGCAAACATCGCATAAACAAGAATCATGGCACAATAGAAATAGCTCAAACACTAGCAAGTTGGCCAACCATGAGATTCAACATAGCATGACGTACTGTATAAATGAGTAATCTGAAGGATCGACCTCAAGTATAGAGAGTGTTTCAAGTTAATGTTGCCAATGATCAAGTAGCCATTTTCACATGAACAACAATATGATATACAGTGGTGGCTTTTCAAAGGAAGGAACTTAGCTACAAACATGACTTCATTGTATTATGAATGGATATGCAGCCAATAGCATTAGCTAAATGACACAGCCCTAAGGAAAGTTTAGCCTCTCAGATAGCAGCGCAGACTTGAGAATATCAGAAGTGTAGATGATGGCACAAACAAATTTCAATATGGCATGATCATTAAGAAGACACTGCCATATACAATGTCATGATCATCCAAATGCAAGGCGTTAGTTCTCAATAGAAAGCAAGCAAAATTACCTATCATTGAGCAAGCCAGTAAAAGTTTATGCGCCAAGCGATTGCTAGAGGGAGCACCAGATAGAAGTGGCATCGATCATAGTTTCAAGGCACCATCTCACTCTTGATGTGTAATGATTAGCAAGGGAGTAGTATCCAAGTATATGGTGTCATCATCATCTCATGTTCTTGATCAAGCCTTAGCAATAATTTAGTGGCGTGACTCAGAAAAGATGTGCAACCTCCATGAAAGTAACACTGCCTTAAAACATAGAAATGTAAAGAATGCAAGATTAGGGTTTAATGATGCAACACACAGTTACCATCGGATGCAAAACTAGATCAACGGTTCAAAAAAATAAAGAGAGCAGCTCAAAAGGTGCTGGAAGACACCACATGTCAACTGCAGAGCAAAAGGAGCAGCTCAAAGAGACTCTCAGAGTGAAGCATGTGGAAGCTACGCTACAGAGAAAGCAAAGGTGAGAGCAGAAGAATCCACGTGGTTTAAGCCGAGCATAGAGGAATAAAGTGTTTTATTTCATTTTAATAAATGCATTTAAAATGGTCACGTGAGCTTTCAAAGTAGGCTGAGCATTATTTTAATAATGTGAATCTCTTATGTATGGCGAGCCCCTCCTCATAAAGTTAAGTTTTAATGTAAGTTTCATTATTTTTAAAACTCGTGGGAGAAGTCAAGTTAAGATGAAAAAATATTTTATTAAGAGCCTCTCATAAAAATGGTGGGTCCCTTGAGAATAAAGTAATACTTTATTAGTGACTCTTATTTTGACTTTTACGGGAAGTGAAAAGATATGAAACCCTAAAATGATATGGAGTCACTTTATTTCTTTTTCACGGCAAGGGAAGAAGAGAAAACCTAAAGTTTGTTACAGCCACGTTATTTTTATGGCAAACCGTGGAAATGGAGATGGCGGTTTCTCACACAAGCCAAAGATATTTTCCAGCCATGGTAGAAACAAAACACCTAGTTCAGTTGCTAGATATTGTGCCAGATTTTGTGCTGGATTTCATGAGTTTTTAGTTGGAGTTTTCTAGGTAGTGATTTTCAGAGATTTAGTTACTGGGTTATAAAAGTCAAATCTAGGAAGTAGATAAAGACAGTTCTTCATAGAGTTTTCACACATAGATCAGAGGATTAGAGCAACAAGCATAGGTTTTTTTTTTCCTTAGTAGTGTCTTTTCAAATGAGAATGTAATATGTTATTTTGTGCAACCATTTCTACCTCTATAATTTGTTACTGTACAAATAATAAGAGATGGTGTTCTGTGCATATCCGAGTTAATTTTTGTTTCTTGTTTCTTTAAGTTTTTGTTTCTTTGCCTTTATCAAATCTATTTATAAACTGGGTTTAACCATGCATTTATGCTCTTTAATTTCTACTTAAATCACATAAGGTTTGACACTGTGCAACTAAGTTTTAAATCTAGCATGTCACCTTAGATATAGGCATTTATTTCTGCAAATCTCATTTTCTTTCTAACCTTTTTCCCAAACCCCCACTGAAAAATGGAAGAGACAACTTCCTTAAAATCTAGAGGTCACTTTGAGAAGCATTCCCACATTTCAGAATTTCCCATGTTGTTGTTGGATTAGACCTACAAATTTATACTTCAACAATAGCTAAATGTGTGAATGTGGTGTCTAGGGACACCATTTAGGAGTTCTCTTACTTGATAATTGAATGGGTTCTCCTAGGTCAAACCCCTAAATTAGTGAGATAGATTAATAGTAATGATAAATATCAAAGATAGCATTCAATAACATTTAGATGATGTGGATCTAATTATTTTTCCTTTTAAAAATTGAAGTGTGCTCTAATGATATTCATTGTAGTCTAGTAGATAAAATTAGTTTACATTTAATTTTTTAAATACCAAGAGACAACATGTCACACAAATATGTGTTAAGTCAGTCCATAACTACTCATAGAAGGGGATGAAAAATTCATTTAAATTTTTTAAAATAAATAATTTGATCTTAATTTCTATGCACCATGAGACTAAGCTAGCTCAATCCCAAGCCACTTGAAAATAGACCTTAGCCCTACAATGGTAATTTCAATATAGGAAACAAATTACATATAAAAATGAGTTTGAATAATGGTGCACTAATGATGAGTAAATAGAGAAGGGTGATCTCACAATAATGTGTCCCACTTGTGGGACATCATAATTTTTTCTTGAAATCACATATTTTTTTAGAAAAAATAATGATTTAAGTCTATAGTGGTTCCATCTAAGAGGGTTTAATTAAAGAGGGTTAGATCAAACACCCTAGGCTTAAATCAAACCCCAATGGAGTCACATTGGCACCTATCAAAATGCTAACAAAGAAAATAAATTTGCTTCACCTTTTACGCAATCAAATGAACTCATTTGGAAATGCCATTTTGTAAGTATATATTCCTTAGTATTACCTTTCTAAAAATTATAATATGTAGTATGTTTTATTTAATATTATATTTTTTTTAAAAACTATAATGGATAGTAGGTCTATTATGAAAAAATAATAACCTCTATTCAAGACATTAGGAAAAATAAAAAACATTGTTAGAAAAATATTGAAACAAAAGCCTCTAATAAAAGAGGGTTTTGTTTCTAGAAGGTGTAGAAACATCATCCTATGAGTGGAAAGTGGGTAGATGAAGTTCTAAGAGTTTAAATCTTCTAGTGTCATTATTGGGTAAAGGGCATGTGTAGGTTGTTTGGGAAAACTATGGATTATGGTGATTGTGAGAGTGTCTTATCTCAGTGTATGAGTCTTGTGATTATGTGGTGTGGAAGTATGTGTGAGACAATTCATTATACAAAGAGTAATAAGATGGTCTTGAAGAGGCCTATGAAATTTCCAATTATGGAGCAAAGAGAAAGGGCTCAACTGGGGAAGACTCTTAAACAGTTGAGAGAACTCCAAACAAGACTGAATGTGATGGAGGAGCCCTATGCAATGTAGAGGAGTTGTTGTATATGTGAGTGACTGTGATGAATAATACCATGTGGGTGGTATCAACAAAGAGAAAAGGAGAAGGGTAATTTTGGAATGCCTATGTTATCTAACATTTTTTATAGGTATGGAGGAAGGTAAAACAAGAGAAAAGGAAATTTTTATGCAAGAGGATAATGAAAAGATAAAAATATGGTGGTAGAAGATGTAAAGATGCAAATTTTTGAATCAAAGGAAGAAGTGAAAAATGAGATTATAGTGGGAGCATGTCTTTTGGAAGGCATGGATGTGTTGGTGAATGAGGTTCAATCGAAAGAAAGAAGTTTTGTAGTAGCAACAACCAATGAGAATGTGGATGTGGGATTGGATCTTTTGTAGATTAATGCAGGTGTAACAATGATTGGGAAGAGTGCAACAATGATTTTTCCTTTAAAGGAAATTTTGAAATTGGAGCGGTAGAGTACCAAAAGAGAAGAGAGTGAAGAGTACTTTGGGATAGTACAAGGAGTGGAATTTGTAGAAATTGAACCTTGAATGTTTGTAGAAGAGATGAGAATGTAGATTTTTGTGCATCAAAACATGCATATGTGAAGGTTGTTCTATTTGAAGATGGAAAAAGTAATATGAGGAGTGATGTACAACAAGTGCATCCCTTTAAGACTATCGGGATGAAGCATGTACAAGAGGAGTGTTTGGAAGTAGTGAGTGGAGAAAGAAGAAGATTTTTTTGGAGGTTAGATATATGAGAGTTTATGATTAACTCAAGCCACCAAGATCACCTGCAAAACCTAAGATTTACCTTCCACAAGAAAAAAAGCAAAGAGGAATAATTTGCACAATAAGGATGCAATTAATGAAATGGATTAATGAATGACATGTGAGAACTTACTTTTATATTTGCAAGTTAGAGAAAACCCTAATATGACTTAAGAATAACGTAAGACTAAAATTAGCCTTAAGTCAACTTAATAAAGTGTAATTAAATATTTAATTACACCAACACCCCCCCTTAAGTGCAACTTAGGGAGAAATGAAAAACATGCAAGTAATGCAAGAATTATGGATCTCGGCTACTAGGCCATGTTAGGTACCCATGAACAACAAGAAACTCTCATAAAATGGAGAGAAAGGTGAAAAACCTAGTGGGAGAAAACTCCTCTCCAAAAGAGAGAAAATAAAACAAGTACACTGAAAGGAAGCAAGGTATGCAGAAAATGCTTCCAACACTGATCTACTGAGGAAAGATTTATGTAAATTTCAAATTTTATAGTTACAGATAAAGATGCACATTAACAACTTCCAAATGCAAACACAAAACTCACAACACAAGATATACGTGGGGAAAACCCTTTCAAGTAAAAAACCCCACACTCCAAAGCTGCCCAATATATTATTCAGGAATCAAGAAGATTACAATATACTTGTAGAGAAAGCTTTTACAGGAACATATCCAACTAGAGATCTAGGAGGTAACTCGACATCTATAAGATTCTTACATACAACCTCCATCTCAAGCTCCTGATATATATAGGAGATACAATGCAGTACACTGCAACAATTGTAATTACAAAACCATGAGCTAAAACCACCCAAAAAGTGGCACCCAAATTATCTCCAATCAAAGATACCTTGTGATGTGCCAAACCACACACCAACACATGTAACTCTCCTTTTTACAACTCTTTTATGTGTCCAACACATTTTTACATTTCCCAAAACAAAAGGTCCAACTTTTGGAAGCCATAATTTTTGATCCGAGTGTCTGATTGACGAACCGTTTAATGCGTTGAAAAGTTTGTGAAGAGATCTATTACCCTATAACCCACTATGCCAGTTATTTCAATTTTTGGTACATTTAGAGAAGTTTATATTCCTGTAATTGAGTTCAAAGACTTTTTCTGTCAGTTTCAAAAAATAGAAACTTTAATACCTTGCAATCCATATATGATCTTGAGAAGAAACACACCTGAGATGTTAACTTAGTTGTTCCGCACCTTCTAGGAAAAATTTTAGGTCAATCTGAGCTCAATCGAAGAACTTACTAAAAATAGTAAGTCTCACTATTTTTAGCTCTCTTGGAAACTTTTATAAACTTTGAAAGTTCCAGACCATTATCCAAGATAAAGGGTATTCAAAAAGACCAAAACTAGGAAGAATAGTAATCTTTCGAAGTTGCAAGGTTGAAACACTTTTCTTAACATTCTCCCACTTGTCGAACACCTTGCAAGAGGAAAGGGAGTATCAACACCATGATTTAATGTCTAGGGGGCATGAGGCCTATAGACTCTGAACACCATCTGAAGTTCTCTGTGCTCATAGGTTTTGTCAAGGAATCTACAACATTCATCAAAGTTTCAACTTTTTTCAAGTTTACCTTCCCATCCTCTACCATGTCATGAACAAAATGGTACTGGACATCAATATGCTTAGTCCTTGCATGTAAAGTAGGATTCTTCACCAAACATGTGGTACTCTGACTTTCAGAACAAATAGTAATCTTCCCTGCATCAAACCCAACATCAGAACACAATCTCTTAAGCCAAATGGATTCTTTACAAGCATGAGTTGCTGCCATGTACTCAGCTTTAGTAGTGGACAAAGCGACCATAGGTTGTCACTTACTCATCAAACTAATAGCACCACCAAACATAGTGAACATATAAGCACTGGTGGATCTCCTGTTGTCAATGTCACCTGCCCAATCTGAATCCACAAATCAATGAATATAAAGTGAATGCCAAGGTCTTGTAGGATAACCATGATAACATATGGAATACTTAGAAGTACCCCACAAATATGTGAACACTCTCTTCACTGTATCCCAATGTATCCATCCAGGATTATCCATAAATCGACTAAGGACTCCCACTGCTTGGGTAATGTTTGGTCTTGTACAGACCATCGCATACATCAAACTACCAACCACACTAGCATAACAAACTCTTCTCCTATCCTCTATCTCAGAAGGAGGCTTTGGACAATCTTCAACAGGTAACTTTGTCCCCATTCTAACAGGAACAGTCAAAGGTCTGCAATCCACCATGTTGAATCTCTCCAACACAGTGTTAACATACTTACACTGGCCTAACCAAAGTTTTATGTTTTCTCTGTCTCTTCTTATCTCCATCCCCAGAATGTACCGAGCTGCCCCTAGATTTTTCATCTCAAATTGTGCTAACAACTGAGACTTCAAATCAGAAATCAAACTTTTACCATTCCCAATGAGTAACATATTATCGACATACAATGCAATAATGATAATGCGATCATTGTCAAACTTGTAGTAAACACAATGATCTGATTTCAATCTCTGAAAACCAATACTCAACACAAAGGAATCAAACTTCTAGTACCATGTCCTAGGAGACTATTTCAAACCATACAAAGACTTTTTCAACTTGCAAACTAGATTTTCTTTACCTTTTACCACGTAGTGCTTTGGCTGTGACATATAGATTTCCTCCTCCAAGTCACCATGAAGGAATGATTTTTTCACATCTATTTGTTCCACTTCTAAATCATACGCTACTGCAAGAGATAATAGGAACCGAATAGATGCCATCTTTGCAACAGGAGAGAAAATCTCACCATAGTCAATTCCCTCCACCTGAGAATACCCCTTCGCAACCAATCTAGCCTTATATTTCTCAACATAGCCATCTACACTGAATTTCGTTTTGAACACCCATTTGTGTCCAACAGGTTTTTGTCCTTCAGGCAAAGGCACCAAGTCCCAAGTATTATTCTTTTCCAAAGAAGCCATCTCTTCTTCCATGGCCTCCTTCCAGAAACCTGCATCTTTCATACCCATAGCCTCTTTCACAGTTCTAGGCTCATTAGTGTTAGAAATCAAAGCAAAAATATAACTGGAATCATGCAATGAATAACCAAACTTATCAAGTTGCTGCCTTATTCATGTGGACCTCCTCAAAAATTGAGGTTGAGGTTCTTCATCTTCTTCTAAACTTTCAGAGCTACTAGAGCTCTCCTCATTATCAAGTCCAATAGATGTTTTTGGTTCAACTTTCTCAGGGGTGGAAGGAAGATGACCCACATCATCTTTCTTCTCTTCTTTCTTTGGCAACAAGACAACAGAAGAAGGATTGAGCTCTGTGAAGATCACACTTCTGCTATATAGAACTCGCTTAGCCACTGAATCCCAAAGCTTATACCCTTTCACATTGATGCCATAACTCATGAAGATACACTTTACAGCCTTGTTCTCCAACTTAGACCTCTTATCCTTAGGCACATACAACCAAATACTCAAATGTCTTAATGAAGGATTGTTTCCAGACCATTCCTCCATAGGTGTCTTATCAACAAGCACTAATGTAGGAGATCTATTAACCAAGTAACAAGTGGTAGCAACAGCTTCAGCCCAAAACTTTTGTTCAAGACCAACTCCACTTAGCATACTCCTTACACAGTTGTCTTGTGCCTCTCAATCCCCTGTTCTTTACAGAACTTGTCAAAATCTACTGAACAGAACTCACCACCATTGTTAGTCCTCAAACACTTAATCTTTCTATCCTTCTGATTCTCTACAAGAGCTTTGAACTCTTTGAATCTATTAAAGACTTCATATTTACTTCTAAGGAAATACACCCATGTCCTTCTACTGTAATCGTCAATGAATGAAACAAAGTAAACAGATTTTGAAATCGAAGGAACATTAACATGACCAAACACATTAGAATGAATCTAGTCCAATACCTTAGAAGATTTTTGAGAACTGGAATAAAACTGAACACAGTTTTGTTTTCCATAAATGCAATGTTCACAGAAATTGAACTCAAGGTTATAATCATTCATACCCTCAACAAGATTTTTATTCTTCAAGGTCCTCAAACCCTTTTCACCAGTATGACCAAGCCTTTGGTACCATAAAATTGTCTTTTCAGCTGGAAGTTTCAACTCCATAGAATGAGCACCCTTAGGTACCCAAAAAGAACAACCATCGAAATTAGATGCAACAGTCTTTTTCGCTACTGGTTCCAATGGTGAGGATGAAGACTATGAATCTCTCTTCTTCAAAATAGAGGTGCTATTACACTGAACTACGCATGCATCAAGCTAAAACAAAGTTCCAATCCGAACACCCTTAGCCAACACCATAGATCCTCTAGTCATCTTGCATCCTCCATTTGAGAAAACAACTTGCACACCCACATCATTCAATTTACTTACAAAAATAAGGTTCCATGTCAAACTAGGGATATGTAGAACACCATTGATTCCCTTTACTCATCCATCAGGGAATCTAATCAAGACTCTTCCATGTCCAACAATATCCAGGTGAGAATCATCACTGAAGTACACCTTTCCACCATTGTATTCTTCATACTTCGAAAACCAACCCCAATGCAAGGTCATGTGAAAAGATGCACCAGAGTCAATAATGTTAGATTCAAGACAGACAACTGAGACGGGGGTCAATTAGTTGTCCCAAAACTTTCTTCCAATTAATCACTTAAATCCTCTTTGTAATTTAGTAGCACAATAATAAATCAATCATGGAAACATAATGTAACAATTCAAGAGCAGAAACACATTAACACATATGACACCAAGATTTTAACATGGAAAACCCGGTTAAGGGAAAAACCACGGGGTGACTAACCCAAGATTGTATTCTCTATTAAAAGAATAAGAAGAACAAAATGGCACATGACAATTAGGGCTCACTGCCTGAGCACACTACTCACAAGAGGCCCATTGCCTATAGGAGACACACTGTCTATAGAATGATAAATATTACATACTTGAACTAAAGAATAGCATCTTCACCATGCTTGAGTCAGTTCCATTTAAGCCCAATACTTCTGCTCTATGTTTCTCTTCTCTTCTCTCTACCACACTCTCATCTCCGCCAAGATGCATTTGAAATGACTTCACAACTCTTATTTATACAAGACATTGACTTAGGGATAATCATCCAAGTTAGCACACTTTACAGAGAAAATACAACTTGACTAATTACAAAAGACTTCATGCGGATCATCACACTATCGGCCACACAGATCTAGGACTTCAATCTCCTTTTAGGAAAACACCATGCTTCAAAGCACATCCTCAAGATCATCTGCAGGATGTGTAACTCATCTGGTTGGCCAAGCTTAGGAAGAACATCATCATCCAAAAGTAATTCTTCAATTACAAGCTCAATCTTTAATATAGACCACCAACACGAATTGGACACAATCCAAAGACCTCCACAAGCTTGCCTGAATCACCAAGAACATCCACACTACTTCTACTTACTAAAATCATTCTCTCCTTCATCCAGAACCTCAAGAACACAATATGTCATCACTGTCATATTGGAATATATGCTTATGGACCTCCAGACCACGAACCAATTGAGTTGTCAATTCACATTGACTTCCTAAACACTCCACAAAATCCGCAGAACAAGATATTGTATTTATGGATCTCATCGGACCTATATGTGTCACTCTATCACCTCTGAACATCTGCTAGAATTGATTTTACTCAAGTGGCCATAACTCCTTCAGATCTTCATGTGGACCTCTCAAATCTTTACTAGATCATCTTAAGACACATGTCTACAAACCCTTTGATGCGCATCCTCTGATCTTCATCTTAGCTGATATTTTCACCTCACTATCTTCACTATTCTTCTTTGTTCCTGATAGGACTAATTTTCTCAATATCCTCAGCATACAACTCATCCAATCTTTGACATCAATGCAATAGGAGTATGTTGACATCAATGACAACACCAGTTAGGCCCATACTTGCAACAAATAAGCCACATATCCTCAAATGCATGTGTTGCCAAGGAAGCAACAAATGCTTCTCCTTCATCCTAAGAGGACTTGTCAAAATCCGAATCATAATTCTTCTTTTTCTTTTTCTCCTCCTTGCACTCCTTGCAAAAGTGACCAGGTTTGCTACAGTTTCAACATAGGGCCTTGGACTTTCTGGAAGACTTAAATCTCCCACAAGATTTCGATCTTCCTTTTTCTTCCTCCTTATCCTTTTTCTTTCCCTTTTCTTTAGATCTACCATGAACCACAAGAGCCTCCTTAGCCGATTCAAAAGACTTTCTCTGCATCTCTTTAGACAACAGCAAAGAAAGCACTTCATCCATCTTGAAGGTGGTAGTAGTACTTCCAATGGCCATAACAAGGTGATCCCACGAATCTAGTAAGGAACACAGTAATGTCATACATTGATCCTCCTCCTCCATCTTCACACCAACAAAAGTCAACTGGGCAACAAGCATACTGAATGTATTTAGGTGATCAGTGACAAATCCTCCATCTTCCATCCTCAGATAATACAATTTCTTTCGCATGAATAACTTGTTCACCAGGAATTTAGCCTGATAAACATCTCCAAGTTTCTTCCAAAGTTCCTCTGTAGTCTTCTCTTCATGGATATTTAGGAGCACTAAATAAGCCAAACAATGTCTTATAAAAACCCTTAGCTTTTGAATCTTTGAGATTCTGGTCTTCTTGAGACATTGCCATTGGTTTTGTACCAGATATGGCTTCCCATAAATCCTGATCTACAAGCATGTCCTCCATTTTGAGTTTCCACAACTTGAAATTACTACCATTAAACATCTCTACCTCAAACCTCCCAGATGTGCTTGCCATCTCTTACCTACAACAAAGTTTTCAAAATCCTCTGCACAAGCTCCCACTCAAACAAAGATCAGCTCAAAATACCCTCTACCCAACAACTAGAACCAAAGGTGATCATGCTCTGATACCAACTGAAAGGAAGCAAGGTACGTGGAAAACACTTCCTACACTAATCTATTGAGGAAAGATTTATGCAAATTTCAACTTTTACAGTTATAGATTAAGATGCACATTAACAACAACTTCCAAATGCAAACACAAAACTCACAACACAAGATATACATGGGGAAAACCCTTTCAGGTAAAAAACCCCACACTCCAAAGCCACCCAATATATTATTCAGGAATCAAGAAGATTACAATATACTTGAAGAGTATGCTTTTACAAGAGTATATCCAACCAAAGATCTAGGAGGTAGCTCGACATCTATAAGATTCTTACATACAACCTCCATCTCAAGCTCCTGATGTATAGGAGATACAATACAGTACACCACCAATGGTAATTACAAAACCATCAGCTAAAACCACAAAAAACATGGCACCCAAATTATCTCCAATCAAAGATGCCTTGTGATGTGCTAAACCACACACCAACATGTGTAACTCTCATCTTTATAGCTCTTTTATGTGTCCAACATGTTTTTACATTTCCCAAAATAGAAGGTCCAACTTTTGGAGGCCATAACTTGATCCGGGTGTCTGATTGAAAAACTGTTTAATGCGTTAGAAAGCTTGTGAAGAGATCTATCACCTTATAACCCTCTATGCCAGTTACCTCAATTTTGGGGATGTTTAGAGAAGTTTTGATTCTAGTAATTGAGATCAAAGACTTTTTCTGGTGGTTTCAAAAAATAGAAACTTTAATATCTCACAATCTAGATATGATCTTGAGATTAAACTCACCTGATATGTTCACTTAGTTGTTCCACACCTTCTAGGAAAAATTTCAAGTCAATTCGAGCTCAATTGAAGAACTTACTAAAAATAGTAAGTCTCGCTATTTTTAGCTCTCTTGGAAACTTTTGGAAACTTTGAAAGTTCCAAACCATTATCCAAGATAAAGGGTATTCAAAAAGACCAAAACTAGGAAGAATAGTAATCTTTCAAAGTTGCAAGGTTGGGACACTTTTCTTAACATACACAAACATGTGCTGGAAGAAGGACTAACACTAAGACCCCCCAAGAACTGAATCCATCACAAAATTACAATTATGAATGCCACCCCATAAGAGAGGAAGAAGAGAGAAGGTATGATGACCCCCCCAAAAGTGAGAAGGATGAAATCTCATGCGAGGAAATGATCCCTCCTGAAATAGAGATGAGAAGAGAGACCATGCAGCTGCTCCTCAAGATGACTCCTATAGTGTTCGAAGATGCTTGACATAGAATAAAGATGAAGAACCATTAACATCGAACAACATTCCTCCCCTTGGGAAGAAATAGAATTATAGATGTGTGCATAATGTCTTCCCATTCCAGATAGGAATATATAGGAAGAAGACTAAATGTCTCTAAACTTTGCACATGATCCAAAGACAATAATGATTCTCCTGAAAACTGCTCAAATGTCTCTAATCCACTACAAAATTGTGACTGAATAGGAAGATGAAGAACAATCTCTAAAGAAGATGATGGTGATGCAACTCCATTGAAATTGTCATCAAAGAGAAGACAAATGTCTCAATGTGGTCCTCCAAATCTACAAGATGGGACTCTACAAACAACAATGATATATTTGGTAGATATGTGTCCCAATGAGCTATCTCTGGAAGACTGATATGGTCCTGCTATAGAAATCTAATGTAGCAATAAGGAATAAAGATGTGATCTCAATAAGAGGAGAAAGAGAAGCAACAAAAGTCTCTGTGTCATCTGAACTAGCGAGACCCATCAAATATGTAAGCTCCTCAACTGTATCATCATCAAAAGGTATGCAATCTGCATCATCAAGGGGTATGTGGCAATCCACAACAAGATCATATGGGAATGGAGAGATATGTGGGTCTCCATAGATCTCCCAAATGCTAGTCCAAAGAGAACGTGGGCACTCAATATGTGAGATAGAACACATAGTGCCAAAATCAACACCAGAACCAATCAATCCTACAATATGATCAACATAATTTCCCCATGTAGATTTCCTGCTAGATGTATCTGGTTCAGGTATGAGTCTATAAAGATAAGACAAAATATTAAGCCACCTGAGATGTGTCAAGATGCGCTTTCGCTAAGACTCATAATTATCCTTACCCAATGTTACCACAGAAGAGTGAATAGAAAAACCCATGATATCTCCTTAAATAAATCAGATGAGAGATCAACAATATGAATATGTATTAATGATGATAAATGAAGCCCAACAAAACAAACAGAACTTCTCTAGGTGCCAAAATGTCCAAAATATCAAACAAAATCCATAAAACTGAGAAACTAAATAAATAATACTTGGGGCATAATCTAGAAGAATTTCATAGATGGCTCTGTAGAGCTCCTCAATACCTTTCCAATGCTTTAAGAATCACAAAAATTGGAAATTATGGCAAAATGATACAAGCTCATAGACCAAAAAGGGTATCTGGACTTCAAACAACAATAAATGTCACCAGCAGAAAAATCTAGAAAAAATACCTATACCACTAGATTGTTCTTGGAACTAGCTTTTTGATGCCTATTCATTTACAAAAATCCAACTCTATTTGCTTAAGATATGGCTAAAACAAGAACCCTGAAGCACAAATTAGGGCAAAAAATAGCCCCCTGCTGCTAGATTTAGCAAAACCTTTGCTAGATTTAGGGGTTCTACCAAAATGGTGAAAAAAACAAAAAAATGCAAAATTTGAGGGATTGGGTGCAGATTATATAATTTGCAACATAGGATTTTTTTTGATAGTTTTTTTTTTTTTAAATATATGGAAAGGATTTAAAGTTTTTATTTTAGGCCTTAAAGCCAATGCACATGGGATGGGGGCTACGTGGGCCACACCCCACACCCCAAAGAGAGGTTCATAGCCCAAACTAGGGTGTGTGGCCTCTTCTAAGTGTGAGGCCCAAAATGGCAGGGCGGTACCCTGTAATAGGGTACGAGAGTACCCTGCAACAGGTGCAAACAGGCCCAAACAAAAAAATTGTTTTCCAACTTTTTTTACAACATTGTTTTAATAAAAAAACCTGCAATACTTTCTTTTTTTAATATAATTTTTCAAAGAAAAATTATGGAGGAAAAAGTAATATATTTTCTTGAAATTTTCACCTCCATTTGCATGTTGGGCATGTCGTACGGCTTGCTTCACAAAACAAATTGACCCAGATGATCCTGAGGCTAATTTGACAGTTGATCTTAAGATTTTTGGGCCTTCTGAGCACGATGGAAGGGTTAGATTTGGCCCAAAATGCTCTAAAAATTAGCTTTCCTCTGGATCCAAAAAAATCACCTATTGAAACCCTTGTAGATCTGGCCTACGAAGCTCAAATCCAGTCAAATAAAAGACTAATCTATCTCAACTACTTTGAATCTAATGGAATACTCCATTTTACATAGAAATACACCTAGTAAATGGCTCTTTCTTGAATTTTTCTCCAAATCTGAGAAGGGGCTTGCAAATTTGGAGCTCTAATACCATGTGAGAGTTTATGATTAACTCAAGCCACCAGGATCACCTACAAAACCTAAGATTTACCTTCCACAAGAGAAAAAAGCAAAGAGGAATAATTTGCACAATAAGGATGCAATTAATGAAATGGATTAATGAATTACATGTGAGAACTTTCTTTTATATTTGCAGTTAGAGAAAACCCTAATATGACTTAAGGATAACCTAAGACTAAAATTAGCCCTAAGTCAACTTAATAAAGTGTAATTAAATATTTAATTTCAACAACAAGATAATGGTGGGTTAAATCCTAGAAAAGAAGAGAAGGAGAGGAGAAGTGTTGGATGGAGGTGGATAGTTAGAGGTGGGTTGAAACCCACAAGAAGAGGAAGAAGGTGTAGGAAAAAAATCTAGGGGAGGAGGTTGGACTATGGTAGATAGTGTAAGGTTGAAAGTTTCATACCCAACTATATTGACACTACAAATTATACTTGCTTTAATGTTTACTCCCCATAGCATTTCCTAGGATAATTTTAGTCTAGCCTTAGCCTATTACCCACTCCTAATGCCAGAACTATGTTGTGATTTTGTGTGATTCCATGTGACCCATGTGTTTGTGTTATGTTTTGTTCCCTTCTTATGAAGTCTCTGAGAATGTTGTACTTGGATGTTAGCATGACACATGGTAGTGATTATTTTAGTGGAAAATCTTCTCCAAATGGTGAATAGTTCAAATTAGGGCCTCCATTTTTGGTGAACAAGCCAACCTAGAAGGGGAGCTAAATCACTAGGATTCTATGAAAATTTAGATTAGTGCCATTTGAATTACCCAAGAATTAATTTATTAAACTTTTAAACTAAATTATTTCACCACAATAAATGATGTGTGATTAGAACCTAATCACCTAAGATTTATAATGCACAGTATAATATATATTATATTCACCATCAATATCACATTCCTACTTATTTTTGAGGCCATATCATCATTATTGACCTTGGTATTTCGTGTGGTGTTGATTATCCCATCTCTTATACTTTTCTTTGTTGTTCCTAAGATTCTCTTGCCCATGGAGTTGCACTTATCTAGTATACTCAATGGATTTTTCATCCTTATCAACCTCTTAGTCAACATTTTTATCCTTCTCATATAGTTGTCTAACTAGTACATTAACCAGGATAGGTGGTAGAAAGCCATAACTTGTCTCAAATAGTGAAAGATCCATAGAAGAATGTATTGCTTGATTGTAGAAATGTTTGTATTGTCACACCCCAAAATTTTAACTATACTTTACTTTTTACTTTTATGTAATTAGTGGATAAACTTGCATGGATGAATGATTTGATGTTTAGACAAATATCATGAAAAATCAATGATTTCATGAGTTATGATTAAACACATAGAATTTAAAATGTGATTATATGTTATTGGGATTATCTATTTATGACGATTAAGGATTTACTAATGATACACAGATAACAATTTGGTGACTGTGATATGTAACCAGGGAACAAATTAGCAACCTCCGAGAAGAGAGGGAGAGCATCATCTGAGAGAAGTGGATAGACATTGGAAAAGATAGGTTATTTCCATCTAAGTTACATGGTTTTTAAACCTAGTTGATCGAGGTAAGTTGTGTTTGAATCACTTAGTCAGAAATTAAGTTTTTACTCCACAGTTGTTGATTTGTCGACAAGATTCATTAAACTTAAGTTTTAAGGAAAATTAAGTTAGGTAAATATGCGACCATCAACAAGAAATAGTCAATAATAGTTTTTGTGCATTTTCTACAAGAATTGTTGTGCTTTTTCTGCACGCCATTTCAAATTTTTTTATAATAGTAGGATTGTGGGATTTAAGGCTCGCAGCCATTGAGACTCAAAGTTTTAAGTCATCGAAGATTCCTTCAGTAAGATTCACGAGTCTCAATCCAGACAAGTCTCGGCTATGTAAAATCAAAGCTACAAATTGAGATACATTCAAATTTTGTCTCTAGTACCTGTAGGATATCATTCATTCAAAGATACTTGATTATGAAGTCCACACTAGCACACTATCCAAAAAAGAAATTCTTCAAATGCATCCTAAAAGTCCCAAAAACCAAAGATCTGGATAACCAAACAATCACAGTGATTGTACCCCATGAACAATAGCAGATATTCCAAGGTTTTTCTACAACAAAGTGCAGGAGGTCAATAGCTCTATGAAGACACTTATTTCTATTAGAGGTGGTTCAAGCATAAGGAAACCTAACGCTACTATTGTTGTTGAAAATTTTATTGTCTCTGCTTATTGTTATCCTAGAGATGTGTTGATTAGTTATGACAATAAAGAGACTATGGAATTGAAGACCAAGACTCCAAATACCAAGTCCCACCACAGATTTCAAACATGATGGTGCAAAACAAAACCACAGCAACCTTTTCATACACAGCTATCCACCATATCAAATGAGCAGCTTCTATTCATAAGGATGGCGGACCCCATAAAGGCATAGGCAATTGAAATATAGTTGCAGGTTCTTATGGATACATTGCTCTAGATTATGTCTACACATTGAAGGTGGATGAGAAGGAGCACAGTATTATGAAGACTGGTGCTACCAAGAAATAGAGACTTTTAGCATATAGAAGAAAAGGTAGCTCATAGGTTATAGTGTAGGTTGTTTCAAATAGCACTGTCATACAAAAGGAAGCTGTGACATCTACATCAAAAGACACAGCAGATTAGAAGCATCTCAGCCAATAAGATGGCACTTAGCTCATAACAATGGCATAGCCTAAAGGTGCATCATATACAATATAAACCAATGCCAATATCAAATCTCAAGGCAAGTATTGCAACGAATGGCACGATCAGTCATAAGAATGGCATAGCACATGAAACAAAGGCACATGAGAGTGTAAACAAAGCCATAGCCAACATAAAGAGTAGGGCATGTTTTCACTAGAGGCACACTATATCAATCAAACGGGCATGTGGAGAATGGTACAACTCACATGGGGGTTCATATGAACTAAATCATGGAGGCTTCTCCATACAAAAACCATGGTGCATACTCAAAGGTGAAATGAAAAGTGCTACCAGTCAAATGAAACAAGGTGCAGTCACTTATATTAGAAGGCTCATCCAAATCAATATGATGCAGGCTTATTCAATGAGGCTCATTCACACATAAAGATTCATTTGGAGATGAAGGTATCATAGCCATTAAAAATAAGGCTCAACCTAGTAAATCTCCAAGCCACTATTATAATTAAGACACCACCATTTAGGTTATGGCATTGCATCAAATGAGGAGCACAATCAAATATCATGGCATCAATTTATGTAATGAAACAATGCACTCAATATAGAGGCTCATCATCATCAAAGGGAATGCAAGTTTTGAGTCTCCAATGCAGCAATGAAGAAAGGAACCAACCATTCATTAGATATCAAAGGTTTAGCCTCCTGAGGCATTTCCTATCAAAGGATTAAAGCTCACACAACATAGAAAACCTGCGTAGGCCAAAAATGAGACTCATCCACCGTGTGATAAGAAAAGAATCAATGGTTTGAATAGCAGCTGAAGTAAACAATGCGGAGGCTGCCACTTGGAAGCACCACAGGAATTTGAGGAGAAGAAGAGAAAATTCATCCCAAAATGAGTGCCTATGCAGCACATGGAGGATACGAAGGAGAGTTAAATCATTTGTTTTGTTTTTTATAAAAACTCATAAAATACTAAGGAGTCACATGAGTCTTAGAAGGGGGATGAATTATTTTATTTTATTGTTGAGTCTGATGGTGGGGCCCCTTCATTAAAGCTAAATGCTTTATTTTTAAGAGTCATTATCTTCTAAGCTCATGGGAGTGAAAGTATAATAAGATTTTAATAAATATATAGAGTATTTTAAAGATAAGATCATGCAGTGGGATGCAAGATTAAATAAAGCCAAGGCTTTATTAATATATGAAGACTCAGTTGACTCTGCTCATGTGAAAAGATATATGTAGTCCTAAATAAACAAAGCCACATTTTATTTCATGGGGAACTTCTATGGTAAGTCATGACAAAGGAGCAACAGATTTTCCTTACCCCTATCAAAGAAATGGAGGCAAATGCTACAACTATGGGGGCAAAATAGAAAGACCTAATTAAGTGGACTTTCAATTCTCAGATCCGAGATCAATGCCGAGATTTGTGGGATTTCTGGATAGTTTTAGAGGGTTTCTTCAAAGGGTTATTTGTTATAAATATAGAGATCCGCGAGGAGTTAAAAAAAACATAAACACATAGATTGAAATGATCAGAGATTTCTTAGCAGTAGAGTAGACACATTTTTTCTTGCCTTGGTAGGTGCTTCTCATCAAGGATTCAAACATTGTATTTTGTGCAATTTTGCCTCTGTACTTTTGTTCTCCCTCAAACAATGAAGAGAAGTGGTGTTTTTTGTAGATCTGAAAGTGTTTCTTATTCTTGCCTCTTTCTTTATGTTTCTATGCCTTTGATAAATCTAATTTATTATGCTAGGTTATTAATCATGCATTTTGCTCTTTGATTTTACTAGTGGATCTATTAGGGTTTGATCATTGTGTTATTGAGCTAGGAAATGAATATGATGCATCATCATAGCAGTAGCTTAGGGTATTTCTTTATCTTGTTTTTTCTTCCCTTTTCCCCACAACCCAAAGAGAAGAACCAGCTTCATTAAAATCGAGAGGTCACTCTGAGGGTCAATCCCACATTCTCAAAATTTCCCATTGTTGGCAATTCACCTACAAATTTAAGCATCAACAGTTTTTGGCACACCCAGTGGGACTAGAATCAAAGACTTCTCTCTTTGTTTTCTTGAATCTTGTTCTATATTTTGTGGTTTTGGTAGAAAATCACAAAAATATATACTCATGGGAGCATGGATCTTCCACATGGTGACTCTTTCTTAGATCTTTTCTTCTGCAGATCATGGTAGCCTCAAATAGATTTGTGCAACTTAATATCCCTACAAGGAATTTGCCTTTTGTGACTTGGGATTCAATCTCTCTTCTTCTTCAACAACAAGGTCAGGTTCTTGAAGTGGCATGGAAAGCATTACCTCATTTTCTTGGGGAAGTATTAGTTTCTCCAACAGACCATATTCAGGATGTTTCCAATTTGTGCACCATTCATAATATTACAGTTGAGAATGAAGCCCTTCTATTGTTAGCATCTTCTCTCAAGGGCAAAGCAAGGGAATGGTATAGAGGTTTGCAGCCCAGTTTAGTTAGGGGATGAGACCAGCTTGGAGAACTCATCTACAATCAATTCAAAGAGAGGACAGATGTTAGCTCTCTCACCCAGAATCTCATCATGATCAAGACACATCCTATGGAGTACATGCCTAATTTTAATGCAAGATTCGACAAGGTATGGAAAAAATTCTTAGTTGATATAAGACCTCCTCTAGTTTTTGCATTTCTATATTACTTGAAGGCTATAGACCCTAAAATTTATGTCATGATACAATCCTTGGGAGGTGAAACCCTACCCCAATCATATAGTCTAGCTATTAGAGATGAAAATAACCTCATAGAGGTTCGTAAATTACCTCCTTTGCCCTTAAAACCATTGTTCCCTCATGCAAACATCCCATCTTAGGCTCTTTCTTGTAGTCAAATGTATACTTAGTCTAATACACCCACCCTCCTTACTGATCTGCCAAATCATAAGGAGATGATGGAGGTAAAAGAACTCATAAAATCTTTCACCCATGAGCTAAATGAGCTAAAATGTCAAGAATTGTATCATATTGATCCATATTTCATGCCTCAAAGTCTATATGAACAACAATATGAATATAGTCAGAAGAGACCCACTTATTCTAAAAATTATGCTCTACAAGCCTCTATAGCTTCAAAGTAGCCAATAGAAGTCACAGATTAGGTTCTTTATCATTTTGATATCAAAGAAAATTTGAGTCTCAAAGATCAAAATACAAGAAAAGAGATAGACCATGTTTATCCAGTGTTCCTAGCCAATCCTGAGCATCATGTACAAGTGGTAAGATGTAATTCAGAGGCCTAGTCAAGTGGCGAAGAAGATTTAGAGGATTCTAATGAATCAACCCTTCTAGAAGCTAAAAAGTACTAGGTGAAGAATGATGCACCATCTATATCGCATCTTGAGGAACAAGTTCCAAGATAAATTGTTGTTGTATCTACAAATAAAGGGTGTTTTTATTTCTATCATGATTTTTCACATATGGAAGGAGATGATTTAGAGATGTAATCATATGAAGAAGAGGATGGGATAGATGACAATGACTTGATTCCCTTTGAAGCTGAAAAGTACTTACCAAAGAATCTAGAAGCTGAAAAGTACTGACCATCAAACGATACAAAATTTTTTACTCAGCTTGTAGAAGAACAAAAGATACTTGTCCTCTTGTGCAAAAGGGTGAAGATGAATCTAAAAATGATTCTTTCTAGTATGATCTGGAAGTTTTTTGTTTAAATTTGGGTGATCATGATAAAAAGAAAAGTGACCTCCATGATAATGATGCATCAAGAGACACAAGTAGTGAAGAGTCAAATGAAGAGTCTCATCATACTCCATTCTTCATTCAAGAAGAAATGCCAATTAGATTCAAGACAATTATAGGCATCTCTGTAACATTTTAGCCAGAGTTTGTGGCTACTATGGATCATGAGCATACAAAGGTACAAATAGGAGAAGTCACCAATGAGTCCAAAAGTATAAATGCTTTCACATGCGAACAAAGAGGTGCACTCTATCGCTTGATTTTCCCTTCCCACCCTCCACTCAAACAAGAACATCATGTAGATCAACCTATAAGGTATTTTGATGCCATGAAAGAGTCTCTAGAATGTAGGAAGGCAAAAAGGTACACATTCTTCTTATTTTTCTTCATGCATTTAGTTTGGTCAATTATTAGTGCAATATGGATCCATTGGAGCAACATCATTAGATCTAGGAGTTATTTTGCCATTTATGTGAATGGGCATGTTCCTATGCATCTCACATGTCAGTAATTTAGTCTTAGAGGCTCAGTGATAAGTTGCAGTTGTAACATTAGGTAGTTTTCAATTTTAATTTTGTTGCTTTCAATAAGTCTTGATTGTTGCAATAAAGGATGAAAGGTCAATTTTGTAGTTTAGTTGTGGTCAGTCTCAGTGGTCATCAGTTCTAATTTTGGTTGTGGAATGTGTTTGGTTCATCTATGATTTAGTTTTAGATCATCATATGCTTGATAGTTTGTATCAGCAATTTTGTGTTCAGAGGGTTGTTTCCATGTGTAATTTGACTCTATGTCTAATAAATAAGGCACTATTTTCTAGGTTCGTAATGAGCGGGCTCATTTTCCTAGCCAGTCGCCAAAAACTGTTGTACATTTTTTGCAAGAACTATTGTGCATTTTCTGCACACCATTTCAAAAAAAATTATAATAGTGGGATTGTGGGATTCAAGGCTCGCAGCCAAAGAGACTCAAAGTTTTCAGTCATCGAAGATTCCTTCAGTAAGATTCACAAGTCTCAATCCACACTAGTCTCGACTATGTAAAATCAAAGCTACAACTCGACATACATTCAAAGTTTGTCTCTAGTACCTGTACGATATCATTCATTCAAAGATGCTTGGTTATGGGGTCCACACTAGCACACTATCCACAAATGAAATTCTTCAAATGCATCTTGAAAGCCCCAAAAATCATAGATCTAGATAACCAAACAATCACAATGACTGTGCCCCATGAGCAATAGCAGATATTCCAAGGTTTTTCTGTAATAGTGTAGGAGGTCAATAGCTCTGTGAAGACACTTATTTCTATTGGAGGTGGTTCAAGCATAAGAAAACCTAATGCTATTGTTGTTGTTGACAATTTTACTATCTCTTCTTATTGTTATGTTGGATATGTGTTGATTAGTTATGATAATAAAGAGACTATGGGCTTGAAGACCAAGACTCCAAATACAAAGACCTGCCACAAATTTCAAACATGATGGCGCAAAACAAAGCCACAACAACATTTTCATACACAGCTATCCACCATATCAAATGAGTGGCTTCTATTCATAAGGATGGCAGCCCCCATAAAGGCATGAGTAATTGAAATATGGTTTTAGGTTCCTATGGATACATTTCTCCAGAGTATGCCTACACATTAAAGGTGGATGAAAAGGAGCATAGTATTATGAAGAATGGTGCTACCAAGAAATAGAGAGTTTTAGCATATAGAAGAAAAGGTAGCTCATAGGTTATGGCACAAGTTGTTTCAAATAGTATGGCTATACAAAAGGAAGCTGTGACATCTACATCAAAAGACATGGTAGATTAGAAGCAGCTCAGCCAATAAGATGGTGCTTAGCTCATAACAATGGCGCAACCTAAAGGTGCATCATATACAATATAAACCGATGCGAGTATCAGATCTCAAAGCAAGTATTGCAACGAATGGCATAATTAGTCATAAGAATGGTGTAGGACATGAAACAAAGGCACATGAGAGTGTAAAAAAAGACACAACCAACATAAAGAGTAAGGCATAGTTTCACTAGAGGCACACTATATCAATCAAACGTGCATGTGGAGAATGGTGCAACTCACATGGGGGTTCATATGAACTAAATCATGGCATCCTCTCCATACCAAAACCATGGCACATACTCAAAGGTGAAATACAAAGCACTACTAGTCAAATGAAACAAGGTACAATCACTTATATCAGAAAGCTCATCCAAATGAATATGGTGCAGGCTTATTCAATGAGGCTCATTCACACATAAAGATTCATCTAAAGATGAAGGTATCACAGCCATTAAAAAAAAGGCTCGGCCTAGTAAATCTCCAAGCCATTGTTATAATGAAGACACCACCATTTAGGTTATGGCATTACATCAAATGAAAAGCACAATCAAATATCATGGCATCACCTTATGTAATGAAACAATGCACTTAATATAGAGGCTCATCATAATCAAAGGGAGTGTAAGTTTTGAGTCTCTAATGTAGCAATGAAGAAAGGCACCAACCATTCATCAGATATCAAAGGATTGAAGATCACACAACATAGAAAACCTACGTAGGCCAAAAATGAGACTCAACCACTATGTGATAAGAAAAGAATCAATGGTTTGAAAAGCAACATAAGTAAACAATGCAGAGGCTGCCACTTGGCAGCACCATGGGAGTTTGAGGAGAAGAAGAGAAAATTCATCCCAAAATAAGCACCTGTATAGCACATGGAGGATGCGAAGGAGAGTTAAATCATTTGTTTTGATTTTTATAAAAACTCATAAAATGCTAAGGAATCACGTAAGTTTTAGAAGGGGGCTGAGTTATTTTACTTTAATGTTGAATGTGATGGTGGGGCCCCTTCATTAAAGCTAAATGCTTTATTTTTAAGAGTCAAAGTATAATAAGATTTTAATAAATATATAGATTCTTTTAAAGATGAGATCATGCATGTTAGGAATTTGCAGGTCTAATTAAACCAATTGCACATAACCCAATAGCAGAAACAAGATGCTCAAACAAACCATAATGCAAAGATCAAAATAGACAAACATAAGAGAACACAAGATATGCCTTGGGAAAACCCCAGCCTCCAAAAGCATCCACAATCAAATGTATTATTCAGCAATATGAAATTACAATATAATCCATGAACATCCATGAATACCTCTGAATCCATCAAGCACCTCTAATGCATCCTCCATGTGTACAAGCATGAATCCACACATCACCTGCCATGCTTCACAATATGCACTTATAGGAGAGAACTCAATACAATGGTAGCCTCTCACAAACCTCTAATCCACCTACAATGAAATAGACAACATTACCCAAACCACTAACCATGTGCTTGCATTTATAGACCAAGCTCACACAAATACAACATGTGGTATTGGATAAAACCATGTGCCCCAAAAACCATGGTAACACAAAACCATTAGCTTATAAAACCACTTGACCCCACATTTGACTATTCGTACTAAGTTTTCCTAATAAATCAAATAATACAAATAATAGTTAATTACTTTGTGTCCCACACACATAAAATAACTAACCCAATGTTACAATACAACTTATACAAGTGGTAACCAAATAAAATATTACAATATTATGCAAGGTGTACAACACCTATCCCAACATTCTCCCACTTGTTGTATACATTGCATAAGGGTAAATACATGAAATAAATCATCATAGAAAAACATGAAATCACATGAATATCCATAATGCTCTTGTGCTCCATCATGATACCTACAACAAAGAAAAGTGACTACCATCTCAAGAAAGAACTCATGTCATCCTCCAACATGCCACCTATGGAAGAAAAGGAACATGCCAAGGTGAAGATGCACCAATCTAAAGAACACAAGCATCAAACCAAGTTATAATATAAGGTTCCAAGCTGTTGTCAAAGGTAAAAAACCCACATGACTAGAAATAGCACCCACAAGATAATACATCCAACCATCCATACCTCATAGGTATCAATAACATCAACAAACATATGCCAACAACATATCCAACCCATATACTGCAATAACAAGATCCATGAATAAAACCTCTCAATGAAGAACACATACATCTAGGAACTCCCACTGCATGGGTAATGTCAAATCTAAAAATAGATCCAAGGCATACCAAGTCTATCAATCAACACTCAAACCAAGTTGTGGCTAATCAACAAGCCAATGTAGTATCAAGAATAATCAAAATGATCCACACATGCATGATAAATTGCTGCATACTCTCTCATAACATGTCATCATAACTCTCCCAAAGTCTAACCATATCGACATGATCCTCTAGGAAGTAGCCATAAGACAAAGAGAGAAAACCTGTAAATCATAATGTCTTCTACAAAAACCTCAAAGTGCTAAGCTATGTCAAGTATGATCTCCTCTACAACCCCAAGTGAAAAGCCTCAACAACACCCAACCATTCAATCTCATAAGATCAAATGAATAGGTGTAACATGTAACCAACATGGATGTAATCCTCTCTAATCAATGTAGATCAAACTCATAACCATTCCATAACCTGGAATAAGCCCAATCACATCTCCTAAACTCCTCATAATGAACATGATAAATCAAACCATATGAACAAGGAGATAACCATGCTAACATCCCTCAAATGAACCCTCTAGAACCAATAATTGTAGCTCAAGATCCATATGTATGAGAAGATGAAACATAAAGTAAAATTCATCTAAAAGGATGGGCAATACCTCATAGATGATACAATTCCGAGTAGACCAAGAGTGGAGAATGAGAATTCTCCTCCAGGATACACCAAGCCACATAGACTCTCTCCAAAAACAATCTCCTCTAGGTCCATAATGAACTCACATCCATATCTAGGTGTAAGGCTCCTCAGTCTATCTACTAAAACCTCCAAAGAGTAACTATCTCAACAAGTGTCTCTAATCACAAGAGAGCTCTAGCCTCACCCACATCTCCAAATATCCATGAGCACCTGTAACTGACCAATACATGCCAAACTCCAAATACAACATAGCACCATCATGAAGTAATCAAGTAAATGATCAAAGTACTCAATACCAAGAGAACAAACAACACCATTGTCAATGCTCCTACTGTACATCTACATAATCAAGAAGCTCATCATGACATCATGATCTAACCATCTCCTCGTAAGAATATCACATGCAATAAAGTGTACAATGATGCATACATCGTATCTCAAGAGAATCTATATCATGCCAATACTGTAAGCTAGCATCAAGAGTAAACCATGACATAATTCAACATTTCTAAATCAAGGATAAACATGTCAAACTGACAAATCATAATCCGACACCTCAACCAAAGACTCAAAGAAGTCCTCCATGGTAAACCAAGATGTCAACATCTCCAATCATATGAAGATAACCAACTCCTGTCACCTAAAGTGAAAATGTCAAAGAACTCTCAAAACCAAGAGCTCCTCCATGACACCAACATCCACTACAGAAGATCATCCATCATGTATGATGAATCCAACATGCTGCCAAAGCTCCCATTGAACCATGATACCAAGTTATCCATGGCAACAAAGTAACCATCTCCTAAATGAAGATTATCCATGGCCCCAAATCAATCAAGGAAACTCACTGTAACATCAACAGCTCCCAAAAGATCTAGTGAACCAAAATCTCCAAACAAGAAGATAAAACCATCACTGTCAAAAGCTAACATAGAACCATGTATCCAAGCTCTCCATGACATCATGATAAACATGCTACAAGTCCCAATAACTGACTATCCAAGCACTCTAATTATCCATCCTCTTATCCCAAAGTAATCATACCAATGCACAAATGACCATAGACAAGGCCAATTGACAAAGTCTATATAAACACTGAATCAATCTGGTGGATATAGACAATCCACATCTGAGTCATCCCACTATAGCCAAGGGGTAGCTAATCCACAAAACTACATAACTCGAAGATCCAAAATAGATGTAACATGCAAACTCATCATTACACTAGTAAACTGCAAACTAAGATATCAAATAAGATAACCTATAGACTCCAAGACTCAAACACCAAATCAACTCTAGATTCAATTTGCCAACAAGTCCACAAATGAGTAACCGTAGTCAAGGAACTAATCAATCATCCAGGAGATAAGAACAATCCCTTAAAACAACACCACAACACCACCTGTAATCATGAATCAAACATCATAGCCCATACCTGTCAATCGCATACATGATCATGTTGTACCAATGCAAAAGTGTGCCTACATATCCATGACACCATAATCATCGTCATCGCTATACCTGTACTCAACTCCCACTAAAACGAGACTCCAAGTCTTACACGAGTATCAACCATGTCCTCAAAACTAGAAGACAACTTGTACATGTCTCCATCAAAGTCGTAACTCTAAAAACACATGTATCATGAAGCACCAAATCTAAAAACTTGCTATACCATGCCAATGGTCTCATAACAACATGTACTCCCACAAGTTTGTGCTAACAAATCCAGCCAAATGCACTCATAAATGCACTCTGAATCTCAAGCTCCTACAAGTGATTAAACAATTACAACACTCTCTCTACACACCAAACTAAAAATCTACATGATCCAAACTATAGCACATTGTACTAGCTCTCCAATGCCTATTCCAAATCTAAAATCTAATTCCGTATGTGAAAGTTATGAGAATAAAACTATACTAGAGCAATGCGGGCTTCAAACACCAAATTATGACACAAACAGAAAACTCTAATCATGAAACCTATACCACTATGTAGTTCTCAGAGAGAGCTTTCCGATGCCTATAAGAAGTCAAAAAACTGATGCCGTATGTGAAAGTTATGCCCCTCAGAAGAAAACGCATTCAGGGCTAAAATTGGACCCCTGGTGGGCCCTTGTACCATGATGACGTGGCATGACGTCATCATGCTGACTGGGCATAGGTGGGTCCCATTGTGCTGACTAGGTTGGCATCATCATTGTCTTTTACTAGTGTGGGTGAAAAAATTGTTTTGTTTAAACTCCATCCGACCCATATGCATTTCAGAAGAGGTTTAAATATTTTTTATAAAGTCCAAATTTAAAAATATTTTATTGGCTATCATATATTTCCCACTGTCCAACCCCTTTTTCAAAAAGTTTTAATGAAAATGTGTTTTTAAGCTAAACTCCCCACCGTAACCTTTTAAAAAGGTTTTAAGTAAATTTTTCTTTTGTTTTAAAAAAACCCCACGTAAGGAGGTACTTGGCCCAAGGCCAATGGGAGGAGAAAGGGGAGAGGACCGGTAGTGGTACGGCCAGTGGTACCACTACAACATCTATAGTGCCTGTGCATGGGGGGGCGAGGTACGGGGGTACTCGCCCCCCTCAAATTTATTTTTTTCTTTTTCAATCTTGATTTTAATAAATCATTTCTATAGTTTTAGATTTTAATTTTAAATTGTTTTTTTTTATACCATAGAAACAAATAACCTTGTGCAGGATAATAAAATATTAATTTTTATGTCATACCTCTGTAGATGGCCATACGACGTACTTGGGGGCTATTTTTTTTCTTCCGGTGACTAAACCATGGTGTATTTTATATGAATCTTCATTTCTCAAGCCTCTTAGACTTAATGGTGAGGTCTGTTTTATCCTAGGAGGTCATCTGTGAAAGTTTCTCCTCAAAACCCTCATGAAGCCAAAACCTGAAAACCCTCTTCAGCCATGATTTTTCAATCACCCGATCTGCAACAAGCACAACAAATCACTAATACCCAGAACCTCCAATCTGTAATACAACCTACACAAAACCTTGTAGTGTCCCAAATCCTTACATGCATTGCCATGGCTTCCACTTTGCACCTAATCTACACACACAAGGGTTATACATATCCAGGGAGCTCACACCTCCCTCAACCATGAACATGGCTCTGATACCAACTGTTAGGAATTTGCAGGTCTAATTAAAACAATTCCACACAACCCAATAGGAGAAACAAGATGCTCAAACAAACCATAATGCAAAGATCAAAATAGACAAACATAAGAGAATAGAAGATATACCCTAGGAAAACCCTCTGTAAGGAAAAACCCAGCCTCCAAAAGCATCCATGCTCAAATGTATTATTCAACAATATGAAATTACAATACAATCCATGAGCATCCATGAATACCTCTGAATCCATCAAGCACCTCCAATGCATCCTCCATGTGTACAAGCACGAATCCACACATCACTTGCCATGCTTCACAATATGCACTTATAGGAGAGAACTCAATACAATGATAGCCTCTCACAAACCTCCAATCCACCTATAATGAAATAGCCAACATTACCCAAACCACTAACCATGTGCTTTCTTTTATAGACCAAGCTCACACAAATTCAACATGTGATATTGGATAAAACCATGTGCCCCAAAAACCATGGTAACACAAAACCATTAGCTTATAAAACCACATGACCCCACATTTGACTATTGGTACTAACTTTTCCAAATAAATAAAATAATACAAATAATAGTTAATTACTCTATGTGTCCCACACACATAAAATAACTAACCTAATGTTACAATACAACTTATACAAGTGGTAACTGAATAAAATATTACAATATTATGCAAGGTGTACAAGACCTATCTCAACAATGCGGTGGGACCCAAGATTAAATAAATCCAAGGCTTTATTAATATATGAAGACTCATTTGACTTTGCTTATGTGAAAAGATATATGCAGCCCTAAATAAACAAAGCCATGTTTTATTTCATGGGGAACGTCTACGGCAAGTCACAACAAAGGAGCGGGAGATTTTCCTTATGCTTGTCAAAGCAGTGGAGTCAAATTCTATAGCTATGGGGGAAAAATAGAAAGACCCAGTTAAGTGGAGTTTTAGTTCTTAGAGTTGAAATCAATACAGGGATTTGTGGGATTTTCGTTGGAGATTTCTAGGCAGTTTCAGAGGGTTTCTTCAAAGGGTTATTGGTTATAAATAGAGAGTTCCAGGAGGAGTTAAAAAAATACAGAGACACAAATTGAAATGATTAGAGATTTCTTAGTAGCAGAGCAAAGACATTTTTTATTGCCTCAGTAGGTGCTTCTCATGAAGGATTCAAACATTGTATTTTGTGTAATTTTGCCTCTATATTTTTGTTCTCCCTCAAACAATGAAGAGAAGTGGTGTTTTGTGCAAATCTGAATGTGTTTCTTATTCTTACCTCTTTCTTTCTATTTCTATGCCTTTGATAAATTTGATTTATTATGTTGGGTTATTAATCATGCATTTTGCTCTTTAATTTTACTAGTGGATCTATTAGGCTTTGATCATTGTGCTATTGAGTTAGGAAATGAATCTAGCACATCACCATAGCAGCAACTTAGGGTATTTCTTTATCTTGTTTTTTCTTCCCTTTTCCCCACAACCCAAAGAGAAGAACTAGTTTCTTTAAAATTTGGAGGTCATTCTGATGATCAATACCACATTCTCAGAATTTCCCATTGTTGGTGATTGACCTACAAATTTAAGCATGGACAATAGTTAATCTATTATTTGAACTCTCAATGGGGATCATAGCATGATATGTTTGTCTTTGATGGCATTTAAATGAGACAGATAAGGGGGAGAATACCTTATCATGTCAAATATTTTAACAGCGAGAGTATGCTTTGCATAAATAGATAATATGATGTTTCTTTATATATATATGTGTGTGTGTGTGTGTGATTATAGTTTAAAAGTTTTGATTCTTTGGTTGTTCTCAGTTTAAAGGAATATATAAGAGTTCTTTATATTTCCTTGCAAACCACTCTCGAAGTAGTGGAAGCTCAACTCCATAACCAATTTGAAGATTAAGGAGGAGCAGATCACCACTCACAAAGAGTGGTAAGTCTTGCCACCTTATCAATTTTTGCATGCCTGCAGAGTGGGATAGTGGGCTAGGTTTTAGGAGAGAAAGGTGGTCAGGCTCTCTTTCTATTCAAACCTCAGGATCTTTCTTGAGGGGGTTAGAGAGAAAAGAAATGGTAGTAAGTTGGGAGAAGGGAATTGAACTCATGAGGAAAGGTTATTCGAGATGGTTGCAGAGGCACCAAGTTTTACAAGAACATCATTCAACTGCACACATGTTCTTCTTACAATCAAAATTCCTGAATACTTCTCTCAGACCATTTATGATACAATATTACTATCTTAATAGGGAGTTCTTTGTTCTATTCAAATTGATATCTCTATATGACAAAATGTCTAAACTTTGTTAACTTGAACCATATTGTTGTATGTGTCGTTGACAAAAATATAGTTGTTTAGAGCCGACATCATTTGAGTATACCTGTAGTTGTAAGCTAACAATATGAGGTCGAGGTTATTACGGTTGATATCCCAATCATTTATCTATTAGTCATAAGGAGACTATATTTAGTATCAAGGATATTTATTATCCCATGCTATTCTATGAATGGAAATGGTTGATATATTATCAACTTATGTTTTGATCAATGGATGATAACTAGTTAAAACCCTATCGTTCTTAGGAATGAACTGCCATGTGTATATTATCTATATGGTTATTAATATAAACTATGGACTTGAGCATCACTTGTATTACATCCACATAGTGTTTGCTATGAATAAATGACAGTCCAAACTGAGTATGTTAAGTCGACCGAGGGGTGTCAGCTCTCTATACTGATAGAAATTGTGGAATCTTATTAGACTGTATCTATCGAGCCACTAAGAATATGTGGTTGAGACATATGATTAATGATTAGAAGATGTAATCCTTCGTGATTCATTTGATTGCAACTATAATTAAATATTTAACATGTTTCTTTTTGTTTCATAAGTAAACCTGAGTGGTGTTAACTATCATTGTTGCACTACAATGTCACCCTCATGTTATATACTCATTGTTCATGTATGATTATTACGTGCAAGATAGTGGGCACAGATGTATAACTTTACATTATTCAGAGATAATGAATGGAAGAGCCTGATAGCTCGATAACTATGTCATCATTCTTATTAAACTTTTCTTATATTGTTGATATCAAATTGTGTTCATGGTATCTTAGTTATGTAACTCAGTTATAGTTTTACTATAAGAGAAGATAGAAAACCATATTAATCTGTATTTTATCAAAAAGAGAAGTTGTTTAGAGCTTTATAGTCTCAAGTAGACTAAGAGTTATTACTATGATATGATATGATATTCTTTTTATCTTCTGAAAATAGAAGTTTTAATGTTATTTTGTATGATGGGTTAAAGAAGATAGTCTCTAAAGAATAACCCAAATATGCTTAGTAAACCTAAGATTCTCTGAATTGGTATGTGGTCGATTAAAACTAATGTCATTATAGTCAAGAAGGACTATTTGAAAATCCTTAGACTGAGATGAATACCTAAGAGGAGAAAGAAACTTTTGATAAAAGTTATATGCTAAGTCGATATAAGACTTCAATCCAAGATTATAAACTTAAGAATCATTAATGTAGAGTGATAGGAAGTCATAGATCTAATATTGCAAGATTACAACTAGAGGCTTCTTGAAAGTCAAAGCCCTTACTTTAAAACCATTCTTTGTATTGTGTTCTAGAAATCAAGATTAAATTCTAAGTTAGGTGGACTATGGGAGAAACTTAGCCAAGTTACCCTATGACTAGTGTTAGTCAAATTATATTCACTATAGGATGAGATAGTTTCCAAGTCAAGTTAGAAGTGTGTGAACTCACGACTACGTTCATTGTGAACATCTATTTATATTGAGTATTTCTCCAAGGTAATGCATTTGTCTCTACATGAATTAATCAGTTCATAGTGTCCAGATGGCATGACCAATCAGAATGACCATAGTTAGCTAGAAGGGTCTAGAGTTGTATGGTCAATTGAGTTACGTAGGACACAACACTAGAACTCATATGAAAAAATTGTCAGTTTCTTATCTCTATACTCTTTATGAAGGGTAGGGCCACTTCCAAGAAGGAAGGTGAATGGGGGACCACCGATTTGTGGTTGGAGGTAAAGCACTTGGATGATTCTCTCCCTCCCAAGTAGAAGAAAAGCTGAGACTTGAGTTACAGATGTCAAGATTCTAGATGAAGTATTCTTTATGTATTGATGTACAAAATTATTTATATTGCCAAGAGCAAAATATTTGTAAATGAAAAATGAAAGATTTCACTATGATTCTAACTTTGGAATAAGTTACAATTTCAAGAATGGAATATTCCAAAATAATATGATTTTGCTTATGATTTTGCAAATGTTATATGTATTTTAAAAAATCATGTTTACCATGTTTATTTACTTTACTAGTAAACCATGTGTGTAATCTTGGGTATTATGAGCAAGCATGTTACATATGGTATTAGAGCAACTGAATTCAATACATGGACCTATGAGCTCACTACAAAAAAATTTCCTTCAAACATTAACAGTTGATAATGTTTGAATGTTCTTTTAATAGAATGGTAAGAACAAGACAAAACCCAAGGAAGAAGGTAATAGGAAATGAATTCTACCTAAAGGCTAAGAAGGAACAAGCTTCAAAAGTGAAAATCCTAGACAATGTTAGTTACGTTGAAGGTGTATGGTCAACTAATTTTGAGACCTTTGCTGACACTCTTAAGAGTTTCAAGAAGGAGAAGGAGAAGAAGGAGAAAGTGATTAAGACCATTGTTCCTATCTCTAAGGGTGAACCAGTCAAATCTTCTGTGCATAGGGAATTACCATTGGGATGTGGTTCTAGTGCCCCTATTAGTAGTCAGGAAGTTGTGGATGAATACCTGTGAGTACATCCATCTTCTAGGTCTAGTATGGTAGTCCTCAAGGATGAGGATGAAACTGAGGAGATTCCCCTTTCTGACAGTGACCTGAAGTCACAAGATGAAAAAATTTGTAATAAATGAGGATACTATGTAATCCACATATACTATAATACAATTTTGGAATTTTGGCAAAAATCTCTCTTTTGTTTAAAGATTTTATAAATGAGAATTGAGTTATGTTTCTGAATGAATTCAATTATTTTAGAAAAAATTGATTGAATGCTTAACATGAAAACTTCAGGAGAAGTGGGATTTCAGCATGGTTCAAACTAGAACCAATCTTCGGGGTAGTCAGGAGGTAGGACAACCTTCTGGTAACTCTAATGCGAAATTGGACCAGATTCTTACAATGTTCAATGAAAGAAGAGTGAGGATTGGTAACCTAGAGCAAGAGGTCAGAGGTCAGAGTAGATGTCATGTCCCCATATTAAGGCATTGTTTAAATTAAAGATTTAAACATCATGATGAAAAATTGATTTCGTAAAATACCAACTTGGATGATGGAAATAAATACGTATATTATTAATATATTATTATTAAATAATGTTATAATAATATTATATGAATAACGGTTATTATTATATTAATATAATTACAAATATAAATATTATCAATACAAATAATATAATATAACGATTATAATAATATATAAAATTATTATTATAAGAAGCAATTATAAATAATATATATATATATTATCATTATATATATATATATATATGTTATTATATTAATAATGATATAATAGTATAATAACAATAAATAATATATAATAAATAATATATAATGATAATATTATAATATTAATAAATTAATAATTATGGATATGAATAAATAAGATATTAATAAAAGTATGATATTTGAATATATCATAATATTTAAAATAAGTTATAATATTTAAATCTACAAAACTTATAAAGTAACCATATTAATATTATAGATAGGGACCGATCCCATATCAAAAAGGAAAAGACAAAGAAAATTAACAAATGAAAAGGTAGCTGTTATTAATAAATAAGCTAGCAACCATAAGATATCATATGGAGTATAGTTTAAAAGGGGCAGTGCTTGGGAGAGTCATGATCTTTAAGAAGATGCCTTTTCATCATAACAAAAAGGCATTGTAGACACCTAAAAATGTCTTTTACCATCAAACCAACTCCCGACATCCCTAAACATACCAAATTCCCTTATAATCAATTAATTAAATTTTTATTTAATTAATTACCCTTTCATTTCCCAAATTCACATCATATTATCCCTAAAATTTGAATTAATTTGATTAATTCAATAGTCCAAACCTTAGCCAATTGATTTAATAAATATGAAATATTTATTAAATCAATTTCCCCCTTTTCACTAAATCCAATTAATTAGTTAAAACTATGTTAACTTATTAATTCAGCCTATTATATGACCTATCCCTACCCTAGACAATTAAATAGCTATTATTTAATTGCCTATCCTAGCCTACCTCATCCTAGCCCTAGGATTAATTAAATAAAACCTATGTTTAATTAATCATAATCCCTTCATTTGGGTGGTCAAACTTTGTTTAACACCCTTCCCCACATCCTCCAAATAAAAAATTGAATTAAATCCACATAAGTCAATTTTTTATTTAAAAACATCCCACATCACATTTAATTTTCCTTACACACCCATACTCATTTATTTCCACTTCTCCCCAAATGAATTTTTAATTCATTTACATTCCCCCATATGAATCTTTAATTCAAAAATAATCCTTCACCCCCATGCTCATTTAATAACTCCTTTTCCCAAAATGAATAAAAGATTCACTTTAATTCCTAGCCCTCCATTCATTCAAGATTTGATCTAGGCCCTCCACATCACTTTTATCCTCCACCATTGATCTTCCAAATCAATCTCCACCCTTGGATCAAAATTCCTTCCAAAAATCTATAAATAGAACCTCTCTCCATCCATTTTCATGATCCAAGTTTATGCAAAGTTATTATGCCAAAATCTCCATTGAGCTAGAATAGTGAGTTGTAAATTAAAGTAGCATTTCACATTAGAATCACTTGTCTAGGGATAATCATGTCTTAGGAGCTTGTTTTGGGTGTAAAGGCTTCTTACTCCCTTAATGAGATTGGGTTTGCATGTGAGGTATAACTTTGTGTTTTATGCATTTTGTTTAGTATTTCTACCTTATATGCTTATCTAATCTACATTGGCACGCCTGGTGGGACCCACAAGGTCCAGTTCTAATCCATTTTTTTGTGAGTTTTGTGCAAGGGACGTGTGTTTACAAGTGCAACGCTATCCTACCTTCGCAGCGACACCATCACTGGCTCATTTTAGCGCCATTTCCTATTTTAGCGCTATTTTTGCACAGCACGTTTCCTTTTACTAACTCACTCACATGTCTTTTTTTTATGATCTCCCTGTTGTTTTGGTGTTTAAGTGCTCTCGATTTTCACAGAGATCTTGAAAATACAAGGGGAAGTTATGTCCAAATTTTCATAATAGTCTAAACATACACTTTGGCTTTGTTTTTTGTCTTATTTTTCATTTATTCAGACTAACAAGGCTAATGGGACATCTTGTGTGTGTAGCCTGACCCTCCATTTTTGTTATAAAACCACTTTTTGCAGGTCGGACGCATTCAACCCCGTATCAACGCTATCCACCTAGATTGGCGCTATTTGCAGGTGTAACCAGATTGTCTGATAAGTTGCGCAGTGGCACATTCATAGACCTTATTTAGCGCTATTCCCTACTTTAGCACCTTCACGATATTATATTAGCGCTATGCACTATAATAGCGCCTTATTTGTAATTGTGTAGCGCAATCGTCTGTTTTGGCACTTTCGGGATCTCATATTAGCGTTATTTCTTTAATTAGCACCATCTATATAAGGGTCGGGTTATGTCTGTTTCCTGTCCGTAGTAGTGCTATTGGACCTATATTTTAGCGTTATTTTCAAAACTAACTTTGCTGGTTGTGCAGGTACTGACAAGTGTTTTTGCAGGTCTTTGCTATCATTTCACGGATACTAACAAACTTTTGCAGGGTAGTTTTGTCTCTAGTTTAGCAAAAACACTTCAATTTGCAACTTAAAATGAACCCTTTGCATGCTAGTTACACAATATTTTGATTTGGTGCAATAAAATTGAACAACAACAAATAAATCTTTGTGTGTGTGTGCCCACCATTTAAATTTGGTGTCCTAAAATTTACAATTTGTGTGCCAACAACTATCAAACACTTCAATTTTGGGGGGCTTTAAAAAGAACGACAAATTGCATCAATCAAGTCATTAGGTTAAAAAGAACAACAATTTGCATTATTCATGCATGTAATCAAGAAAATCAAAGTAACTTGTGTGAAGTGTTTTCATGGTTGTATTTGTGGTGTGAAAAGTGTATGCTCTTCCCTCGCACCTTTTTGGTGACCTTGGGAATCAAAAGCTTCTCACTAAACTTGCATTAATCACCCCCAACATAATCCAAAGAACTAAAATGAACCATGTTTAGTGTGATGCACACACAAACAATATGCATGCTCTCCCCTCGCATCTTTGTATGAACTTGGGGATCAAAAGTATCTTTGTGCTTGTATTGCTTTTGTTAATCCTTAGAGGGCCTACCACCCCGCTTCGAAAGGTGGGAACAACCCAAGCGGCATCAAGCTAAAGCCAAGCTCTTCCAAACCACTATATAAAATAAGGTGTTTGTGACGAAAGTCATAGACAATAGGTGTTGTTTTGTTATACCGACAGCCAACCTCCCCAAAATCCCTCCAAGGCGTAACCCTTGGAGGCTGGGAGACTCCATAACGGAGAGTAGCGTTGCCGCATGTATAATCACCTGAACAGATGCCCTTACTACAAACCATTGTTTAGCAAGCCAAAATCCTTCTATTTGTTGATGCAGAAGGGAAACCTTTGAAGTGGCCCTAATTCATGCAGTTCTTAGCCGAGGTAGTAGGGATAATCTAAAGGTTTCGTGAGAGACAAGCCTTATAAGAAACCTGGATCTTGGTATGCATGAAAAGTGTGTGCAATTGTAAGGAGGAGCTAGTGCTACCAAGATCCTGGAGCTACCCGCTTTGAATAGGCATAGCTAGGGGATTCAACAAATATTGTCACATCCTCGCCTTAGGTTGTTCAAAGTGCTTGTTAAATAAAATCACACTTTTTTTACAAAACAAAAGCAAAATCTTGATTATTGTGTGATTATTGTGCTTGAATTGTTTGCAACAAACTTGCCAAGAGACAAACCAAATCATTTGATCACATTCCAAAACAAAGAAAATCTAAAATTGCCATAAAAAAATCTGTCTTTTTAGGACCTCGACAAACACTATCTTGTTTTAGCGCCATCTCTGTCTGACTTTGGTGCCATTTCACCTGTGGATTGGTTCTATTTTTAGATTGACTTGCCTGAAACTGAGACCTATCTAGTTGTGATCTTCACCATCTACTTTGCCATAATCCATATTCACCTTCCAAAAATCCAACAACAGTCTATCCATTTTCTTCAAATTTTTCCAAAATCACACCTTCTCTTTGACCTTAGAGGATTAATCACCACCATTGTTGGACCCCTTTGCTACATCAAACCTACCTCATTTTCATATCCACCTCATCCTTATTAATATTTGCATACCTTTTGGACCAAACCAAAATCCTTGTCATAAGAAAATCATTCCAAAAATCCCCAAAATCTCCCAAATCAAAACATCATCAAAATCCGTCATCCTTTTGAGCTAAAAGTTAGATCTAGATTTCATCCTTCACAGCATATCTTGCTTGGAAAGTCACCTTCCAAGTGAAATCATTATCCCTCTTTGCGTAAGGTCATTAGTCTACCCTAAACAAAGAAAAACATCCATTTTGTGCAACCACAAATCTAGGTCCTACCTAAGCTCAATTTGTTGACTATCAAAATCCTCCATATCAAACATCAAAATCAAACATCAACAAAATCTTTTCAAACCAAACATCATCCATCACCTACCTTGTGGTCCACAAATTTGTGCAAAATCAATATCGTCCATTCGTATCACCCTTAGGTTAAAACCTTTAGACAGACATATCAATCTCTGACCACATCCTCTCTTCTACTCCATCTCACTACCACATCCATCTCTGGGTCCAACACAATCAATTAGATTCTCTAAGGTCTCCATCCCCATCTCACTCTACTTTTAGAAATCAACCCCATATACGTGCATGCCCGTCACAAGATCACAACACAAAAAGAATCAAAAAATGGCAGAATCTTGGCAATATGGTGGCATAGGAATGCCTAACACCAATAGTAGCAACATACCCATCAATCAAAACCCACCTATGTACTCTTACATCCCCCCATATGGTCCCAATGAAAATCCCTTCCATTACTTACAACAATGACCACCACCACCACCACCACCACAAAACATCCCCATCCTATCCCAAGATGATCTAGATGTCTTGAGCTTCACGCAAGACACCGATAACATGGACCTACTTGATAAAATCCTAAGGTTGGACCCAAATAGATATCTTGATCATCTTCTCAAAATTGGTGCTCAACTACCCCTCATCACAACATCATCACAACCATCCACCTCTACAATTGTTCCTACCATATCAAATAACCAAGCATCCACATCCAACACCCAACCCATCATCTCTCAAACGTCAACACCCACTGTATCAACCACCTCCACAACCTCTAATGTCACTACATCTACAATCCCCACAAGTGCCTCCATCCCTACCACCTCCCAACCTGCCATCACATCCACTACCACAACCACCATAAACCCTTCCATGCCACAAATCACCATGGGCATACAAGGCAACATCACGCAAGCAAGTACATCCATGAGTGTGCCCCCACCCAACCCTCAAACCATTGCATACCTATGACAATTATTCTCACAACCACCTTACAATACCTCCAACCCATCCAATGTCCACCTACCCAACGTCAATCCATCCAATATCACGTATCCACATAACCCCATAATATCCTCAACACAACATCAAACCAATCCCCAAATACCACCACACATTCTCCAACAACTCCATGCGTATCAACAACATCAGGCACAAATCAACCAAAACACCAACCTGCAGTACCAATAACTCAACCAAACAAATCCCCAACATCAAATCCCACCCCACCTTCAACATCTCACCAACCAATAGGCCTACACATTCCAACCACAACAACCACAATATCTCACGAACATTGTACAGGCATTGATCCAAAAGGTAGATGACATGCAAACTGGGGGCAAGAGAAAGCACTATTGCTTTAAGGACATTTGCCCCTATCCATTCGATTGCACATTGTATATGCCCCCTTTCGCCAAGAACTTCGAGACACCTAACTTCGACAAATACAAGGGAAAGGGAGACCCTAGAGATCACCTTAGGGAGTTTTACATCGCTTTCTTAGAGGTCTCAAATAATGATACATATCTTATGAGACTCTTTCCAAGAAGCCTCGGCGATCAAGCTACTGAATGGTTCACACATCTTCCCCCAGGCATTAGGACTTTCCCTGAGCTTGCGGAGAAATTTGTAAACCATTTCTCCTACAACTTTGAGCACGAAATGTCTATGACAAACCTTTGCAACACCAAACAAAAAAACAGAGAAGCCTTCGCTTCTTTCTTACAAAGATGGAGAGGCTTAAAAAGCAAACTCCCATGGCCAATTCCTGAAAAACAACTCGTCACCATGTTCGTGACCAATCTCAATCAGGAATTAGGATTCCATTTACAAATTCTTTGTACATCTACCTTTGAAGAGGTCATTGACAAAGGTACCACTATCGAACGGGCCCTCATTGCCAAGGGCTCCATCAAACTGTATGACTACAACAACAACTACTACTACAAATCCAATAACAACACCACCAATACAAACAAAAATGCCAACATGCAATCAAATGACAAATCACGCTATTGGGGGAAGAACAATAACACTTTGAACGATGGCGTCACAAATGTGAAAGCCATCCAACATGTACAGAACCAAACACCTGTGCATACATATGCCACCAATGTAAATAACCAAAGGGGGCAAGCGAAACCACGCAAACCTAGAAGACAATTTACACCCTTAGGGGAACCCATCGAGGACATCCTCGACAGATGTCTCAAGAAAGGTTTGATCATAGTCCCACCTATTAGACCCCATCAAGAGAATGAACTCAAAGCCGCATGGTACAATGAGAATGACTACTGTGAATACCACTGCGTTGTGGGTCATAAAACTGCTGATTGCATGCAACTAAAGAATTGCATCCAAGACCTTATAGATTAAAATCAAGTCAACCTCAATCAAAGCGCCCAACCATAGCCAAATGCCAACCTCAAAGCTTACAAGGATCCACTGCCTAACCATAATAAAGCCTTCTCATCCAACCAAGCATACAATGTCACCCACCACCCGCATCCTATGACTCTAGCGTAGGGCAAATCGAACAATCATCCCACCATGTCAATATAATCACCATTCGAACACAAGCACCTGATTGCGCTATCACAACCCACCGTGGCCGTGTATCCATCCGCACAGCCCCTACCACTAAACATGCCTGCATCCACATTCAATCCCCTACCTCCTCGTCCAACCACACGTCCATCACCTACCCATCAGTATAACCTCCTAGAGCATCTAGGAAAGATACCCGCACAAATCTCCATACTTGAGTTGCTCTGCACATCACCCCTTCATAAGGACGTCCTCGATAAAGCACTCTCGGACACTCAAGTTCCTGCCAACTTGAATGTAACCCAATTCCAATCCATGGTAGGACACATCGCCGCACCTCACCATCTCACATTTTTAGAAAAGGACCTTCCCACTTCTGAACACTTACATAACGACGCCCTACACATCAAAGTCTGTATCAACAAACACACCATTAAAAGAGTCTTAATAGATGGTGGCTCTGGCCTAAACATATGCACTCTAAAACTGCTAAAACACTTGGGGTACTCCGATGTGGTTGTAGACACCAGCGAGTGCATCACAATCAAAGGCTATGATGACACCGAATGGCTCTCTAAAGGCACCGTCAAGCTTCCTATTCAAGTGGGATAGAAAATATTGGAAACAAAATGTTAGGTTCTGGATCTCAACCTCCCCTACAACATTCTTCTCGGCAGACCATGGATTTATGTCATGCAAGCCATCCCATCCAACTTCCATCAATGCCTCAAATTCTCTCACAATGGCACAGAAGTCACTGTCTATGCCGACCCCTGCCCCTTCCAATACTCTAGTTTTCTGGAAGGCCACAACCAAACCTTCTGCCCATACAATAAAGCCACCACCAAAATCACTCCTATAGCTTCCACCTCATACATCGACCCCACCAACATCGCCACCACTTCATCCCAAGCACCTCCACCACCTGAGGTCAAGATCAAGTTCAGCGACATGAGATGTGGGGAATATGACCTACACGGTACATTTTGTGTACATTACCCAATCCCAAAACATTTAGCATCCCAAATACAGGAACAACCAACACAGTCATCATCAAGTGCAAACCATCACCCCTCTTTGAGAAGAAACATCTCCTAGATCAGGATGTACTTGAGGACATATCATCCTGGCTATATAAGGACAAGGAAATAGAACAAGAAGCCCCTACCATACCGACAGACATCTATGGTAAAGGGTCTGAAATAGTCAAAAACATGGGTTACAAAGGACAAGGTGGTATTAGCCTTCATGAGCAGGGGATTGTAGAACCAGTCCAAGCAACAAGAAACCCCTATACCCAAGGGTTAGGATATGGACAAAGACAATGTATCCTCACTACAGGTGAATGTATCTTAGCCGAGGTTGCTATGGTTTCCCCTAACGTCAACAATGTCAATGAAATGGATCATCAAGACTCCTTTAGTGATTTTGCTGATTTCTTTGACTCATCCATATGCACTATCCACACAATCACCACCCTAGCCTCATCATCCAATGACTTACCACTGGTATATCCAGACCTCATAGAATGGGACCAACGAGGACCTCCTGTCTTCGACATAGCACCAAACGATGAGGCCATCGCCGAAATGATGGGGGTCAGAGATCACTTCCCCCTAGGAGATCACTGAGCAGGATATATCATGGAACTCAATCCGGATGCCTATTTCAGGGAGACAACCCTTGCTTCCAGTCATAAAAACATACAAATCAAAAATGGATCTGATGGTGAAAACTATTTTTCAGTAGTATCAGATCCCAAAAAAGTAAAAATAAAAGACTTATCTCCTGGTGAAAACCTCCATGAGGCACTAGGAGATGGAAGCATGGGCCTCCCTGAGATAGACAAAGTCTACCCAGATAGATCACCCATCTTGGTCGAACCAGCCCAGGAGATGAATCTTGGGATGGAGGAATAGCTAAAAATCACATATAGAGCATAATCTCTCAGCATACAGGAGCAAGAGAACTTCTTGTCTTTCTTCACATGCAAAAATTGTAATTTTACATGGACCTATGCATATATGCCAGTGCTAGATCCCACTTTAGTTGTCCATCATCTTGCAGTACGCCCTGATGTGAAACTAGTAAAGCAGAAACTTAGAAAGATGAACTTGGTCAAACCAGCCCAAGAGATGAATCTTGGGATAGAGGAACAGCCGAAAATCACATATAGAACAGAATCTCTCAGTATACAGGAACAAGAGAACTTCTTGTCTTTCTTCACATGCAAAAATTGTAATTTTGCGTGGACCTATGCAGATATGCCAGTGCTAGATCCCACTTTAGTTGTCCATCATCTTGCAGTACGCCCTGATGCAAAACCAGTAAAGCAGAAACTTAGAAAGATGAATCCTCAGGTGGCCCTCCTTGTCAAAGTAGAGCTAAAGAAATTACTAGATGTTAGGTTCATACGCCCAATTGATTATCCTAAATGGGTTTCAAATCTAGTACCAGTTGCTAAACCAGATGGCCGAATCCACTGTTGCACTGATTTTAGAGATCTCAACAAGCCCTGCCCAAAAGATGACTTCCCACTACCAAACATTGACATGATAGTGGATCTCATGGCAGGACATGAAATGTTATCCCTCATGGATGGCTTTTCAGGATATAACCAAATAAAAATTACCGAAGAAGATCAGCACAAAATAGCCTTCATATGCCCATGGGGGACATACTGCTAGGTGGTAATGCCATTTGGCCTGAAAAATGCAGGAGCTACCTATCAAAGAGCCATGACTGTCATCTTTCATGACCTTTTTCACCACCTCATGGAAGACTACGTCGACGACTTACTAGGCAAATCAAAGACAAGAGAAGAACGTCTGGATGTATTGGCCAAGATCTTCGATCGGTTAGAGCAATACAATGTTCATATGAATCCAAAGAAGCGTGTCTTTGGGGTAACTTCTAGCAAACTCTTGGGATACATAGTCTCCAGATGCAGAATCAAGGTAGATCCTACAAAGGTCAAGGCCATAACTGAAATGCCTCCTCCGAAAACATTGAAACAACTAAGAAGCCTGCAGGGAAAACTCGAGTCTATTCATTGGTTCATTGCTCAATTGGCTAATAAATGTCAACCATTCCAGTACCTCCTCAGAAAAGATATAGCTTTTGTCTGGAACACTTAGTGTCAGGATACCTTTGACCAACTAAAAGAATACCTAGCTAATCCTCCTATGCTAACTCCACCAAGGCAAGGCGAACCCCTCCTACTTTACATCTCTGCAACAGAGATAGCTATCGGAGCCTTGCTAGCACAACTCGATGAATAGGGGAAGGAAAGAGCCATCTACTACATCAGTCATACCCTGATCTCTTATGAGCTCAACTATACCCAAATTGAACGAGCATGTCTAGCCCTCGTCTTTACATCACAAAAGTTAAGACACTATATGCTCAATCACAAGACCAAGCTCATTGCTAAAATTGACCCACTGAAATACTACTAAACAGAGCCACTCTTACTAGGAGAATGGCAAAATGGGTCATGATTCTTACTGAGTTTGACATAGAATACACTGAGAGAAAGGCCATCAAAGGACAAGTTATAGCAGATTAGCTAACTGAAGCATCTATTTCGATAGAACATCCTACAATAGTAGAGTTTCTTGATGAAGCTATCTTGACAATCACACCAGCCACAGACACATGGAAGATGTATTTTGATGGATCATACACTCACAGAGGCTTGGGGGCAGTCATCCTGTTTGTTACCCTTCAAGGCGACACAATCCCTAAATCCTTCAAGATCACATTTCCATGTACCAACAACGTAGCAGAGTATGAGGCCCTTATCACAGGTCTCCAAATGGCCATCCAATGGAAAATTGAAAAGCTAACTGTGTATGGTGACTCTCAACTGGTCATCAGGCAGGTAAATAATGAATACAAAACCAAGGATGATAAGCTCCTTCCCTATAAGAAGATGGTCGATGATTTCAAAGATTACTTCGACGACATCCACTTCGAGCAAATCCCAAGGCTCAACAACAAAGCATCAAACGCCATGGCAACCATAGGATCTCTGGTAGACATGAATAAAGATAGAAAGAAATGTGAGTTCTTGATCGAAGAACTCCCCATCCCTGCATATGATGTTCCTTAATCAGAACTAGTGTGAGAAGTCATTGGTCTCCTATCCCCGTGGTACCAATAAACATACTTATACCTCCACAACAACATCCTCCCCCTAATCTATCCACCTCACAAAAAAAATCATTCATCCGTCGAGCCTTCTAATTTGTCCTTGTAGGCAATGCATTATACAAAAGGAGTCTTGATGGTACGCTTCTACGATGTTTAGACTCTAGGTAAGCTGAGGTTACCTTGGAAGAGGTACATGTAGGTATCTGTGGGGCACACTCAAGTGGACCCGTGTTGTCTAAAAAGATCCTCAGGACCAGATATTATTGGCCAACAATGGACAAAGACTCCTACTAGTTTATCAAGAAATGCCTCCCATGTCAACAGCATGGCGATCTCATCCACGCACTAGCACAGGAGTTGCAACCTATCACAACTCCATGGCCTTTCTCATAGTGGGGACTCGACCTCATAGGGAAAATACATCCTCCATCCTCCAATGGCCATAAGTTCATAATCACTGCTACCAAATACTTCACAAAGTGGGTGGAAGCAATACCACTCACCTTCACCACTGGCATCCAAATCTTGAAATTCATCCTCCACTATATCATCTGCTGATATGGTATCCCTCATTCCATTGTCATTGATAATGGAAAGCCCTTCAAAAACCAAGAAGTTCGCACCTTGTGCAAAAAATTTGACATCGAACACCATTTCTCCACACTGTATTACCCTCAAGGAAACAGTCAAGAAGAGGCTTCTAATAAAACCATCCTCCACATTCTCAAGAAGATAGTCAATGAAGCTGGTTGTGACTAGCACCTCCAACTCAACCCTGCCCTTTGGGCCTACCGCACAAGCATCCACACTCCAACAGGAGCCACTCCATTCTCACTAGTATTCAGATCTAAAGCCATTTACCTATAGAGGTTGAGCTCCCATCTCTCCAAATGTCCTTGAAAAACATTATCTATGATGAGGAATACTATGTCACAAGGTTGCATCAACTAGAACTAGTAGATGAGAAACACCTGAATGCATTGAATCACCTACAGGCATATCAAAACTGCCTCAAAAAAAGCTACAACAAGAGGATCAGAAACCAAAAATTTGAGGTAGGTGACCTTGTCCTAATGGAAAATTAGAAGAACTTGCAAGAGTGTCCTAAGCAAGGAAAGTTTGAACCCAATTGGCTAGGACCATATGTCGTCACAACTGACTATGGATCAGGAGCTTATCAGCTTGCAACACCTGAGGGACAGCCTCTGGATGAGCCTATGAACATCCTCCATCTGAAGAAATTTTATGCATAACCCATCTGGTACCCCAAGTCAAAAAATGAAAAAAATAGAAAAATCAAAAACCAAAAAACTAAAAAAATCAAAAATCAAGAAAAATCATAGTGCAATAAAAACTTCCAATGGTGAAAATCACTTTGGTGATGCCTTGGATAAGTACCATGGTGAAAACCTATTTCAGGCACCATGCGTAGTGGCCGGTTCTACCATCTAATAAGTCCTCTTTCTGTCACAACATTCCATATCGCACACATCCCATGGCTTGGAATTTTGAAACATCAAGTCCTATCACCCAACCCATACTATCCCATCCCAAGGCCAACTCATGGAACGAGGATCCTTGTAAGATTCTATTTGTATAGTCACAAAATCAAAAAATCTAAAAACATCACAAAATCATAAGATACAAAAATAATAGAAAATATAGAAAATCCAAAAACCAACGCATCTCATCGCAATCATCAAACATACATCAATCTTCATCATATCACACCCATCCCAAACCATTCCCACATCATCAAGTCTTACCAAGACTACATATTCATTTTTGCCCGCATCTTAAAAGTACCTTGATCCCATGGACATAGGGTATGTAGGCAGTTTGGAATATGAAGGATGTTTCCAGTACTCAAGTATCTAAGATGCACCCATCCAACCCATTTGGATGGTCCCCATTCACTGAGCTTTCTAGATCTAATAAATGATACACATGCTATGTATACACTCCAAACAGGTCCCCTAAAACAAAAATCATCAATCAACATACCAACCATAATCCTACACATGGCCAAACTGTCCTTTTGCCCACCTCTCGAAAACCTCCAATCAAAATCCATCTGATTCATGTCCTAGGATATATCTTTCCTACAATGGACAAAAATCTGTCATCCTATCAACATGTCTCTTGGCAAGAGTACAACAAAGGCTATTTGTATCTTTTCGTCAGTCCTTTTGATTATTGATTTTTATCTCTTTGTCTCACTCTAGCTCATCTCTAAAGCTATCTCATTATATCATGGTAAGAGGCGGACAACACCTAGAGTAGACATGGTCATTATTTTTGTATGATGTGCTTGTGGATTGGTTTCATTACTCTAGGAATAGTATTCATATCTTGAAGCCTGGGTCAGTTCTAGCATGATGTGTCCCATTTACATATACAGACATCAAAACCTTATATGCATTATTCGCACTCATCGCTAGGAGTCCCCTTCCTAGGCTAGACAAGATTATACTACCTTGGGCATGCATGAAATCAACCTATTGTTTGTGGGTCTAGTCCATGCAATCATAGGATATACATCATCACCTAGGTCATTTCATACCTTTGTGAACTGTATCCTACATTGCTATAGAAAACTAAGAAATGCTCTCAATTAATCTTTTGTAACTACTGTTACTAGCTCAAAATCATCATCCTAATCACTCATTCAATTATCCCATCTCGGCCTAGATTTGATAATCACTTTCCCCCCACCCCCCACCAATCCAATCCCCTCACTAATCCCATTCCCCCAACTAACTCCCACCTAACACACCCTGAACCAAAGTAAATCCCCCCTCAATGATATGGTGTCTTGTGACCTAACAATCCTCTCGTCTCCCCACCCTGATCCTCTAGACACTCCCAATCCTACCCATACCCACCTATCCAACCCTATCCTCTCCCCACCTAGTCCCCTTCCCCATAGCCCCACCACTCAGGGTCAAACAAAGAACATCATGTGTATCAAGACTGGATCATCTCACCTATCACCTAGTTTGCATACCACCTATCACCTAAACTGCATCTAGCATATCATTTAGCTACATGTCATGATCATTTAGTTGCATATCATTTAGATTCATTTTAATCCATCTAAATTGCATATCATTTAGATTCATTTTAATCCATCTAAATTGCATATCATTTAGGTTCATTTTAACCATCTAAAATTGCATATAATTTAGATTCATTTTAACCATCTAAATTGCATATCATTTAGGTGCATTTTATCCATTTAAATTGCATATCATTTAGATTCATTTTAACCATCTAAATTGCATATCATTTAGGTGCATTTTATCCATTTAAATTGCATATCATTTAGGTGCATTTTAATCCATCTAAATTGCATATCATTTAGGTTCATTTTAACCATCTAAAATTGCATATCATTTAGATTCATTTTAACCATCTAAATTGCATATCATTTAGGTGCATTTTATCCATTTAAATTGCATATCATTTAGATTCATTTTAACCATCTAAATTGCATATCATTTAGGTGCATTTTATCCATTTAAATTGCATATCATTTAGATTCATTTTAACCATCTAAATTGCATATCATTTAGGTTCATTTTATCCATTTAAATTACATATCATTTAGGTTCATTTTTCACTTAAGTTGCCCATCATTTAGGTTCATTCCAAATCATTTAAAATTACATAAACATTAAATAAATCATCACATTTGCACTACATTCCATATATCATCTCATCAACACTTAGTCACATTACATCATCATATAAATGTATTTAATAATCATCTAGCTGCATATGCATATTTTCATACATAAACATACATTTTCATTACATCACATTATTGCATCCATAATAAATGTTTCTGAAACATTCATTTGCATTAGACATCATATAGACCATAAAATCACAACACCATGCATGTATCACAATCAATCCATCATAAATACATCCATAAAATCAAAACCATACTTTCATAAACATAACACATCCATAGCATATAAAATCCATAAAGAAATACTGCATCCATCACATAGGCATCATCATAATAGAGCATCATAATCATAAGCATTATTAACCATCAAAAAACATCGTATCATATATAAATCATGACAAAAAATGTACATTGCCCATGTATACAACAAAAAAAATAGTGTCCTGATACAAAATGCCTCCAACGGCTAACATGATATGACTATCACATGGAGGATCCTCTCTCCGAGGGAGTGGGAGACTCTGACCCTGGTTGAGGCTATGATCCTGTCGGCAGCTGTGGCTATGGCTGTGCCTGCACCTATGGAACCTACTGGGGCACATGTGAGGGAGGAGGCATCATCTGCTGAACTGACTAAATAGATCTTGATCTATGTGATCTCGATGCCCTCGATCCACTGACCCAGCTATAGCTCGGTGCTCACTACTCTGCTAGCACAGCTGCATAATACAGCCCCCAATAATACTCCATCCGTCCCCTAGTCTCTATCAACTCTCCCTATACCTGAGACATCTGAACCTAAGACTAGGACAGCTGTGTCTACATCAATGTCAGAATTGGGGCTAGCCTAGCCCCTGATGCCTGTAGACTACCCACTCTAGTCTCTAATTGTTGAGCCCTAGCGAGTGCTACATCTCACTCCCCTGTCAATGTGACTATGTCACCCTGTGCCTGTGCTAGCTGTGCCTACAACGCAGCCACCTGCTCATCTAATCCATCCAACAGAGCTACTGTGGCCCATAACTACTCCAACTCTACCTCACGGCTCTCCAATGCCTCCTATAGGCTCGCCACCTATGCTCTCGGGGTCTCCATCTCCTCCTCCTCATCCCATGGCCTCTGACGAGGTGTAAGCCTCTCACCCTCTACCTCTCCAGCTGTCCCTGAGGGGCCTGCCTGCTGCCCTCCCAAAATAACCTACTGCTACCCTACCTATGGTGGGGATAAATCACCCACATCCACCCTCGGCTGTCCCCCATGCCGCCGAGGTCCTCTAGGTTGTTGCCCTGCTCCAACCTGCACCTGCTTAGCAGGAACCTGCTGCCCCACCTGCCCCTGTCCTGCTGCCACCACCGCCAACACATCTATCGGCCGGCCATCCCTACCAACCAACCTCTCCTCTCCATCCTCTCCAATCTCCATGAGGACATCCTCAATAATCTCCTCCCCCTCCTCCAGGAGGTCATCCCCATCCGAGTCATCCCCATCGTCATTCAAATCATCATCACCATCTAGCCCCGCTGCCTCCTCTACCGAGACTGCCTCCTCCACTGGGTCCGTCAACCGACTAGGCCGATGCATCTGCCACCATATATCATATGTAGGCATAGTCCCTGCATCCCTAACTGTGTTCCTCCAATCCCACCGTACTGGCCGTAGGGCTCCAAAATTAGCTAGGGTGACCTGTGGCTGTATGGCTGCAGGCCAGAAGGCCACATCTCGAGGGGTCCACGCAAATATAGCCATCTGCTGCGGAGTGTCGTATCTCAAACCAAACTGTCGTATGACCCGTGAGGGTAGATACATATCTATAGTATGGTCTCCTCGACCCATAAGGTACCACTATTGAAACGCAAAAGGGAGATGAATATCATCATTTGGCCATGGCTCTATGCCGATATACAGTCGCCAGGTCACACTAATCACATCATCTAACATCCTCCTCTAGTACCATACTTGTCCATTGTATGTATACTCTGCATCTCGATATAAAAACACAAAGGCCTCAAAAGGCCACCGATAATATCCACATGTTGGCCTGGTAACTGTGATATGCTCCCAGATCCATACATAAAGCAGAGTGACCCCAGCCGATAACACTGAATCATGCAGGTAGGTGACTATTTGCATCTCATGGTATAATTGCCCAAGCATCATAGGCCCCCAGGCATAGATGGTCTCATGCCTCACCATCCCCTCTATCACCCCCCAACCAACTGGAAAACCCCTGCCTTGCCTGTCAGGCATCATAACTCCTCCAATCAACACACATAGAAATAAGGAAAAGGGATCTGCACCTGCAGCCAGCGTCCCCTCATAGCTCATCTCTCTCCCATCCACTAAGAGAACAATGTGATCTACACCAAAAACTTTGATTAGGGCACTCTGCCCCCTCCTCGTGTCATATCAAACCCACTGACCTCGAATAGGTAGCTTGAGGATGCGATAAACATCCTCAAGTGTAATGGTGATCTCCCCCATCGGCAACAAAAAGTTGCATGTCTCTGAACGATATCGCTCCACCGCAGCTGTCATCAGAGCTCGATGAACTCATAACACGAGCATCAACGCCACTGTCAGAAGCCCTAATCTAGCCAGTCGGGCCCGTATAACAGCGTCAAAATGATTAAACAATGCCATCACATATGGTACGCATCGCTCCCTCGAGTACAATATAAATCAGAGTGTATCCTACATCCACAACTTTATGGTCAGATATCGACCTATCTTTTTCTAAACCAACCCCTTTTCTTCTAATGTCTCAAAAGCCAGCAGACAACCCCTTGTGCCATTTTCAAAATGGCACTACAACTTCCTCTTAATAGTGCTATTACAGAAAATAGCACCACTGCGCAAATCTCTTTGCGCTATTCCAACCAATAGCGCTACTGTGTGCTATTCATAGCGCCATTTCACAAAATGGCGTCAATTGATGATTTGGCGCTAATTCAAACAATAGCGCCAAATCCCCCAAAAGTGCTAATTAACTACATAGAGCTAATCCCATAAATTGCACTAAAATAAACAATAGCGCTATTTCTAATGATGGTACTATTCTAGAGTATAGCACCACTTTAACCCCAATTTAGTGCTAAAAATGCTATATCCCATTCTTCTAAGAATTGCGCTAATCCAGACGATAACACTAAAATACCTACCAAATGGTGACAAACTGCCCTAACCGTACCTTGGCAGATAGTGCCAAGCCAGAGGATGGCACTAATATGCCTTCCCGTTGGTGCTACACGCTCCAATCCCAAACCCCAAACCCCAAAAAAATGCACATAAAATGAAAAAATTACAAAGTCAGGGTTAGACCCTACTTGAGGTCCAGCCTCCGGTGCCCACCCAAACTCTCAGAACCGCTCTGAAATGTGTCGAAGTCACAGAAACTGGGGGTTACGATCAGCCATCTCTCCTTCACTCTTTCTTCTCCAAAGTCAAAAGTGTACAAATGTGGCACTCTAAGGGCCCACTTTTCCTAATATAGTGGGCCATGTCATTCTTCCACCCCCTCTTTTTCCATCCATGGTGCAGATCTTAGCCTTTTTCCTCCATTTTTCTTCCCGTCATCCTTTTTTCCCATCCCCTATCCAACTTTCACTCCCCTCGCATCTTTTTCGAGAACTTGCCTAGAAAATTTTTATTTTCCCACTGCCCTCTCAACGGGGCATCCCTTATCCATCTCATACCTTCCCGGCAGCTGGGGCATAATTTTCTTCGACCTGACGCCACTTCCCTCCTAGGTCCTGACACCATGTCAAAGAGGGGCAAATGTAGACACCTAAAAATATCTTTTACCATCAAACCGACTCCTGACATCCCTAAACATACCAAATTCCCTTCTAATCAATTAATTAAATTTTTATTTAATTAATTACCCCTTTCATTTCCCAAATTCACATCATATTATCCCCAAAATTTGAATTAATTTGATTAATTCAATAGTCCAAACCTTAGCCAATTGATTTAATAAATATGAAATATTTATTAAATCAATTTCCCCCTTTTCACTAAATCCAATTAATTAGTTAAAACCATGTTAACTAATTAATTCAGCCTATTAATTGACCTATCCCTACCCTAGACAATTAAATAGCTATTATTTAATTGCCTATCCTAGCCTACCTCATCCTAGCCCAGGATTAATTAAATAAAACCTATGTTTAATTAATCCTAACCCCTTCATTTGGGTGGTCAAACCTTGTTTAACGCCCTTCCCCACATCCTCCAAATAAAAAATTGAATTAAATCCACATAAGTCAATTTTTTATTTAAAAACATCCCACATCACATTTAATTTTCCTTACACACCCATACTCATTTATTTCCACTTCTCCCCAATTGAATTTTTAATTCATTTATATTCCCCCGTATGAATATTTAATTCAAAAATAATCCTTCACCCCCATGCTCATTTAATAACTCCTTTTCCCAAAATGAATAAAAGATTCACTTTTATTCCTAGCCCTCCATTCATTCATGTTTTGATCTAGGCCCTCCACATCACTTTTATCCTCCACCATTGATCTTCCAAATCAATCTCCACCCTTGGATCAAAATCCCTTCCAAAAATCTATAAATAGAACCTCTCTCCATCCATTTTTATGATCCAAGTTTATGCAAAGTTATTATGCCAAAATCTCTATTGAGCTAGAATAGTGAGTTGCAAATTAGAGTAGCATTTCACATTAGAATCACTTGTCTAGGGATAATCATGTCTTAGGAGCTTGTTTTGGGTGCAAAGGCTTCTTCCTCCCTTGATGAGATTGGGTTTGCATGTGAGGTATAACTTTGTGTTTTATGCATTTTGTTTAGTGTTTCTACCTTATTTGCTTATCTAATCTACATGCATATATGTGGAGAGGTCTTCACTTCTCATCCTCACGATGAGGAATAATAATCATCCAAGATAAGAATCAAAATTACATGTCAAGTAAATACTTTCCAAATCATCGAATCATTTTGTATGGAAACATCCAAGAAAATATATATCATCGATCACAAGAAGATACATCTGAATATTGTGGTACGGTGGAAGCAACAGCAAATAACTCTTGTCTTTCCAAGCATCGATACAAGCTTTGGATATCATCATTAACTCATACAAGAATATCTTTCAAGGCTGCAGTCCAGACAATAACAACAAGTAAGCATCTTCATATTATTCTTATTGTCTATGTCTAATCGACTGTCACACTGGCCCAGGTATGAAGAAATTGTTATTTCTATTTCATTCATGACTATGATAGCATTTGTTTTTATACAGTCAGTCACTGATAATATAATGTGTAGTTAGTCATACTCATTTGCTCATAATATTGTATTTTGTATCAGTTATGATAAACTCTGATTTATGAACAATCATATGCTTGTTCTCATAAATGCATCTGTCATGATAACCTTAATTTATTCACAACCATTCTTAGTAATGAAATGTGTATATTGCATTATCCATGATGATATAATCATCATGAATAATGAAGTGTAAATAGTCATATAGAATGATCATTTATAATATCTTTGTTATGCAATAACTCAAGTGATTTATCTTGTAAACATTTATGTATAATGATATGTGATTTGCTAACCTCATATGAGAGGTGAAAGGAAAAGTACCAAGAGGCCACTTGGGTAATATTAAGGCCTTTGTCACATGAGGTATAAGGTACCCATGATGCAAAGGATGCTTATCACATAGAGGCCTTGTCACATGAGGTATAAGGTACCCATAGTGCAAGGATAGTGATGTATAGGCCTTGGTTACTTGATGTAAGGTATCATAAGAGTACCAAGGAGTCTCAAGAGGCCTTGACTCTAAGGTATTAAGGATACCATATTGAGTCTAAGAATAGAGACATTAGAGCCCCACAATGGATAATGGTAGCTCTCCTCTAATCTCCCATAGGTTTTTAACAAATGACATATGAATAGATAAATAGATTGAAATGTATATTGATTCAAATCACAGATCATGTGAAATGTCATGATAAGAATATGCAAGGCATATGAATAATGATCATAAGATTAACTTGTGAAATGTGAATGAAAGATAATGAGCATTGAAACCAATCATAAGATTAACAATAATGATATGCATCGAAAGTAACTATGGATTCATAGTAGTGATATTAATGGAAAATGATCATAGATGAATAATAGTGATCTGCATATTAATGTATTGATAGTAAACAATGATGAACTAAGTTATGGATTGACAATTAATCATAGAAATGATAAAGAAATGTTCTATGTGTGAATTATATATATATATTGGCTTTAAATGAAAATAGACTTATGTTCTTTTGCTGCAAGTTGAAATTTGTGAACAAGGAAAAAAAGAATTATGATTTGTGACAAGGTGACATTACAATTGGTATCAGAGCAGTCATCCTTCTATCCTGTGAATGATAAGCATTTATTATTATTAATTGATTATAGTCTATGTTATTAACATCGGTGATTGTAGGGATTGAATATGCACGCAAAGGTAACATTACATTTGTATAAATTATCATTAATGATGATTCTTATGAAATGACTTCATTAGGGAATTGATCTTTAAAGGGTACCAACATCTATTTCTAGGAATTATTCTTGTTTGTAGATTGAGAAACCAAGGATATCCTAAAGAGAACATTATAAGATTCATATGACTCCCACCTTGTGTATTACTTGTTTTCTTGCCTAAACTTCCTTTCCTTACTTGTATACTCTGTGTGTATTTATGTATATGTTTTGTGTGTATTTACGTCATGATTTATGTCTGTGTTCATGTGTGTTTTACGTGTATTACATCTTATTTGTGTAATCTTTTGTCTTTCTATGCATTACTTCTTTCCTTGATTGTATGTGTGAGCCACTTGGACATTTATGTAAATGATTGGTGTGTATCCCTCATTGAGTTTGTATACATAACTCATGTCATAATTCTTCATGAGTACTCAAGTAAGATGATCCATGCCTACATGTGTATGCTTATACCCTCTCACTACATGCTTCATAAGTAGTCATACTTGTGCCCTCATGCTTGGTGTGTATTAGAGTATTCCTATATGTATATGAACACTTCAAGGGTTAAAGTGTATTTGCTAAGTTTATGACTATGAACTTGTAATTGTATGGTATTTAAAAATTGTATACTCTATGCTTTGTATTCAAGTATGATTATGAATTTGAGTGCATACTCTATGACTTGCACTTGTATGCTTTGTCTACTTTGTCTGCATGTATACCTAATGTGTGGTGGATGCTCTATAAGTGTATTTGTTTCAAGTGTATGCTTTTATATTCAAATGTGTGCTTTTGTATGACTGTATTTAATACTCTATGATTGTATTGACATGTATACTCTATGGTGTGTATTTGTATTTGAGTGTATGCTTCATACTTCACAAATATGTATTCATGTCTTATGTATATATGAACATCTCATGGTTTAAGGGTATGCTTTTGCGATTCTATTCTTGTGCATGCTCTATGAATTTAAAATTGTCTTTGAAATTTAGTGAATGTAAATACTCCATGATTTTTGCAATTGTATGACTTGTATTTGCAATTGTATAAAGTGTAACTGTATGGTTTGTATTCATATGCATATGATTGTGTATGACTTGTATTCAAGTGTGAATATGTATTCAAATGCACACTCCATGACTTGTATCTGTATACTCTATGAATGCATTTATATTCTATACTTTGTAATTGAATTTGAATGTATGACATATGATTGTATTTGTATGTGATTTCTATGACTTATGATTGTATGCTCTATGATTTTATGATTGTATTCAAGCATATACTATGTGAATGTATTTATGCTTTGTAATTGTAATTGAGTGTATATTCCATGACTTGCAATTGTATTTGAGTATGCCATGTAATTGAATACTCTATGAATTGTATTTGAGTGTGTACTCTATGACTTGTACTCTATCACTTGTATTTGTATGATTGTGATCGCATATGCCTTGTATTTGTATTTGAGTGTATATTCTATACCTTATACTCTATGACTTGTATTTGATTGTATACTTTGGGACTATGTGTAATCGAGTGAATTCTCCATGACTTTGAGTGTTCAAATGTATGCTACATGATTTAAGTCTACTCCATGACTTATGTATGTTCACATGCATACCTTATGACTTGTATTCATGTGTGTATTCTTCTGAAACACTCTATGACTCATGTGTGCTTCATGACTTACGTGTATGCATACTTCATAGTCCATGCTTCCTATGTATACTTTATGTATTACTTGTATTCACGTAAATACTGGATGACTTGTATTCATACTTGTGACTTGTGTGTATTCATACATATATTTGTAACTTACTTGTATACCTTGTGATTTACATGTATTCATGTCTATCAATCGTGACTTATGTGGGTATACCTTGTGACCAACCTATACTTCATGTGCACTTCACACTTAGTATCTTACGTATGTTCATACACTTCATTCTTCGTTTACTATGCATGCTCCATGCTTCAAATATACTTAGGTGTACACTTCGTATTTTATATCCTACGTATATACTTCATGTATCACATACACTCCATGTATTACATATGTGTTACTATACATGTAAGATTACTTATAAAAAGGCCAAATCTCTAGAGTCTTATTTGACAAACGCCTCTTGGGTTAAGGAGCTATAACAAATTAACTTACATAATAATAAGAATCATATCTAGTAAAGTAAAAGTGTGACTTCATCAAATTTGAGACTAATCTAGGACCATGACAATTTTTGAACTATCCTAGTTTGATTGCTTGAGGACAAGCAATTTCGAGTGGGGAGGGCTATCATGTCCCCATATTAAGGAATTGTTTAAATTAAAGATTTAAACATCATGATGAAAAATTGATTTCGTAAAATACCAATTTGGATGATGGAAATAATTACATATATTATTAATATATTATTATTAAATAATGTTATAATAATATTATATTAATAACGAATATTATTATATTAATATAATTACAAATATAAATATTATCAATACAAATAATATAATATAAAGATTATAATAATATATAAAATTATTATTATAAGAAGCAATTATAAATAATATATATATTATCATAATATATATATATGTTAGTATATTAATAATGATATAATAGTATAATAACAATAAATGATATATAATAAATAATATATAATGATAATAATATAATATTAATAAATTAATAATTATGGATATGAATAAATAAGATATTAATAAAAGTATGATATTTGAATATATGATAATATTTAAAATAAGTTATAATATTGAAATCTACAAAACTTATGGGCAGGGGCCCTGGCTCGATTGGCTAAGTAATTCCATTGCGGTAAAGATGGTCACGAGGTCCAGTCTCCCCCCTGCCCACCTGATATTGTAGCTGGTTCATAGCTCCGGTCAAAAGCATTTACCCATGAATAAAAAAAATCTACAAAACTTATAAAGTAACCATATTAATATTATAGATAGGGACTGATCCCTTATCAAAAAGGAAAAGACAAAGAAAATTAACAAATGAAAAGGCAGATGTTACTGATAAATAAGCTAACAACCGTAAGATATCATATGGAGTATAGTTTAAAAGGGGCAGCGCTTGGGAGAGTCATGATCTTTAAGAAGACACTTTTTCATCATAACGAAAAGGCATATATGTGGAGAGGTCTTCACTTCTCATCCTCACGACGGGGAATAATAATCATCCAAGATATAAGCATCAAATTACATGTCAAGTAATTACTTTCCAAATCATCAAATCATTTTGTATGGAAACATCCAAGAAAATATATATCATCGATCACAAGAAGATACATCTGAATATTGTGGTACAGTGGAAGCAACAACAAATAACTCTTATCTTTCCAAGCATCAATCGAAGCTTTGGATATCATCATTAACTGATATAAGAATATTTTTCAAGACTGCAGTCTAGTCAATAACAACAAGTAAGCATCTTCATATTATTCTTACTCTCTATGTCTGATCGGCTGTCATACTGGCCCAGGTATGAAGAAATTGTTATTTTTATTTCATTCATGACTATGATAGCATTTGTTCTTATACAGTCAATCACTGATAATATAATGTGTAGTCAGTCATACTCATTTTTTCATAATAATGTATTTTGTATCAGTTATGATAAACTCTGATTTATGAACAATCATATGCTTGTTCTCATAAATGCATCTATCATGATAACCTTGATTTATGCACAACCATTCTTAGTAATGAAATGTGTACATTCCATTATCCATGATTATATAATCATCATGAATAATGAAGTGTAAACAATCATATAGAATGATCATTTATAATATCTCTGTTATGTAATAATTCAAGTGATTTATCTTGTAAACAATTATGTATAATGATATGTGATTTGCTAACCTCATATGAGAGGTGAAAGGAAAAGTACCAAGAGGCCACATGGGTAATATTATGGCCTTTGTCAAATGAGGTATAACGTACCCATGATGCAAAGGATGCTTATCACAAAGAGGCCTTGTCACATGAGGTATAAGGTACCCATAGTGCAAGGATAGTGATGTATAGGCCTTAGTTACTTGATGTAAGGCATCATAAGAGTACCAATGAGTCTCAAGAGGCCTTGACTCTAAGGTATTAAGGATACCATATTGAGTCTAAGGATAGAGAAATTAGAGCCCCATAGTGGATAATGGTAGCTCTCCTCTAATCTCCCATAGGTTGTTAACAAATGACATATGAATAGATAAATAGATTGAAATGTATATTGATGAAAATCAAAGATCATGTGAAATGTCATGATAAGAATATGCAAGGCATATGAACAATGATCATAAGATTAACTTGTGAAATGTAAATGAAAGATAACGAGCATTGAAAGAAATCATAAGATTAACAATAATGATATGCATTGAAAGTAACTATGGATTCATAGTAGTTATATTAATGGAAAATGATCATAGATGAATAATAGTGATCTGCATATTAATGTATTGATAGTAATCAATGATGAACTAAGTTATGGATTAACAATTAATCATAGAAATGATAAAGCAATGTTCTATGTTTAAGGAAATGTGAGCATCTCAGAATGTATTTCTAAGAACAGTGGTGTCTTGGACAGATTTAAATTCTTTTCAATTGCTTCAAAAACACGCACAACTATGCCATTAAAGTAGAAACTGACATAGAACATTTCCAACATTGACCCTTAGAGGAAAGCACAAGCAAACATTAACCAATTTCAACAGCAAAGACATTAAACATGAAAGATAGAACAAGAACACAGATTTACGTGGGGAAAACCCTTATAGGTAAAAAACCCCACACTCCAAATCATAGAGCCATTGTATTATTTAGCAACCAAACAGTTACAGTACATTTACAGGCTCATAGCCTTTACAGGAGATTAACATCTTGTTCCTTCTAAAGAATATCTAACAGTATAACCCTACACAAAGTTCTCTAGCACTCGGTTGGTTCTTCATACTGTTATCATGCCACAAATAGCACACAGTACAGAACTTCACCTTCTCGGCCAGAACCCTTTCACCTAAACTCTATTTACACTCTCTCCTCAGTCCTTTTACATACTGTTAACATGTTGCGTACAACATACAACATAGGACTTCACAAAAGGAGAAAACTAGAGCTCACCAGATTGATTGCACCATCCAACTCTCTCACACTCTATTGATTCCCAGTTGCTTTTAGCAATCCAATCGAATCAACTGTCCGAGCAACCAACCATTTCAGTTACGCTCACCAACCGTCCAAACTACCATTTCTGACTATTTGTATTCGTGATATTAGTCCCACATGCATCCGTCGACAAACACATCAATTGTATATATGTACGAACACATGGTAAGTTTATCATCGGTACTTTTGCTGACAAGACCAAGCAGCTCACTGAACATTGAAAAAACCTTGGCCGACGTCTTCATTGGAGTGACCGAAACCCTTTGACGTGACTACTTCCTTCTTCACCGACAATGTTTCTCCTACCGATGCCCAAACCTTAATCCTACGGCATGACCGGCAAGATTAGAAAGACTTCTCAATGCTGGGCTGATAGTTGTTCTTACGTCAATGGTCTTCACACCGACCACATCATTGTCAAGAAACAGATCATCGATGACATTATTTTCATCTGCACCGATAGTAAACTTCATACCAATGACTGTTCATGTTGAACCATTGAACTTGATGAACTCCTGAATGGTTCAATGAACTCTTGAACTATTGAACCTGACGAACGAGGTTCAAACCTTCATCGAAGTAACCAATGCATATCGGTTGAACCATTGAACCTGATGAACCATTGAACCTGACGGATGAAGTTCAAACCTTCATCGAAGTAACCAATGCATATCGGTTGAACCATTGAACCCGATGAACCATTGAACCCAATGGATGAAGTTTAAACCTTCATCAAAGTAACCAATGCATATTGGTTGAACCATTGAAACTGATGAACCATTGAACCTGACAGACAAAGTTCAAACCTTCATCGAAGTAACCAATGCATATCGGTTGAACCATTGAACCCAATGAACCATTGAGCCATTGAACCTGTAATCTGAGTCACAAGTACTCAACATTCTCCCACTTGATGAAGGAATTACAAGAAACCATCAATGCTCAGAACCAAAGTTAAAACCGCCTCCACTCCACTGTGCTCACAAGCTACACAAAAGCTTCAACTTCAAAACTTCTAAAACATAGTCATGAAACCATCCTCAAAAAAACAAGATAGAACATCATCTAGAACAATAGTCAGAAAGCTAACTGCCCTCATCCAACTGAACAAAACCAACGTGACTGAAAATAGCACACACAGCCAGTGCTAAAACATCCAATCACTCATATCTTGAAGGTATGAACATCAGTAGACTCATGCCACCTACACATACACCCTTCAACTACAAATATAAGCTCCATGTGTCAACCAGTCAAAGAAGACCAAACACATCAAGAACTCCCACTGCATGGGTAATGCAGATCTAAAAAAGATCATGGCATAAAAAATCCACCAATAGCATTACATAGAAAGTGTAAATATCATGTAGTACCAAGAAAACATCCACCATGATGTGTAAATCAATAACCTGCAGGAAGAACTCCTCACCACTAGTCCAAAGCTCCCCATGTTCTCCACATCCAACAAAAGAAAGAGATAACAAAACTTCCATGTCATCACCCAAGAGCATAAGTGAAAACACATGACCACAAACAAGTGATCATCTCAGCTCCAATCAAATCTCAAACCAATGTAGTGTGAAACAAACCATCTAGGAAGATAACCAGAACCATAGAGAGTAACTCTGCACATCGTATACCTATAGACAATCCATCTACATACACCTTTGAACACCAACAATGTCAAGTATGATCTCCTTCAAAACACCCCAAAGAGAACAGCATAACAATACCCAAACAAACATTCAATCTCAAGAGATCAAATTTAGCATATATATCATGTATCTAACATGGATGTAAGCCTCTCAAACCAAAGAAGATCAAACTAATGCATTTCCCATTTTAGGAAATCAGCACATAAAACTATCTCCTAACAATTCTCATCAATGTAGAATAAATTTAAACTCAAATGCAAAAGGAAATAAACATGCTATCCATCTCTCACAATGAATCCTCCAGAACCATCTATGAGCAGTTCAAGATCCATATCTATTAAAGAAAGCATAAAATACCTGAGGGGAACAATGGGCAATACCTCTCAAGTAATAAACTACCGATGTGAGGCCGATTATTTTACCTTCCTTATTTTGATCATTATGCTTTTCAGTTGATGACATTATCAGACTTTTAGTGACTATGGTTTCATTATGCAGATTTGATTTCATCACCTAGTTATGATAGGACATTGATTAGACATATGTGATTCAATTTGATCAGATTTCATGATATTTTGCGATTCGATATATGAGATATATTAGATGATGTTTTGTGATGAGATTCTAGTTATTTATGTGATGTGGACTATTTGACATGTGATTGAAAAATACAGTTTAATTTGGAATTATGTATTCATGATTATTGTTGTATTCCATTGCATGAATTTAATTCCAATTGCTTCGGCTATGATTATTCATGATATGATTGACACTTGATCGAGATGTGCAGGTTTTACATTCCCTAGCCACGGGAACTTGGGGGTAGAATTCACATCAATGTTATCCCCTGTGAAACCGATCCATTCCCAAGAGGGATAAGGATCATGTTTGAAATTGAATGTGATTTAAGTGCTTAATTTAATTTTTAATCTTTTGGCCTAGTACCCTTTGTTAAATTAGTCAATAATAAGTGTTGTATAAATTTTACTTGATTTACACCACTTGGTATTTATTTTATTTTTTGAGGCCATTTAAAGTGGATTTATGACCCCTTTGTGAACCATAGTGTCCCAAAAGTTACCCTAGGTGGTTACCCATGGGTCTAGGGTCAAATTGGACTAACTAACCCTTGGATTAACTCACTTTTGGTCACTCTAAACTATGGTTTAGTCAAGGTGACGAAATTTGAAATTAGGGAAGGTGGGAGATGAGTCATGCTTTGGGAAAGACTCATCTCCCTTCCCAAAGTTTGGGAATCCTTTCCCAAGGAAGACTTGGGATGTCCCCAAGACTCGCAAGTGTGTGGGAGCTTCCTCCAAGACTCTCACACACATGTGAGAGCTTCTTGGAGGGAGATGGCTCTTTGAGAGAATAAGAGGATGCCATATGGCATCGCTTATCCTATTGGAGGTTTGAGTGGGAATGCCACCTCACCACTTGTCCTCTCACACATGTGTGAGAGCACAAGTGGATAAGGTGAGGATTGAGATGGAATGGGAGGATGACACTTGTCATCCTCACACTTCCTCTCCCTTGCAAGTGGCATTGGGGGAGGAAGGAGAAGGTGACAAGTGTTACCTTCTCATTCCTCAAGGCCAAATTGATGGCCTATATTATCTCCTCTTGTTGAGGAGTGTGGCATTCTGGCATTTTTGAGTTTTCTTCTATTTTGGAGGAATTTGGGGAAAATTGGAGGATTCTTAGAGATTGGAAGGTTTGGGAAATCTTGGAGCTCTTCACCAAACGTGCTTCCATTATAGGGCTTTGAAGGTAAGCCTCTTAAACTTTGTTTCTTCACCCTTGCTTATTTAGTGTGTTGTGTTGAGGTTTTTGGTTGTTTTGTTGTTTGCATTGTTTTTGTGTGGGATGGGAGTATGGTGAGAGCACCTCCAATGGAGGTAATGCTCAACTTATTTGGGTAAGGGAAAGGAACCTCCTTGAGGTCACTCCCACATTGTGTATTTATGCCTTGAGGGCTTTTATTTGTTGAGGAGATTATTGAATGGAAAGAGTGCCATGGAGATTATTTTGTGATTTTGTGGAGAGTGGTGTTTTAGAGATTTTGGCTTGAGGCCATGAGCTTGATATTTTATCATTTGGGAGGCCTTTGAAGTTGAGGGGTCCATTCCCTACCCTCATCAAACTCATTTTCATGAGTTGAGTTTTGTGTTAAACCTATGGGCTAATTTTTGTGTTGTTGTGTTTGATTTTTGTTGTGGAATGTTGCACTCATGTGAATCCCTACCTTCCTAGCTCGGGGGTGACCCACTTGCGGGTCTACAGTAGGGAGAAGAGATTTTCCTAGTGGCCGGATTATTCTTCTTTTGGTTGTGTTATTTGCAGGTTTTGAGTGAAGAAATGAAGTTGTTGAGGAGCTCTTTTTGTGTGGCTTTTGAAGTACTTTATTGGCTGTTTTAGCCATGGCCATTGTGGCCTTATTGTAAAATTGTTTTGTTATCTTTGCCATGAGTTTGTCTATAATAAATGTTGTAACAAAGGCATTCTTTATATTTAATTAGAAGGTTGTTTATTTTCCTATGTTGGGAGTTAAGGTTTGAGAAATGCATGAAAAATTTTATTGATATTTCTGGCATTAATCTTGCAAATATATATATATATATATATATGAATGTTGTCAAATGAAAGTTATTGCATGCCAGAAAGAGAAAGGTTGTGATTAATTATCTATTTATTACTTTGGAAGGCACATTATTAGTTGCTCCTAGCAAAGGTTAAATGAGTAGGTTCATTTTGTCATATGGGAGTATTTCAAAACAAAATATATCTCTGTTATTACAAAAAAAAAGAAGAAGTTAATACTGGTTATCTAATTATTATTCAGAAATGGAATGTTAGTTTTCATCAAAAAAATATAGTGTAAAGAGTGTATATATATATATATACATATATATACACAGGTGTATATATATGTGTAAATATATAAATATATTAGACATTTTAATAAGGTTTAACTTATTGTTTTTTTGTTTGTTGTGTATATGTTGAGATAGAAAATAAAATACAAAAGTAGATTTTGATGTATATATATATTACACACACACACACACACACACACACACACACACACACACACACACACACACACACACACACACACACACACACACAAATATGCATTAGTAATAAAAAGGGTTGTTTTACAAGTTATGTTTTTTTTTTTTTGCAACTGTCACATTTGAGCTGAATATATATATAAGAAACTTCCTATTGTGGCAGACTGTTGAAGAGAGACTGTTTTAAAAATAGAAAATATATAAAAAAAATGTATGGGGCTTTGGCGGGCAGCGCCCACTATAGATCCCACGGACGCTATTAGTGTTTTGTTACTAGTGTGGGGAGGGGGCCATGCCTCCCCCCACACCCATGGGTGTGGGGGGAGGCACGGCCCCCTCCCCACACTCCCCCCTTATTACAAACTATCTCCACCACCCGTAGAACAAACAAAATGCTCCGTCGATGTACCTTCCGCTGCCCTCCTTCGCAGTCAATACTTTTCGCCGCCCCCTCTCTGCCTTACTCTATCACTTGGTGCCCCTTTTGGCCTTCCCTCCAGTCCTTTACACGACCCTATCCGTGGCTACGATGGCAGCACAGTTCTACCCAATGTCACTTCCCATCCCTGCAGCAATTGTCAACTGTTATGCAAATCTCTCTCTCTGTGTTAAAACAAAAAAGGGGACATGGTATATCTGCAACATTAGATTCATTTACCTCCATGGGAGGTAGGAGTAAACTTCAACTATGACCTCCAATGGCCTTTCAAACCCTAAACCTGCAAATAGAAAGAAAACAAAACCAAAATTAGAAAGGAGTAAAATGAGATTAGGGTTCTCATTTGAACACTTAGTGTTATTTTTGAAATTAGGGCAACCAAACATAGAGATATAATAAAATACAATTAGGTTTTGTTTTTTGTTTTAGTGGGAGAGCATTTGTGAGGATATTTTAATTGTGAGGGATTTTTATTTGAGAGGAATATGTGAGGAAGTGGGTTTTAATTTTATTTTTAAACCTCTATTTTTCTTTTCTTTTTTTTTGTTTATCTCTTGGGGACTTTTAACTTGTTTTCTAAAATTTAAATGGGCTAATTCTCTTTGCATTTTGAATATTGGCTTGTGATTTAAATTTAATTTTGGGGAGAGATTAATTTTTATTCTTATTGGAGAGAACGTTTCCCCTTGATTTCGATTTGTCCTGGTTGAGACTTTCTTTTATTTTATTGTATTTTTCCCCTAGCAGGATTTTAGCGTTTTTAATTATTGATCTATTTTATCATTATTTTTACGGGGAGAGTTATTTAAACTCTCGTCCCTCATCTATTAAATATTCAAGTTCGTTATTAAATGTAATGCCGAAGTTGTATTTAATAATGGACTCAACATTTTTTTGGGGTTTATCTGACGTCTTGGCATTTAATTTAATTTTATTATTTTATGTTATCGTTTTGAATTGGTTCTTAAGTTTTAATTTAATTTTTATTCTTAAATTTTATTTAACTCCCTTCTTGATGTTTTATTTTAAAATTTATTTGCGTTTATCGAAAACGCGTTATGCTGCCAGAATTTTGCTAGATTTCTAGGGTTTATTTTATGCATTTTTTTATTTATTTTTAATCCATCATTCCATTTTAATCACGCGCCATCTTGCCATTATTTTAATTAATCATTTTTTTATCTAAGTTAATTTAGTTCTCGATGTTAAAGCAGAATCATCCTCACCTAGGAAACCTAGGGTTCAGACTTAAAAATTAGACTAACCCTAAAAGTGACACACTTTGTGTCGCATACCCCCTAGATGGCTTTCATTATTATAGTTATGTTGTCTTGTTTATTCCTTATGCGTATTGCCACCAAGCACATAGACGCATGTGAGGGGGTTCCTAGGGATAGGTAGAAAAGTTTTTCGTAGTTTGTGTCATGACCACATGGGAAATGTGGGCATGACACGTGTGTTGTGTGTCGTGACCGCATGGGAAATGCGGGCATGACAGCCGAGTAGATCAAGAGTGGGAATGAGAATGTTCTTCCAAAATATCTAAGTCCCAAGGACTTTCTTCAAGAACAATCTCCTCTAGATCTTTGTTGAACTCACGTTCAACCAAGGTAAAGACTCCTTAGACTTCCTGCTGCAAATTCGGATCAAGCACAACATATACAGTCTCACCTTATTCTCCATGTATCCATGAGTACCTACGAACAATCACCTCATGCTAAACTCCAACTACATCACTACAACACTATGAAGTAATCAAGCAAATGATAAATGTACCCAAACATAAAGAAGTTACCAGACCACTGTCAAAGCTCCAATCTTCTGAATCAGGAACTTATCATGACATCATGATCTTACCATCTCCCTTAGATGATTCCATGCTTCAGGTGAACATAACCATGGTCTCAAGAGAAATGTATCATGCCAAAACTCAAATGCAGAATTCAAGAAAATATCATGACATGAAACAAACCAAACTCTAAACCAACATCACCTGTCAAGTACCACCAACACCTCAGCCAAGGATTTCATGAATCCTCCATGACTCCAAGATGTTACACATCCTCAAATAATACCCCTGTAAATTTGAAAGAACCCTTCTGCAGCAATAGGATCAAAGAGCTCCTCCTAGTAACACCTGCAACACTAAAGATCATTCACCACTAAGTGATGAACACACAGTCAATGCTAAAGCTCCCACAAAACTGTAACAACAGAGCTTTCCAAGCATCCTGACCAAACATCTCCTAATCTGAAAATCCTCCAGGTCCACACATTAACATGTCCATGTGACAATAAAACCAAGTGACACCAAGATCTCTAAACCAAGGAAATAAACTATCACTGTCAATAGCTTACACAAACTTGTGTATTCAAGCTATACATGACATCATGATACACATGCTACAAGTCCCCTTAACCAACTATTCAAGTACTTTACAACATCAATCCTCTCATCCTGAATCAGTCACACTAATGTACAAGTGACCACAGACAAGGCCATCTAACAAATCTGCATAAACACTGAAATAATCTTGTGGATAAAGACAGTCCACATCTGAGTCATCTCACTATAGATTAATAGGTGATCAGCCCACAAAACTACATAACTCGTAGATCCAACCAATGTACCATGCAAACTCACTATCACACTGGAAACTACAAAATTGAGATCTCAAGGAATAGATAACAATGTAGACAACATGACTCAAGCACCAGATTACTTACAAACTTGATTCGCCAAACATGTCCACAACATGAGCACCATAGTTTAGAAAACTAGAAGCATTACTGTAGAAATGCTGAGTATCATATCACATACCAGCACTCCCATGCAGAGAAAGAATTTCACCTCCTCACACCATGCACAGAGCATGCATGCAAAACTACAACTATATCATCCAGCAACACCCCAAAAGCCAAGGTCTAGAAATAGCTTAACTGCAGCTTCACAAAACCACAAGTTTTTCTTTTGACCATGTAAAACCTACAAAACCACTATGTTTGAAAAACACTCATGCACATCCATACCCACTTCACATCTGGAAGACCCAAAAGTCTATAACATAAACTTCATAATAGTTAAACCAGAATAATGGATCATCATGAATATGCATAACCATAGATTTTAAGGAAAAACTATAAAACCCCTCAAATCCAGTAAACATGAATCTAAGTCATGCAAGTATAAAAATTTCCAATTAAGGAAATAGTAGTTCAAGAGCTTTAGGCCCACTTGTAGAGAAATCCCTCAACCACCAACATGCACATGCATTTGAGAGAATCAGACTACTACAAAAGCTCTTAGACCATCCAATGATCAACTTCATAGCCTACATGCAATTAGGGTAACAGAAAATTATGCCTTCCAATACCAGGAACAAAACACCCAGCATAAGCACAATACTCCATGGCTGAGCAGTAACACAAACTTCTTCATATCATCAAAGAGCCACTCACACAGACACCCAATATGAAATTTACTGTAGCAACACAACCACAAACCAAACCCCATGCAACAGGATTAAATACTATCAACTAAGAGCCTTAGGCCACATTATGACCAGCTGCGTACAACATACAACATAGGACTTCATAGAAGGAGAAAACCAGAGCTCACCAGATTGATCACACCGTCCAACTCTCTCACACTCTATTGATTCCCAATTGCTTTTAGCAATCCAATCAAATCAATCATCCGAGCAACCAACCGTTTCAGTTATCCTCACCAACCGTTCAAACTACCATTTCTGACCATTCTCATTCATGAGATTAGTCCCACATGCATCCGACGATAAACTTACTGTGTGTTCATGCATATATGCAGTTGATGTGTTTGTCGACAGATGCATGTGGGACTAATCTCATGAATGTGAACGGTCAGAAATAGTAGTTTGGACGGTTGGTGAGCATAACTAAAATAGTTGGTTTCTCAGATGGTTGATTCGATTGGATTGCTAAAAGCAATTGGGAATCGATAGAATGTGAGAGAGTTGGATGGTGCGATCAATCTGGTGAGCTCTAGTTTTCTCCTTCTGTGAAGTCCTATGCTATATGTTGTACGCAACATGTTAATAGTATGTAAAAGGACTAAGGAGAGAGTGTAAACAAAGTTCAGGTGAAAGGGTTCTGGCTGAGAAGGTGAAGTTCTGTACTGTGTGCTATTTGTGGCACGATAACAGTATGAAGAACCAACCGAGTGTTGGAGAACTTTGTGCAGGGTTATACTATCAGATATTCTTTAGAAGGAACAAGATGTTAATCTCCTGTAAAGGCTATGAGCTTGTAAATGTATTGTAACTATTTGGTTACTGAATAATGCAATGGCTCTGTGATTTGGAGTGTGGGGTTTTTTACCCGTAAGGGTTTTCCCCACATAAATCTATTTTCTTGTTCTGTCTTTCATGTTTAATGTCTCTGTTGTTGAAATTGGTTAATTTTCGCTTGTGCTTTCCTCTAAGGGTCAATATTGGAAATGTTCTATGTCAGTTTCCACTTTAATGGCATAGTTGTGCATGTTTTTGAAGCAATTGAAAAGAATTTAAATCTGTCAAAGACACCACTGTTCTTAGAAATACGTTCTGAGATGCTCACACTTACACTATGTGTGAATTATATATATTGGCTTTAAATGAAAATAGACTAATGTTCTTTTGTTACAAGTTGAAATTTGTGAACAAGGAAAAAATTAATTTGGTTTTTGACAAGGGGACATTACAGTAGACATGAGTAAGAAGCACCTCATGAAGGTGAGTATGAAAACTATCATAAATAGACCACCTAGAGTGAGCATGGGGAAAATATTTTAGAGTCAAGGATAGATTAGGAAAAGAGGAACCATTTGTCTCTCGAATTATCCAAGGACATGAAGAAAGTCACACCCCCTAAATTTGATGGTATAGTGAGCGGAGATGCCATGGAGGCATGGCTCACCGAAATCAAAAAATATTTTGAAATCAAGAACTATTCATAAATAACCAAGGTGGTATGGGGAGTATATCAATTGTCTAGAGAAGCATCCACTTGGTGGATGAATAAAAAGATGGAATTGGGATGGAGTTCACTGAGTCTAACATGGGATAAGTTTGTAGAACTCTTCAGGAAAAGATGGTTGATGCAACTATATTTTGATAAGAAATTCATAGATTTCTAGAACTTGAGACAAGGTGACTCATTCGTAATTGAGTATTGGGAGAAGTTTACTCATCTCCTTAATTATGTTCCTCAATATCAGCAGGACGAAAGGATCCATATATAGAAGTTCATCATGGGGTTAAATGCCCAAATAGGAGGTGAGGTAGATGTTCATGGTCCCACTACTATGGACCAAGTCTATGAAAAAGCTATTAAGCAAGAACAGAAGATAAAGTCCATATCTACTTATTGGGAAAATAACCAAAAAAAATTTAATTGGTCACAATCTTCCCAAACATTTAAGAAAAGAGAGTGACAAGCATAACTTCAAAAAGAAGGGTGATAAGGGATTCTGAAACAATCAGAATGAGTCCATAGGTGACAAGAAAAATGGCAACAACAACCCCAAGAAGGACGGAGACAACTCATGAAATCCCTTTGAAAGGTGAGGACCTCCTAGAGGGTGTTTTTCATGTGGAGGTGGCCGCTATGCTAATCAGTGTCCAAAAAAGACACAAGGAATGCAACTGCAAGGAAATTCCTTACCATTACAATAGGTAGCTTTCTAGCAGAGAATCCATGTAGCACTAGATAATCAATAGGTGAAGTATTAGATTACTACAGTTGAAACTACATGTATTTTGTTTGGTGTCCTGATTTCAGTTTTAATAGATACTGGGGCAACTAAATGCTTTATTTCACCAAAACTATTAGATAAAATATCTAGAGAAGTTGGTTATAAGGAAAAATCATGATCAATAGAGCATACTAACTAGACAAGGGCTTAGGTAGAGCAGTGTTTGTTCAAAGCTAAACTTGAACTTTTGAGCTCTTTGACTGAAGTAAACCTATATGTAGCCCCCTTGGGATCTTATGATGTCATTCTAGGAGTAAACTACCTATGGAGGCATAGGGCTAAAGTAGACTATTTTACAAAAATAGTAGAATGCTAGATGACCTTGGAAACAAATTTTTCCTGCAAGGCACTTCTAGAGAGGTCAAGCTAAGGCAAATATCTGGAGTACAGTTGAAGAGAGCCAAGTGAAAAGGGTGTCAACTCTTTGCAGTCAAAATGGACAAAATTGATGATTACAAAGAGTCCATCTTTCAAGATGACTTAATGTATTATGAATCTCAGAAACTCCAAGTAATGGAAGAAGATGAATCTATAGATCACAAAAGACCAGATATATAGAAGTACCCTTATGGGATTTTTAGGATGTATTTTTGGACAAATTACCTAGATTACCTCCTAAGAGAGCTTTTGACTTTTCCATAGATATTATTCTAGGATCAAAACCCATATCCAAAGCTTCTTATCAAATGACTACAATAGAGTTGGAGTTAAAGGCTCAACTACAGGAGTTGTTAGCAAAAGGATTGGTAAGGCCCAGTGTTTCACCCTAGGGAGCACCAGTGATCTTTGTTAAAAAGAAGGATGGCACATTGTGTTTTTGTATAGACTATCATATGTTTATACAAAGAAATGATAAAGAATAAGTATATGTTGCCACATATTGATGATCTCTTCAATTAAATGTGTGGGGCAGCTATGTTCTTGAAGATTAACCTACAATCTTGATACCATCAGTTAAGGCTGACATATGAAGATATCCATAAAACAACCTTTAGAACTAGATATGGACACTGCCTAGATAAGTTTGTTCTCTCTCTCTCTCTCTCTCTCTCTCTCTCTCTCTCTCTCTCTCTCTCTCTCTCTCTCTCTCTCTCTCTCTCTCTCTCTCTCTCTCTCTCTCTCTCTCTCTCTCTCTCTCTCTCTCACACACACACACACACACACACACACACACACACACACATCTACCTCCTAGTTTTCCTTTCCAATTTCCCTTTAGATCCCACCAATTTTTCCCTATTTTACTATTTTCCACCTCTCCTCTCATTATTCTTCGCATCCAATTAACTTTAGTTTTATCTTGTTTACATTTCATCCTCCCAATTTATATCCTCATCCCTTTTTGCATGTCCTAGTTTTCTTGTTTCCATTTGCTTTGTCAATAAGGGGGAGAGAGAGAGAGAGAGAGAGTCCTATTTTTCTTGTTTCCATTTCCTTCATCGATAGGGGAGAGGGAGATATAGAGGGGAGAGATAGAGGAATGTTAGGGGAGAGAGAGGAAAGAAATAGGGAGATAGGGAGAGATAGATAGGAAGAGACAGAGGAGACTGATAGGGAGAGACAGAGGAGACAGAGGGGAGAGATAGGGAGATAGAGAATGAGTGAGATGTCCAGAGAGATAGGGAGAGAGATTGAGAGGTAGAGGGGCGATAGAGATAGGGAGATAGAGGTTTAGGGGCATTATTTAGGGTTTAGGGATTTAGGGAGATGGAGGGGAGAGAGAGGAGAGAGAGAGAGTCCTAGTTTTCTTGTTTCCATTTCCTTCATCAATAAGGGAGATGGAGAGATAGAGGAGATAGGGCTGTTCTTTAGGGGTTTAGGGAGATGGAGGGGAGAGAGAGAGGAGAGAGAGGGAGAGAGAGGGAGAGAGAGAGAGGGGGGAGAGGTAGGGAGAGAGAGTCCTAGTTTTCTTGTTTCCATTTCCTTTGTCGATAAGGGGTAGGGAGAGATAGGGAGAGATAGGGGATAGAGGAGATAGTATTGCTCAGGTTTAGGAGTTTAGGGAGAGAGAGAGAGAGAGAGAGAGAGAGAGAGAGAGAGAGAGAGAGAGAGAGAGAGAGAGAGAGAGAGAGAGAGAGAGAGTTTTCTTGTTTCCATTTCCTTCATCGATAAGGGAGAGGGAGATATACAGGGGAGAGATAGGGAGATAGAGAAATGATAGGGGAGAGAGAGGGGCAAGAGATAAGGAGAGATAGATAGGTAGAGAGAGAGAGGAGATAGATAGGGAGAGATAGAGGAGACAAAGGGGAGAGATAGGGAGATAGAGAGTGAGCAAGATGTCCAGAGATATTGAGAGGTAGAGGGATGATAGAGATAGGGAGAGAGAGAGAGGGGGGATGATAGAGATAGGGAGATAGGGGAGAGAAAGGAAGATAGAGGTTTAGGGTTGCTCAGGTTTAGGGTTTAGAGGCTAGGGGTTAGGATTTAGGGGAATTATTTAGGGTTTATGAGTTTAGAGTTACTTAGGTTTAGGGTAAATAGGGGTTAGGGTTTAGGGTTTAGGGTTTAGGGGAATTATTTAGGGTTTAGGTTTAGGGTTGCTTAGGTTTAGGGTTTAGGAGTTAGGGGATAGGGTTTAGGGGTTTAGGGTTTAAAGAGAGATAGAAGGGGACCAATAGAGATTGGGAGAGATAGGGAGATAGAGAGTGAGAGACATGTATAGAGACATAGCCCAGAGAGAGATTGAGAGGTAGAGGGATGATAGAGATAGGGATATAGGGGAGAGATAGGGAGATAGAGGTTTAGGGTTGCTTGGGTTTAGGGTTTAGAGTTTAGAGGTTTAGGGTTTATGGATTAGGGTTTGAGGGGTTAGGGTTAGGATTTAAGGGCATTATTTAGGGTTTAGGGTTTATGGTTTATGGGTTAGGGGTTAAGGTTTAGAGGTTTAGGGTTGAGGGTTTAGAGAAAGAGAGAGGACCAATAGGGAGATATAGAGGAGACCGAGGGGAGATATAGGAACATAGAGAGTGAGGGACATGGCCAGAGACATAGGAAGAGAGATTGAGAGGTAAATGGATGACAGAGATAGGGAGAGAGAGGTTTAGGGTTACTTTGGTTTAGGTTTTAAGGTTTAGGGGTTAGGGGTTAGGGACATTATTTAGGGTTTATGGTTTAATGGTTAGGGGTTAAGGTTTAGAGGTTTAGGGTTTAGAGTTTAGAGAGAGAGGACCAATAGGACAATATAGAGGAGACTGAGAGGAGAGATAAGGAGATAGAGAGTAAGGGACATGGCCAAAGACATAGGGAGAGAGATTGAGAGGTAGAGGGATGATAAAGATAGGGAGATAGTGGAGAGATAGGGAGATAGAGGTTTAGGGTTGCTTGGGTTTAGGGTTTAGGAATTAGTGTTTAGGGATTTGGGGTTTAGGGTTTAGGGGTTTAGGGTTGCTCAGGTTTAGGGGTTAGGGGTTAGGGTTTAGCAGTATTATTTAGGGTTTAGGGTTTGGAGAGAGAGGACTGATAGGGAGATATAGAGGAGACTAAGGGGAGAGATAGGGAGATAGAGAGTGAGGGACATGGCTAGAGACATAGGGAGAGAGATTGAGAGGTAGAGGGACAATAGAGATAGGGAGATAGAGTTTTAGAGTTGATTGGGTTTATAGGTTAGGGGTTAGGGGTTAGGGCTTAAGGGTATTATTTAGGGTTTAGGGTTTAGGGTTTAGAGATAGAGAGAGGACCAATAGGGAGATATAGAGGAGATTAAGGGGAGAGATAGAGAGATAGAGAGTGATGGACATAGCCAGAGACATAGGGAGAGAGATTGAGAGGTAAAGGGATGATAGAGATAGGGAGATAGAGGTTTAGGGTTGCTTGAGTTTAGGGTTTAGGATTTAGGGGTTAGGGGTTAGGGGTTAGGGGAATTATTTAGGGTTTAGAGGTTTAGGGTTGCTCAGGTTTAGGGTTTAGGGGTGTTATTTAGGGTTTAGGGGTTTAGGGTTGCTCAGGTTTAGGGTTTAGTGTTGCATGTCAAAACAAGTCTCTCTCTCTCTCTCTTTATCTTTCTCCCTCCCCTCTTTACCTCTCTCTCTCTCTCACCTCTCTACCTCCCTCTCCCTCCCCTCTTTACCTGTTACCCTCTCTCTCTCTCACCTATCTGCCTTCTAGCTCTCTTTTTCCTAGCTTTCCTAGATTTCCTTTCCAATTTCCCTTTAGATCCCACCAATTTTTCCCTATTTTACTCTTTTCCACCTCTCCTCTCATCATTCTTCCCATCCAATAAACTTGTTTTTATCTTGTTTCTATTTCATCCTCCTAGTTTATGTACTCATCCCTCTTTGCATGTCCTAGTTTTCTTGTTTCTATTTACTTTGTCAATAAGGGAGAGGGAGAGGGAGGAAGAGGGAGAGAGGGAGGGGACTAATAGAGATTGGGAGAGATAGAGGAGACAGAGGGGAGAGATAGGGAGATAGAGAGTGAGGGACATGTCTGAATACATAGGGAGAGAGATTGAGAGGTAGAGGGATGATAGAGATAGGGAGATAGGGGAGATATAGGGAGATAGAGGTTTAGGGTTTAGGGGTTAGAGGTTAGGGTTTAGAGGTTCAGAGAGAGAGATAGAGAGAGAGGGTAGGAGGTAGAGAGGGAGAGACCTATAGGGGAGGGAGAGAGAGAGAGAATAATAGAGAGAGGGGTAAGGAGGGAGGGAGTGAGATGATTTTATTTCACCATAATGTGACCGCATTATAACACACTCGCGTTATGCTTTGCTTTGGTAATTTCCAAGCCTTTGGCTTGGATTTGGCTTGGGCTTCCAACCCAAAGGCTTGGACTATGTATTAGACATCCAAAGATGTGCTTTTGTATATTGTAACAAAAATTACATAATCTAGAGCGTGCTCCCCATTAGGTTTGTGAGTGCTTCAATGAAAAGTCAAAAAAATACCAACGTAATCTTAAGCTCTCTCTTAGTTTTCTAACCATATAATTTTTTTCACATTTTTAGTATGTTAAGAATTTCATGTTTAATTTCTTTTGTTAGTGTATTTGTTTTTGTCAAAAACGAGTGTGTGGTATTTTTGACTTTTTTAACCATTCATCAAAATTTCAAATAAATTACATTTTTAGAAACTACACTCCATTCTACACGTATTCAAAAAAATTTGGATTTTTGATTAGTTTTCAAAAAACTTATGGGGGATCATACTCAATTTTCTATTTTTCAGGATGTGTCCACTTTGAAAATTAGTAGAAAATCAATTATTCATGAAAAAATTATTAGAAAAATAAGGGATAAACTACATGGTGTTAGCTAATTTCTCATTGAAGTGATTTCTGAAATACTAAAAAAAGTTAACATTTTAGGGGGAGTACACTGGATGCTATGTTATGTTTTTTTGAAAAAAAATAGGACCAATTTCTGTGCTCCTCCTTTCTAAACCCCTTAATCTACACCATTTTTGAAAAAAATAGTAGTTTTGAAACTAGATTTGGAGCACTACAACTCTTGTTTTTGTTGTATCTTCAAATTTTAAGTGTAACTATCTTCAATTTCTCATCCAACATCAGTCTTTCCTAATTTTAGAAAAAAGTGTCATCTTAACACCCCCTTTTCATCCCCCATCTTTGTGTACTTACCGACCTGGGTCGTATAATCTCGCCAAAGGGAATTGTAGTAGACCCAATAAAGATCAAAGCCATTCTAGAGTGGCCTGCACTAAAAAATGTGCATGAAGTCCATAGTTTCATGGGTTTCACTAGATATTATAGGAAGTTTGTGGCTAACTTTTCAAGGATTGCCTACCCTATTACTTCTTTACAAAGGAAAGGTAAAAGGTTTGTTTGTTTAGAAAAATGCCAGGAGTCATTTGATCAACTAAAAGAGAAGTTAACTATGACACCAATTCTAAAAGTTCCTAATCCAAAAGGCCAATTTGTGGTCATCACCAATGCCTCGGGAGAAGGATTAGTTGGTGTACTTATGCAAGAAGGGTGAGTTATCACTTATGAGTCTAGAAAATTGAAGACATATGAGCATAATTATGCTTTGTATGATCTTGAGTTAGCAACAGTAGTTCATGCACTACAAATGTGGCAACATTATTTTCTTGGAAAACCCTTTGAGTTAAGGATAGACCATGAAGGTCTAAAATATTTGTTTACCCAACCACATCTTAATGCTCATCAAAGGAGATGGTTAGAGATGATATCTGACTATGATTTCAAGATCGGTTACATTAAGGGCAAGGAAAACCAAGTTGTAGATGCCACAAGTCAAAGGATACATATATCTTTGATGATCTCTATTCATTCTAATTTTAAGAATCAAGTGTTGCAAAAGTCCAAGGGAGATGAATACTATGAGCAGGTTAAGCAAGCTCTCTTGAACAATTGTCAAGATTCAAGGTATGATGGATTCTACTTTGGACTAGATGGACTATTAAGATTCAAAGGAAAGATGTACGTTCTAAACTTCAAGGAGTTATGGAATATCGTGTGGAAAGAAGTTCATTTTGTACCTTATTCAGGACATCCTGGAGTGACAAAACTACTAGCCGAGGTAAAACCATTATATTTCTGGAAAGGAATGAAGAGAGGTGATGCAATGTTTGTAGCAGGATGTTTAGAATGTCAGAGGGTAAAAGTAGAACATCATCACTCGGCATCACTCCTATACCATCATTAGATTCTGAAATGGAAATGACAGATCATTAGTATGGATTTTGTGCAAGGTCTTCCTATGTCTAGAAATAGGCATAATGCTATTCTGGTAATGATAAATACACTCACTAAGGTAGCTCATTTCATACCTAGGAATTTGATAAATGGAGTACCATTCATAGCCCATAAATTTGTGAAACAAGTGTTCGGGTTGCATGGTATCCCTAAAAAGTGTTGGCTTGACTACCATATTGTATGTTGGCATTGATGTCAACTTATTTATGGATCAGGTGTTTAAGTTGTTTGATCAGGTAAATAGGTGTTTGTGATGTGAAATTATGTTATGAGATTGTTGGCAAATGGCAAAGTGGCACATTGTGTTGATGTTTGTTGAGGTTGGTTTTTCTCATTCATTTCATGATGTACATGTCAAGGTGTAGTCATTGTGTAGAGCTTAGTGATTGATTTGTTTTTGAGTTCATTTCAAGATGCTTTATGATATGGCTGCTTCATGATGATGTTCATAAGGTGATGTTGATTTATCATTTGATGTTGATTATGTTGATCATTGAAGTTGATCAGTGAAGGAGTTGTATTTCATGGTGTCATGGTCACAAAGGTGGAGTTTGGAGTAATGAAGTTGTTGTTTGTCCTTCATGATCTTTATCTTATGATTCACTAGGAGATACTCATGATATGCATGGTGTCGTCATGGTCTTCATGCCAGAATCTTCCTGTCATAATCTTCATTGATGAAGTCACTCACATTGGTCATTCAGAGAATTGCAAATAGAGTTGGTTGATGCAAAATGCAAAGGAGTTGAGTAGTAATGTCTTTGATGATGGAGTTTATATGATGGTCCTCCCTTGATGATAAGTTTCAGCTTCATGTCATCATACTTCATGGAACATGTCAATATTGATGTAAAGGGTTTAGGGTTTGTCAATCTCTTTAGGGGCTACGTCTTGTGTTCATTAAAGATTGTTCAAAACGAATCCTAATGTCTTCCTACACTCTTAGCATTAAAAGTCTTGTCATTTTATTCTCTACCTCTGTATCTATATTCCTAAGGACTATGTAGTGAGGTCTGTATATTTTTAGGGGATTCCTTCATTAGGGTTTGTTTTATCTAAACCTTGTTCCTAAAACATTAAATCCTAAGTGTAGGTTTATAAACCCTTTTTATAGCCTGTCTATAACATGTACACTTTTTGTTCTATTTCTCTGGTGACCTACTATCATAGGTTAGTTATAACTTAAGTTATAACTTTGAGGGTATCATGGTCAGTGGAGACCGGCCCCTTCTGCCTAGCGGCACCAGTGACTTCGGTCTTCTCTTTGAGTGCTTGGATGCCAAAATGAAATCGATGATTACATTTAAAATATGTGAAGGCCAATCGGTGGCTAATATTTAAACTCCAACCTCCTCCCTCGAGCATGTACATTGATGTGCAATAGAACATCATCTATTTATGATGGCATGGATTGTGGCTTTTTAAGGCTATTTTTAGCCATTAAAATGGCAACTTTTTGGTGAATTAAAAGCTTCTTTTTAAGAAGATTTTTTTCTAATTTTATTCTCCACTCTCAAGTATTGAAGACCATAAATATGGAGTTTGATTGTTTTTGTTAAAGAGGGGAATTATTTTAGTGGAGAGTTTAATTCTTTATGGAGATAAGGTGCTTTTATGTTTTCTTTTCTTATCTTCATCCAGAGGAGTTTTGGAGAGTAGGTCCAAAGATAAAAGAGAATTATTATTTTCTCTGATAGGGCTGAAGGAATTAAAATTATTGAAGATTTTTAATGCAATGTGGTGATACCTTTTATGGTTTTATTTTTGAAAAATGGGAGATGGAATATGTAGATAAGAGGAAAATGAAAAGACTTATTTTAATGACATTGCAGGTTCATTATGAATTTGATTTGAGGACTGATATATGTAGCATTGAAGACATTTTTTAGTGAGGTTTTTGAAGAGAAAATGCAGGTGATTAAAAAGGTGAATATTTTATCTAAGAATTGAGAGATGTATGAGATGTTTTTTGCAAGGGTGAATCCAGAACATGATGAATACATTATGCAACAAATTTACAGAGTGAATCATGTCTAGGATGAAGACAATATGTAGTTGATTGTGTAGAGATACTAAGAAGGAAATGCAGATTGAGTTGAGTGTGATTGCAAGGGGATATGCAAGTTTAGTGATTTGTATTGAAACAAAGAAACCCTCTATACTCTGTGTTATTCTGAGATTGTATGTTTTTCCAGTGAGGCAAATTGTAGCCAGTGAGGCTTGCATGGTTAGTGAGACATGTTTGTTGCCAGTGAGGCATGATAATTTGCTAGTGAGGCATGGTTGTTTGTCAATGAAACAATTGTTGTAATCAGTGAGATTTTCTTATCCAGTGAGGCACAATAAAGTGAACTTTTAAGGGTGGTTTTTTATCCCTTTGAGGGTTTTCCACTCATCAATTATGTGTCTTGTTTTGTAATGATGGTTTGTCAATTTGCATATAATACATTTTTATGGTTTAAGTCTCTTGTACAGTTTGGTATCTTTATGATTTATTCAACATCAAATATCCATGATGTTTGAATTGATTTTAACAAGTTTACATGGTTGAATTCAAGAGAATTTAAAATCAGATTTGGATTGAAATTAGACCACTGATTAACCCCCCACTCTCAGTGGTCCTCTACTCGAACAAGTGGTATCAGAGCATAGGTTCCCTGTAGAAGTCTAATAGGATTGGGTAGGTCTTAGCAGTGGAGTACTATGGGAAAGTGTAAAAGAAATAGAGAAAAGAAAGATGCCAAGCAAAAGGTTGTAAAACAAGCCCTAGTCAAGTTAAGCAATGAGTTGTTACATGAGTCGCCCCTAAATGTTGATACAAAGTGTGATAAAAAGAATGGTCCTGTAGTTGAGAGTTTTGATAAAAAGGAAGGCTTCATTGTGAATGAAGGAGAACAAGAACTTGATGGAAGAGAAGATGACTTTTCTATTGAGATTGATGATGAAGAAGGAGACCTCTTTGTGGGTGAAGATGATTATGAATAGGAGTATGATTAATAGAAGTGTGAGGTTGATTTAGAAGGTGAACTCTTGTGTGCTCTGGATACAATCAAGCAACTTAGAAAAGAGAATCAGAGACTAGAAGACAAACTTCAACAAGAAAATGACTCCAAGGACACAGTATGTTTAGATTTTGCAAAAGTTTATTTAGATCTTGAAGAGGCAAATGTAAAAGTTGAAGAGTCTAACAAATTGATTATCAGCCTAAAGACTGAGATAGAAGAAGCCAAAAGGGTAGTTGATTTTATAAAATCTGATCTAGAAGTCAAAACTAATGAATGTCTAAAACTAGAGTCATAAATAGTCTCTTTGAGAAAGGAATTGGAAAAGGCATCTTCGAAGTTGGATAAGAATATGCAGTTTGAAAAGAGTATTGAATGCTTAAATGACTTGTTGAGGAAGAAAAAGCATCATAAGGACACTAAAAGCCTAGGCTTTGAAGAAGGGTAGATTTCTAAAGTCAGGAATACACCAAGGAAGAAGATAGATTCGGGTTATCATGTTGCTTCTCCTCCAGATAAGAAAGAAGATAAATGTGTTGATGAAGATAGAAGGACAAGTATAACCTCAAGGCCTCCACCTGTCAGGCAATACCATTCAATAAGGTACAACTATTCTTAGTTTCATGGTTATTGCTATTCTTGTCATATCTATGGTCATAGATCTAGAGATTGTAGGACTTATGCTAGAAATGATGTTGAGTGGCATAAGAATAAAAGTCCTAGAATGACAAATAAGAGTTATAATGTGATATGTTACAATTGTAACCAAGTTGGTCGCATAGAAAGAGACTATTGGATGCATGGAAGATATGATCATAGAAGCACTTTTGGTATGTCAAAGAGATATGATTCCTTTACTCCTCTAATTAGTTATAATGTCACATACTTTAAGTGTCATAATCTTGGGTATAAGGCACAGTTTTGTAGGAATAAATTGAAGACATCTAGAGCAGACACCTTAAGAAAAGAAAAGAAAAACCCTATATAGGTTTGGAGAAGAAAACAATGTTAGGACAAGAAGGATCCTAAACTTGTGCATGTTGCACAAGACATATCACCAGTCGCCTAAAAAGTGACATGAAGTCAAGGGGAGTTATCAAATGTTCTATCTCTTAACCCCAAGAAGTTCTAGGAGGTTTGTTACTATATGAAGAGAATTTGATGTTGGTCATCTCATGAGGTTCAAATGACAGAGTTCATATCCTTTATGTTTTCAAGAATTCATGCTTATAATGCACATAATCTATTGTTCATGATCATCAGAAGTTCTATTTTTTAATGATAGTTTGATGACGGTGACATAAGGCCATCTTGGTAATAATATAATTCAATAGGAAGTGGCATTATGTTTTTCTTCCATTTGTTGGTAGTGATTGTTAAGTTGAGTTGATGTGCTCTTGTCAGATCAAGATGTCCCTATTAGAGTTGTTGATACACAGTCGACAATCATGCATAAGTGTCACAGTGATGTTTGGTTTGAAACAATTGTTGTAGTGCTTTTACAATGGACATAGTACTCATGATGGTCCAATGCTCACTCATGCTTACATAGATGACAAGATGAGCAGTGATGTTATATGAGCATTCATCATGTTTGATTATCAACAGTACTTATAGTGGAGCAAGAGTTTTGATACAGTGAGTAGGACAGGTATATAAGGTAGTGCCCATGATTGACTTTTCAACTTTTATTGTGCTATCTTGTTACAGGGGAATAGTAGATGCTCTTATTGTTGTCTTTGTATGAATGACTTGCTCTTTGTGCTCAATAATCTTAATAACTCTACAGTGTTGTAATGATGGCAGAGATTGAATGGTAAAGTGAAGATTGTAATTGCTATCTTTTTAAGGTGTATGCAAAATGTAGAAAGGACTATTGACAGTGATCTTTGTTTCAAGTTCATGTTGTGACACTTTGTTGTTCAGTGTTTGATCATGTTAATGATAGTGGTGTTTGAATTTGCAAATGCACATAGCATAAAGACAATATTCTCTCTCTTGAAACATGATAAAATTCCTTTAGCACTCTTTGATTTGTGGTATCAAGCAAATGATTTGGTATAGTGACTGCAACAAGACTTTGTAGCCTTGACAGTGAAGTGGACAGTTAGGAAAATGAAGTTGGCAAGTGTAAAGCATATGACAGTTCCAATTATCTTCTCTTAAAGGTATTCATATCTTCTCTATTATGATTCTTGACAGTGAATTTTTTTGTGTAAGGGTTCGAGGTGCTCAAAGATACTTATTTATGCTCAAATTTGTTGTAGTGGTGATAGTAATATGGTGACAGAATGGATAGTTTATATCTGATTTTGAACATCTTTGTGATATGTTGGAAACATCTCTAAGATCCATATAATGATAGTATTTTTTTGATGAATGATACCTTGAAGTCATGCAAACATCAGTGTAGTGATTGCAGGATAAAATCAAACTCTGCAAAATTAGCAATTATATGTGGGCAGGTTTAATTTTAGACTCTACAACTTTTACGATAGGGTATGGCATCAAAATCTAGGTAAAATCAGTCATGACAATCAATGATATCTTGGTTGAATTGTTAATGATCAGTCCATGAAGAGGTTTGACATCTATGACAATGTTTGTTATGCATGAAGGATAGTCATATCATTGGATGACAGCAAGAGGACAGAGATATCTGATATGACAGTAAATAGTGATCAGCCTTCAAAGAGTTGGTGTTAGCATATGTATTTCATTAATTCATATTTTATGATAATCATGATATATTTTTTTAGTATGCAGGAGTTATGAATGTTGCTATACTTTTTGAAGCTTGAAAATTATTTGCAGGAGGAGCTTATTTTCTACCCTTTGCCATTGATGTCAAAGGGGGAGAATGAAGTGGAGTTAGTTGTTGTGTTTCCATCAATGCCAAAGGGGGAGATTGTTGGCTTGACTGGCATATTGTATGTTGGCATTGATGTCAAAATGTTTATGGATTAGGTGTTTAAGTTGTTTGATCAAGTTCACTGGAGTTTGTGATGTGACATTATGTTATGAGATTGTTCGCAAATGGCAAAGTGGCACATTATGCTGATGTTTGTTGAGGTTGGTTTGCTCATGTTCATTTCATGTACATGTCAAGGTGCAGTCATTGTGTAGAGCTTAGTGATTGATTTGTGTTTGAGTTCATTTCAAGATGATTTATGATATGAATGCTTCATGATGATGTTCATAAGGTGATGTTGATTTATCATTCAATGTTGATTATGTTGATCATTGATATTGATCAGTGAAGGAGTTGTATTTCATGGTGTCATGGTCACAAAGGTGGAGTTTGAAGTAATGAAGTTGTTGTTTGTCCTTCATGATCTTTATGATGCTTATGATTCACTTGGAGATACTCATGATATCCATGATGTCTTCATGGTCTTCATGTCAGAATATGCCTGTCAGAATCTTCATTGATGAAGTCACTCACATTGGTCCTTCAGAGAATTGCAAGTAGAGTTGGTTGATGCAAAATGCAAAGGAGTTGAGTAGTGAGGTCTATGATAATGGAGTTTATATGATGTTCCTCCCTTGATGATATGTTTCAGCTTCATGTCATCATACTTCATGGCAATCATGTTTCATGTCAATCTTGATGTAAAGAGTTTAGGGTTTGTCAATCTCTTCAGGGGCTATGTCTTGTGTTCATTAAAGATTGTTCAAAAAGAATCCTAATGCCTTCCTACACTCTTAGCTTTAAAAGTCTTGTCATTTTATTCTATGCCTCTGTGTCTATATTTCTAAGGACTATGTAGTGAGGTCTATATATTTTTAGAGGATTCCTTCATTAGGGTTTGTATTATCTAAACCTTGTTCCTAAAACATTAAATCCTAAGTGTAGGTTTATAAACCCTTTTTATAGCCTATCTATGACATGTGCACTGTTTGTTCTATTTCTCTAGTGACCCGCTATGGTCAGTTATAACTTTGAGGGTATCGCGGTCAGTGGAGATCGACCCCTTCTTCATAGTGGGACCGATGACTTCGGTCTTCTCTTTGAGCACTTGGACGCCAAAATGAAATCGATGGTTACGTTTAAAAGATGTGAAGTTTGATTGGTGGCTAATATTTAAAATCTGACCTCCTCCCTCGAGCATGTACATTGACATGTAGTAGAACGTCATCTATTTATGACTGCATGGATTGTGGCTTTTTAAGGCTATTTTTAGCCATTAAGATGGCATTTTTTTGGTGAGTTAAAAGCTTCTTTTTAAGAATATTTTTTTTGTAATTTTATACTCCACTCTCAAGCATTGTAGACCATAAAGATGGAGTTTATTTGTTTTTTTTAAGAGGGGAATTATTTTAGTGGAGACTTTAATTCTTTATGGAGATAAGGTGCTTTTATGTTTTCTTTTCTTGTCTTCATGCAGAGGAGTTTTGGAGAGTGGGTCCAAAGATAAAAGAGAATTATTATTTTCTCTGACAGGGCTGAAGGAATTAAAATTATTGAAGATTTTAAATGCAATGTGGTGATACCTTTTATGGTTTTATTTTTGAAAAATGGGAGATGGAATATGTAGAGAAGAGGAAAACTAAAAGACTTTTATTTTTAATGACATTGTAGGTTCATTATGAATTTAATTTGAGGACTGATATATGCAGCATTGAAGACATTTTTTAGTGAAGTTTTTGAAGAGAAAATGTAAGTGAATCAGGTGATTAAAAGGGTGAATATTTTGTCTGAGAATTGAGAGATATATGAGATGTTTTTTGTAGGGGTGAATCAAGTTATTGCTGATTATATAGAGATACTGAGAAGGAAATGCAGATTGAGCTGTGTGTGATTGCAAGGGGATATGCAAGTTTAGTGATTTGTATTGAAACAGAGAAACCCTCTGTACTCTTTGTGTTATTATGAGATTGTATGTTTTGCCAATGAGGCACATTATAGTCAGTGAGGCTTGCATGGTTAGTGAGGCTTGTTTGTTGCCAGTGAGGCATGGTTTTTTGTCAATTTGGCAATTATTGTAATCAGTGAGATTTTCTTAGTCAGTGAGGCACAATAAAGTGAACTTTTAATAGTGGTTTTTTATCCCTTTGAGGGTTTTCCACTCGTCAATTATGTGTCTTGTTTTGTCTTGATGGTTTGTCAATTTGCATATAATACATTTTTGTGGTTTAAGTCTCTTGTATAATTTGGTATCTTTATGATTCATTCAACATCAAATATACATTAAGTTTGAAGTGATTTTAACAAGTTTACATGGTTGAATTCAAGAGAGTTTAAAATCAAATTTGGATTGAAATTAGATCATCTTAGATAGGGATGAATGCATGACATCAAGGTTTTGGAAAACCTTATTTTCCTCACTTGGAACTCAATTTAACATAAGCTTAGCTTATCATCCTGAGATAGATGGTCGGATAGAAAGAGTAAATTAAGTTTTGGAAGATCTTTTGAGAATGTATTGCATGGACTAGCAATACAAGTGGGAGGATTATCTTCCACTTGTAGAATTTTCTTATAATAATTCTTATCATTTTGTTGTCAAGATGGCTCCATTTGAAGCATTGTATAGTCAAAAAGGAAACTTTAGGGGCAGAAGACCACCATTCAGAGGGAGATCTCAAGGTAGAGGACCTCTTAGATGTTACAATTGCAATCAAGAAGGCCATATAGCTAGAAGATGTCCAGAAAAAGCAACAAGTTCAATGGAAGAAAGGAGGACAAATCTGATCCAAGAATCTGATTGTCAAAGTGTGACAAGCTCAAACACTTATCAAAGTGTGAATTCTCCTGATAGTTATGGATATCCTGAGAAGGGAGAATATTTGATGATTAGGAGAAAAATGACCACCATGAAGGTGCCTGACAGAGAACCCCCACAAAGAAAATCTCTTTTCAAAACTACTTGCAAGGCAGGAGGAAAGGTGTGTAAAGTTCTGATTGACTCTGGATCTATTGAAAATTTTGTGTTCGTTGAAATGGTAGAAAAGCTTAAGCTTAGAAGATTGCCATATCCTTGTCTGTATAAAATCTCATGGCTCACCCAAGGTTAGCAAACAGTTGTGGAAGAGCAGGCTTGGGTGGAGTTTCAAATTAGACCATACAAGGAAAGATTATTGTTTGACATAGCTCAAATGGATGCTTGCCATCTCTTATTTGGAAGACCATGGCAATATGACTTGAGAGAACAACATGATGGAGTTAGGAACACATATTCAATCACCAAGGATGGTAGGGTGATAGAGTTAATACCATTGATGGAGAAGGAGGTAGAACCAAAAAGAAAAGAAGTCAAGGTAATGATGGTAGAAGGTAAACAATTCATGAAAGAGATAGTAGAAGAAGGCGCAGTTGCATATGCCCTAATTCCATGCCTAAAAATGAACAAGGAGTAGCAGCAAGAAGTCAAGGGAGAGAATAGGCAAAGGTTCATAGATCCCGCTGTCCAAGAGCTATTGGACAAATACAAAGGCATCATCTATGATGGAATGCCAAGGTCCCTACCACCTATAAGGGACATTAGCCATTGCATAGATCTAATCCCAAGATCTACACTTCCAAACAAGGTAGCATACAAGCTCACCCCAGAGCAGAATGCAAAGGTAGCAAGGTAAATTGAGGAATTGTTGGATACAGGCCTAATTGGTAAAAGCTTAAGCCCATGTGCAGTATCGACTGTACTAGCTCCAAAGAAGGAAGGCACTTGGAGACTTTGTACTAATTCACAAGCTATTAACAAGATAATAATCAGGTATAGGTTCCCAATACCTAGGATAGAAGATTTACTTGATTGCTTGGGAGGTGCTAAATATTTCAGAAAAATAGATTTAAAGAGTGGCTATCATCATATTAGGATTAGGCCAGGAGATGAATGGAAGACTGCATTTAAGACCAATGAGGGGTTTTATGAGTGGAAGGTCATGCCTTTTGGTTTGTCCAACATCCCTAGTACCTTTATGAGACTGATGAATGAGGTCTTGAGAGAATTTATAGGCAAATTTGTCATAGTATATCTAGATGAATTCCTAATTTTTAGTAACACAAGGGAAGAACACCTCAAACATATAGACTTGGTCCTCAAAAGATTACATGAAGAATAGCTAATGATCAACTTGGAGAAATGTTTATTCATACAGGAGGAGATTATCTACTTGGGTTTTGTTATCTCACATGGTAAACTGAAAATAGATTAAGAGAAGGTAAGTGTCATATTGTCTTGGCCAACTCCTAGAACCATGAATGATGTAAGAAGTTTCCATGGGTTAGCAACCTTCTATAAGAAGTTTATAAAAGGATTTAGTCATGTCTGTGCACCCATGCTTGATACCATAAAAGGAGGCCAGAGGTGTAGATTCACTTGGACAAAGAAAGCAGATGATTCATTTGAAACATTGAATAAGAAGGTGGCACAGCAACTAGTCCTTGCACTTCTTGACTTCAACAAGATTTTTCAAGTAGAATGTGATGCAAGTCACATGAAAATTGGAGCAGTACTCAGTCAAGAAGGTAGCCCTATTACTTTTTTCAATGAGAAACTAAATGATGCTAAGAAGATATACTCATCCTATGACTTGGAGATGTATTCTCTAGTCCAATCACTCAAAAAGTGGAGGCATTACTTGATGCCAAAAGAATTCATAGTATTCCCTAATAATTAGGCCCTTAGTTTCATAAACAGTCAAGAGAAGTTGAACCATCAGCACATGAAATGGGTGGAGATTTTGCAATCTTTCACCTTCACAATCAAGCACAAGAAAGGGGTCAAGAACAAGGTAGCAGATGCTTTGAGTAGGAGGGCTCTAACCATAAATCAGATTCAATTGGAAAGTGTTGGCATTGATTCCTTAAAGACTCTATATGATGCTGATGAAGACTTTGGAGAGATTTACCAGGTCTGTACTTCTTTTGGAGAAAAATATCATGTTGAATTCTTTGAATTTTTTATACAAGATGGATTACTTTTCAAGGGTGGACAGTTGTGCATTCCACGGTGTTCTATGAGACTGAACATCATTAGGGAGAAACATTGTGGGGCCATGGCAAGATATTTTGGTCTGGATAAAACTCTTGATCTTGTAAAGAGGCATTACTATTGGCCAAAGTTACAGTCAGATGTGAGGAGATTGGTGGAGGCATGTGTAATATGTCAAAAAGCAAAAGGGAGATCCACTAATGTAGGTTTATATCAGCCACTGCCCATTCCTTCTAGGCCATGGGAGAGCATAAGCATGGAATTTGTGTTGGGTTTACCTAGAACAAGGAAGGGCTATGATAGTGTTTTTGTTGTAGTAGATAGATTTAGTAAAATGGCACACTTCTTGCCATGCAAAACCACTTGTGATGCTTCATATGTTGCAGACCTATTTTTCAAGGAAATAGTGAGGATACATGGATTGCCATTGAGCATAGTGTCAGATAGAGATGTGAAATTTATTGGCCATTTTTGGAGGACTCTTTAGAAGAAGCTTGGCACCAACTTATCCTTCTCATCAGCCTATCATCCTCAAACAGATGGACAAACTGAAGTGGTTAACCGTTCATTGAGAAATCTGCTAAGGTGTTTGACAAGGCAGCATGGAGAGAAGGGGATAACATCCTACCACAAGCAGAATTTTCCCATAATGACACCATCAATAGGAGTACATGGAAATCACCTTTTCAAGTGGTATATGGTATTCATCCAAGAGGTATTTTAGAGTTAAGAGATCTACCTGTAGGAGAATCTATTAGTGCAAATGGAGAAGCTTTTGCATCAGCCATCAAGGAGGTGCATGATCAAGTCAAGAACCAACTCCAAACTACATTGAAGTACAAAGCCTATGCTGACAAGAAGAAGAGGGATGTACAATTTGATGTTGGAGATTTGGTGTGGGTTCATATGAAGAAGGTAAACATACCAAGCTAATGCAGAGGAAGATTGGACCATGTCATATTTTGAAGAAGTGTGGACAAAATGCTTATGAGATCCAACTTCCTTTTGATCTTGGATTATCCCCTATCTTCAATGTATGTGATTTAACTCTATACAAACCTAATACAGATCTAGACTAGAAACCATTGTAGGGTACAACAGATGATGATATTCCTCAGTATGATCCACCAAAAGTGAAGAAGACTTTAGACTCAAGAGTGGCAAAGAAGACAAGGAACAAAGAGTATATGGAATACTTGGTGGCTTGGTAGGGGAAACCTAATTTAGAGGTAGTTTGGATGACTGAAGAGCATATTAGAAAACATGGTGTAGACCTTCAAACTCTCATCTCAAGTGGACTTGAGATTTCTTCTCTCAGGGAGTATGGTGCAGGAGCACCCCTTCAACAAGCCAACTATACATATGAGGGAGAAGACTAAGGTCTTAATATGTTATGTCTTATGCATTTCTATATTTCAATGTAATAAGGTCTATTTAACCAATACATGTTATTGTAGTTTGCATCTAGGTTTCTATGCAAGTCCCTAGGACACTTGTCGATCTGTAATGACAAGGTTGTTAGTTAGTTAGAGGTTGTTAGTTGGTTGTTATCTCCCAGCCGCTGGGAACCAATTATGTACTACTCATAGTGAGTGGATAAATTAACCTAGATTAGATTGATTAGAGGGGAGGAGATGTTAGATAGAGCAATAGTTGTGAAGTTGAGTTGTGGAAATGTGAAATCAAATCGTCTATATACATTTCTGAAAGCATCAAGAATAAGATCCTATTTGTGTTATTTTTCTGGCATTCAAATTCATTGTGCAATCAATTTTCTATTTGGGATCGAGATGGGTTCTTAGCCCATTCCACCAGTTAAATTTCTTTGAAATCAGTGGAATGGTTGTGTACATATCAATTTGTGTTTTTGGTTTTGTTTTTCTGTTTGTTCATGTTCATGCTTGCAGGGTCGGATACGGAATGCATTGAGGAATCCTAGCATTTGCATGTGCTAGGTTTGATAGGGCGCAAAGGTCTATAGGGTTGTTGAAGGAACAGATCTATGCAATCGCTAAGTATAAAGCAGGTCAAAATAGTGAAAATATGTGTGGTTTCAATAGACATACAAATTATGTATATATCGCTTTTGTATGCGGGATATACATTCTGTGAGTATATCGCTATCGCATGTTCCCATGTGTATCACATTTGTCCATCGCAAAGCATATTGGGAAACATGAAAGTATTGTATGTCAAAGATTGGAGGCAGTGAACATACATTGTGAATATACAGTCTATGTGTATATTGTTAATGTGTATTGGGTTTCTTTTCCTATGTATTCTGTAGTTGAAGGTTGTGAGTATCTCGTAGATGTTTGTCGTGGTTGTATGTGGCAAATGTACATTCTAAATATACAAGTCTATCAGCATACAAAGGAGAGAGAAAGTTAAAATTTCCAATCGGCATATAAGGAAGTCAACAGTTCGGTCAAACCCAGCCAATGCATAACTGAGTTGCATGTTAATGTACATTGGTTTTATATACAAAGGAGGTCAATGGTCAAATACATGTTTGGTAAGGTATATTCTGAATGTATGTTTTAGTTGTATCTTTTGAATGCATGTTCTAAATGCATCTTGTGATTGTATATCATGAATATACATCGTGCACATACATTGTGTAAATGTATAAGGAGGTGACCGGTAGGAGTGGTAGGAGGAATCAACACGGCAAGTCAAAGGGTGTATGTATAAGTTTGAATGTATCAGGGTGATGATATGTATCGAGGCGACTCAGATTGGGGAAGCCGATAGCTCATGTGTTGTTGATAGACAACTGATGCAAAGTGCATACATCGGTATAAGGTATGCGATCAGAGGAAGGTTGTTTTGTCCAGCCGATAGTGTGACATCTGGCCGATGGGTAAACATACAAAGGTAAATGTATGTTAGTGAGTAATTGACACCTATTTTGTACGTTTTCGTTGGCTGCTCTGCATCAGTTGAACTCCTATAAGTTGGGATAAGCTAGAAGATAGGATTAGCCTTGGTCCTAAAATGCTATCAAAAATAGAAGAATAGATTAAGTTGATCAAGAAAAGATTAGCAGAGGCAAATGATAGATAGAAAAGCTATGTGGATGCTAAGTGCATGCCAAGATATTTCTCTATGGGAGAAAAAATAAATTAAGAGTTAAACATCAAAAGAGTTCAATTATGTTTTGAAAATTGTCCAAACTAGCTCCTAGATATGTGGGTCCCTTCGAAGTTCTTGAGGAAGTCAACCCAATAGCCTACAGGATTGCCCTACCACCTTCTCTTTCTAGGATGCATAATGTTTTCCATATTTCATATTTGAAAAAGTATATTGCAGGAAATAATAATATTCTTGATTGGAATGCTTTATAGGTGAAGGACCCAGGGGTGGTCATGATCGAGCCTATCAAAGTTCTCTAAATATGCAAGCTCCACTTGTGTACAACAAAGAGGTTACTCAGTGCAAGGTTTAGTGGGACCAATATGCAGAAGATAATGCTACCTAGGAAAATTATCATGAATTTTACTAGCTCATTTATTTTAAACTTTTCTAATTGAACAAAAACATTATCATGTTATAATTTTGGACACATTGGATCATTGAGGACGATGAATATTATGGGGGGAGATATGTCTCACCCCAAAATTTTAACTATACTTTACTTTTTACTTAAATTATATAATTAGTGGATAAACTTGCATGGATGAATGATTTGATGTTTAGACAAATATAAGGAAAAATCAATAATTTCATGAGTTATGATTGAATGCATAGAATTTAAAATGTGATTATATGTTATTGAGGTTATTTATTTATGATGATTAAGGATTTACTAATGATACACTGATCACAATTTGGTGACTGTGAGTTGTAACCAGGGAATAGCTTACCAACCTCCATGAAGGGAGCGAGAGCATCATCTGAGAGATGTGGATAGACATTGGAAAAGATAGGTTATTTCCACCTAAGTTATGTGATTTTTAAACCTAGTTGATCGAGGTAAGTTGTGTTCAAATCACTTAGTCAAAAATTGAGTTTCTACTCGATAGTTGTCGATTTGTCGACAAGGTTTGTTAAACTTAAGTTTTGAGGAAAACTAAGTTAGGTCAATATGCAACCATCGAAATGAAATATTTGATAATAGTTAAGCTATTATTTGAACTCCTGATGCAAATCATAGTATGATATGTTTGTCTTGCATGAAGTTTAAATGAGATAGATAAGGGGGAGAATATGTCATGCCCACTCTTTATGAGTGGCCACGACATGAGAAAACACATGTCATGCCACATTACCCATGTGGTCATGACATGAACCACCAAAAATTTTCCCCCTACTCCTAAATCCTCGTTGCACAAGGCGAGGAAGGAAGGCAAGGTGTGGATGAAACAACCAAGACGTCCTTGTCAGAAACACCAACCAAGGGGATAACAACATACAGTGACCCATATGGCTACCAAGCAAGGAGAAGAATATAAACATTCAATCAAACCAAGATGAGTTAAAACATCCATACGTAAACAAGATACAAACTTGTTCATTCTAACATGACCTATTAATACGTGAAGGCTCAACATGCGAAAGCATAAAGGGTACTCTAGGCAATGCTTTTATTCTAATACTAAAAACATAACATGGCCACATAATGACTATACGAAGACACCCACAATCATTATAACCAAATTGACATAATTATAGACATAAACAATAATTGGTTTCCTTTTTTTTTTTAATATAAAAGTATATCCTACATCTACTAATAACTAATATAGTTACAACAAGGAGGCTAGCTCCCCAAAACATAGAAGATTTGTGCACTGAAAAATCAATACAAGAGAGATAAATAACCCTTGATTATTTCCTTTACAACAAGAGAGAAATAATAAATAATTAATTTCCTTGACCAAAAGAGAAATAAATAACCTCTATTTACTTTCCTATACAACAAGAGAAAACTTTGCATCCATTATTCTCCTATTCATCAGTAGAGTAAAATAAACATAAGTTGCATAAATTAACCTTGTATATGTTAATAAAATAAAATACACGTTACTTACTTACCCCCAAAGTATAAAGAAATAAATATATGTCAATTACTTCTCTGAAATATAAAGGTAAGAATAAATACGATAATCATTTCTGGAATACATCGAAGAGATAAAAATCTATTAATTAATTTCTCTATACATCAATAGAAATAATAAGATTAATTAATTGCCTGAGTACGTCAAGGAGATAAATATACATTGATCATTTTCTTATGCATCAATAGAAATGAATGAACAATAATTAATTTTCTAAGCACATTAAAAGATATAAATATACATCAGTTATTTTGGTGTACATCAATAGAGTTAAATAAACAATATATGATTTACTGAGAACATCAAAAAGGTGAAGGCCAAGATCCTGCCATGCCTTCAATAGAGTTTCACCAAATGAAGACCAATGGGGGATTGTTTCTCACCTCCCAACCATATTGCCATCATCGAGCGCAATGGATGTCCATTACGCTCTAGGCAATCCCCCGAGCCATGGAGAGAGGAGATCATGGAACCACTGCCAGATGACCAACTCACATAACTAGGTCCTCAAGCAAGACACAAGAGAGTCCAACCAAACATGGTCACGATTCCCATAGACACTTGACACAACACAAGGGGATAGATAGAATACAAGATATCAAGCACACCCACGCATGAGTAAAAACCTCCACTAAACCAGTCAGAGATTCACCAAAAGGGTTACTCATGCCCAAACAAAATCAAGAGATGGATAAGAGAGTAACACAAGAGACACCTGAGTAAACATAACTCCCAACCTATCATTTCCTACTTAAGGCACTTAATTAAGTTGGTCCAATGCAAGTAGGAAGAGAGAGGTTCATACCAACCCTTAATATATTCCTTCTTCTAAAGCATGCTAAGATAATATTATGCTACTTAAGATAACATAGAGGATAAGGTATGATGTGCCAATGAAAAGATAATGCATAGGTGGGGTCTCTCCATAGAAATGAGAAGGGACTCTTAATCATCATGAAGGATACAATTACACTTCACAATACATGTTTCCAAAATCCACCGAAACCTTATTCTATCATGATAATCAAAATTTATTGACAAGTACATATTTCTACTTACAATTGTCTCTAGATCCAAGTTCTATCAAAAACCATGCCTAAAACTAAGAGGCTCTAGCAACACCCACAATACCCATTAATAAACATATATACATATGCTCTGGCCATAGTCAAAAACTTCCCCAATACCCACAATATATATACACCTAAGGCATACATATGATCTCCCTAACAAAACGTGCATTGTTTTATTGCTACCTTTCTACAACAGAGGAGACTAGAAGGGGAGGGGTGCACTGAACTAGAGGGATACATTTCCAGCTGAGGCAACCAAAAAGGAGGTCGGCCTTAAGATGACACACCTCCAGCAAGGGAGGTCAAGCCCTACCTACCTATGCCTTAGGTTTCTACATAGCCAGATCGGCATTTCATGTTGGCTCTAAGCGACAAAACTAAGCCTTAAATTAGCATAGTCTACTTCCTTATGGTCTGATTCTTGGAACAAGGCATGAAACCATACACGGAATCTACAAGGAGAAGGGAATGAGTGGAAGAGATTAGTTTTGTCAGCAGGGGTTCAAATAGAGTTTGGTCATTTCATATAGCATAAGGTAAAGAAGAAAACCTCTAGATTAAGTAGAGGTGACTGCCTCCATGACAGATAAGTATGTGATATTTTGGATGCACAAAATAGGCACTTGAATTATTTGATAGAATATCTCAAAGAGATGTCATCTCACGGAATGCAATGGTTGTAAGGTATGCACAAGAAGAACTTGTTTCAAGCAATGCAATTGATAAGAACATTTTAGGCTTCACATCTAATTTCAACGTCTATTAATGACTGTATTTCACATTAAGAGTAACTCATCAAGCATTTCATGAATGGCAGAGGAAGAATCTCTAACCCAGTTATCTCACATCTACCAAAGCACTCCCAACCCGAGCCAAAATAATGACTGTGGGGTAGGGAATGAACAAGTATAATGCATATGAGAGGGAGGATTTAAAGTTCAATATGCTCTGGTCGATATATGTACATATAACGTGGAAGCACAGACAGTAGTTGTCAGATAATAAACATCAGCACTAAGTTTACTAGCTTAATCACACCTAACCAAATAAATGTGCATTGATTGATTGCATTAAAGAGGTGGAATCGCCATTTAAAAATCTCCTACTATCCTGAAACTAACAACACAAAACTTCAAAAAAAACTTTCCTACATTTGTGGCACTTACCTCGGCCGCAAGAGTTTTGACAAAAGAGATAAAAAAACAACTCAAGGATGTTGTAGGATGCACTAATGGTCGCAGGAGAAAATAAGAAGTAGCATAGTTTAGGTGCAAACTGCATTAGCCACTCCCTCCTTCAGCCTTCTTCCATTCAATTCCCTGAAGCATCCCTCTACCTTCCAATGAAAATTAAAAATCCCCCTCCACCTCCCCTTTCTCCCCTCTTTTCCTTTCCTTTTTCCCTGGCGTTCCCCCCAAAATGCCAAAACCTAAAATGTTTAAACATAAAAAAAAAGAACCAATCCACCTTCCTCGTGTGCTGCAAAAAGGTTTGTCACCTAAGTCGAGGGAACTCTAGTCAAAAGAAAAGAATACACAAATCATCATAGTCCTATACAATTTTGACAGCTTGCCCAAAAAAAAATCCAAAATCTCTTCGTTCATACAACGTAGTCCTATCAATATTCAATTGTATTATACTACAAGAGAACACATAAATACACTTATATCCCTCCACAACTAAGCCCCACTACCAGTTTAAAAGAAAACATCACTTCCCTAAAAAGCTACAGCCCCTCCGCTATAATAATAAAAAAAAAACATCACTACTAAAATAATATCTAACCTGAAGTATTTCAAAACAAATTTGGATTCAAACCATCAAGAACGTTGGTCTACAAAATAGATAAGAAGACTTTTATGGAACAAATTTTCTATATATATATATATAAAGAAAGGAAACAAGTTCCCTAAAAGTTCTAACATAAGGGCACATTATGCTATGATGATAGGCTTAATCGTATTTGACAAGAAACAATGGTCTTGGCTAAAACAATCAATTGGTAAGACCTCTTCCCACAAGCACACCACCCATCTTCTCATGTGCATACATAAGAGTTAAACCAGAAGGTGCAAAATAAACTATACCAACTTTATTCTCCTACAAGGTCATTTGTGTTGCATGTAGGGAGGCTACTCTCTGGAAGTTAAACTTAAGGGAAGAGGTTTGATATGCTTACCTACATCCTAAAATAACGTAAAACAATAATCAAAACCATACTAAAATCCATACTATGATTAAACAATGCCATAAACATTTGTTTACATCACAGAGTATCATTTAACCCAAGAAGCAAATCGAGTATGCAAGCATTACAATGCACAAAACCCCACTTATGAGAGGTGATGCTCAATTTTTTCCTCTCATTAAACGCTCAATGAAAACAGATGTGACACACCCTAGCGAGCGTTACGACATGTCCTACGTAATATTAAAATGCATGAGACTGACACGATAATTGTCAAACTAATTAAAATCACAAAGTAGTAAGCAATGAATCCAAAGTAATCCAAATTAAGGAACCCAAAAGAAGTGGAGTCTTAAATCACTGTACTAACCCAAGGAACACATCACTTTATGGAGTTACTCACAAAATAGGGGTCTATTCATACACATGGATCTAGAATCATAACGATTCAAATTAGAGACGATAGGGTGGGCATTGGTACATTCCTCATCTCACAACTGAAAGAGAAGGTTTAGGTGGCTAACATACCACAAGGAGCAAGGTAGATAACTCGACCTCTAGCTAGGTAAGGTGGGATATTCAAATGGCTAGGTGATTCCATGTCTCCTCCTCCACATCCATCCATTGGCCAACACCTGTATAGGTATGTCCTGCACACTCAATCCGAACATCAAATCCAACGAGGGATATCATAGCCAAAGCAACATAAAATAACCAATGAGAGTGTGTAGTCTAACACAACATATATTCATCTTGCAATTATAATATAAATTAATCAAGTCATTTCATCTTTTAATCTAGAACCATAAGAATAATAGAGTACATACCAGTTAGACAAGGGCAGGCCTTGCATACTACCTCCTAGGATATGAGTTACTCCCGAAAGTCATCAAGTGGAGGTTAGCAGCAATCTCCTAAACTTCTTTGCACTAGATGAGGTAAGTATAAAGATAACATATGCCATAAAAAACTCACAAGAATATAAAGCATGGTAACTAAATGCCATGAAAGCTATATTCTTTTCACAAAACACATTCTATAGATCAAAACTCAACACAAAGAATTTCCTTGTTCATCAATCATTATCACACATGCATAGAGGAATTCATACATCATAATGCATGTTCATATAGAAAACATCAACTCATATACAGATACATCAAATGTAGAGATTACACCAACCACACATTTTCATTCACCCACATCACAAGAATTAACTTCACAAGTTTCACATATAGGTTTAGAGGGATGCCATAGTTTCATCATAGAATCACGTAACCAAATATCAATGCCAAGTGTCCAAAGATCCAAGAACCACTGGAATGATGGTCTTGAGCCCATGCACCTGGGGGCCTCCCCATACATCTCCACTATGACCTACCTCTTGTTTGTATAAGGGGATTAGCCTCAAAGAAGTAGTCATCATAAGAACAAAGATCACTAGGAAGGTAAGTAGATAATGACCAGCCCATACTAGTCCACACCTACCCCCATCCTCATAAGTTTCCCACATCTGCTTCCTTATATACACTCTACCAGAGGTCACTCCATCGACATGGCGAGAAGAACATCACAACACATGACCAACACTTGCAACAAAAATAATCTAGCTTAGCCACCACAAATAACAAATATACCAAAAGAAAGAAGTTTTCCAAATCCAACAATAAAATAAATAATTGCATGCAATTTCAACAATAAGTCAAACGTAACCACAAGAGCTACATAAAAATGGAAAAATCAAGATTTGTGGCTAGGCTACTTTCAAACAAGATAAAAAAATAACATGGTTGGTCCACACAAGCAATATACAAAAAGGTCATCAAAACAACTGAAAGAAATGATCACAATTCATGAAAGTGTACATTACATCACTATGTGACTAACATTAAGTCACCAATAAGGAAGGAGGGAAACATGGTCACTACATGTGTTATGCAAACACAACCAATGCAATAACATTATGTAGGTAAGTATTATCAATGTGCCTTCACGTACTCTTACGTGGAATCATGCCCTTCTCAAAGGTAACATGTCATTAGTATAGTACATCGTGCCCTTCTCAAAGGTACACATCATCATCATAATGTAAATGTCTCTAGGATGCTTCATAGCCACTCAAATAAGATACCATGGGTGAGAATAAACCTGTAAAAAGTTTCATGGCCTCGAGCAAATCACATGCCCATACCAAACCACAACCAAGATCCCAAGTCAAATGTCAATAATACCATCAAGGAAATAGAGCATGATAGGATAGCATGATGGGCCTCTCAAAGGTCCATTTACTAAGGAGAAGTAGGGGGTACTCTGGCATAGGAAGGTATGGTTGGTTGGGTAATCCCAAACCAATGCCACAACATGTCGCCATAGCTTCCTAAGTTCTTTCTCTCCACTACTTAACTCCATACATGGAAGGTCTCCAACTCCAAGGTTGGACCTTACAAGGTGTACAAATAAGAAACCACCGAAGCATGACCCCACCATACTTGTAACTATACACTCAACCCATGGATAGATACCTAGTATCACAAGCTCATGAGTACACAAATCATGTATGGGATATTCACAACACATAGCAAGTACTCACATAAAAGGTATTCACATCCACAAGGTATCACAAAACACATTTTTTTTCCTTTACTGTTCATTAATTAGTGAAGACGGACAACTTTCATACCCAAAGTCACATAATAATTACCATAAAGGTTCTCTAAGAAATTTACTCAACATCAACTCAAATTAATCCATCTAAGGCATATTGGAATCCAACCATGACTTCACATTTAGAGATAAGGCAATACCCGAAAGTAAGTACACCAATTTACTAGCCATGCTTAATAGATCATAATCGAACCCAAACAACATTATTTCAACTCGCAAGATAGTGACTCAAAACATATCACATAACATGGAGTTACTGATAACCCATATAACACTACATATGCACAACGAAACCACCATACATTTATCTAACACAAAGTTCATAAAGTAAAGGCATATCACAAGAAGAATCTAATAGAAAGATCAAGTCTCTAATTTTACTATTCTTTTATATGAAGCCCAAACATCTTTGCCACACAAGGTATGCATAACATGATATCAAATTCACATGAAAACAGAGTTATAAAATGTAAGATTTTATTTTATAGAAGTAATTTTACAAAAAGGTCACCAAGAACACCATACATCATTGAAACAGTTTGAGAACATATGTTAATTCTTAACAATTTGCCATGTATAAAACTAGTTTTCACCTCTTCCTTTCTTGGTATTTTTACAAGGTAATCTAATGAAATCATGCACGTAACAACTTGCACTCATAAAATTCAAAGCAAGTTAAACTTCATGCAATCTTTTCTAGTTATCAATCCAAAGGAGACAATGCCAATCTCCAATGATAGCAAGGGTTAAGAATTCAAGAAATTATGCCATTCAACATCATGATAAACACACATCAAGCTCACAAGGAAAGAATAAATCAAAAGGGCATTAAGCTGTCACTAATCTCCCCAAACATACACACGGGTGAGGAAGGGTCCAACACAACCCTCACCACCTAGATCAACTAGCTTAGAGGACAATCGACCAAGGGGAACACAACCACCACAAAACACAAGCGAAAGACTTTGATAATCGTGTGACAAAGCCATCATGATGACAAAACAAGAGGATGGATATTCCTCCAAGGTGAAGGTTAGTCAACAAACCACAACCTCGCTCTCATGCATCTACATGGAGTAGGATGAGGGTCATCCACCCCCAATCCACTCCATGTCGGCCCAACAACATGCAATCCCTAGAGTTTCCAATGTTGAAACATGGGCTCTGATACCAAATGTCATGCCCACTCTTTACGAGTGGCCACGACATGAGAAAACACATGTCATGCCACATTACCCATGTGGTCATGACATGAACCACCAAAAAATTTTCACCCTATTCCTAAATCCCCATCGCATAAGGTGGGGAAGGAAGGCAAGGCATGGATGAAAAAACCAAGACGCCTTGTCAGAAAAACCAACCAAGGGGATAACAACATACAATGACCCATATGGCTACCAAGCAAGGAGAAGAATATAAACATTCAATCAAACCAAGATGAGTTAAAACATCCATACGTAAATGAGATACAAACTTGTTCATTCTAACATGACCTATTAATACGTGAAGGCTCAACATGCGAAAGCATAAAGGGTACTCTAGGCAATGCTTTTATTCTAATACTAAAAACATAACATGGCCACATAATGACTATACAAAGACACCCACAATCATTATAACCAAACTGACATAATTATAGACATAAACAATAATTAGTTTCCCTTTTTTTTAAAATAAAAGTATATCCTACATCTACTGATAACTAATACAGTTACAAGGAGGAGGCTAGCTCCCCAAAACACAAAAGATTTGTGGACCAGAAAATCAATACAAGAGAGATAAATAACCCTTGATTATTTCCTTTACAATAAGAGAGAAATAATAAATAATTAATTTCCTTGACCAAAAGAGAAATAAATAACATCTATTTACTTTCCTATACAACAAGAGAAAACCTTGCATCCATTATTCTCCTATTCATCAGTAGAGTAAAATAAATGTAAGTTGCATAAATTAACCTTGTATACATTAATAAAATAAAATACACATTACTTACTTACCCCTAAAGTATCAAGAAATAAATATACGTCAATTACTTCTCTAAAATATAAAGGTAAGAATAAATACGATAATCATTTCTGGAATACATCAAAGAGATAAAAATCTATTAATTAATTTCTCTATACATCAATAGAAATAATAACATTAATTAATTACCTGAGTATGTCAAGGAGATAAATATAGATTGATCATTTTCTTATGCATCAATAGAAATGAATGAACAATAATTAATTTCTTGAGTACATTAAAAGATATAAATATACATCAGTTATTTTTGTCATGCTCACATTTCCCATGCAGTCACAACATGCATCACACGTGTCATGTCCACATTTGTCATGTTGTCATGACACGAAATATCAAAAATTTTCCCATGCTTCCTTAGAAACCCCCTCACACACGTAAGCGTGCTCGGTGGCATACGCTTAAGGCGTAGACATAGTAGTTGCAAAGCGGGGTAATACGCACGTGCGCATACTAATTGCAAGAAGGCCATCAAGGGGGTCATCGCGACATGGTTAACGTCACTAATAAGGCTAAACTTTACTAACCTAACTAACCCTAATTTCCAAAAAATTCTGGCAGCATAATACCTCACAGACATGAGTAGGGTTTATTGTACCAAAACTAAATTTGATTAGTAGGTTTCCTAATTAAGATTAATAAATTTCCTACATCACACCAGTTGCTTTTGTAATACATTTGATTAAGTTAATTGAACATTTTTCAACAAAGTCCGATCATTTGTTCTCCTTCCCGTTTTTCTGAAATTTAATTTTAATTTCTTCTCTTTCACGTTTTCTAAGATATGAAACATTTTTCAACAAAGTCTGATCATTTGTTCTCCTTCCCGTTTTTCTAAAATTTAATATTGATTTGTTCTCTATCATGTTTTCTATCAATCAGAGTTATCTCTGCATCATTTACATTATTCCTAATTTCTTGGTAGATCAGATTTCATAACAAGATTTACTAACTTCGTTTGATGAAGTTCTATAGGTTTCTGTTCTAGGTTTAAATCAATGTCTAATTAACTTCCATAATTAACAATGATTAAAAAGAACATTAAATTTTGATTAATTCTTTTAATCCTAAATTGAACTCATGCATTTTCTCCTCTTTGTTTTCACTTTTATCTTTCTTTCTCTTTTTCTCTCATTTTCTCATTTTCTCAATTTTTCATTTTCTCATTTTCTCATTTTGTTACAGGTTAAAATGGCCACTTATGAATTGCATAAGATGGCTTCATATAATTAAATATTCATATATATATATATATATATATATATATATATATGAATTTTTGAATGTAATAAGAAAAATTCTAAAATCAGTTTGCCATTTTTTTATTCTTGTAAACACATTCATTTAAAACACACACTTAAATAAAACTATATATTTTTAACTTTAACTTTCCTTCATTATACTCATAGATTTTATATTTTAAACAAATTTGTAAAATATGCAATCACATTTATTTTTTTCTTTATTTTTTTCTTTTTATCAATCCTAATACATGGAAAGAACTCATTTTTATTCTTACAAGTAAATTCATTGTATGACTAAAATTTACACATTTTCTTTTAAAGAGAGGAGCAATTATAATTAAGTAATTTAAAATGCCTATAATAAATAACTACAACCAATTTTTCTTCCTTTCCATAGTAACAAATTACAACTTTCTTTATTGTCACAACAAGAACTTCATAACTTAGCAAAATTGATATTCCAAAATGACATACAAAGAACTAACTTATAAACAACTTTTCTTCAAATCGTCCTTTGAATAATAAGCATTTAAACTAATAATTTCTAACTTTCATTACAATGAAAAATGTCCAACACACAACTTCAAGAATGTAATTTTACAACCAAAAGAGAGAACCAAGTTCTCATCTTTGACAACTAACAATGGTAAGATCTCCAAGAAGGCCAAGCTCTCTCTCATGAGCTTTAAGAGTAAAGGAAAATAAAATATTTTTCAAGACAAGAAATTTCTTCAACTTCACACTAAGCTCCAAGGAACCTACATATCACACAATGGAAAAAAAAATCACACATCTTTCTCTCCTCCCTACCGTAGACCCGCAAGAGGCTCACCCCTGAGCTAGGGAGGTCATCCACACACCTAGGGAACTCAAATCCACTTCACAACAAGGCACACAAACATCCCAAAAACACAATATTACACCCATAGGAAAACACAACACACGAACTCAACCAAGGTGAGTTCAAAAGGGGTAGGAGAGTGGACACACTCAACTCAAGAGTGCCACTCCTTCAAAATATCTCAACAAAATATCTCTTATGGCCTCAAGCCAACATATTAACAAAATTTCTAAAAGTATTCATATTTTAGCTCTCAAGCCATGTATCAAATTGCTCAATATTACATAAATTGCCCTCAAGGCTTCCAACATCCCAAAACAAGGTAATGACCCCGAGGAGGATCACTCATCCCCTACCCCACACTTGTTGAGCATTATCTCCCAAGTGGGAGAGGCTCTTACAACACCCAACCAAATTTCCCCACAACAACAATAACACTCAAGGAAGTAAAATGCACACATATGCATCATGCAAGCATCTACATACAAAAGGAAGGCCTTAACCTTGAAAACCAACCTTTTTAAGCCCTAATATGGAAGAAGTTGATGTAGAGATCCTCCAAAATCCCCTCCAACACAAGCCACCAAACTCCCTCTATCTTTTTCCCCAATTCAATTTCAAAACAATTAAAATTCTCAAAAGTTCAACAACCCCTCACCTTATCCCAAGTGGGATTAAAATAAGCCCAACCCATGAGCTTAGAGGGATGGGGAGGTGACACTTGTCACCTCCTCACTCTTCCTCCTCACTACAAGCATGTCCCAAGGGATGGATGTTGACACATGTCATTGACCCATCTCCAAAGTCTCCCTCACCCCTTACCACTTGTCCTCTCTCCAACACATGGGAGAGAAAAGGGGAGTTAAAGAGGGAAAGGGTGACACATGTGTCCCCTTCCTTTCCTCTCAAGATGGACCACACAACTCCATGGGTACTCTCACCAATTGTGAGAGAGACTTGAAGTTAAGTCCTCCACCATTGGTGGGTCTTGGAGTCATCTCTAGCCTTGGGAAGTGAAAAGGGATGGGGTTGAGTGTTGGTACCACTCATCTTATCCCTCCCATGCCTCCAAATTTATCACTTACTAGGTGTATTTGAGCACGTTATTTATTACGCAACTTTGATTAATTAGTGCCTACCTTGTTTTGTAGGATGCCTCCCCGACGTGTTCAACGAGCGTGATCATGCAACATGGCGTCCATTGAGGTGCACAGTGATTCTTCTGCAGAGGGACAGGCACTCGCAGTCATAGCAGATCCGCCAGTACCACAGGCACCACCAGTACTTGACATAGGTCCTCAAATTTTATAGACATTGCAGGCCATGTTAGAGAGGCTACTGCCAGTTATTCCAGAGCCATGTGATGAGCCTCACGTTGATCCGTGAGAGGAGCCACGTAAGGAGCCGCATGCGGAGTCACGCACTGAGCCACTTATGGAACCTTTCGTAGAGATACCTAATACTATAGTGGAGGAGGTAGGGTCAGCCTACCGAGCATGGAGTAGGAGTCCTTCGAGATATCTGAGATGAGATGAGACCATGAGAGTAGAGAAGATATATCAGGAACAAGGGTAGAATTCACACCCGCAGTTTTAGGACCATAATCACCAGCAACAGCAAAACTTTCATAGGGCCACAATCTACACCACAGAGAGGAGGATTCAATTCTTCATCATTACCTCCTAGGCCTCCACAACAACAACAGCAACAGCATCATCAAAGGTCTAGACCCTAGCAGAGGGCTCAGGGAGGACAGAACCGTGGTTGGTAGCAGTAGGGCCCACGCAGAGATCAGAGACAATAGGGATCATCTACGGGACCCGCGAGATCTCAGCAGTCTTACAAAGTTTCACAGAGGTCCACTGGATGGACTGGACAACAACAGTTGGGTAGGAGTCACTCAGGACAGTTATAGGCTAGGGGCCCGTGTTATGTATGTGGTGGGGCAGGGCATTTGGCTAGAGAGTGTCCACAGGGATTTACAACAGGGGGACAACCCCATTCAGAAGGATCTGAGTAGACTGTAGGTGATGTGGGAAAGTCCCACTGCATGTTTGCAGCGGTTGACAACTGTTAGGCCAACTTCCAAGCCTCAGTTATTGAGACAACATGTATGATTGGGGATTTCCCCATCTCTATTCTTTTTGACTTTGGAGCTACCAACTCTTTTCTGTCTACATCGTTAGTGGAACATTGCAGGCTGGTGGCTTCTAGGTAGGACATTAGGTGGGAGGTTGAGTTGGCCTGTGGGGCGAGGATGTCAGTAGATACCTTGGTTAGAGATTGCAAGATCTTCTTGGGTTCCTTCACTACATCATGTGACCTTAGGGTTATGCCATTAGGATCCTACGGTGTAGTTTTGGGTATGGACTGTCTTGCGGCTCATAGAGCCAAGCTAGATTGTTGCCAGAGGACGATTAGCTTCTTAGACAATCATGGCTCACTGATTGAGTTAGTGGGCATACGGAAGCCTGTGGTAGTACGTATGTTATCCGCTTAGAAGCTTAAGCGCTACATGCGGAAAGGGTGTCAGTTGTTCGCTATCACAGTCAGTGATAGATCAGAGGATGAGCCTGAAGCTTCATTAGATGATCACCCTATCCTGAGAGATTTTGCCGACGTGTTTCCGCTAGAATTATCAGGTATGCCTCCACACAAAGAGGTTGATTTCCACATCAATCTAGTGCCAGGTGCCGAGCCAGTGTCTTGTGCACCCTACAGGATGACTACACATGAGTTTACAGAGCTCAAACTGTAATTAGAAGAGTTACTAGAGAAGGGGCACATCCGACCTAGCATTTCACCATGGGGTGCACTGGTTATCTTTGTGAAGAAGAAGGCTGGGTCTCTTCGATTATGCATGGACTACAAGTAGTTGAACAAGGTGACGATAAAGAACCGTTATCCTCTGCCTAGGATTGATGACCTCTTTGATCAGATGCAGGGAGCTAGAGTGTTCTTAAAAATTGATCTAAAATCTGGGTATAACCAATTGCGCATCATAGAGGCAAATATTCACAAGACTGCTTTTCGAACTAGATATGGCCATTACGAGTTCACAGTGGTACCCTTCAGTTTGACAAACACCCCTACAGTGTTCATGAGCCTCATGAACGAGGTGTTCTGCACTTACTTGGATCGGTTCATGATCATTTTCCTCGATGATATTTTGATCTATTTGTGGACCGATGAGGAGCATGTGGATCATCTGCATCAGGTTTTGCAGTGCTTACGAGAGCAGCAACTTTATGGCAACTTGGCGAAGTGTGCCTTCTTCAGGACAGAGGTATAGTATTTGGGACACATCTTATCAGGCGATGGCATCTCTGTAGATCCATCAAAGATCAGAGCGATTCAGGACTGGCCAGCACCCACCAGTGTGACGGAGGTCAAGAGCTTTATGGGATTAGCCAGTTATTACCGTAGATTCATTGAGGGCTTTTCCAGATTAGTGCATCCCATCACTTCCCTTCAGCAGAAAGGCAAGAGTTTCACTTAGACCGAGTAGTGTGAGAAGGCCTTTGGGGTCCTCAAGGACTGTCTTACCAGCGCTCCCATATTAACGGTTCCAGATCCTGTAGAGGATTTTGTTGTATGCACAGATGCATCACTAGAGGGTTTGGGAGCTATGCTTATGTAGGGTCATAGAGCGATTACATATGAATCACGTAAGCTCAAGACACATCAGCTAAACTACCCTACACACGATTTAGAGCTCGCAGCAGTCATTCATGCTCTTGTTCGTTGGAGGCACTTCCTTTTAGGTTGACGCTTTGAGCTCCATTTGGATCATCATAGCTTGCAGTATATTTTCACACAGCCAAATTTGAATGCCCATCAATGGCGTTGGATGGAGTTCTTGTGTGAGTATGACTTTGATGTCCACTACATCAAAGGGAAGGAGAATGTGGTCATTGACGCTTTGAGTTGAAGGCACCACGAGATCCTGACCTTAACATTGAGGGTGGACTTGAGAGAGTGTATCTTATAGCATCTGCCTGAGGATGAGTGGTTTTTGGAGGTGCAACAAGAAATTTAGAAACAGAGGGCCCTTAAGGGTAGATTCACAAGATATTCCCTTGAGCCTGATGGTTTTCATAGACATCGGCAGTGCATCTATGTACCCTGTGCAGGTGATCTACGTGCAGTGATCATTTCAAAGGCTCATAGAGCACCTTATGCAGCACATCTAGGGGTGAAGAAGATGCATGCTGATTTGCGACAGTTATACCATTGGGCCGGTATGAGATGAGACATTGCAGAATATGTTGCTTGTTGCCTTGAGTGTCAGAGGGTCAAGGCCGAGCATCAGCATCCAGCAGGACTATTGTACCCTCACGAGATACTTGAGTGGAAATGGGACACCATTTCCATGGATTTTATTGTTGGTCTACCTATGTAATCATGTCGCCATAATGCCATCATGGTGACGGTTGACAAGTTAACCAAGGTGGCGCATTTCTCACCTATACGCATGACATAAAATGCATCATCTGTGGTGAGGGTATTCTTAGATTAGATTGTTAGACTACATGGAGTACCTTGCCGTATCATTTCCAATAGAGACTTAATTTTCACTTCATCTTTTTGGAGAGCCTTACAGCAGGCATTGGGCACTCAGCTCAACTTTAGTTCAACTTACCATCCTGAGACTGACAGACAAACAGAGAGAGTTAATCAAGTGTTGGAGGACATGCTTCATATGTATGTTATGGACCATCAGTCTAGATGGGAGGAGTATCTATATCTGGTTGAGTTTGCCTACAATAATGGGCATCACAGCTCATTGGGTATGCCTCCTTTTCAGGCTTTATACAGTAGACCATGCAGGACACCATTGAGTTGGGATCGGATAGAGGATAGGGTTGCCATTGGTCCAGAGATAGTTTAGGATATGGAGCAGCAGGTCACACTGATTAGATAGAGACTTTAGGAGGCACATGATAGACAGAAGAAGTATGCTGATGCTAAGAGAATTGATTGGAGCTTCTCAGTGGGTGATAGAGTATTTTTGAGAGTGCGTCCGCACAAGAGTCCAATCTGTTATGAAAAGGGCTCTAAGCTTGCACCTCAATTTGTAGGACCTTTTGAGATCTTGGAGTGCATAGGACCTGTAGCCTATTGTCTAGCCTTGCCACCTAGCCTGTAGCGTATCCACGATGTCTTTCATGTTTTAGTTTTACGACGATACATCTCTGACTTATCTCACATATTGGATTGGAGTGCTCTTTAGGTAGAGGTAGACGGTTAGCTAGCTTTGGAGTCAATTCACATATTGGCTCATCATATGCTGGGCCTTCGAGGTTGAGAGATGGACCAGGTTAGAGTCCAGTGGGACATGTATGACGAGGTCACTGCGACATGGGAGGATGCAGCGAGATTGAGGATTCTTTATCCTCACCTCTTTGATGACTTCCAGGAGGAAGTACAGTCTTAGGGGGGAGGATGTGAGGCCTACCTTTTTCATTTCCACTCATGTGACTATTTACCTTACTTTTGCTGATACTTTTAGACTTGTGGGACTGTTGATCCTAGATTCTTGAACTATTAGACTTTATTATGTTAAAGGAAAACTAATTGGGTGATGTTAGATAGATGCTTGTATTAAGAGAAAACAAATTGGGTGATGTTAGATAGATGCTTGTATTAAGAGAAAACAAATTGGGTGATGTTAGATAGATGTCTATATTATCGGAAAACTAATTGGGTGATGTTAGATAGATGCTTTATGTTACAGGAAAACTAATTGGGTGATGTTAGATAGATGCTTGTATTAAGAGAAAACAAATTGGGTGATGTTAGATAGATGTTTATATTATAGGAAAACTAATTGGGCGATGTTAGAGAGATGATCTATATTAAAGGAAAACTAATTGGGTGATGTTAGTTAGAAAATTGCAATGTGATTTCTTTTATGCTTAAGAGAACTTGAGATATCTTATGCGAGTGCAAGTTTTAATTTGCTTCGGCTATGTTATTGATATGTGGAATTAACTTTGCAACTGAGTGCGCAGGTATTTCTAACCAACCACAGATACTGGAGATCATCCCACACTTGATGTTGTAATCCCTTGTGAAGCTGATCTAGTTCTACGAGGAACCAAGATCAACTCTATGTATGATGAAATGTTGTAATGTTAATTTGCATGTGGTTAATTCAGTTAGGTCTACCCTCTTTTAATTTGAATTATAATTTGTGTTGTAAGAATTGTATTTGAATTACATTTTTAAATTTTAAATTTTTGGAGACCCTTTTCATGTGTTTTAACTTGACCCTGGGTGCCCTAACTAGGCTAAACTTGACCCTGGGTTATACCCCATGGGTCTAGGGTCCCTTTTGACTTGGGTAACCCTTGGTAAACCTCCAAATTTGTCACTTAACTTCACGATTCCCACAGACACTCGACACAACACAAGGGGATAGATAGAATACAAGATATCAAGCACACCCACGCATGAGTAAAAACCTCCACTAAACCAGTTGGAGATTCACCAAAAGGGTTACTCATACCAAAACAAAATCAAGAGATGGATAAGAGAGTAACACAAGAGACACCTAAGTAAACATAACTCCCAACCTATCATTTCCTACTTAAGGCACTCAATTAAGTTGGTCCAATGCAAGTAGGAAGAGAGAGGTTCATACCAACCCTTAATATATTCCTTCATCTAAAGCATGCTAAGATAATATTATGCTACTTACGATAACATAGAGGATAAGGTACAATGTGCCAATGAAAAGATAATGCATAGGTGGGGTCTCTCCATAGAAATGTGAAGGGACTCTTAATCATCATGAGGATACAATTACACTTCACAATACATGTTTCCAAAATCCACCGAAACCTTATTCTATCATGATAATCAAAATTTATTGACAAGTACATATTTCTACTTACAATTGTCTCTAGATCTCAGTTCTATAAAAAACCATGCCTAAAACCAAGAGGCTCCAGCAATACCCATAGTATCCATTAATAAACATTTATACATATACTCTGGCCATAGTCAAAAACTTGCCCAATACCCACAATATATATACACCAAAGGCATACATATGATCTCCCTAACAAAATGTGCATTATTTTATTGCTACCTTTCTATAATAGAGGAGACTAGAAGGGGAGGGGTGTGCTAAACTAGAGGGCTACATTTCCAGCCGAGGCAACCAAAAAGGAGGTTGGCCTTAAGATGACATGCCTCCAGCAAGGAAGGTCAAGCCCTACCTACCCAGGCCGTGGGTTTCTACACAGCCAGATTGGCATTTCATGTTGGCTCTAAGCAACAAAACTAAGCCTTAAATTAGTATATTCTACTTCCTTATGCTCTAATTGTTGGAATACAGTAAGAAACCATACACATAATCTACAAGGAGTAGGGAACGAGTGGAAGAGATTAGTTTTGTTAGTAGGGGTTCAAATAGATTTTGGTAGTTTCATATAGCATAATGTAAAGAACAAAACCTCTAGATTAAGTAGAGGTGACTACCTCCATGACAGATAAGTATGTTATATTTAGGGCGCACAGAATAGGCACGTGAATTGTTTGATAGAATATCTCAAAGAGATGTCATCTCACAGAATGCAATGGTTGTAAGGTATGCACAAGAAGAACTTGTTTCAAGCAATGCAATTGATAAGAACATTTTCGGATTCACATCTAATTTCAGCATCTATTAATGACTATATTTCACATTAAGAGTAACTCATTAAGCATTTCACCAATGGCAGAGGAAGAATCTCTAACTCAGTTATCTCACATCTACCAAAACACTCCCAACTCGAGCCAAAATAATGACTGTGGGGTAGGGAATGAACAAGTATAACACATATGAGAGGGAGGAGTTAAAGTTGAATATGCTCTGGTTAACATATGTACATATAACGTGGAAGCACAAACAGTAGTTGTCAGATAATAAACATCAACGCTAAGTTTACTAGCTTAATCACACCTAACCAAATAAATGTACATTGATTGACTGCATTCAAGAGGTGAAATCACCATTTAAAAATCTCCTACTATCCTGAAACTAACAACACAAAACTTCAAAAAAAACTTTCCTACATTTGTGGCACTTACCTTGACCGCAAGAGTTTTAACAAAAGAGTGAAAAAAACAACTCAAGGATGTTGTAGGATGTACTGATGGTCGCAGGAGAAAATAACAAGCAGCATAGTTTAGGTGCAAACCGCCTTAGCCACTCCCTCCTTTAACCTTCTTCCCTTTGATTACCTGAAGCATCCCTCTACCTTCCAATGAAAATTAAAAATCCCCCTCCCCCTCCCCTGTCTCCCCTCTTTTCTTTTCCTTTTTCCCTAGCGTTCCCCCCAAAATGCCAAAACCTAAAATGTTTAAACATAAAAAAAAAGAACCAATCCACCTCCCCTGCGTGCTACAAAAAGGTTTGTCACCTAAGTGGAGGGAACTCTAGTCAAAAGAAAAGAATACACAAATCATCATAGTCCTATATAATTTTGACAGCTTGCCCAAAAAAAATCCAAAATCTCTTCTTTCATACAACGCAGTCTTATCAATATTCAATTGTATTATACTACAAGAGAACACATAAATATACTTATATCCCTCCACAACTAAGCCCCACTACCAGTTTAAAAGAAACATCACTTCCCCAGAAAGCTACAGCCCCTCTGCTATAATAATAAAAAAAAACATCACTACTAAAATAATATCTAACCTAAAGTATTTCAAAACAAATTTGGATTCAAACCATCAAGAAAGTTGGTCTACAAAATAGATAAGAAGACTTTTATGGAACAAATTTTATATATATATATAAAAGAAAGGAAACAAGTTCCCTAAAAGTTCTAACATAAGGGCACATTATGCTATGACGATAGGCTTAATGGTATTTGACAAGCAAAAATGGTCTTGGCTAAAACAATCAATTGGTAAGACCTCTTCCCACAAGCACACCACCCTTCTTCTCATGTGCATACATAAGAGTTAAACCAGAAGGTGCAAAATAAACTCTACCAACTTTATTCTCCTACAAGGTCATTTGTGTTGCAAGTAGGGAGGCTACTCTCCAGAAGTTAAACTTAAGGGAAGAGGTTTGATATGCTTACCTACATCCTAAAATAATGTAAAACAATAATCAAAACCATACTATGATTAAATAATTCCATAAACATTTGTTTACCTCACAAACTATCATTTAACCCAAGAAGCAAATTGAGTATGCAACCACTACAATGCACAGAACCCCACTTATGAGAGGTGATGCTCAATTTTATCCTCTCATTAAATTCTCAATGAAAACAAATGCGACACACCCTAGAGAGAGTTACGACATGTCCTACGTAATATTAAAATGCACGGGACTGACACGATAATTGTCAAACTAATTCAACCCACAAATTAAAATCACAAAGTAATAAGCAATGACTCCAAAGTAAGCCAAATTAAGGAACCCAAAAGAAGTGAAGGAGTCTTAAATCACTGTACTAACCCAAGGAACACATAACTTTATGGGGTTAGTCACAAAATAGGGGTCTATTCATACACATGGATCTAGAATCATAACGATTCAGATTAGAGGTGATAGGGTAGGCATTGGTACATTCCTCATCTCACAACCAAAAGAGAAGGTTTAGGTGGCTAACATACCACAAGGAGAAAGGTAGATACCTCAACCTCTAGCTAGCTAAGGTGGGATAGTCAAATGGCTAGGTGATTCCATGTCTCCTCCTCCACATCCATCCATTGGCCAACACTTGTATAGGTATGTCCTGCGCACTCAATCCGAACATCAAATCCAACGAGGGATATCATAGCCAAAGCAACATAAAATAACCAATGAGAGCATGTAGTCCAACACAACATATATTTATCTTGCAATTATAATATAAATTAATCAAGTCATTTCATCTTTTAATCTAGAACCATAAGAATAATAGAGTACAAACCAGTTAGACAAGGGCAGGCCTTATAGAATACCTCAACCCCAACCTCTTATCATGTCGAATGTTTTAACAATGAGAGTATACTTTGCATAAATAGATAATATGATTTTTCTTTTAATATATATATATAAATATATTTATTTATGTCATTATAGTTTAAAAGTTTTGATTCTTTCATTGTTCTCAGTTTCAAGGAATATATTAGAGTTCTTTATTTTTCCTTGCAAACCATTCTTGAAGTAGTGGAAGCTCAACTCTATAACCAATTCAAAGATTAAGGAGGAGCACATCACCATTCATGAAGAGTGGTAATTCATGCCACCTTATCAGTTTTAGCATGCCTGTGGAGTGGGATAGTGGGCTAGGTTTTAGGAGAGAAAGGTGGTTGAGTTCTCTCTCTATTCGAACCTTGGGATCTTTCTTGAGGGAGTTGGAGAAAAAATAAATGGTAGCAAGTTGGGAGAAGGGAATTGAACTCATTAGGAAAGGTGATTCGAGTTGGTTGCAGAGGCACCAAGTTTGTTAAGAACATCATTCGACTACACACAAGTTCTTCTCACAATCAGAATTCTTGAATACTACTATCAGACCATTTAAGATACATTATTACTATGTTAATAGGGAATTCTTTGTTATATTCAAGTTGATATCTCTATATGAGAAAATTTCTAAACTTTGTTAACTCAAACCATAATATTGTATGTGTCGTTGGCAAAAATATAATTGTTTAGAGCCGACATCATTTGAGTATACCTGCAGCTGTAAGCTAACAGTATGAGGCCGAGGTTATTAAGGTTGATTTATCTATTGGTCATAAGGTGACTATATTTTAGTATCAAGGATAATTATTATCCCACGCTATTCTATGAATGGAAATGGTGTTGGTTTTAGGACTGACAATTGAGAGGGGGTGAATTAGTTGTCTCAAAACTTTCTTTACTTTAAACACTTAAAGCCTTTTATATTTCAACAGCATAATAATGATTCAATCATGGAAGAATAATGTAATAACTCAAGAGTAGAAACACATTAACACATATGACACCAAGATTTTAATGTGGAAAACCTGATTAAGGGACAAACCATGGGGTGACTAACCCAAGATTGTATTCTCTGTTAAAAGAATAAGAACAGAATGGCACATGCCAATTAGGGCTCAATGCCTGAGCACACTACTCACAAGAGGCCCACTACCTATAGGAGACACACTGTCTATAGAATAATAAATATTACATACTTGAACTGGAGATTAGCATCTTCATCATGCTTGAGTCAGTTCCATTTAGGCTCAACACTTTTTCTCTGCTTTTCATTCTTCTGCTCTCTACCACTTTCTCATCTTCACCTTGATGCCTTGAAATAACTTTGTAATTCTTATTTATACAAGACATTAACTTTGGGATAATCATCAAAGTTGCCACAATACATACTTTATTTTATTACAGAACAAATACACAAATACAACTTGATTTGTTACAAGAACTTCATGCGTATCACCACACTATCGGCCACACCTATCTGAGACTTCAATCTTCTTTGAGGAACACACCATGCTTCTCATAATATCTTCAAGATCATCCGCAAGATGTGTAGAACATCCAGTCAACCATGATTAGGAAGAACATCATCACCCGAAAGTAAATCTTCAATTACAAGCACAATCTTCAATGCGAGCTGCCAACACAAACTGGACACAATCTAGAGACCCCCACAAGCTTGCCTGAATCACCAAAAACATTCACACTACTTCTTCTTATTGAAATCATTCACATCTTCATCCAAAACCTCAAGAACATAGTCTAACATCACTGTCACATTAGAATAAATGCTTGCGGACCTCTAAACCATGAACTAATTGAGTTGTCAATTCACATTGGCTTCCTAAACATTCCACCAAATCCGTAGAACAAGATACTGCATTTCTGGATCTCACCGGACTTATTTGTATCACTCTGTCACCTCTGAACATCTATTAGAACTAGTTTTACTCATATGGCCATAACTTCTCCAAATCTTCATGCAGACCTCTCAAATCTTGACTGGATCATCTTTAGATGCATATCTACAAACCCTTTGATGCGCATTCTCTAATTTTCATCTAGCTGGGATCTTCACTTCATAGAGCTTCACTATCTTCACTATTCTTCTCTACTTCTAATAAGACTAATTTTCTCAATATCCTCAGCACATAGCTCATCCAATCCTTGACATCAATGCAACAGGAGTATGTTGACATCAATGACAACACCGGTTAGGCCCATACTTGCAACAATCTCCCCCTTTGTCATTGATGGCAACATATGATGTGAAAAACTATTTTAACCATCAAGACAAGAACTTCTCCTCACTAACTGACATATCTCCCCTTATCAACAGCAATCATTCATATGTCTTCTCTTTCTTTACTGCTCCCCCTTTGATCAACAACCACTTTTATTTTTCACATGTCTTCTCTCCCTCTTTGACATCAATGGAAAAGGGCACATACTTGCATCAATCAGAATCATACAGACTGCTCCCCCTGAGTAGCAACTTCCTATCATCAATCTGGGCCACAAGATATAACTGTGAGATCCACCACACTAATGCACATCAGTGCACCTTAATTCAAAACTGGAGGAGTAATAACCCCTAACTTCTCCTTGAGATACTCAAAAGAGTCCTTAGGTAGAGGTTTAGTAAAAATGTCTACAATCTAATCCTTAGAGGGCACAAACTCCAATCTGACTTTATTCTTGTTCACTTGCTCTCTCAAAAAGTAAAACTTGATAGATATATGTTTTGTCTTTGAATTCAATATTGGATTTTTTGATATATTTATTACACTTGAGTTATCACAAAAGATTGTGATAGGTTCCTCATACTGCACTCTGATGTCTCTTAGCATTTGCTTCATCCACAATACTTGAGTGCAACTACCTACTACTACAATATATTCTGCTTCTGTAGTGGATAGAGATATTGCCTCTTATTTCTTGCTCAACCAAGAAACTAATCTTTTCCCCAAAAAGAATGCACTACCACTGGTACTCTTCCATTCATCCACATCTCTTGCCCAATCCACATCTGTATATGCATGAAGAGAGAAATCATGATCCTTAGGATACCATAAGCCATACTCAACTATTCCCTTTAGATATCTGAGAATTCTCTTGATTGCCATGACATGAGATTCTCTAGGATCAGCTTGGAATCTGGCAACAAGACCAACATCATTCATAATGTTAGGTCTAGTTTGAGTAAGATACAGTAGTCCTCCAATCATTGACCTATACTTTTTCTGATCAGCCTTAGGAGACTCATCATCTTTACTTAGTTTACATCCGGTTACCATGGGACTATTCATTGGTTTTGAATCTTCCATTCCAAATTTCTTCAACAATTCTTTCACATATTTGGTCTATGATATGAAGATTCCCTTCTTTGTTTGAGTGATTTGTAGACCCAAGAATTAATTCATTTCCCCAAACATAGACATCTCAAATTCACTTTTCATTTGATTTGCAAAAGTCTTGCACATACTATCTCTTCCTCCAAAAATGATATCATCAACAAACACTTCAACAATCAAGATATTTTCATGATCAATTTTGAAGTACATGTTACTGTTAGCAATACCTTTGTTGAAACCAATCTTTAAAAGATGTTTATCCATTCTTTCATACCAGGCTCTTGGGGCTTGTTTGAGTCCATACAATTCTTTCTTCAAATTGCAGACCATATCACCATGATCAGACAATTGAAATCCATCCGGTTGCTCAATGTATACTTCTTCTTCCAAGTCACCATTCAGGAAGGCACACTTGACATCCATTTGATATACTTTGAAATCCTTGAAGGCAAAAAAAGCAAGAAATAATCTGACTACTTCAATTCTTGCCACCGGAGCAAAAGTTTCTTTATAATCAACTCCTTCTACTTGAGAATAACCCTTGCAGACCAATCTGGATTTGTTTCTGACTACTTCACCATCTTCATTCAGTTTATTCTAGAAGACCCATTTGGTCCCAATCACATTTTTGTTTCTAGTTTTGGGAACAAGATCCCAAGTGTGATTTTTCTCAATCTACATCAACTCTTCCTCCATTGCTTTAGTCTGGCTTTCATCATTGCATGCTTCACTTACTATTTTTGGTTCAATCTTTGAAATTAGACAATACTTTTCTGAGTCTTGAGCAATCTTTCTTCTTATTTGAACACCTTTGCTTTTATCACTAATGATCTAGTCTTCAGAATGATTCAGTCTTACATACCTAGGACATTTGCAAATTTATTGCACTTCTATTTCTTGGACAGGTTCATTCAAACTTATCTCTTCTTCCTATATTTTAGAATTCTCTAGATTAGTCTAGTTTTGAATTTCAGAGGGGGCTTGAACTTCTTGGACCAAAACATCATTCTGATCATCTTCTTCATATTCATAAAACCTTGAGGGTTTTTCAATGCCTTCATCAACCTTCACATTTGTACTTTCTATAATCTTTCTCAATCTCTTGTTATAACATCGGTATGCTTTCCTTTGAGTAGAATAACTCAAGAATATTCCTTCATCACTTCTAGCATCAAATTTGCCAAGGTCTTCATCTCTGTTAATGTAACATTTACTACCAAAGACTCTGAAATACTTCATAGTAGGAGTGATGCCAAACCAGAGTTCATAAGGGGTCTTACCAATATTGCTTCTAATTTGTACTTGATTAAGAGTATAGACAGTAGTGCTTATAGCTTCTCTCCATTAGATATGAGGAACATTTGCTTCCATCATCATGGTTCTATATGCTTCTTGGATGGTCTGGTTCTTTCTCTCCACTACTCCATTATGCTATGGAATCCTTGGAACAGATAACTGTCTTTTTATCCCATGTTTCTCATAGAATTCTATGAACTCTCTGGATGTGAATTTTCCACCTCTATCAGACCTAAGACATTTTATGTTTGAACTGCTTTCATTCTCTACCATAGCCTTGAATATTTTGAATTTCTCAAGAGTCTCAAATTTCTCTTTCAGGAAAGTCACCCACATCATCCGGGAATGGTCATTAATTAGTAACAAGAAATATCTATCACCTTGCATACTCCTAATTCTTGCGGGTCCACATAGATCAGTATGTACTAAGTCCAACAATCTGGTAGAAGATTGTTCCTTACTTTTGAATGTGACTCTACTCTATTTACCCAACTAACATTCTTTGCACAAATTGTTAGTAGGTTTCACCAGTCTTGGAAGATCTCTTACAGCCTGAGTGTTGCTTATCTTGATGATATTATCAAAATTTACATGTCACATTCTCCTATGCCACAACCAACTCTGATCAATTTGAACAAATAAACAATGTTTTCCAGTACCAACCAAGTGGAAGATGTTACCTTTTGTTTAAGTACCGGATGCAACCTCTGTTCTAGAACTTTCAAAGATCTTACATTTTCCATTTTTGAATCAGAGATCATACCCTTTGTCCACCAACTGCCTAACACTGAAAAGATTGTGCTTTAGAACTTCAACATATAGTACATCACTGGTTTTGTTCTTTCCATCAAAAGAAATAGTTCCTCTACCTCTGATTCTGCCAAGAGAATTATCACCAAATTTTACAACTCCTCCTTCATATCTTTTCAGATCTATGAATTTATTTTTGTCACCAGTCATATGGTGGGAGCATCCATTGTCAATGACCCAATCATCCTTTTCTTCAATTTGGGTAGCCAGAGCTCTTTCTATCATTTTATGATTGATAGATTCAGTGGGCATTAGATCTTCTTCCTTGATGGCAATAAACACCCAGTCACTTCCAGATTTGTTTCCTATCTCTAATTCATCATCTGTTACTCCTTCATCATCATCATCTTCATGAACATAGTAACATTTCTTTTGGAATCTTGATCTATTTGAATTTGTCCTTGAAAATATTTCCGGACACCTTGAGGAAAAATAACCAATCTTGTTGTAGTTGAAACATTTGAAGGGCAATTTTCCTTCATACTTACCAAATCCTCTTGGCAGTCTTTTTGCAATAAGGGCTTCAAGTTGAGTAGCTTCTACTTCATCTTCTTCCAGATCTTTTCTTTCTTTTTCATACCATGATAGTTTCTTTGAGGAGTTCTCTCCTAGATCATACCTTTGTTTGCCTTTTATAGAGGCACTAGATTTGAATGCAGATTCAGTCTTGGGGGGTGCATCTCCAAACTCAGCTAATTCAAATGCAGCTAATTTTACAACCAATTGATCTCTTGTGATATTTGATAAAGATCTGAATTCTTCAATAGCAGCAACCTTGTGTTTGTAAGCAGGAGGTAGGGATCTGATAACTTTGGCAACAATCTCATCTTCATCCAAGGTTCCACTAGCAAACCTAATGCCACAAACAAGCTCATTTACTTTTGGCATAAATGTAGTGATATTCTCATCTTCATTCATCTTTAGGTTTTCAAATTTTCCTTTTAGACTCTGTAGCTTGGCACATTTAACATATTTGTCTCCATGCAAAAGTTCCAGTTTTTCCCAAATCTCATATGCAGTTTTTAAATCTATAACATTTGTCATCTCTGAATTAGATAAGGCACTTAGTAAGGCTTCTTTAGCTTGAAGATTATCTTCAGCATCTCTAAATTCATCTACAGTTGTCAGACCATTCTTTGGAGGAACATACTTCTTTGAAGTTATGGTCCAATATTGCATTCCCATACATTGCAAGTGACATTCCATGCGGCTTTTCCAAAGAGTGTAATTAGTTCCATCAAACCTCAGACTATCCTTCTTGAAGAAAGACATCCTAGATCTCCTCAAGCAATTAAGCTCTTTTAGAGGAACGTAGCTCTGATACCAATTGTTGGTTTTAGGATCGACAACTGAGAGGGGGGGTGAATCAGTTGTCTCAAAACTTTCTTTACTTTAAATACTTAAAGCCTTTTATATTTCAACAACATAATAATGATTCAATTATGGAAGCATAATGTAATAACTCAAGAGCAGAAACACATTAACACATATGACACCAAGATTTTAACGTGGAAAACCTAGTTAAGGGGAAAACCACGGGGTGACTAACCCAAGATTGTATTTTCTATTAAAAGAATAAGAAGAACAGAATGGCACATGCCAATTAGGGCTCACTACCCAAGCACACTGCTCACAAGAGGCCCACTGCCTACAGGAGACACACTGTCTATAGAATAATAAATATTACATACTTGAACTAGAGATTAGCATCTTCATCATGCTTGAGTCAATTCCATTTAAGCTCAACGCTTCTGCTCTGCTTTTCACTCTTCTTCTCTCTACCACTTTCTCATCTTCACCTTGATGCCTTGAAATGACTTCACAATTCTTATTTATACAAGATATTAACTTTGGGATAATCATCAAAGTTGGCACAATACATACTTTATTTTATTACAGAGAAAATACATAAATACAACTTGTTTTGTTACAAGAACTTCATGCATATCACCACACTGTTGGCCACACCTATCTGAGACTTCAATCTTCTTTGAGGAACATGCCATGCTTTACAGAACATCTTCAAGATCATTTGCAAGATGTGTAGCACATCCAGTCGGCCATGATTAGGAAGAACATCATCACCTGGAAGTAAATCTTGAATTACGAGCTCAATCTTCAATGCGGACTGCCAACACAAAATGGACACAATCTAGAGACCCCCACAAGCTTGTCTAAATCACCAAAAACATTCACACTACTTCTTATTGAAATCATTCTCATCTTCATCCGAAACCTCAAGAACATAGTCTGTCATCACTGTCACATTAGAATAAATCTTGTGGACCTCCAGAGCACAAACCAATTGAGTTGTCAATTCAAATTGGCTTCCTAAACATTCCACCAAATCCACAGAACAAGATATTACATTTTCTGATCTAATCGGACCTATTTGTGTCACTCTGTCACCTCTGAACATCTGCTAGAACAAGTTTTACTCATATGGCCATAACTTCTCCAAATCTTCATGCGGACCTCTCAAATCTTAACTGGATCATCTTTAGACACATATCTACAAACCCTTTGATGTACATTATCTGATCTTCATCTAGCTGGGATCTTCACTTCATAGAGCTTCACTATATTCACTGTTCTTCTCTACTTCTGATAGGACTAATTTTCTCAATATCCTTAGCACACAGCTCATCCAATCCTTGACATCAATGCAACATGAGTATGTTGACATCAATGATAACATCGGTTAGGCCCATACTTGCAACAAATGGTTGATATATTATCAAATTCTATGTTGATCAATGGTCGATAACTGGTTAAAACCCTATCAATCTTAGGAATGAACCGCCATGTGTATATTATCTATATGGTTATTAATATAAACTATGGACTTGAGCATCACTTGTATTACATCCACATAGTGTTTTTTTGTGAATAAACGGCAGTCCAAACTAAGTATGTTAATCTGGCTGAGGGGTGTCACCTCTATATACTGAAAGAAACTATGGAAGCTTATTAGACTATATCTATTGAGACACTAAGAATACATGGATGAGACATATGATTAATGATTAGAAGATGTAATCCTTCGTGATCCATTTGATTACAAATATCATTAAAGATTTAATGACAGGTTTCTTTTTGTTTCATAAATAAACCTGAGTGACCGTGTTAACTATCATTGTTGCACCACAATGTAACCGTCATGTTATATACTGATTGTGCATGTATGATTCTTGCATGCAAGATAGTGGGCACAAATGTATAACTTTACATTATTCAAAGATAATGGAAGAGCTTGATAGCTTGATAAATATTTCATCATTCTTATTAAACTTTTCTTTTATTGATGATATCAAATTGTGTTCATGGCATTTGAGTTATGTAACTCAATTATAGTTTTACTATAAGAGAATCTATAGAAAAACATACTCTGTATTTTATGAAAAAGAGAAGTTGTTTAGAGCTTTATAGTCTCTAGTACACTAAGCATTATTACTATGATATGATATGATATTATTTTTATCTTCTAGTAACAGAATTTTTAATGTTATTTTGTGTGATGGGTTAGAGAAAATAGTCTCTAAAGGATAAACCAAATATGCTTAGTAAACCTAAGATTCTACAAATGGGTATGTGGTCGATTAAAACTAATGTCATTATAGTCGAAAAGGATTCATTGAAAATCCTTAGATTGAGACAAATACCTAAGAGGAGAAAGAAGCTTTTGATAAAAGTTATATGCTAAGTCTATATTAGACTTCAACTGAAGAAATTATAAACTTAAGAATTGTCAATGTAGAGTGATAGGAAGTCATAGATCTAATATTGCAAGATTGCAACTAGAGGCTTCTTGAAAGTCAAAGCCCTTATTTTAAAACCATTCTTGGTATTGTGTTCTAGAAATCAAGATTAAATTCTAAGTCAGGTGGACTATGTTTGGTGTGGAGCCTGATCAGTCTCCAAGTGGGAGATTATTGGTAGGTGGCAACTGATCAGGAAAGTACTATACACTAGCCATATATCCTCGCCGGGGTTCAGGGGCGGCAACCCCCAAGAAGCAGGGGTTCGGGGGCACAGTCCCCCGAATTTTTTTTGGACCGACATAAAAAAACCCTATTTTGTAACTGACATAAGGCTTGATAAAAGCGGCTAAGGGTTAGGGTTTTTTGATATATTGTATTGTAGCATTTGTAATGGTATTGAGTTGCAGGGATTACTAGTTGTAATTGGTTTGATTTACTGGATAAGAATATTGGACTCTCTATTGGTGGATGTAGCCTGAGTTTGGGTGAACCACATTAAAACTTGTCTCTCGCTATTATTATTTCTGTGTATTTTTCATTCATCTATTTAATCTTTATTTGCATTTAATTGATATCTTCTGTCGGCTAAACCTAACAAGTGGTATCAGAGCAGGTTGTGTTCAATTATCATCTGCAGGAAGATCTGACGGTTGAGTGGGAGTCTCACAGTTGAGTGGGAGCAATGGCAGATGAGGGTAAATTGAAGATCAATAAATTTAATGGGTAGAACTATCAGTTATGGAAGATGCAGATGGAGGATTACCTCTATCAAAAGGATTTATAGATGTCGTTGGAAGGAGTAGCCAAGAAACTGGCAACAATGAGTGATGAGGATTGGAATCTTCTTAACAGAAAGGCACTGGGAACCATTTGGTTGTGCCTGGCACCATCAGTGGCATTCAATATAACAGAAGAGAAGACAACAAATGGTCTAATGAAAGCTTTAGCTAAATTGTATGAAAAACCCTTAGCCTCAAATAAGGTATTTCTCATGAAGCATTTTTTAATCTAAAAATGGTTGAAGGTGGATCTGTGATAGATCATTTAAATGAATTTAATACAATTGTCAGTCAATTGACTTTTGTAAATGTAAAATTTGATGAAGAAGTTAGAGCTCTCTTGATATTATGTTCATTGCCTGAAAGCTGGAATAGTTTGGTAATGGTGGTTAGTAACTTTGTTTTTGGTTCAAATACCCTAAAATTTGATGATGTTGTTGGTGTTATTCTGAGAGAGGAAATTCATAGGAAAAGCTCAGGTGGATCCACATCAGGCAGTGTTTTGAATGTAGAAAGCAGGGGCAGATCAAAGGAGAGAGGAAAAGGTTCTAGAGGTCATGGGAAGTCATGAGGAAAATCAAAGGATAAGAGATCCCAAACCAAAGGACAGAAAAATTGCTAGTACTATTGGAAACCAGGTCATCTGAAGAAAGATTGTTGGTCTCAAAAAAATAAAGAAGGAGACAAACAAGAAGGCAATAAGGAGGCAAATGTGGTAAGTAATAAATCTGAAGATGATGCTTTGATTCTTTCCCTAGATAATGTTGATGATTCATAGGTTTTAGATTTGGGGGCCTCATTTCATGCTACGGCCCATAGAAGTTATTTTCTTGATTATGTCCAAGGGGATTTTGGGCTGGTTTATTTGGGAGATAACGAAACCTGTTAGATTGTTGGAAAGGGAAGAATCAAGATTAAGTTGCAAAATGGGAATCATTGGCTACTACGAGAGGTAAGGCACGTTCCAAGGCTCAGTAGAAATTTAATTTTAGTAGGGTAACTAGCTGAAGACGGTTGCATCGTTACATTTACTGATAAAAATTGGAAGGTTTCAAAAGGTACCTTAATAGTAGCAAAAGGTGTGAAAGTAGGCACCTTATATCTTTGTACAGGTCATACTATTCCTTCTACTTTAGCTGTTGCAGAGAAAAAATAAACAGGTTCAAGAACAGTTGCTGCAGGTTTTGAGACAACACTGTGGCATAACAGACTTGGGCATGTGAGTGAAAAAGGTATAAAGGTACTTCATTCTAAGAAAGTTTTACTAGGTCTGAAATGTATTAATATGGATTTCTGTGAAAGTTGTGTATGGGATACAAAAGAGAGTCAGTTTTCTCAAGGATGGGAAGCAAAAAAAAAGAAAAGTTGGAGCTTGTGTATACCGATGTATGGGGACCGGCTCAGGTATCTTCTCTCGGTGGCTCTTGATATTATGTTACATTCATAGATGATGCAACTAGGAAGGTATGGATTTATTTCCTTAGGCAGAAATCTGATGTATTTGAAACATTTAAGAAATGGAGAAGCTTAGTTGAGAATGAGACGAGTAAAAGATTAAAATGTCTCAGATCTGATAATGGTGGTGAGTATTGCAGCAAATAATTTGATGATTATTGTTCCTTTAATGGAATTCGTAGGCAGAAAATGGTTCCAAGGACTCCACAGGAAAATGGAGTGGCTGAACGCATGAATAGGACAATAATGGAGTGTACAAGGACCATGAGATTGCATGTTGGGCTTCCTTTAAACATGTGGGTAGAGGCTGTCAACACTGTTGTATATTTAATTAATAGAGGTCCTTCAATTCCTTTGGGCTGTGGTATTCTAGAGGAAGCATGGATAGGTAAGAAGGTGAGTTATTCTTTTCTCAAAACCTTCAGATGTGAAGCATTTGCACATGTAGATTCTGAAAATAGAACCAAGATGGATGTAAAATCAAAAAAAATGTACCTTCATTGGATATGGCATTGATGAATTTGGTTATAGGCTTTGGGATTTTGAAAATTAGAAAATTGTGAGAAGCAGAGATGTTATATTCAATGAGAAGGTGTTGTACAAAGATCAATTGCAGTAGCATGAGAATAAAGAAGAGGATTATGTGGTGCTGGATGATACTCCAAATAGTGACATTCCAATGGTTCTTCATACTCCCCAATAGCAACTAGAAATACCACAAACTCTAGTGAATGGTAGATGGTCAACAAGGCTAAGTAGACCTCCTGAAAGGTTTTCTCCCTCTTTGTATTCTATTTTATTAAGAGATGTTGGTGAACCAGAAGGGTATGATGAAGCTATGCAAGTGGATACATAGGTTTAGTGGGAGCTTGTAATGAAAGAAGAAATGGACTCCTTACTAAAAAATCAGACTTGGGAATTATGTAAGTTGCCTGCAGGTAAAAAGGTTTTACCAAACAAATGGGTTTATAGGCTGAAAGAGGAAGATGGAGGTAAGAAAAGATTTAAAGCCAAGTTAGTTGTAAAAGGATGTGCACAAAAAAAGGGTATTGATTTTGATGAGATATTTTCTCCAATTGTCAAGATGACTTCTATTCGTACTATCTTAAGTATTGTGGCTACTGAAGATTTGCATTTGGAACAGCTCAATGTGAAAACTACCTTTCTCCATGGTGATTTGGAGGAGGAGATATACATGGAACAACCCCAAGGATTTGAGGTCAAAGGTAAGGAGAAACTGGTATGCATATTCAAGAAGAGTTTGTATGGCCTAAAATAAGCACCTCGGTAATGGTATCTGAAATTTGATAGTTTTATGGCTAAGCAAGGCTACAGTCGGTGTAATTCTGACCATTGTGTTTATTTTTAAAGGTTAAATAATGACAGCTACATTTTTTATGTTTATATGTTGATGACATGCTTGTAGCTGGGTCTAACATGGATCACATAAGAGAGTTAAAACAACAGTTAGCACAGTCATTTGATATGAAGGATTTAGAGGTAGCAAAACAAATCCTTGGTATGAAAATTTGCAGAGATAGGAAGAATAGAAAATTTACTCTATCTCAGGCTACTTATGTTGAAAAGGTGTTGCAGAGATTCCATATGGAGAATGCAAAAGCTGTCAGCACACCTTTGCCTAGTCATTTGAAATTGACTAAGGAAATGTGTCCAAAGACACAAGAGGAGGAAGAAAAAATGTCCAAGGTACCATATGCTTCAGTTGTAGGAAGTTTAATGTATGCCATGGTATGCACGAGACTGGATATTGCACATGCTGTAGGAGTCGTCAATAGGTATATGAGTCATCCCAGATTGGAGCATTGGAATGTGATAAAATAGATTCTCAAATATTTGAGAGGTACATCTAATAAACACTTATATTTTGGGGGCTCTAATACTGATTTAGTAGGTTATGTAGACTCAAATTTGGCAGGTGATATTGATACCAGGTGGAGTACTACAGGTTATGTCTTTACTATAGGTGGGACAGCAGTGAATTGGATCTCACCGTTGCAAAAGGTGGTTGCTTTATCCACCACAAAGGTAGAGTATGTAGCTGCAATAGAGGTGAGCAAGGGGATGATATGGCTACAATCTTTCATGGAAGAATTGGGCAAACAACAGGCTAACAGTTCTTTGTATACAAACAGTCAGAGTGCCATACATCTTGCAAAGAATTATGCCTTGCATTCAAAGACCAAACACATACAGTTGAGGTATCACTTTATTTAGTCAGTTTTGGATAATGGACAGTTAAGGCTGGAAAAGATACATACAGATGAAAATCCAGTGGATATGTTTACAAAGGCAATGATAAGGGAGAAGTTGAGCTCCTCTTCAGATTCGGTTCGTCTTCAAGACTGAAACAATAAAATTAGAACAACAGAGTCCAGGGTGCTTATTTCCAGTGGGAGCTGCACGTGCAACGGTGTCATCCAGGATCAGACTCCAAGTGGGAGATTATTTGGAGTGGAGCTTGATCAGTCTCCAAGTGGGAAATTGTTGGTAGGTGGTGATTGATCAGGAAAGTACTGTACACTAGCCATGTATCCTCACTGGGGTTCAGGGATTGGCTGGGCCTCGAGCGCGGGTTCGGGGGTGGCAACCCCCGAGAAGCAGGTGTTCGGGGGCAGTTTGATTTACTGGATAATAATATTGGACTCTCTGTTGGTGGATGTAGCTTGAGTTTGGGTGAACCATGTTAAAACTTGTCTCTCGCTATTATTATTTCTGTGTATTTTTCATTCCTCTGTTTAATCTTTATTTGCATTTAATTGATATCTTCTGTCGGCTAACCCTAACAAACTATGGGAGAAACTTAGCCAAGTTACCCTATGACTAGTGTTAGTCAAATTATATTCATTGTAGGATGAGACCGTTTCGAAGTTAAGTTAGAGGTGTGTGAAGTCACGACTACATTCATTACAAATGTCTTTTTATATTGAATCTTTTGACCAAAGTAATGCATCCATCTTCGCATGAATTAGTTAGTTCACAATGTCCATATGGCATGACCAATTAGAATGACCATACTTAGCTAGAAGGGTCTAAATTTTTATGGTCAATTGAGTTACGTAGGACATAATACTAGAACTTAGATGGGAAAACTTGTTAGTTTCTTATTTCTATACTCTTCATGAAGGATAGGGCCATTTCCAAGAAGGAAGGTGAGTGGGGGACCACCGGTCTATGGTTGGAGGTAAAGCACTCAGGTGATTCTCTCCCTCCCAAGTAGAAGACAAGCCAAGACTTGAGTTACAAATGTCAAGATTTTAGATGCAGTATTCTTTATGTATTGCTGTAAAATTATTCACATTGCCAAGAGAAAAATATTTTTAAATGAAAAGTGAAAGATTTCACTATGATTCTAACTTTGGAATAAGTTTTAATTTAAATAATGAAATATTTTGAAATGATATTCTTTTTCTTATGATTATGCAAATGTTATATGTATTTTTTTAAAAAATTCATGTTTGTCATGTTTATTTATTTTACTAGTAAACCCTATGTGTAATCTTGGGTATTATGAGAAAGCATGTTACATGTATTTTATGCTCTCATCCCATATCTTTAGATGTTTCACATTATACCCACAAATTAGTTTCACTAATGTACTATGAGCCACTTCATTTTTTCCATCCGTTTATGGATGGAAATTCATGCTTCTATTATATCAAGTATCCTTTTTTTCCCAAATTGTGCACCAAATCTTACCAAGAAGACTTAGATCCTTGTCTAAAATAATGATTTGAGGCAAACCAAAGTGAATTCAAACATTATCAAAGAATAATTTAGTTGCATCCTTAATCATCAATGTCTTATTACATGGGATTAAACACACATTTTACTAAATGTATCAACAATAAAAAATAAATAATCATGCCCTTTCCATGTAATGGTCTTCCCACTAACAAAATCAAATAAAATTATCTCCCATGGATGTGATGGAACTAGAAGTGGTTGATATAATCCTAATTTCCATTTGTTAGACTTTGCTTACATTGCATAGTTTACAACTATGAACAAATTTTACAAATTCTATTTGCATATAAGGACAATAAACATTCTACTACAAATTTCAAATTATTTTTATAACCCCAAAATAACTAGCTATCCTAAATTTAGATGCTTCACTTAAAATACCAATCTTTTTTCTTTTGGTAAACATAACAAGTTACAATTGAAGAATAGACAAATCCCTTAAACAAAAATTAGTTTTTAGTTAGAAATTATCATACTTACCTTATTTTAGTATAACTCCACAAAATCCTTTTCATCCTCATAATCATATGTATAATTCTCTTTCTTGAATGGTCAAGAAAAAGGAAAGTAGTAATAGCTGAAATCAAAGGTGGCGTGGACAATAAATTAGCAAGTTTGTTTGTTGTACCTTTCTTATACTTAATAATCAAGTGAAATTGCTATAGGAATCCCATCCACTTATACTATCTCACTTTTTGAAGCTTCATTTGAGCTTCAAGGTATTGGAGTGGTTGATGATCTATGTGCACCATGGTTTCCTTGCCCAACAAGTAATGCTTCCACTTCTTAACCACTTGCACCAACATATATAACTCCTTTCATAAGTGCATTATCAAAGGAAAGACCCATGAAATGAATAAAAATCTAGTATATAATAGTCTTCCACCTTATATTATAATAACTCCCATAGCGTAATTGATTGCATCTATTTCCACCTCAAAAGAAAGTTATAAATTAGTTAAAGCCAACACAAGTATATTGTTTATTTAATGCTTCTTTAATTCATTAAAAGTCTTTTGCTAAATATTAACCCACTTAAAAATATTCTTGTGACCTATTATTACATGTAATATAGCTACAATTAAAGAAAATGCTTTCACAAATTTATGCAAGTATTTAGCTACCCCAACAAAGCTTCTTATTTCAATTAGGCTCATGGTCTTGAGCCAACATACAATGGCCTCACCTTTTGCTAGGTAAATTCTAACTACATCATCACCTACCACATGACCAAGATAAACCAAACTCTATTTCATAAATTCACATATCATTTAACTAAGTCTTATTCTCCTTCAAAATCTGCAATATCTTTTACAAATGATCAACATGCTCTGCATATGTCCAATTGAAAAAAAGGATATCATACAAGTAGATAATCACACACTCATTAATAAGAAGGCATAGCACTTCATTCATCAAATGTATAAACATTTCCTACCCCATTACACAACTCAAATAGGAGCACTATCCATTTGAACAAACCTTATCCAATATTATATGTTGTTTTCCAAATATACTCTTCTTTTATCCTTGCTTGATGATAACTAGACCTCAAATATAATTTTTTGAAGTACCTTGAATGTTGCAATTTCTCTATCAAATCAAATATTTATGGTAAAGGATTTCAATTCTTTACCATAATCTTGTTCAAAACTCTATAATCAATGCATATGAACCAAGTTACATCCTCTTTAGGCAATGTACTGGGCCCTATAATTCCACATTCCAATAAGTCTCACAATTACCCTTTTGCCTCATTATCTTCTAGTATGCTTTCCCAATATAATCCTATGTTTAGAAGTGGGTAATCAAGAAACAAATGGATCTCATGCTCAATAAATCTATGAGGGGACAACCCCTCAGGCTCCTCAAAAATCTCACCAAGGTGACATATCATCTCATCTACATCCTTCTCTTCATTTATCTAGAATGTAGCACATGCATTATTTTTACCTCTACCTCTTCCTCATCCTCTTGCTTTCACTAAAATATTTTTATTTTGATAAAATCCACCGATGCCTAAACTATATTATATTACATGAAAATAGAAGTAGTTACATTAGGTAGATATTGAGGCATGTTTCTGAACAACTTCTTATACAAGCTCATAAACAAAAAATAGGTGGTAGAATACATATAGTTTTTATATCACCTAATACATATAAATAACATCAAGCCTTAAAAGAGCTATAGATGAGAACAAGAGACCCCATGAGTTCAAGCAATACCAGATACAGGATCATCTTGACCTAGTTAATAAAACCATCCACATATTCATCAATGCCATTAAGATCAGGGACCTCACCATCTTGGTTTACGGGACGATGTAGTTCATGTGTCGATAACAACCTCAAATCATGAAAGTACTCCTAAACTTGATCTTCTAGTTGAGATTCAAGCTCATGTTGATGAGCATGGAGTGCATTATCCATAATAAACTCACATTACAATTGGAGGCCATGTTTCATGGCATTGTAGGTACATATTACCATTGAATTCTTCTATAAATCCATGTGGGAAAATAGTCCCCCAACCAATGCCCTCCCACTAAACATGTCATATCCTTTCATTGCCTCATTGAGAATTTTCTCAAAGATAAAGTGATCTTGAACAAAGAAAATTTAAACTAGGGATGTACCCCATGGATGACATGCTAATGCCCCACTCCACTTCACTGCAATATTAATAAATAAAACTTTCCCATAGAATTTATGATATGTCTTTCTTGGGTATCACTTACAAAAGATACCTTATATTTACCCTATATGATTTGACTATCATCTCTTCTCCATGTTATATTAACTAGTACTTATTCAACCTCTTATAGAAGATTTGATCTCATTCATAGAGATATAGACTACCAAGAACCACCTTGCATAGATCCAGTGGCATGACATCCACATTTACTTCATCCTAGACCTCAATTGAATATGCAAATCTAATCACACACTACATATTGACTAAATTGTAACTCCCTACTTCAACCATCCCAAAGAGTAAAGTTTTACATGTTTCCTTTATTCTAACCCAAGTTCTTGTGCCTAGTTTTAGGAAATTAAATTTTTTTTAGAACAATATTTGAAAAAATACCAAGTTTCCTACCTTTCAATTGTACCTTTACATGAAATAGCTTGGTAGACTCATCATAACCCTGAACATCATTACAAACCAATTTGAACCCTCCATCATAGTTGCACATGAAATTCTATAATCTATATTTAAAGTACACATAATTTCCTTCACTTTACAAGTAATAACAGTAAATTTGTTCTTAAAATTTTTATGTGGATTTAACTTCCAATGAGCATCTTCATTGTGACCATCCTTATCACAATTTTTGCAAAATCAATTTTCCTTGCCTCTGTCACTGCTCTTCATAGTGGTGTTATTGGATTTTTTGCCCCTCCACTTGTTATTCCTCTTTTTGGAAACCTTTCCTTTCTATCATTCCTTCTTGCCTTCTTGATTATATTTGAATGGGTTAGTTTTCTTCTTGTCTATCTCTAGATAATAGTCTTCTGCACTAGTCTCATCAATCTTATGAATTTTAGCCATTAAAACAACCCTACAAAGATGTCTACATAAGCCTCCAATATATTTCAACACATCTCAATCCATCACATCCCTATCAATCTAAATCACCTTCTAAATGGAATTTTGTTGTATAATATTGGATGCTTTACACTTGTCATTGATGGAATAAGTTTCATTGGATCACTCTATCCTCTTCAAAGCATATCAAGTAGATTTTTTCTTCAATTAATCTTTGAAACCTTTTCATTTTAAAATTGGAGAGGATTTTCTCATTTACAAGGAAGTTGCATATGCTTCATACCACATTAAGGAATGCCTAGATAGATTTAAACAATTAAAATAATTATTTTGTGAGGAATTTATATTGTGAGGGCTATATAGACCTCCATTTGGGAGACTGAATGATCTAATTTATTCAAGTTTACTTCTCCTTTGAATGGCTAAATCTCAATCTTTGATTTAGCTTTGAATATGATGCAGGAGCATCTAGGGTGTAAGAGAAATATTTCATGAATCAAAGATAATTTATTTTAACATTTATTTGTTTTGTACATGTTTTCCTAGTTTTCCATGTAATGCCCTGCCCCGAAACCCTATAGAAAGCTTATCTATGCATTACGACAGGGCAATTTTTTTTTAAACAAAAGAAGATATAATAACGCAAAGTAAAACATAATAATTACTTAACATGCAAGTTAACTTTTATTCTCTAGGGTATACAGGACTGCATCACTACTTACTAACATAATCTATTTAACATCCATGAATCAATCTGAAAACAAGTGCAACCAAGGGCTGACACATAATTACCTCCATCAATATAAGACATCAGATAACAACATCAAGATTTAGCATAAGTGATTACAATTAGGTTACAATTTCATTACAATAAGATACATTAATACAATGTTTACACTATTGCTTCCTGATTACATTTAAAGATATACCTCAATAATAATAATACAAGGTTCAACAATTATACAAGGCTGAAATAAAAACATAACTATCTGCCTCCTCAAGCGAAACCAGATTAGTGATCTTCTACAAGATAAGTTCTCCACGCACACGAACAATAGAAAAGTGACCAATGGAATAAGCACATCCACCCGACCATGTGGAGCCCTGAGGCCCACCCCCCGTGCTAGGAGATAACGAAAAGGTCCTACAACCTAAATAGTCAAGTGGACAAAACTAGGAGAAAAGAGGACTACACATGACTACAACAACAGAGAACAACAATGACGCCATAGGCAACTTAACAAAACATCCAGAGGCAACCATAGAACGAAAGGAAAGAGTATAACTTGGGGATGTCAAACTGCAGAAGGGAGAAGTGTCATCACACAGCTTGTCATGGGTTGTTCTGGCAAGTCTTCCTAGGCCCCGGCCCCCATCCTAGGTTGTCCTGGTAGCCTCTCCTGACTTCCGAACCCCATGCAAACTCATGCAGAAATCAATCATACCTTTCATGGGGACAAGGTCATTGATCTTGCCGTTCTAGGCCTTCTCATCTCATCTCAAGCCTAAACGAGCACTTGAGTCAAGAGTGAGGTATTCACTTATCTTAATTAGTGTGAACTAACTACCCAAAACCCTTGATTTAAAAATTAGGTTATCACTTATTTAAGGCACTCTTGCATGGGTTGTCCTGGATGCCACTTTGGGCTCCGGCCCCCATCGAGAGCCACTCCCCTAGCTGCATCTTAGAAATCCCACTCAAAACACAGAAAAGATCAATATTCAAGAACCATGAGAGCATTAAACTCCCTTGCATCACCAATTACTCATAGAACAACTTCCACACAACATAACCAAAGATCCCATCACATTACTATTATAATAACCAAAACTACACATCTCGCTACCTCACCAATATCATAATGGACCCAAGGCATCCAAGTAAGTCTTAAAGCCCAACTCATATCACATAACCATCGTAGCATAGGTAAGAGAACAAAACAATCAAGGAGGACTCGGATATCACAACATAGACCTTTATGATATAACAATCAACATGAGGTCATGTCCACATAAACTTATGCCTCTGGAATAACTTCTAGACAACATGACTCTAATATGTCCATGGACATGACTTCCTCAAGTTATACCCAACGAAAATCAAAATAATAATATTTCAAAACAATTTCTTATAAGGAGATTCGTACTGAAGAAAAGTACTAACTTATAGTTAAAACAATCCATACTTAGATTCCAAGACATGGTAATATAGATCAACTTTCTACAAATGCAACTAAACTTCAAACATCTATACGACACATAACAGAAAATCACACGTTATAACCACAGTCTCATTATGCCATTTACTCAAAAATTCATCCAGATTTAAAGCAATATTTCAAAACTCAATATCTAGCATCTAACCATAATCGAGTGGTGCAGGAGCACATTCTCTGTAGTGCAAGGTCATCTTTTCTTTTTTTTTTCTCATAAGGCTCTTAAGCCATTTCATTTTGTAATAAGGGTCAATTTGGTCCCATGAATGTAATTGTGCAAGGCACACATGTAGTTTTGCTTGTATGAAGGGTAACCCAACGGCTAACTGATTTGAAAATCAGTTTGCACAGTTGGAGGGGATAACTGTTGTCTCTACATCTTCTTTAGAGGCAGGTTGTATGTCACACGGAGAGGGAGAGAAGTGTGTATTACAACAAGTTCTTTTTGGTAACTGAATAAAGAGAGTTCTGGGTATGATCTGTGTTGATTTTCTTGGTTGTTCTTAGTGATTTGATATCTGTATCCTGATTTTGTAAATGGAACCCTAACTGGATGCTATCTGTCAATCCATAGTGACTCTGTAGTGTGCAGATGGTGTAAAATCCACGGTTCCACAGTGGCTGGTTCGTAACCTAGGAGTAGGATTTTGATTCATACATGGAGGCCCTTTCCTCTGTCCACTGAAGCCCTGTATAGTATCAGTGTGATGGGGGAAAGACTTTTCACGTTTGTTGTTGTTGAATTCTTACCCAGGAAGCCAGCGAACTCAGTCAAGATCAACTAGACATCGTCATGTGGCTAGTCAGGAAATCGGAGTGAAATTGGATAGTTTTGATTTGGGGATCAGATTGATACAAGTGATTGAGGGTTGGTATATGAATTGGCCAAATTCCATTGTTCTGTCGAAAGGAATCTGAGTTTGGCGTCACAGAACAGTTGGGAGTCTATCGGCGTGAGATCAAGTGTCAGAATAGCTTTTTGAAGGATCACCGACAGACTATGTCTAACCGATGAAACTGCCATCGACGTGAAAGGCTCTCTGTCTTGTCGAAGATTGGTATAGTGTCGGAGACACATACCATTGTTATTCGCATCGGTGAGAGAAATGATATCGGCTAAGGAAAATACACTTGGTCGACGATATAAAATTTCACCGATCGGTGAGACATCCTCGGAGTATCGCCGATAAAGAGTATCGGCGTGAGGAACCTTGTCGGGGGAAGCCGAAGAAGTCACGGCGACCGTTAGAGTCCCGCCGATAGAAACTCATCGGAATGAGATGAACCATCAAGGCCGCGAACCGGAGTCTTACCGAAGCGGAGGATCTGGCCGATGTGCCTGACGATATCGGCGAGAGACAAGGTGTCGGTGTAGGTGAAAGAAGCTTCGCCGAAGGAGGAAGTCTGGCCGACGAAGATTGGTCATCGGAGTAACGGAGTCTATCGGCCTGAGATATTTCTCGTCGCCCGATAGTCTGGGTGTTGCCGAAGGCAACCAATGTCGAACTCTTCATCAGCGTGAGGGAAGCTTCGGGGAGACTTCTGGTGGACCGGCCGATGTATGAGGTGTTGTCGATAGGCAACAAACCACTACGGAGATATCGGTGAAACATTGGGAGACCTCTTGCCGATAGGGAAGATATAGTCAAATCTTCATCCGCTTCTGCTGGCACTCTGCATCATCGAGATTCCAGTTACAATCAAAAAGTCACTTAAATGCAAAACACAAGGGTAAGATTAGTATATACTTTTACCCTAGTATGGCTCTAAGCTAATGCTTAAATCCACTACCAAAAACTTTAAAGGGTTAAACAATATCAAACTTAAAACCCTAGTGTTATCGATACAAAAGAGTATAGAGGAACTAAGAGGATCAAACAATTACTAACTACTGACTTACTGACTATCAAAAATCCCATAAGATCAAACTTCCCAACAAGATAAACTTGCCCTTCCTAGTACTAAGTCCTAACCTTACTATATTCTAAAAGAGATATACTACTCTAAGCAATGAATTAACATAATATAAACAAGTTCATAATTAAGAAATTGACCAAACTAACATTCAAGTACACTAACTTCCATTTACAAATGAAGATCTAATCATTTAATCTAATTAAGAATTAAACTACAATTTGCATAAAAAGACTCAACCTAACGAATGCATAAAACAATGGTGCTCCTCTACTACCTATAAGGTTCGACTCTACTATTCAAAAGGTAAAATCTTGATTGGAAGACAACATTAATACTAATCTATACACTAAAACATTCTAATCAAATAACTAAAAGGTAAACTCTCTAACTTGCTGAACATCACACCTATCACATCTATGATGTCATTCTTAACATAGAGAAAACAGTGAGGAAATCGACCAGATCAATAATCTTTGACTAAACTAATAAAATGCAAATAACAACTACACTATAACTAAACCTTATCACACTGAGGCTGCAGTCGACTACCACTAGCACAGAAAGATGAAAGGGCAATGAAGGAGAGCGCAAAGTATGTCAGAGAGAGGACTCTAGAAATAATGAGGACAGGGGAATAAATCACAGTTTAGTGAGAGTTTCTGTATAGCATGAAACGTAGGTCACTACAAAAACCAAATTCGATACTATGCAAGGATTTCAATTGATTGCTCACTATAATAGGAGTAAATGCTCTGGTAGACATGCAGACCAAAACAAGGAACTGCTGAAGAAAGAAAAAGCTTCAAAAGATGACAATCATCATGGGACGGTGATGGCTAAGAGTTGACCAGACCAACTTATGAATAGACCTAGAAATTTCTAGCAACAACTATGAGCCAATGAGCTATAATGAATCATCTTAGAGGAGTGGGGTAATGATCTACAATGAACCTTGAAGCCACACAATCAACACCATACAAGTTAGCTTCAAACTTGTAGAACTAAACCTGATGATAGTAGGAGTAGCAAATTGAATGCAATGTTTTCCTGACTACAACTAGGATCTTTTTATGCAAACAGGACGATAGCATTGAGAATAGGCTGATTGTATTCCATCATTTTACTGGTGGATCAAAGAGGGTGCAAGCTAAGCTTACCGGTTCATCATAAGGTAGCAATTTTTGGGTTGCATGCACAGAAAAATTAGTTAAAGCTTTCGAGTTTGGATCATTACACTAAGGCAAGGCCAAAAACTGCAAATAGAATCTATAGACAAAGCAAAACATATAGTATTGTGACTAACTGAGTGCATGGAAGGTATCGACAGAAGGACACAATAAGTTGATTGTGGTAACACATCAAGGGTATGACAGGGGTCTAAGGATCAGATATTTATGCAGAGATTCCTCCATGAAGCGACAAGGTCGGGGTTTCACTTAGTCCAACTACATTCAGAAACAAAAAGTAACATTGCATGAAGAACAATACTAATGCCCACGGATACATAGAGGATGAGAGGACCTTGGCTGAAGCTATGGATCGAATGACTACAGACTACAAAGGAGATAGAGTATATGGCATGCAAACACCAGTATTGATCAAAAGAGATTTAATAAATCAGGGTCTATAGTGTCGACACAGACAAGACTGATAAGGGTAAACTCAAAACACAAGATTCAAGGTAGAAGTTGTGAAGAGGAACACATCTTAGAGAAATAGCATTCAATGTTGCAGAAGTTTAGAGAAAATAACATGTAGACAATTCAGTGAAATCCTCAGAAAGGTTTACAATGATGTTGCATACAGAACAAAATAGTTTTCTAATCAAGACAACAATATACTCATGCATTAGCAAGAACTAAAACATCAAATCTCAAAGGATTATAACAAAACACATACCTGTGATTAAGCTTTCTTCTTCCCAGTTTTGCCTTCTTATCTGATCCCCAAATCTCTTTCCAAAAACTTCAAAGAAAAGTCTCCCCCAGCCAAAGGTCATTTTTCCCTCTAAAAACACCTTTGGATAGAAATAGTTAATTGTCATGATTTCCCACTCCCCCAAAACATAAATGCAGTAGATCTCCATTTATAGGAGATTTTCCCATAATAGAACCAAAATCAATATCTTTGTTGTTCCCGACAACTCATTACCAACAACACATAAATAATACCTACACAAAAATCTATTTATTCACAAATATATTAGCTATTAAATTAATATTCTCAATTAACTGCCCCTTATTGATATTATTATTATTATTTGCCAATCAAGGAGAAGTAACAATTTCACTTTAAACAAGACAATTAATCCCAACAAAGGTCACACCATAAACATAAGAACCCACATACAAACAATACTGACATCCATACAAGACCATACTATAGAGACATACAATCATCCAACCCGACCAAAACGATAGGACTCTAGACATGATACACATCCTTTTCAAGGATGGTGACAAATCAGGTAGGGACCTTTAGTTATCTCCACACAACGATTTCTATTGGTTAAGGCACGTTCAGACCTATTAATTCAGGTGGAGTCAATGCCTGTTACCTGCAACCTGCACAAGCCAGATGTCACGCACATATACATATACCATCATCAGAACAACACACTATGACAGGGAATCGTAGTATAACAGGGTGCTCTTCGAGAGTAATCCTACACCGTCCCTTCACAAAACAAAACATATCGCATTATCCATATTGCCAATTAAATCCATAAAAGACATAAGCATTACACATTGGTTCATATAACGTCATCATCAGAGCAATAATCAAATGTCAGATAATCTCATGAAACATAGTTCTATCAAATTAAATGAACACATAATTAATCATAACATAAGCATTTTGCACTAACATAAGCATCAGAAACGTCATCATAGTAAACGTAAATGAATGTCATCATCAGTCCTCAAAATAAATACTATCATGTCTAACCATAAGGAACTAACTAATAGTAAATCGGAAAGCCAAAATGAGGGGCACTACATTCCAGATGTTTCAATTTGTGTGTGTCAATTTTGTGACACTACAACTTCAAGCACATGTTTTGTGAGTTTAAAGCTTCATATTTGTAATAATAAGTATAGTCAACCTTTATTAATCTATGTGGAAGCTAATTGTGAATATCCTGGATTGTAGCTAGGGACATGTTATGTGAAGTAGAACATCCTACATGTTCCATCAAATTTTCATGTGATCCTTATCACCATATTTATGTTTTCCATCTCAAGGAGCTTTTAACTAGACCACTACTAGATTGTTCATTGTATACTAGTAACTTTTTTGAATTGTGTGAAGTATTTAAAACCTGCACCAATTCTTAATGCTACCTGCTTCATTTTGGGTCCTAAGAGCTATCATGTATGGAAGAAGATTGAATTCAAATATTCCTAGCTCAATGTATATTGAAGATGGTGATACTACACATTGTCAATTCTTGTTTTTATTTTTTTTCTTTTGGCTATAAAATTCATACCTTGTTGATTTTGCCGCTAGTGATTTTATTTTTGGTTGTTTTTGGAGACTTTCAAACATTTATGTTTTATATATGTTTTAATTATTAATGTTGCATTTGTGGCCTATTATTTTTTTTAATGTTTTTAAAGTTGTTTTTTCTTAACACGCTCATGCCATTTCACCCACGTTGCCATTGTAGTTACACCTAATTAAAATTTTAAAACACAACATATTGCATTTAAAAAATTAATAATAGCCATTTTGATAAAAGTGCATTGAAATAGACAATGGTGAAAACTTCTATAGCAAATGTACCACAAAACTAGTAGTTCACAAAGTGATCAAGGAAGTATTAATAAAGAAATAACCATATGAGGAAGGATGTACATATGTTTCAAGCTCTCATGGTACAAGTGGAGAGGTAATTAATATGAAGTTATATAAAAAGTATGTTAAAGTAGCATGTTTTATCATGTATAGTTTTAAATTGTACAACCTAAACACTCTAATAAGAGATGAAACTCTTTAACTAATCAAATTATCAATCAATAATTTTTTTAATATTTTTAGTTAAAAAATTGCAACTTAACTTTACAAATGACAAATATTTCTTTTACATAAAAAATTATAACATGATTTAATCATAAATACAACTAATAATAACTAATTAAAAATCATAGATACAATCACTTAAACAGATGTACTATATGGTACAAACACAAAATACACATTTTCAATCAGTATTAAAACATTAAGCGGAACCAATAGAGGGTAACTTATGATTGATGAATTCAATCATAAACAAAATGCTGAATGACTATGTTACGTAGCCGAGTTGTTACAAAGTGAAATTTATGGCACGTTAACTGCTCTTATCATCATCAATTATAGGAACTTGAACTCCAGCACCCAAAATAAAATAAAAAAGATAACTCGAATCGGCGTGAAACGATTCGCTACACCCAAAAAAAATCGAAGAGTAAGTGAATCGGCCCTGGTTATAAAATTCTATACTAAAGCCGGAAAAGGGAAGGTAGGAATTTGGGTGACTGTAAAGAGAGGAAGAGACCGAGTTGCTGTAGAAGGGTTGCCATAACTAACATAAGCAGTATTTGTTTTGGTAGCTTTTAGCAGGCTGTCAAAGAGATTGTATTGCAGAAGACAACTGCTTCAAGCACAGTGCGATTCGTTTAAAAGGAAAGAAAAATTCAAAAATGGCAGAAGATCCCTCTAGGCCTAATTCTCTTTCTTCTTCACCACCACCCTCACCTCAAAATTTTCCTCCTATCACATCACCATCATCACCTCACAACTCTCCTCCTCCCACGTCACCTCCATCTGCTCAAAACTCTCCTCCTCCACCATCTCAAAACTCTCCTCCAACATCACCACCATCTCAAAACTCCCCTCATCCTACAGAGCCACCATGTGATCAATCCCCACAGATAAATCCAGAGGTGAAAACTGATCCCTCCCCACTTCATGACATACAGGGTATACAAATGTGGGAAAGCTTTAACCAAAAGGGTATAGAACATGAATTTACACAAGATTTAGCTCATTTTAGTGTACTTTACAGCCAGATTTTTTATGCCAACAGCCAGCATTTTTATGAGAGATGTGTGGAGTTGTTAGAAAACATTCCCCTACCTCCAACACCCATTCCACCTTCAGTCATGCAGGAGATCGAAAACCTTCCAAGATTCTTGGAAGATACTAGGGAACAGCGGTTGTTGATCATGGAAAATGTTCGAAGGTCACTACCAACAGATGCAGCTCATTCACAAGTGTCTGCTACGTCCTCTCAAACGTCAACAGCGTCAGCATGCTCAGCCTCCGAAGAAGTTAACAGTTATTCATACGAGAACGAAACTCTTGTGAATCTATTGAATCCCAACAACCTCAACCTCTTCTGCGAGAGGGTGGCGAAGTTTTCAGAGTACCTGGCGAAGAACAAAAGTAACTCAGCCACCTCTTCTTCATCTCCTCCTAATTAAGACATATCCCGGCTACTCCAAACACTAGGAGAAATATAGTCTCCTAAGAAGATAGCAAAATATCGTAGATGTAGTTGAGGGAAAACAGATGGTATTGCAAAATTATCATTATTGTTATTGTATTGAAATGTATTGAAGGAGAAAGACTCTTCAGCTACTAAATTGGTTTGAAACATCTATTGAAATGTATCACACTCTACTTAAACATCATTCAGTTCAATGGTTAAAACAGTTAATAAGAATTTGACACCTCATTCACACAAAAATTGGTAAATACTAGTTCTAATTTTATTGGCCAAAATTGACTTTTACTGTTGAAATGGATGATATTTAAGAATAGCCAATGTATCAAGTTGAGGCTAATAAGTATAGAATTATCCTAGATTAATTAGTTGGATATACTATTAAAATAAATATGCAAAAAATTAATAAAGAGATTAGGAGTACTTAGCTCTAGAAATGATAATGTATGAATGTTGTTGATGCCTTGTTGAATCTATTCAGTACTATCAAAGAATTCATGTGTTTAATCTAATGAGATTATAATAGTCTATACAATTTTAGAAATTCTAATGGTTTAATCTTGAGCCCCTTGGGTTTGATTTGCATGGTATTGAATTGTAGTGCATGGAAATTATTTAACATAATGAGTAAATCTACTTGTCTTTGCCTTTGCCTTTTCAATAATTGAATTAGAAGCAATAAAAAATATTGACGACAACATTCACCAACATGTAAATGATGTGGATCTTATTCTTTTTATCCCTTTACAAATTGAAGTGTGCTCTAATGATTTTTCCTAATAATACTAATTAATGCATATTGAATGTCTTTAAATACCAAGATATAACATATTCCATAAATGTGTCTTAAGTTTTCTCATAATAGATTGTAGAGGGGGACAACAAAATTATAATTTAAATTTAAAATTTTAAAATTTTAAAATCATTCTTGTGTACCCAAAGATTAAACTAGATCCATCTAAGCTACTCAAAAATGAACCCTGGGGCTAAAATGGTATTTTTGAGGCAAAGAATGAATGTATGGAAATAAGTATGAACGATGGTGTAATAATGATGAGTACACGGTGAATGTCTTGGAATATGTGTAAACAAGGTAAGTAAAGGTGGATGTGGATTGTGCCATATGCCTAACCAAGCACAAGAGTAGGCCACTTGTGAATATGTCATTGCATTTAAGACATTCCACTGGTTGGGCACAAAGATAAATAGTAAGTGACATTGGTATGAAAATTTCACCATTATATTTTGTCCCTGCTTTGATGTGCATGTGAATCTAATAGGAGAATGCATTCAAAGCATGAATATTCTTAGCCAACATGAAAAATTAAGTATCTAGACACTCATACAAAGAAAATGTTTTTGAAAAATGATAAAACATTTTTACGTGTATTCTCCTTGGTATAAGTGCTCCATCAAAACCTACAAAATGATAAAAATATTTATAATGAGTAACTTCTACTTCATAATCAAAATAAGAGAAACTACAAATTGCTTCTACAATAAAAAAAAAGTAGAGAAAAGCTATTAAAAAATTGCCTATAGAGAAAGTGATACAAAAATAATCCATGTGATGCAACCATGTTTTAAAAAGTCCATGTGATGTGGTAATGTGATAGTCAATCTCCAAAATGTGATGCAATTGTGTTTCACACAATAGGGGCAATATGATCAACACTCTACACATGATGCAACTTATGATGATTAGTTTCCACACAATGTGGCAATGTGATAAATCTTCAGTGTTATGTAGGCATGCAATGCAATGAATCTCCATTGAATACAACAATATGATAGATCTCTACATGCAATGGAACATGTAATGTGATGAATGTCCATGTGATGTGATAATGCATTTTTGTAATGTAATCAAGCTTCACTTCTAGATATAGTGATGAGCCTTTGTTTAGCAAGATCATTATTTGAAATCTCAACTGGAAAAAAGTTTTAGTGATAATATATTGCCCCTCCAAATGGCATAAGTGTACTATGTAAATAATTACACTACATAAATAATGAAATAATGACACCAATTAAATAAATCTAGGATAATAAAATAAATACATTGAATAAGCACACAATTAACCTAGATTAATTATCTAGGATAGATTGCTAAAATAAATATGTGGAAATTAAATAAGGAGAGGGTGAGTCCAAGGTAACTAGGGTAAAAAATGTACAAAAAGTAGAAATGTTTTGCCTAAAAATTAGAGTTAGTTGTATTTAGTGTAAATATTTAAAGCACTTCTACATAGAATATTAACATGGTATAAAATTATTAAATCTAGGAATTTATTTGTAATTTTCAAATATATAATTTATTCTAATACCTAAACTGGAAATGTTGGTTAATTTAAGGATGTATAAAATGATCTTTTTAAAAACTTTTCGATGGATGCAAAAGAATGCACATGAACGCTAGGTCTAAAAACTGATATATCAAAGTATTATTTAAAATCTTTTTGTAGACAAATGTAATTATTTTTTATTAAAGGGAAAAATAGGCTTTGAAGGGGCCTCAAAACTCTGTACAAAAAATTGCTAAGAGAGAAAAGACAACCAACCAACAACCAAAAATCAGAATAGGCATCAACAAAGTAAAAGGGCAGAAAAAGGCTCAAAAGCTAAACAACCTACCACTACATCTTCTTCGAAGCGTTAGCTACTTCTTACACATAGAAACTTTCATGCAACTTGGTGAATCCCACAAGTTCTTTCTTCTCTTCCTCAAATATCTTTTTCTTACAACCTCCGGTGCACGTGCATGGGCTACCTTGTTCATTTTGAATCACTTATTTACCCTTATCTTTATCCCCCTGATTTGTTTGGACAATCACAACATCCTCCTAACCAGGAGTGCCCCTAATAGTAGGGTCCCTTACCTGATCCTTACGAAGCTCTTTCAGTTTATCAATTAGGAAGCACATACCTTGAAGGTTGTTTTGGATCATGCATTGACCAATTTTAACAACCCATTCAAGGTTCTCATTGATCCAGATCACCTTTTCCTCTAGGCTCTGAATCCTACTCCCATAGTCCTTAATCCTAAGGATCTCCCTATCCATATTCTCCATCTTTAGGATCGTTTCCCACCCTTGAAATATTTCCCTATCTTTCTCCACACTAGTCTCCCCCTGGCAGTCCAACTTCTCCTGCAGGGTTCTCAGCTTGAAGTTTATCCTATTAATCTCTATGAAGAACCATTTGGTCATTTTATGCTGGTCTCTCACATCTTCTCTAACTAGTCCTAGGGCTTCAGAGAAATCTTCATGATTTTCAGCCCTTGCAATCAAGACCTCAAAATCCTCCAGGATATTAGGAGAAGGATCAGGGATAGAAGGGAAAGGGATATCAACACTCGACTCCACAACAACCATACTTTTCACTTTCTTAACACTCACAGGGCTCTTCCCTTTCTCTGTGGCTTTCCTTTTATCACCACTCAAACTTTTCTTCCTTCCCACCAGCTCCACTTCATCCCCAGTTTGGGATCCTTCAGACCAAGAAATGAGGACATCATTTCTATTCTATCACTAATTATTAATGGGACCCTTCTTCTTCTTCTTGCCAGATGTTTCATTTGTTGCAAGTATGGGCCTAACCGATGTTGTCATTGATGTCAACATACTCCTGTTGCACTAATGATAAGGATTGGATGAACTGTTTGCTGAGGATATTGAGAAAATTAGTCTTAATTAGGAATAGAGAAGAACAGTGAAGACATTAAGGTAAAAGTCCAAGATAGGATGAGGATTAGAGGATACTGTTCAAAGGGTTTGTAGATATGTGTCTTAAGGTAATCCAGTAGAGATTTCAGAGGTCCACATGAAGATCTGAAGAAGTTGTGGGTGCTCAAGTAAAACCTGTTCCGGTAGGTGTTCAGTGGTGACAGAGTGATACAGACAGGACCGGTGAGTTCCACAAATACATTATCCTATTATACAGATTTGAGGGAGTCTTAAGGAAGTCTTTGTGAAGTGTCAACTTGATTGGTTCATGGTTCGAAGGTCTGCAAGCATCTATTCCTTTGTAACAATGATGACAGACTGTGTTCTTGAGTTTTTAGATGAAGGAGAGAAGGATTTCAGTAAGAAAATGAAGTGTGGATGTTCTTGGTGATTCAGGAAAGCTTGTGGAGGTCTTTGGATCGTGTCTAATTCGTGTTGGTGGTCCGCATTGGAGTTGAAGCTTGCAATTGAAGAATAATTTTTGGATGATGGTGTTCTTCTTGAGACTGGCCGACCAGATGAGTTACACATCTTGCGGATGTTCTTGTAGATGTTTGCAGACTTAGATGATTATTCCTAAGTTGATGTCTTGTATAAATAAGGGGTTGCAAAGTCATTTCAAAGGTGTCCTTATGGAGATGAGAGTGTGGTAGCGAGGAGGAAAGTTAAAGGTAGAGAAGAAGTTTTGGGCTTAAATGGAACTGATTCAAGCATGGTGAAGATGCTATACTCTAGTTCATGTATGTGATACTTACTATTTTGTAGACAGTGTGTCTCTTGTAGACAGTAAGCCTCTTGTGAGCAGTGTGCTTGAGCAGTGAGCCCTAATTGGCATGTGTCATTTTGTTCTTTCTATTCTTCTAACAAAGAATACAATCTTGGGTTAATCACCCCATGGTTTTTCCCTTAACCAGGTTTTCCACGTCAAAATCTTGGTGTCCTATGTGTTAATGTGTTTCTACTCTTGATTTCATGCATTATGTTTCCATGATTGATTTATCATTATGCTACTGAATTGCTAAGTGGACTTAAGTGTTTAATTGGAAGAAAATTTTGTACAACTGATTCACCCCCCCTCTCAGTCGTCTCCTCTAAATCTAACAATTGGTATCAGAGCCAAGTTCCTCTAAAAGAAGCTTAACCGCTTGAGGAGATCCAGGATGTCGTCCTACAAGAAGGATAGTCTGAAGTTTGATGGAACCAATTTTAATCTCTGGAAAAGTTGCATGAAATGTCACTTGCAATGTATGGGAATGCAGTACTGGAACATGGCTTCAACAAAGTATACTCCTCCTCAGGGTAGTCTGAAATTTTCAAATGAAATCACAGATACTGAAAACAATCTATGGACTATAGAAGTTCTTCTAAGCGCACTATTGATTCAGAGCTTTCAAATGTTGTTGACCTACCAACTGCTTTTAAGATTTGGCAAAAACTAGAACTTCTGCATGAAGGAGACAAGTATGTTAAATGTGCAAGGTTATAGAGTCTGAAAGGGAAATTTGAAATTCTGAAGATGAGAGATGATGAAAATATTACTACTTTTATGCCAAGAGTAAATGAGATTGTTTGTGGAATTAGAAATGCTGGTGGAGTCTTGGATGAAGATAAGATTGTTGGCAAAATTCTCAGATCCCTTCCTACTTCTTATAAAACCAAGGTTTCTGCCATTAAAGAATTCAGAGCCCATACAACTGTCACAAGAGATCAATTGGCTGGTAAATTGGCTGCATTTGAAATGACCGAGTTTGGAGATGCCCCCCAAAAGACTGAATCAGCATTCAAAGCCAGTGCCTCTATAAAAGGTAAACAAAGGTTTGATCTAGGAGAGAACTCTTTAAAGAAACTATCATGGTATGAAAAAGCAAGAAAAGCAAGAAAAGACCTGGAAGAAGAAGAAGCTAAAACTACTCAACTTGAAGCCCTTATTGCAAAAAGACTGCCAAGAGGATCCGATAAGTATGAAGGAAAATTGCCTTTTAAGTGTTTTAACTGCAATAAGATTGGTCATTTTACCTCAAAGTGTCCAGAAATATTTTCAAGGCCAAATCCTAACAGATCAAGGTTCTAAAAGAATTATTACTATGTTCATGAGGAAGATGATAATGAAGGTGTAACATATGATGAATCAAAGATAGGAAACAAATCCGGAAGTAATTGGGTGTTTATTACCATCAAGGAAGAAGAACCAATGTCCTCTGAATCTGTCAATCATAAAGTTGTAAAAAAAGCTCTGGCTGCCCAAGTTGAAGAAAATGATGATTGGGTCATTGACAGTGGATGCTCTCACCATATGACAGGTGACAAAAATAAGTTCATAGATTTGGAAAGGTATGAAAGAGGAGTGGTAAAGTTTGGTGATAATTCTGCTGGCAGAATCAGAGGTAGAGGAACTATTTCTTTTGATGGAAGGAACAAAATAGGTAATGTACTATATGTTGAAGGATTAAAGAACAATCTTCTCAGTGTTGGTCAGTTGGTGGACAAAGGCTATGATCTCTGATTCAAGAATGGAAAATGCAAGATCTTTGAAAGTTCCTGAACAAAGATTGCATCCGGTACTCAAACTAAAGGTAATATCTTCCACCTGGTTGGTACTGGTAAAAGTTTCTTATCTGTTCAAGTTGATTAGAGTTGGTTATGGCATAGGAGGATGTGTCATGTGAATTTTGATAATATCATCAAGATAAGCAATACTCAGGCTGTAAGAGATCTTTCAAAATTGATGAAACTTGCTAATAGCTTGTGCAAAGAATGTCAGTTGGGTAAGTTGAGCAGAGTCATTCAAAAGTAAGGAACTGTCTTCTACCTGATTATTGGACTTAGTTCATACTGATCTTTGTGGTCCAGAAAGAATCTAGAGTGTGCAAGGTGATAGATACTTCATGTTACTAATTGATGACTATTCCCGGATGATGTGGGTAACCTTTTTGAAAGAGAAATCAGAAGCTCTTGAGAAATTCAAAATATTCAAGTCTATGGTAGAGAATGAAACCGGATTAAAATTGAAATGTCCGAGGTCTAATAGAGGTGGAGAATTCACATCCGGTGAGTTCATTGAGTTTTGTGATAAACATGGAATAAAGAGACAGTTGTCTGCTCCTAGGACTCCACAACAGAATGGAGTAGTGGAGAGAAAGAACCAGACCATCCAGGAAGCATCTAGGAAAATGATAATGGAAATAAATGTTCCTTAGATCTATTGGAGAGAAGTTGTCAGCACTGCAGTCTATACTCTCAATCAAGTTCAAATCAGAAGCAATACCAGTAAGACTCCTTATGAACTTTGGTTTGGCATCACTCCTACTATGAGGTATTTCAGAGTTTTTGGTAGAAAATGTTACATTAAAAGAGATGAAGATCTAGGAAAGTTTGATGCTAGAAGTGATGAAGGAATATTCTTGGGTTACTCTACTTAAAGCAAAGCATACCAGTGTTATAACAAGAGACTAAGAAAAATGATAGAAAGTACAAATGTGAAGGTTGATGAAGGAATTGAAAAATCCTCAAGGTTTTATGAATATGATGAAGATGATCAGAATGGTGTTTTGATTCAAGGAGCCCAAGCCTCCTCTGAAAGTCAAATTCAAACTAATACGGTGAATTAGGAAGAAGAGATGAGTTTTGATGAGTCTAATCAAGAATCAGAAGTGCAAGAAATTCCCAAAGTTCCTAGGTATGTAAGATTGAATCACTCTGAAGATCAGATCATAGGTGATAAAAGAAAAGGTGTACAAACTAGAAGGAGAATTGCTCAAGATTCAAATAAGTATTGTCTGATTTCAAAGATTGAACCTAAGATAGTGAATGAAGCTTGCAATGATGAAAACTAGACTAAAGCAATCAAGGAAGAGCTGATGCAAATTGAGAAAAATCACACTTGGGATCTTGTTCCTAGACCTAGAAACAAGAATGTAATTGGAACCAAATGGGTCTTCCAGAACAAACTGAATGAAGTTGGTGAAGTAATCAAAAATAAAGCCAGATTGGTCTGCAAGGGCTATTCTCAAATAGAAGGAGTTGATTTTGAAGAAACTTTTGCTCTGGTGGCAAGAATTGAAGTAGTCAGATTATTTCTTGCATTTGCTACCTTCAAAGATTTCAAAGTGTATCAAATGGATGTCAAGTCTGCCTTCTTGAATGGTGACTTGGAAGAAGAAGTGTACATTGAGCAACCGGATGGATTTCAATTCTCTGATCATGGTGATATGGTGTGCAAGTTGAAGAAAGCACTGTATGGACTAAAGCAAGCCCAAAGAGCCTGGTATGAAAGATTGGATAAACATCTTTTGAATATTCGTTTCAACAAAGGTACTGCTAACAATAATTTATATTTCAAAATTGATCATGAAAATATCTTGATTGTTGATGTGTTTGTTGATGATATCATCTTTGGAGGAAGAGATAGTATGTGTAAAACCTTTGCAAATCAAATAAAAAGTGTGTCCATGCTTGGGGAAATAAATTTCTTCTTGGGTCTACAAATCACTCAAACAAAGAAAGGAATCTTCATTTCTCAGACCAAATATGTGAAAGAATTGTTGAAGAAATTTGGGATGGAAGACTCAAAGCTAATGAGTACTCCCATGGCAACCAGATGTAAGTTGAGAAAGGATGATGACTCTCCCAAGGCTGATCAGAAAAAGTATAGGTCAATGATTGGAGGACTGTTGTATCTTACTCAAACTAGACCAGACATTATGCAGGTTGTTGGTCTTGTTGCTAGATTCCAGGCTGATCCCAGAGAATCTCATGTCATGGCAATCAAGAGGATTTTTAGATATCTAAAAGGGATAGTTGAGTATGGTCTGTGGTGTCCTAGAGATCATGATTTCTCTCTTCATGCATATACAGATGCTGATTGGGCAGGAGATGTGGATGACCGGAAGAGTAGCAGTGGTGGAGCATTCTTTTTGGGGAAGAGATTGGTTTTTTGGCTAAACAAGAAACAAGAGGCAATATCTCTGTCCACTACAGAAGCAAAATATATTGCAGTAGTAGGTAGTTTCACTCAAGTTTTGTGGATGAAGCAAATGCTAAGAGACATCAGAGTGGAGTATGAGGAGCCTATCACAATCTTTTGTGATAATTCAAGTGCAATAAATATATCTTAGAATCTAGCATTGCATTCAAAGACTAAACATGTATCCATCAAGTTTCACTTTTTGAGAGAGCAAGCAAACAAGAATGAAGTCAGATTGGAGTTTGTGCCTTCCAAGGATCAGATTACAGATATCTATACTAAACCTCTACCTAAGGACTCTTTTGAGTATCTCAGGTAGAAGTTAGGGGTTATTGCCCCTTCGAAAATGAACTAAGGTGCACTGATGTGTATCAATCTAGTGGATATCACAGTCATATCTTGTGGTCTAGATTGATGATGGGGAGCTGCTACTTAGGGGGAGTAGCTGGTATGAAGTGTTGAAGTTGCAAGTATGTGCCCTTTGCCATTGATGTCAAAGGGGGGAAAAAGACATGTGATAAACAAGTAGTTTCTGATCAAAGGGGGAGCAGTAAAGGGAGAGAAGACATGTGAATGGTTGTTGCTGATAGGGGGAGTTGTGGCAATAAGGAGAAGTTCTTGTCTTGATGGTCAAAATAGTTTGTCACATCATATGCTGCCATCAATGACAAAGTGGGAGATTGTTGCAAGTATGGGCCTAACCGGTGTTGTCATTGATGTCAACATACTCCTGTTGCACTAATGATAAGGATTGGATGAACTATTTGCTGAGGATATTGAGAAAATTAGTCTTAATTAGGAACAGAGAAGAACAGTGAAGACATTAAGGTAAAAGTCCAAGATAGGATGAGGATCAGAGGATACGGTTCAAAGGGTTTGTAGATATGTGTCTTAAGGTAATCTGGTAGAGATTTTAGAGGTCCGCATGAAGAGCTGAAGAAGTTGTGGGTGCTCAAGTAAAATTGGTTTCAGCAGGTGTTCAGTGGTGACAGAGTGATACAGACAGGTCTAGTGAGATCCGGAAATGCATTATCATGTTCTGCAGATTTGAGGGAGTGTTAAGGAAGTCTTTGTGAAGGGTCAACTCGATTGGTTCATGGTTTGAAGGTCCGAAAGCATCTATTCCTTTGTAGCAGTGATGACAGACTGTGTTCTTGAGTTTCTGGATGAAGGAGAAAAGGATTTCAGTAAGCAGATGAAGTGTGGATGTCCTTGGTGATTCAGCAAAGCTTGTGGAGATCTTTGGATCATGTCCAGGTCGTGTTGGTGGTCCACATTGGATTTGAATCTCACAATTGAAGAATAACTTCTGAATGATGGTGTTCTTCCTGAGACTGGCCGACCGAATGAGTTACACATCTTGTGGATGTTCTTGTAGATGTTTGCTGACATAGATGATTATTCCTAAGTTGATGTCTTGTATAAATAAGGGGTTGTGAAGTCATTTCAAAGGTGTCCTTGTGGAGATGAGAGTGTGGTAGCGAGGAGGAAATCGAAAGGCAGAGTAGAAGTTTTGGGCTTAAATGGAACTGATTCAATCATGGTGAAGATGCTATACTCCAATTCATGTATGTGATACTTACTATTTTGTAGATAGTGTGTCTCTTGTAGGCAGTGAGCCTCTTGTGAGCAGTGTGCTTGGGTAGTGAGCCCTAATTGGCATGTGCCATTTTTTTCTTTCTATTCTTCTAACAGAGAATACAATCTTGGGTTAATCACCTCGTGGTTCTTCCCTTAACAGGGTTTTCCACATCAAAATCTTGGTGTCCTATGTGTTAACATGTTTCTGCTCTTGATTTCATGCATTATGTTTCCATAATTGATTTATCATTATGCTGCTAAATTGCTAAGTGGACTTAAGTGTTTAATTGGAAGAAAATTTTGTACAACTGATTCACCCCCCCTCTCAGTTATCTGCCCTAAATTTAACATCAGCCTCCTTCATTACATCCTCTTCAGCCCATTCCTCATCCCACATTTTCTCTTGTGTCTATGAATCACTAGAGATAGAGTACATTTTCTTCTTTGAAGAGGATTTGTTCTTAAATCCAATCTTAGGGGTGTGATCTTTCATATACTTCATAATGGGTGCTACCACAATAATGGGTTACACTTTCTGGGACATCCTATTTTTTGTTGAAATCACATATTTTTAGAAAATATAATGATTTAAGCCTTAAAAGGATCCATGTAAAGGATTTTAATTGAAGAGGGTTTGATCAAACCCCCTTGGATATAACCCCACTAGTTTTAAACCATATCTATAATGGAGTCTCATCTACACCTATCAAAATGCTAATAAAAAACCACTTTTGATTTACCTTTTCGGGATCAAATCAGAATTATGTTTTGTAAGTATGTAGTCCTTATTATAAGCTTCCCAAAAAGTATAATTTTAAATATATTTAATTTGATTATTATATTTATTTTTTATTTCTTGTAAATGTAGGTTTTTCAATGAACATCAAGGTCTTTGTTTCATACATACGAAAAAATAGGAAAACAGAGAAAAAAGTTCTAAAAAATACATGTCCTTTAGGTATTGATGTCCTTATTCCAACAAAAAAAATTGAATTTAGATACATACAAAAAAGTTATGTTGGACAAAATGCGCCTATGCCTAAATTATAATTGGTTTGACTTCAAAAGTTAATTCAAAAATATTCAAGAAAACATTATGAAACTAAATGCATCCTCTAAATATCAGTGTTACCAATCTAAATTCAAAAGAATCAGAATTGTATCCTTTGTAGAAAAAAAGCTATATGCAACAGAATGCACATCACTTTAAAAAAATGTTGTTTACTATTAAAAACTAGTTATCAAAGGAGATGCATAAAAAATTTACAATTTAACTCCAATTTTTTTAAATATATATATTTAGAATCTATAGACAAAATCTCACAAATCACTAGTTCACATCATCTTCAAATTCCTAATGGTTTAGCGGCTATAAGTGTTAGAAAGTGAATCTATTTAGTTCAAAATGTTGATTTAAATGTCATGTTTGTCTAAAAAGTGTAACCTATTATTGTGGGATGACCCTAATCAACAAGATTAGAACTACATGAAGCATAGGCATCTTGGGGTTTCTACCATTTTCCTTAATAGAAAACTCCAAAGAAGCCAGAAGATAGAACGAGAAAGACACTAACATCTTATGCTGAAAATGATTCAAGAGATTAAAATGGAACCCATACAGAGCAATAAATCTATCGTCAAGGGTTACGTACCTCATAATAACCTCCGCCACTTCAGCCCAGATGAGCTTGATTGACATGTGATTATAACCATCTGACTGAAGCTTAATGAGCTTGCTCCTTTCATTTCCCTTAAAGAATCAAGCAATAGCTTCATCACTCATCTTTCTCTCCTTAAAGAACTTCTTACCGCTAGTAGAGAGGCCATTTATTTGAGCTATCAAGTCCTTAGTGATGCTCAACTCCCATCCATAAGCCTTCAAAGTGTGATTGTTCGAACCCCTAGAAAACATCGTCATCACCATAGGATCAGAGCCATGAAGAATTTCTAGGTAGGGGGTTACTCCCCCTTCTTCAACAATCTTCCACACTTTACTGTTCTTGCAGACCTCATCACAAGAGGAGGGCTCCACCCAGTTTTTGTCCCCACCCATCTTAGAAATTGCCTTTAGGATTTTGGTAGAATTCTAGTGACAAAGACTGAGAAAATGGTAACTCTTCAAACTGATCAGAGGTAAGTTTCTAAAATCACCCACAAAATGTGTAACCTTCCCCTTGATCATTACAAGGATGATTTCAAGATTCATCTCTCGAATCATGGCATTAAACTCCCTTCAGATAGCTTCCATACTAGCAATCATGGTTAATTAAGGTTTGGGCTTCTATAAGGATCATAACCAAAACATCCTACAACTGCAAGGTTTGATTAGTGACACCAACATTGGAAAACACATCGGTGACCCTGTTCCCTTCATGCTATATGTGACTTATTATCATTTCCTCAAAGGTTTCCATTAACGGACAAATGTAATTGTTGTTTAGTCTTGGGATTAATATTTGCTATAATTTTATCAAATATTTTTATTATTATTATCTGATAGAATTAAGGTAGAAATCTCAAACCCCTCATGTCCATCAACCTTAATTTGACTTAAAATAATCATAACATGATCCATTTTTTAGTGTGTAGAGCATGATGTCTAGCTTGGGTTCATATAGCTTTTCAAATATATTCACTAATAAAAATTTATTCAAAAGACAAGAAAGTATTTTGTCAAAAATGATATTTGGGAAATCATAAAAATAATAAATTAGGTCCAAATCTTTTTTTATATTTGAAATTATACATTTTACTCTATAAAACCTATTAATTTTGTTAAAAAATTAGCAAAATAAACTCATCATCCATACCAATAAAAGTCAAGTTTGTCACTACAAACTATCTAATCTGTTAAGATCAAATATATAGTATGTGAGACATGATTTACAATCTTCTTAGATATTGGAAAGGCTTGGGTGTCAAGATTGACTAGATGTATCTTCCTTAGGTGTTAAACATTCTTAGCACCAAAGCACTACCTCATATTAGGGTTACCTAGATCTAGAGATGATGTTGTAGAAACACTATTAATTTCATGATGAATCTATTCAATGTTAGTGTTATTAATCTCACTTAGTCGACTATATTTAGCTACGCTAAATTTAGGTGTTCTTGTGCTTTTATTAGCACGTCTATGTTTAGAACAAGTGTCTAACTCAGCTTATCCTAAGTTAAGTAGTTGTATGCCTATCCTTGGGCCACTACTATTCTTAGGCTTGTTTTTTTATTTATGGCACATCTAAACATAGAGAGACTATTTCCTATATGTACTCATTCATATGAGCTAATAAATTCATCCAGTTTGCTTTGCATATTGCTTGTGTCTTTGATAGCATTGAATGTGTGATAGTTCATCTTTCATGACTTCTATGAGTGTTTACAACCTTACATGAATGTTCTTGATTTCTTCATGGTATCAAAGCAGGAATGGAAAGGCTGTAGACCTATTCTTCTATCAATTTCATTGAGCATAGCTTGATAGTACATAATTGGTTCAATGAAGAGGTAGTTTATGTTGTTAAGGAGCTTTTTTATTGAGGCTTTTTTCTTCAGTTGCTAAGTGATCAAACCCTGGTTTTGGAAGTCCTTCTTGCTGGGAGATGTCTCATACTATAGCAGGGTCATTTGTTTTCTTTAGAAACATAAGTTTTTTTGGTGAGTGACACTTTTTGCGCAGATAAGACCTATTTTTTGGCCAATTCAAGAGTGATTCATACATTTTAAAAGGGCAATGTGTGGTTTTTATAAGCGGCATAAGAGGTTTTAAAGCACTATTTTTTTCTTTTTTAAACACGAGCTCAACCTTTTATGCATCCTGCGACCTGTTACTAGGCACACTTGACCTGCACACAAGTTGCAGCCTGGTTTAAAAGGCATGTAGGCTCTTAGAAAGGATCCGTGGTGTTTTTTTAATCACCCATTTTCATCTTTCATCATTAGCTCAGTTTCTACCTTCACAGTGGCTCTTTGATTGTTCATTGTGGCACTTCAAACCTACCCCAGCAACAAAACAACAATGTTTGACCTTTTTCGGCACCCAAGAGTCTACTGTAACATCTAATTTCCTATTTTAAAGGTGGAACTGAGGCTTTTTTAGAGTGCTGGCTTCCTGTGACTACATTTAAAAGGTAATGTGTGATCTTTTTTTGGTCACCCGCGAGTTTTTTTGGCTTTGTTTGACTTCCAATTGCCAACATCAACAACAAAATGTCCATTGGAGTCTTCAAAATGTCAGTGTGTGAGTAGGAAAAATTAGGTTAATAAGATCAAACATTACAATCAAAACCCAATTCTACCACCTTCAATAAATCCATCTAAATGACACAAAATAAAAGTAAATCAAAGAACAATGTCACCTAGATTGTATTGATTCCTTGGTGGAATGTGGATTGCTTCTCAATAATGAACAACCATATTTGCCAAAGCTACCATGATGATAGATGACATGCTCAAAGTGCTTGATGGATGTTCAATGGAGGTTATATGCATAAGATGATAATCTGGATGCTATCAAAATTATGTGGGATGTTTGGAATGAGGTGAGAGGGTGTATATATAGCTCCCAACTAAGATTGATCAACGATGGAGAAAAGGTGGCTATGCGAATGGTTGAGATGATTCAAGAGGCTTGGATGAATGTGTACAAGACATGTGTCCATAGGGATAGCTTTTATTAAATGATTGTAGTTGGTTCGTTGATAATGATAAGATTGATTTTCTTAAAATAGGATGCTTTTATATTTTAAGGGTTGGATGATGTGGATGATTGATTTTGGAACCAATTAAATCATTTTTATATTTGATTTTCAACAAACTATGGACAAGTTTGACTTATACACATAGAAGAATGTGATATGATGGGAAATGATAAGATAAAAATAATTTAAACAAGTAAATTCATTTAATTTATTTTTAAATGATGGAAGAAAAAGCTAAATTTAGAAAATTGGAAGAATCAATATAAATTAAATAAATAAATTTATTTAATTTATATGCATGATGAGAAGATAAATAAATAAAATATTAATTTTATTTATTTAGAAAGGCGCAAATTAAATAAATTTAGAAAATTTATTTAATTTTAGAGGAATAATTAAATAATTAAAGATTATTTATTTATAGATAGAGAATAGAAGAAATAATGATAATAGATGGAATTAATTAAATAAACATAATTTATTTAATTAATTATGGATATAGATGGTTTAGAAGAAAATCGATAACTGATACAAGTGTGCTAGACAAAATTGACATATGCAATGGTGAAAATGCAAGAAATCGATAAATGATGTGAAGGGTCAATTTTGGGTGTCTACATTTTGCCCCTCTTTGAGACAATTGTTGGAGTACTTGGTAACATTGAGAGGGGGGCTGAATCAGTGTTATAGGGAACAAGACAAATTTTCTCACTTTAATGTAAATTTAAACAACTGAAGTAAATGTAGATTTTGAATGCTCATTAATGTTTGTAGCAATGTATCAAAGGGATAAATAAACATGTGTTATGAACATATGAAATAGATAATAAACATCACAAGAGAGACAAATATTTTTTAGGAGTGGAAAACCCTCTTGGGGTAGAAAAACCACTTGGTAAAAGTGCCTCACTAGCTTATTGAATAAACTTGCCTTGCTGGATACAAAAATATCTTACTAACCTTTCAACATTGCTTCACTAGCTTGTGTTCTTTTCTGCCTCACTAATTTCAACCAATACAATCAATAGAATGAATCAAATATAGAGGAACACTCTATTTCTCTAAAGCCCAATTCTTGATTATCTCATTAATTTAGATTCAAGTAACAACAGCTCTGATATAACATCAATTATACCTCAATAAGGACATTTATCCTCAATATTACATCAGGTCTCTTCAACATATTATATACATTTTGTTTAAAGTGTTTCTTTCATCAAATAGTTTGAGAAAGTAACTGCACTATTTCAACTATCTCAAACGGTTTGTAACTATACAGGAAACCATTATTGATGATAGACCCATATGGGTTTAATCACAAAGCCTTTGAAGTATTACAACAATAATTTTAATTAATAATCTCAAACTATTCAATGCAATAAAGAAATCTTTGTGAATGCTCCTGAGAAACCCTAACCATCAAGAAATTGTCAAACCCAAACTGCATATAGAGATTTCCATTTTTCTATTTATAACTGAATAAAATATTTTTATAACAGAAATACCCTCATCTTGTTTCAATGAAAAACCCTCGAGTCATAGTCACAACATTCAGTTTTTCTTCAAAGAGAGAACCAACATTGAAATGGCAAGAAAACCCATATGACTTAAAGAAAAGAATATCACCTTATACGTCGACAACCAAATCATTTTCTGTAGAATAAAGTCAAATATCTAGCCAAAAAAGAAAAACCAGCTCAAACCTCTGAGAGTCAATACCATCAAATCTTCAAGATCTCATTCAATCATGCAGAGATACTAGTCATTTTTTAAATGCATTTTCATGATTACCACTAGACTTTCAAACCCTAGCTTAGAGCTATATAATCCAAAGTTGAACTTTGCAATATGAAAAACAAGAAACTTCCTTTTTTCTCGATACAACATAGCTACCGAGAGGCTCGGTTTACCCTAAAATGGATTGGTCACCAAGTGACTTTCATAACACCTTTTACTTGTGAAGAATACCTGACACCTGCTATGCAGGTTAAGGCTTTGAGTTCCTGATGGAATAAACATTGATTAGAGTATTATGATTTGTTCACTAGGTAATACAAATTGGTGACTTTCGGAATATGGTAAGCCAAAAAACAAATGTCTCCTTTTAGATTTGAACAATTCAAATGATGAGAATATGTCTTTAGTGCACCTAGCTCACCTTTAATGCAATAATTTCAACATATTAAGTGATTATCCTTTGAAGCAAACAAATGACATTGTGAAGATTTTGTGATCCTTTCAAATGTAATGCACTTAGGGAAAATGTCATCAAATCCACATTTGCTTTGATGAAACATCAATCGATACCTATGAATCAAGAGTGAATCTATGCAATACCAAACTGACTAAGCATATACCAACTAGAATAAAACCATCAAGAGAATATAGTATGCAACTATATCAACAATATACCACATGATATCATATGAATCAAAATCATCTGTTAAGAGCATATACCAACTAACTGTGCATGAACCAACAAGGCCAACAATGAGAGAGTGATACAACAACTGCATGAACAACTATGTCAATTCACCATAATGAACCACCATGTGTCAATTATCAACTGCGATAAGCTTATACCATACCAAGCATGTGCCAACTATCCAAATACCATGCCAAGCCAAGTGATACATACCAATTTGTGTATTTGTCATCAAGGACAACAACTGAGGGGCAACAAACTCCCCCTTTGTCCATGATGGCAAAACACAACTCTCTCTCCTCCTTTTTGGCATTAAGACAAAGGGAGAAAGAAAGTATGCTAATGCCTCCAAGAGATAACATAAATTAGAGATCAACAAATGCCTGGAATGAGAAACAAAATCAGAAAATATAAAGAATACCAAGACTATCCCATGAAGGAAAAATATCTAGAGCATCTTCAAACATAACTACACTGTCAGTAGCATGACAAGTATAAAAAGAAACATATATCAAAGGACAACAACTGAATATGTTGATAGAATAACATTGTCACCATCATCTAATGATCAAACACCAAAATAACAGTTGAGTACATCACTAGAGCAAATACCAAATAGTAGAATATAATCATGCAATAGATAACAAGAGAAGAGATTACAAGAAAACAATGATGCTAGTAATCACTTATCATGTTACTGTACCAAATGACACAATAGGGATAGAGAATATGTAGTGAAGCTCCCCCTGAAGCCAAAAGATGATCTAAATCATTTGAGAGAGTCAAAAGAGAAGACACCAAGTCTATCTCTCAGTCCTTCAAATGCCTCTTTTGGAAGTGGCTTAGTGAAAATGTCAACAACTTGATCAGATGTAGAAACATATTCCAAGATAACATCATTTGACATAACGTTTTCTCTCAAAAAATGATAACGAATGTCAATGTGTTTAGTTCTAGAATGCATAATAGGATTCTTGGAAATGTTAATTGTACTAGTATTATCACAGAGAATCCAAATAGGCTTTGATACCTCAATCTAATTATCTTTTAAAGTCTAAATCATCCAGAGCACTTGTGTTCAACACGTTGCAGCAGCTATGTATTCTGCTTCAGCTGTAGATAAGGACACAGAATCCTGCTTCTTCCTATGCCAGGATACCAGTCTACCTCCTAGAAAGAATGCACCTCCAAAAGTGCTTTTTCTATCATCAACACTTCCTACCCAGTCAGCATCAGTGAAAGAAACTAAAGAGAAATCATTATATCTAGGGTACCACAGCCCATAATCAATAATGCCTTTAATATACCTAAGAATCCTTTTCATAGCATTTAAATGAGACTGTTTAGGAGAAGATTGAAATCTAGTAGCCAAGCATATAGCCTGCAACATAATATCAGGTCTTGTCAAATATAGCAAGCTACCAATCATTGATATGAACAAGGTATGATCTATATCAGGTAAATCAACATCCTTGCCTAATTTACAACCAACTTCCATAGGCGTACCAATTAGTTTGCATTCATCCATTTGAAACTTGTTCAACATTTATTTAGCATATTTCATTTCAGATACAAAAATACCTTTTTCAAGATGTGAAACTTGTAAACCAAGGAAAAATGAAAGTTCACCAAGCATAGACATTTCAAATTCAGATTGCATAATTTTTGGAAAGGTAGAGCATAGTTCATCATCATTGCTGCCAAAAATAATGTCATCAACATATACAACAACAACAAGTATGCTATCACCTTTGGTAATGTAGTACAGATTGCTATCTACTCCTCCCTTTTTAAAACCTTGAGCCTGCAAGTATTTATCAAGTTTGGAGTACCAAGCTCGAGGAGCTTGTTTAAGGCCATAAAGAGCCTTTTTAAGTCTGTATACATGATTTTCTTTACCATCACATACAAATCCCTTAGGTTGTTCCATGTAAACCTCTTCTTCAAGATCACCATTAAGAAATGCAGTTTTAACATCCATTTGGTAAAATTTAAAATTCTTATAAACAGAAAATGCAAGCAAAATTCTAATTGCTTCAAGTCTGGCTACTGGAGCAAAAGTTTCATCAAAGTCTATACCCTCAATCTGATATTATCTTTTATAAACTAACCTTGCTTTGTTCCTGATTACATTCCCTTGATCATCAAGCTTATTTCTAAACACCCACTTGGCACCAATCATATTTTTATCCTATGCTCTAGAAACTAACTCCCAAGTCTTATTTTTCTCAATTTGACTTAACTCTTCTTTCATGGCATTGGCCCATGCTTCATCTTTACTAGCTTCTACATATGTCTTGGGTTCAAAGTGAGACAATAGGTAGATATGTACTTGATCTTGAGTATTAGCCAATTTGCTCCTTGTTTGGACTCCTACAGATTTGTCTCCAATAATCTGATCTTGTGGATGATTTTTCTGGAAAGATTTGGAAGGAGTTTTGGAGGTTGATGCCTCAGGAGCAGCAGATGAACTTGCTAGTTTTTTCTCTTCTCCTTTAGATATTTCTTCTTGTTCAAAAGACTAAGTCTCAACTTTCTCTTCCTCTTGTTGTTTGAAGGGCTGCAAAACTTCATCAACCTTTACATTAGTACTTTCAACAATTCTTCTTAATCTTTTATTGAAACACTTATAGGCTTTGCTGTGAGTAGAATATCCTAAAAATATGCCTTCATCACAGTGGGATTCAAAACTCCCTAGTGTTTCTTCATCTCTTTTAATATAACACTTGCTACCAAAAATTCTAAAGTATGCAACATTTGCTGATTTTCCATGCCACAATTCATAAGGGGTATAGTTAATTTTTACTCTTAACTGTACCCTATTCAAAGTATAAACAGTTGTATGAATAGATTCTTTACAGTAGACATTAGCCATGTTTGCATCTTTTAACAGTGTTCTGGCCATTTCTTTGACTGTCCTATTTTTCCTCTCTGCTACACCATTTTGCTATGGTGTTCTAGAGGCTGAATATTGCCTCTTGATTCCATGTTCTTCACAATATTCAACAAATTCCTGTGAGGTATATTCCCCACCCTTATCAGTCCTAAGACATTTGATTTTCATGTCTGATTCTCTTTCTACCATTTTTCTAAAAAATTTAAATCTGATGAAAGCTTTAGACTTATGTTTTAAAAATGCGACCCAAGTCATTCTAGTGAAATCATCAACGAAAAGCATGAAATAGCATTCACCATTTAAAGCTTTAGTCCTTGTTGGACCACATCTATAGATCAGAATGGACCAATTGTAAAGGCTGAGTAGATGAGTATTCTTTGGGTTTGAAACTCACCCTAGTTTGTTTGCCTTCTTGACATTCTTTGCAAGTACTATTGCTAGGTTTTGAGATAACAAGCATGTTTCTCACATTCTAATTTTTACTGATCTTGACCAGATTATCATAGTTTATGTGTCCCAATCTTCTATGCCACAATATACTTTATTCTATCTAACTCATGAAACACACATGACCATATTTGCTGGTATTAGAAGTTTCATGAAGATTGTAAATATTTCCTTTTGTCCTAAGACTAGCAACAATAGTCTTACTAGACTTCTTTTTAATTTCACAACCTTATGCAGAAAAGACAACATTGAACCCATTATCATAGATTTGACTAACACTCAACAAGTTATGAGTTAAGTCTTCAACATAGTATACATCATGTAAAGGTGTATCATTATCAACCAGAATAGTACCTTTCCCTTTAATGAGGATACTGAAATCATTTCCAAATTTAACAGACCCACCAAAGCAATCCTCATAGTCAACAAATTTATTTCTATCACCTATCATATGATGAGAACAACCGCTATCCACAACCCATACATCTTTCTTTAAAGCATGAAAAGTTGTTTTTACATACATTACATCAGCCTTGTTAACATTTCATTTCACTCTCCAAACTGATTTAGTCTTTTCAGTATTATGAGAAGTTTTAGTTTGAGCATAAGACTGTAAACCAGAAACAATTTTGCAAAATTTTGCTATGTGGCCAATATTCCCACAAACAAAGCATTTCAACTTGTTCAGAAAATTAAACAAATTCCCATCAACAAAACTAGGTTTTCTTCTAAAGATTAACTTGCACTCATTTGCTTTGTGACCATATTTATTGCAACTGAAACAATAACCAAAAAAATTACAGATTAAGTCTTGGAAGACTACCTCTTTTGCCATGGATTTTTCAGTAGTATGCTTATTGGAGTTTGAGCACTAACCTTGTACCATACCCAATCCACTCTTGTCATTATATATTTTTTGCTAGTGTAAAAGATGTGACAGTTTGTCACTACTTTCACACATAGCCAACTTCTTCCTTAGCTAAACTATCTCAGCCTCCCTAGAGCAGCATTCTTTGTCCTTGACAGTTAATAGTCCCTGTTGGACTTCAAGAATCTTTTTATTCTCTTCAATATTCAATTTTAAGTCTAAAATTGTTTCTCATAATTTGCAATCAGACTTTTCTATAAGTTTCCTTTTTGAGTCTTTTGATCTCACTAAAGGCACACTTGAGTTCACCTTCAAGATCTATTTCAATTTCATATTGTTCTAATGAATCTTCTTCTTGAACAACATTTATTGCTGCCATGAATAAGGTCTCATCACCTTCTTCAGAAGACTCCTCAGAAGCACTACCAGTGATGTCTACAATTAAACTTTTCTTTTTCTTGAAAACATTCTTCTTCTTTAAATTGAATTACTTTTTCCTAAATTGTTTTCTATTATCTTGTTGATCACTTTCTAGATCTATGTTAGGACACTTTGTAGCATAGTGACCTATTTTGCCATAGTTGAAGCATTTAAAAGGTAGTTTCCCTTTATATCTCCCTACAGATCCTCTTTTTAATTTTCTGACCAAACTTGACTCATCATCATTTATTTTTTCAAACTCTGAATTAGCTTCATTTTCCTTTTTAACAGTTTTAAATGTTGTCTCTTTCTTTGGGTTGTCATTATTGATTCTCATTTCATATGCGGTAAATATTCCATGAAGAGCATCAACAGTTACCTTCTTCAAATCTCTTTCCTCAATGGTAGAGATCTTGGAATCATACTTTGTAGACAAGGTTCTTAAAATCTTCTTTACCACTATTACCTCTTCTATTTTTTCTCCTAGGCCTCTCATGGAATTCACTGTTTCCTGAACCCTTAGAAGTAATCAGTTACCTTCTCATCTTCAGTCATTCTAAGACCTTCAAACCTTGCTCTAAGGGCTTGTAATTTTGCTTCTTTTATATCTCCATCTCCCTCATAAATGTTGACAATTTTTTTCCAGATGGCTTTGGTAGTGTTACATTCCATGAATTTGGTTAGGACTTCATTGGACAAAACACGACAAATGGCATTAGCTACCTTTGTATCATAGTCATAGGCCCTTTTTTCATCAACATTAGATGGTTGGGTTGGACCTGTGTAACCAGTTTCAGTAGCATCCCAAACTTCATAACCTAAGAACTTTAGATGTCTTTCCATTCTAAACTTCCAAAAGACATAATTTGAACCATCAAAAAATGGTACTCTGGAATTGGACAAACCTTCTTGTGAAGCCATGACAAGTACTCTTACCAAGAAACCCTAAGGTTGATTAGACCTATTGGACAAGGGTCTGGCTCTGATACTAATTATTGGAGTACTTGGTAACACTGAGAGGGGGGCTGAATCAGTGTTATAGGGAACAAGACAAATTTTCTCACTTTAATGCAGATATAAACAACTAAATTAAATGCAGATTTTGAATGCTTATTAATATTTGTAGCAGTGTATCAAAGGGATAAATAAGCATGTGTTATGAACATATGAAATAGATAATAAACAACATCACAAGAGAGACAGATATTTTCAGGAGTGGAAAACCCTCTTGGAGTAGAAAAACCACTTGGTAAAAGTGCCTCACTAGCTTATTGAATAAACTTACCTCACTGGCTACAAAAATGTCTCACTAACCTTTCAACATTGCTTCTCTTGCTTGTGTTATTTTTTACCTCACTGGCTTCAACCAATACAATCAATAGAATTAATCAAATACAGAGGAACACTTTGTTTCTCTAAAGCCCAATACTTGATTATCTCATTAATTGAGATTCAAGTAACAACAACTCTGATATAACATCAATGATACTCTAATAAAGACATTTATCCTCAATATTACATTAGGTCTCTTCAACATATTATATACATTCTATTTAAAGTCTTTCTTTCTTTCATCAAATAGTTTGAGAAAGTAACTACATTATTTCAACTGTCTCAAATAGTTTGTAAATATATAGGTAACCATTATTGATGATAGACACATATGGGTTTAATCACAAAGCCTTTGAAGTATTACAACAACAATCTTAATTAATAATCTCAAACTATTCAATGAAACAAAGCAAGCTTTGTGAATGCTCGTGAGAAACCCTAACCATAAAGAAACTATCAAACCCAAACTGTATATATAGATTTGCATTTTGTTGTTTATAATTGAATAAAATGGTTTTATAACAGAAATACGCTCATCTTGTTTTAATGAAAACCCCTCATGTCACAGTCACAACATTCATTTTTTCTTCAAACAGAGAACCAACATTGAAATGGCCAGAGAACCCATATGAATGAAAGGAAGAATATCACCTTATATGTCGACAACCAAATCATTTGTTGTAGAATGAAATCAAAGATGCAGTAAAAAAAAACTAGCTCAAACCTCTGAGAGTCAACACCATCAAATCTTCAAGATCCCGTTCAATCATGCAGAGATACCAGTCATTTTTACAATGCATTTCCTTTATTACCACCAAACTTTCAAACCCTAGCTCGGAGCTATATAATCCAAAGTTGAACATTGCAATATGAAAAACAAGAAACTTCCTTTTTGCTCAATACAACATAGTTGCCAAGAGGCTTGGTTTACCCTAAAATGGATCAGACACCAAGTGAATTTCATAACACCTTTTACCTATGAAGAATACCTGACACCTACTATGCAGGTTAAGGCTTTAAGTGCACGATGGAATAAACATTGATTAGAGTATTATGATTTGTTCACTAGGTAATATAAATTGGTGACTTTCAGAATATGGTAAGCCAAAAAACAAATGTCTCCTTTTAGATTTAAACAATTCAAATGATGAGAATATGTCTTTAGTGCCCCTAGCTCACCTTTAATGCAATAATTTTAAAATATTAAGTGATTATCCTTTGAAGCAAACAAATGACATTGTGAAGCTTTTGTGATCCTTTCAAATGTAATGCACTTAGGGACAATGTCATCAAATCCACATTTGCTTTGATAAAACATCAATCGATACCTATGAATCGAGAGTGAATCTGTGCAATACCAAACTAACCGAGCTTATACCAACCAGAATAAAACCATCAGGAGAACATAGTATGCAACTGTGTCAACAATATACAACATGATATCATATGAATCAAAATCATCTATTAAGAGCATATACCAACCAACTGTGCATGAACCAACAAGGCCAACAATGAGAGAGTGATACAACAACTGCATGAACAACTGTTCCAATTCACCATAATGAACCATTGTGTGTCAACTATCAATTGTGATAAGCTTATACGATACCAAGCATGTGCCAACTATTCAAATACCATTCCAAGCCAGTGATACATACCAAGTTGTGTATTTTTCATCAAGGACAATAAGTGAGGGGCAACAAAAATGTCTATTAGGATGTTGTTTCAAAGAAAATATGATTGATACACAAGATAAACAAGCTATTACCCAATGAAACCAGTGGGTGATGCCCCCTCGAAAGGAAAACTAGGCTACCAGAAAAAGAATGGGTTGAATCACAATTAGATGACAAGGATAAACTAGATTGACATGAAGGGTGGGATAAACTAGGGATGGAAAAGAAGAATTAGGGTTTTGGCATAGAAGAAAAATTAGGGTTTTGACTCTATAAATAGGTTTCAAGAGCTTAATTCAACTCATTTGTGCTATTTGATTTGAGAATTCTAGAGCTCTGTGTGTTTAGAGTGCATCAGGACTTCTAAGAGCTTTAGGATGGTGATTCCTTGCATAGATCATCGAGTGGAGAGGGTGAGGACTTATGGACAACTAGTCAGAGCACTCGCATTGGTATGTATCAAAAATTTTCTCAGTATGTGTCACTAATAGGGTCAAAAGCATCATTAGTTCATGCATGTGACCAAAGACACACTAGGGTAGTGCATGCGCTTATGAGCGACAGAAATTTGCATTAGGCAGTTTGAATCACATTTGAGAGTGGTTGGATTTCCTTTGGTGAAATAGGTCGCATTTGATTACTTTGCTAGGGTTTTAAGATATAGTGCGCATATGGTAGCAAAACTCGCATTTTATGAGTAGCAAGTCACCTTTGGTGCTTTAGGTTGCAGGTGAGTGACAGAAGGTCATATATGGTAAATCAAATCACTTATGGTTGACAATAAGTCACCTATGGAAAGGAAGGTCACTTTTGGTTGCACATAGGTAAACTTAGGGATTTTTACAAAATAGGGTCACATTGATAAATGATGTTTAATCAATTGATGTTTGCAGAATGTATTACTGGAATTACTATCGAGGGAGGTGCATCCAACAAGTTTGGGATTATCGAGGCATTTAGATGTGGATGAGCACCTGTTCTTGGAGGTAGTCAGCTTATGGCATGCAGCACGGATCACCCCTGTACGGGCGCACCTTGCTTTGATGACAACATTAGTAGAGTGGTGGTACAATGAGCACAGTTCTTTCTTGTTTCTGACTAGAGAGGCTACCATCACATTAGAGGATGTGTGGCATATATTGTAGATTTTGATTGATGGTAAGTGAGTCGATTATGATCTAGAGAGAGGTCTTGATGCACTACAGTGATTGTTCAAGACTCTTGATATAGGGGTTGAGGACCATGAGATACCTATGTGGCAAATGAGGGAGCACTATGATAGATTGCAGAGGTCAGTGGTGGCAATCATCTAGTTCTTGGTGTTGGATAGATGGGCTTGAGGATTCCCAATAGGATGGGGGACAGTCATGGAGGGATTGTTTGAGTACGGAGTCAGATATGCATGGGGACCATGTGTATTAAGATAGCTCTACCACTATCTTCATGATTGTGCGTACTTATTTGGTTTGAGCATGTCAACTCGAGTCACACTTCTACATGTATGGGCATATGAGCACATTCTTGTGATGAGGCCAGTTGGGTTATGACAGAGGGTGGCAGGAGAGCTTATGAGCACATATATGGAGGGGATACTACATGCAAGAATCTTAAAGCACCTGTATACTAGAGACGTACACTAGATGAGGTTGATGTGTTCATTTGGAGACCATGGAGAGATTGCAAGAGTTGGTATGATGATGCAGAGAAGTTGTTATATGCGTGGCAGCCTAGGTATCTCTTTGGGTGAAGCATATATGTTACAGAGTGATACCTTCCAGAGAGGGTACTTTGATAGTTTGAATTACCCAAAACCATACCAGTTGGAGATGCGATCTATGGGAGGACATGGTGGGAGATTCCTGCTTGGGGTCCTAAGATTGTTGTAGAGACAGGTTTGGTAGATTTTGAGAATTATAGCTAGTAGCATGGGATTAGACCGGTGGATCCTAGCACTACTTCAAAGTACGATGCTTATTGGCTAGTACATAGGCATACTCAGTTGACCATTCTAGGGGAGGTAGGAGAGGTGGCGGTACATCAACCATGTTGTGGTAGAGTGAGGGGATAGAGACGACCCTCGAGGGTACAAGTGATTACATAGGGACAGGGTCCTCAGGTGTAAGGACAACAGCCAGGATCAGAACATGTTCCTAGTTAGGTATAGGGACATGGAGAGGCTCCTCCATAGTAGCAGTAGTATCTTGTGGCTATGAGAGGTGGATGAGGAGGAGATCAGGGGGAGATAGTTGAGACTCGTTTGCAACGACAACTGGAGAATGAGATAGGTAGGAGGATGTAGTTAGAGGCTTGCTACAAATGGCTGGGGATAGACAGGGATAGAGCCATAGTCACTATGAGACAGGTGTAGGCTTACCAAGCATAGGCACAGGCACAGTCACAGCCAGTATCAAATAATGGAGTTGTGGTGAGACTTAGTGCACTGAAAGGAACTTATGATCTTCACCTGTGAGGGTGCATGGGAGTTCTTCCAGCCTCTATAGAAGCGTGACATCGTTATCTTCACTGGTTTCACGAGCTTGACATAAGTCCTCAAGCAAGCCTTTTATTATATGGATGCAATGAACCAGAGACTCTTTAGTCTTAAGATATGATTCCCTATTTGCGATGACCCTAATGGTGATCAGATTCTTTATCTTAATCTTTTTCATATCTATCCACTCTTCCAAGCTCTCTTCCTGATCCTATAGTTCTCGGGAGAGTAAGTCAACCATGTTATCAAGCTTGGCTTTGGCTTTATCCATCTTTTCTTTTCTTTCTACAGTGGTCTTTAGTAGAATTCACCCTTGAGCTAGCAAACATTCCACAATATCTCCTACCACTCTTCCTCTGGCCTAAGCTTTTTCAACCTTATATTTGTGTTAGCCAGGATCGGTTGAAATCTTTTCCTTATGGAAGTTTCCTCTTTAACTGACCATTTCACCTCTGGAAGAGGTGAGACTTCAACATTCTCAGTGTTATATTTGGGATCTAGAACATCCCCATCATCTTCCATTCCCTATGGAATATCAGTGAGGCCCATCTCTTTTATCTAACTCAAATGAAGTCTACAATAGTCTAACTTCCTGATCTCATTTTGTGTCCTGAGATCAGCCCAAATATTTTCCACCATAGGCACATGGAAGGTTGACTTTATTTTGATCTTATCTTGTACTTTCCTGAAGTCAAAATGGTCCCTTTTCTTGAAAGTTTTCATGGTGACCAACTGCAATTTAGAATCAACTATTTTTTCCTTGTTAGTTGATTGAACTGAGTACCTTCCAATTTCTACAGGAAACTTTATCCCTGACTTCTTCAGCTCCATTTGTTTATTATGTACCACAATCAACTGCCTACATAATTGCATGAGGAAAATATGGTCACTGGGATATCGTGGAAGAATATAAGGGTAGCCAGGATAATACCCTACTCTGAGATATGTGAAAGTAGAGAATTGTAAGAACAAGCAGCCAACTGAATTCACAACTTACCAAGCTTCATCTGCGACCCTCTTCTGAACAAGTTCATTGTCCCATAAGCACATGAATACTGAAAAGAAAGCATCATTAACCTTACAAAAATGATAGATTGATCCCTTCAGAGTAATTTGAGGATAATACTCATACACAGGAATCAATCTCCTGTCACCAACCTGAGTTAGACCGGGAAAGCTCCTCATCCTAGCAGCAACATATACAAGATATGAGGTCATATAGAATTTGAATGTTGTGTTTACCCTCACCAATTGTTCATGCAATGCATTACTGATCTACTCTCCCTAGAATATTCTCTGTGTGCCCCAAAGAATCACCTTGATGTATGTGTACATCCATTCTTGAAACTTGGAGGAAGAAGGGAGTCCTTTGATATGACTCAAAAGTGTGATCAAATCACAAACTTCCTCTACAAAGTCACTCCTAGGGAGATCCTTTGGCCATCTGGTCAGATTACTTCAAGGAATTTTCAACCATTTATTCTTTATGTACCTTCTTGCAGCTTCCACATCTGTATCATAGTCTTTTTGCCCTTGAACAAAATCAATCTGTCTAATGTTTTCAATAGGTAGACACATGAAGATTTTGTCAAGAAATTCTGCATCCAACCTCATGATCACATTCCCTTGGGAATCTGTCACAACCCTAGTATCCCTGTTGTAATGGCTAGCCACCTAAAGAATGAACTCGGGGTTATGGGCAAAAACTAGAAAAGAGGCAACCAAGTGAATGTTGTTGTCAATGATCTTTTGCATGTGTCTGGAAGGATTTGTCTGTTTAGTTCTGTCCATAAATTTTTCCATATCCACATGTCCTATTTCTGTATCTCTGATGTCATCAACATTTGACTGTACTGAAGTGACATGGAAGACCCCTTGGTATTTGTACTTCATGATTTTGGCTTTGGATGGAGACAGCTCCGACATCATCTCTAGAGAGAATTTTGGAAGAGATATCTACCACAGACGCTTGTTGAAAACTGCAAAAAGTCATGATCTCACAGTTAGGGGAAAAATGGATAAATTGGGAAAGTGCATGTCGATGATCATGACCATAAGGATGGGCTTGAAAGGGCTAAAGCATGTGCAAGTCAAAAAATTAGGCGAAAGCGAGCTAAAGGCATCATTAGCAGGAATTTCCCAGTGTTAGGAAATTTTTCTAGAAATTCATGCACAGGCGATTAGAATGACCGCTGCTACATGTGGGAAGGTTAAATCTCATGTCAGGGAGGCGAAAAGGCCTGCTCCTGCATGTTGGATGAAAATGAGGTTTTCATGTATGGGTGGCGAAAAGGCCCGACCTTACATATGGGAAAAATGCAAGTCTTGCGGCACATGCAAGAGTGGCTAAAAGGACCGCCGGTGCAAGTTTGAATGAAAGGGTTTGATGTATAGCCAGTCAAATTGACCGCTACTGTAGGTGATTTCAAAAACTCAAAGTTATGTGTAAACATGGGAGTTTCGGCCACTTCTGCATGTTGGGAGATACATGAAGATTATGTAAGAGTGGTGGTTTTAACCACCCTTACATGCAGGAAAGACCTAACATTTAAGGGATGCGAGGGTGGTGGAAAACCCATCTAGTACATACCAAAAAGTTGAAACATGGTAGGAACATGTATCGGTGGCGAAAAAGGCCACTCATACACGTTAAGAAACTTATTGGAAAAACCTAATTCTAACATGGTGATAAAAGATCCATTCACACACGAAGAAACCAAATTTATGAATTTTTGACAAAAATCTTCAATGGAATGAAAATAAACAACAATAATATTAACATACCTTTATTTTCAAGCAGGAAAATGAAAGAAAAAATGACAAACAAAAGCTTACCTGAAAAGGCCACCCTGAAACCCTAGTCGTGAATTTAGAAGACAAAATCAAGCTGAATTTGGAGTTGTCATGCTCAAATGATCTCAAAAAGGGTTTACCAGTTTATTAGAAGGCTTGGTAATAAAAATAAACAAGACAAAATGAATCAAAAATGATTAAATAGGTTTTAAAGTTTGCATTAAAACATGGCATGAGTGCCATTAATGCAACCTTAAGTCCATATATTCGCCAAGATTTTGCTTGAACGGTGTATTTCACCATCTCTACACCAGGTGATCAACATGCATGGGCGGGGGAAAAGGTCATCCGAGCATATGACATAAAACGACTTAAAACATGTGCAAGCGGTGAATACTACCGCTATTGCATGTATTAAACTTTGACAAGGGACATGCACGGGTGGCAGTTAGGACCACTCTCACATGCATGTTAAATGAACTTTGATAAAATATGCCAAAGCGATAAAAAGGGTTGACCTTACACATAAAACAACAAGACACATGTAATAGCGGTTATTTGGACCACTATTGCATGTGAATACAACAACTTTTCTAACACCCCTAAAATATTCAATAATTGATATTTTGGCAAGCTTACGACCAAAACAAGCTTCACGATTTTTGAGGAATCGTCATAAGGAAATGTTGTAAACTCTTCTAGGATGATAGATGACTTCGCATGAGACCAAGAGTACTTGTCTTGATTTGCGAACTTAGAGTGTAGGCTACGAAATAGACAAGTTTCGTAGGGGTTGTCTATAAAAACAAGCATAGCTGATTTTGAGAACAACACAACCATACCTAGTTGTGGAACATCCTAGTGAAATTATGGTTTGATTTCTTCTCTTCATGAAAGTATCTAGAATGTATGTGAATCAGTAACTGAAGGTTCATTAAATTTAGAAAGCATTCTTTCAATTTTCTTTAATTTCATTACAGTCACCTCCACAATTGCAAATACACTAATAATCATAAGCAAAATACACAAATATGCAGATATCCTGAAGATAATCGAACATCAGTAGCATATTTTTAGCCTAATGCATGCAGTATTCAAAATATCATGCAAAAGAACCATAAATAATAACATGAAACATGCAAATATCAACTAATAAGCACATTATTTGAGTAGATTAATACTATAAAAGTGAGAATAATCAAATTACAGTTAATGATCAGAAAAATTGATCAAACTTATCAAAGATCATCATTATCTATAGAAAATAGCAAGATTAACTATGTTTGTGAAGAAATTTACAGGAATCAGATGTAGAACAGATGTACAGACATCAGTTCATTGTAACAGGGAAGTGTAAGACCCTTGAATGAGAAACAACGTATCACATCAACCTCTGAGTAACATCAGATGATCAAGACCTAATCCACGGAGACTTGGAGTCATTAATTTATTCCAAATTGATCATACTTTTCAAGATAATGAAGGTTTGTTGTGTAAACTTTTATGCATGTTTTTATGACTAACAATTATCACCAACATAAATTGGCACTAGAAGGAGGGCCTTCCTTTCTCTCTTTCAAGTGAATTGATCAGATACATATGATTCCTGCGCTTCTAGAAGGTAATTTTCACAAATTTCATTTAAATTGTCTATGCTTTGAATGTTTGTGCAAAGACTTCCCTGTATCATGTTGTTCTTAGTTTGTTTCATAAATATCTTAGAATCAAGCATAAATATTGTAGTCTTTATAGTCAGGTTGTTGAAATCCTTGAAGTTGAGTTGTCATTTGACTATTATGCAAATTTCCAGCAGTGGCTTGACTGTGTTGTTAAATATCCTAATTTTTGAGTTCATAAATTCTATCTTTTCTCATATTTACAAGTTTCATGCAAATATTGCACAAATATATAGTCATTCCAGGGTTTTGGTCCTAACTATCCATCTTGTAAGGTTATTCCTTGTGATCTTTGCAAAGATCTAGTCAAATTTCCATAATTTGTCATAAACTGTTAGAATCTTGGCTCACCTGCCTAACACTAGGTCCAGATCTAGTGGAATCTTGGAAGAATTGCCTATTCGTAGATTTAGAACTAGAACCATAGACATTCATCACACTCCTAACTCAGGTGCATTAGTATCTTCACCAAGACATACTTGTTGGAATTAGTTCGGACAACTGAGAGGGGGGGTGAATTAGTAGTCCCTAAATCTTTACACTTTTTCTAAACTTTCAAATCGTCTTTCTTAATTTACAACTAGATTAATTATGTAAACAATTAAGTATAAATCAACATATGAGCAGAAACAACATGAACACACAACACCAGAATTTTGACATGGAAAACACGGTTAAGGGAAAAACCACGGTGGGGGTTAACCCACAAAAATGCGTACCCTATTAAAAGTACTTAATAAAATAGAAGGCACATGCCTTCAGGTACACTTCCCAGAGCTCACTTCTAAAGAAGAGGCTCACTGCCTATAAGAAATTATGATTTACACAGAGATAATGAACTGAGAAATAGTATCTACATTCATGCCTGAATCAGTCCCTTTAAAGGCTCACAAAACTTCTGCTCCAATCTTCAAATACTTCTTCACTGACTCTCCACTTTATACTCCCTTCACTCCTCTTCTTCTCTGCTCTACTTTTGATCCTTTCTTCATATTTAATTCATTTTGTACAAGAATAATTTTCCATAACTCTTCAACAAGTATTTATACACTGCATCAACCTTGGAATGATCAACAAGGTCGGCTGAACTTAATGCAGATCTTTACATTGTTGGCCAAGCATAATTAGAACATGAAACTTTCTCTACTAACATACCATGCTTCATAGAATGCTCTTTGGATCATCCGCAACATGTCAGAAACATCTGGTCAGCCAAGACTAGGAAGAACATCAACCTCAAAGAAGAAATCTTCAATCAACAAGCTCAAACTTCAATACGGACTCCAACATAGTAGCCACACGATCTAGAGACCTCCACAAGCACATTGAATTCATCAATAACATCCACTCTAAGCCAAATTACTAGAATCATCTGTATCTTCCTCTAGAACCTCAAGAACACTATCTGTCATGACTGTCAAACTAGAAAGATAGCTTGGAGACCTCCAAACCACAAACCACTGGAGTTGATGCTACACACTGACTTCCCAAACATGCCTTCAGATCCACAAACCATAATATTTCATTGCGGAGCAATTCGGACCAACTTACTGACACATTGTCTCTTTTGCATACTACAAAATCTGGTTCTACTCAGATGGCCATAACTTCTTCAAATCTTCATGCAGATTTCTCAAATCTTAACTGGAGTAGCCTCTGACAATCCTCTACATAGCCATATGGTCCACATGCATTGATTGTCATTAATTTTCTCAATATCCCCAATAGTCTGATCTTCTATACAGACAGCAAAATAGGATACAGTGGACACCAATGGCAACAAGGATATGTTGACATCAATGACAACACCACTTGGGCACATATTTGCAACAATACTCTGACACCTCCAATATCCCCTACTGCACTTCAGACACCTGCAAGATTGCCTATTACACCTCCATTACATCAAGCACCAATCACAATGTCGTTATTTTCTGCAGAGTCACCTTTGACTTTCATTGCTTATCATCCTTTACCTAAGAATCCTGACAAGATATGCCCTAAATATCATCCATATCAGGATGCGGATGATTATATGCGAACATTCAAAGAAGCTTGTTGTAGAGAAAGGATTGAGCATCAAGATGTTGTATGTCATTTGTTTACATATTCCTTGGGAGATGAAGCATATAACTGGTATATTAGTCTAGCTTCAGCTTCTATTGGCTCATGGGTTACCTTAGAGAAATCCTTCAAAGATAGATTCAAAATACCTATAGATCCTTCAATGAAATACCATCTCTTTGCCACATTTAAGAGATTTGAAGGGGAACCTATTTCAAACTTTAATGCCAGATTCTGAAAGATGCTTTCAAAACTGGTAGCTTCGTATACCGTAGTAGATGAAGTAGCTAGGAATATATATTATTTAGCCTTAGATCTGCTGACTTCTATGTTTATAAGGAGGACTCATCCTAATGTCACAACTTTGACAGGAGCTTTTGAGGAAGCAATAAAAGTTAATTAACAACTTGTTCCTGCTCCAACCCCTTGTTGGCAAGAGACACTATATGGCTTCATAAGTGTTGTCATTGATGGCAACAAAGTTCATCCCACCCATCCATATAAGATGGTGTGTCTATACCAGAAGCCAAATTGAAGAAGTGTTGTGGTCTGGTAAGCAAGAACACAGCATGCAGCAGGGTCCGACAGTCAGGTCCGGATCTCTCAAAGGAAGTATCTCAGTAAAGAGAGGATTTAGGGAAGTCAATAGGAGTACATTGACTGATAGATTCCAGAGATTGAGCCTCCGGTGATAGAAGAGTGAAGAGACATGAGCACTTGAGTGTTGGGTTTCTATTTGGCAGAGTAGACAGAGGAAGAACTAACTGGTAGAGCATTAGACCTAAATCTGGATGAGATATTGATGCTGATCAAGCTGATGGTAATAGTTTGTCATTGATGTCAAAAGGTATTGAGAAATTTAAATTGTTGGGCATCTTCACAAGTTGTTGACTTATGGTAGGAATCAATCAGGAATTGATCATGTATTAGGATGTTTTCACAAGATGCCTGGTGTCTTCACTAGATGCTTGTTCAAGCAAGGATATTATCTTCATTCATGGTTTACTTGGTTCATACAATTAGTTTGTCTTCACAAGGTTGATGATATCAATTGTTGGTATACAAAGTTATTGGGTTGTTGGTATGATCTTATAGTCTTCATGGTCTGCATTCTTCATCATGATTCAAGCTGAAGAGGGTTCATGTGTGTTGTTACTATACTTAATGCAAGTGCAATACAGATCAGGTATTTATGTTGGTATGCTTTCAAATATGGTGTATTTGGCAGGTTGAGATCTATAGGTAAAGTTTGGTGACATCAGTTTTTTGTTCACAACATTTGTTTTGGCATAGTGGTTCTTTATCAGGAGCTTATTTAGATGATTCTTCACTAATGTCAAAAGGTTGATATAAGTCTTGACAAGATGAAGTCACAAACTTGAAGTCTTCAAATCATCAAAGCATTCTTCAAAGCATAATGAAAAGGCATATTGGTTAAGGTTTTATAACTTTTACGACATCTATGCAAAGTGTTTATTTGGACAACAGATGTAGAGGTCACTTACAATGGACTAATTGATATCTTTACCTCAGTCCTCCATATTTTTCCTTGAGGTCATTTTTATCTAAGTCTTTGTTGTCTATTTATCCTAAACTAAGTTCTTCATTCCTTTTCAAGCCTATCACATATCAAATGCTCTTTATGTTATAACATTGAGTTGACCTACAATGATAAGTCAAAATCACTTAAGTGACCCGCTTATGGGTCTCTTGGTCATAGTGTTGACTGGCCCTTTCCTAGTTTAACCGACGTCTTCGGTCACTCCCATGAGCTGTCGGGCGGTAATACAATATCAACGGATGTGTTTAAAAGCTCCAAGGGCGCAAAACCCACAATCGGTGGTTAGTGTTTAAATTTTGTCTCCATCGTGTGACCATGCACATTGACATGCATATGAACGTCAAAACATAATGTTAACTGCAGTTCAATGCTTTTTGGCAGTTTATAGAAATCTTTTTGAAGCCCGAATAGAAAGAATGTTTCAAGGAGTTTTTGGAAGTTTTTAGAAATTTTTTTTTTTGAGATGAAAGATTTATTTGGAAACAAATAAGATGTTTTTTCCTTTATAAGGCAGATTTGATATAGAATATTGTGGAGGAGAAGATTTTTCTTAAAGAGAAGAAAAGAAGTTGTTTGAAGAATTTTTTTTTAAGGAAGAAGTTGAAAAGATTTTTTATTTGCAGGAGATTGTCTTTTGAAGATATTTTTGATGAAGTTTAAGAGTTTTGTTTGAGAATAAGGCATATTGGATACAAATTTTTTTGAAGACAAATTTTATGGATTGAAGAGAAGATAAAGAGTTTGATGATTAAATTTTCTTGCAGGAATATCAAGAGAAAGATAATATTTTTAGGGCAGATTGGTGCAAAAAATAAATATGATTTCTAACTCTTATTTTGCAGATTGATTGAAGGTTCATTTTGATATTATTTTGTAGATGAAGAAAATAATTTTTGTGTGAGATCTTAAAAATGGCAAATGATCAGGAAATTGAAGAGAATTGAAATGAAAGGTCTCAAATATGAAAAGATATTCTTTCATCTCTAAGAGGAAATATAAATGGGATTTTGGTTTCGTGAATTTGGAGAATGTGAAAGGTTTTGAGAATTAGATATATGTTCTTTTATTTTTACAGGTGACAATATAAGATGCATTGTTTTTTAAGACATTAAAAAGAGAAGATGAAAGGACAAAATGATCTTCAGTGAGAGCAAATGACTGTGCAGAATGTGAAAGGTGAAAAGACATCCAAATTGCATATAATAGTTTTTCAGGTGCATTGATTGGGTGATTTGGAGGATAGAGATGAAATATACAGAGAATGCAGAGTTGTTGAGTGTATCCGGATGTAGGATTGATTTTGAACAGAATGGACATTTGACAGACACATGAGAGAAGAAATGTTTTGTATTGAAATAGAGAAACCCTCTGAATTCTTGTTTTTAGTTTGTTCTGTATTAGGGGTTGGTGCTCCTTGAAGCTGGTGCTTCTAAATAGTATGCTAGTGAGGCTTATAGGTCAGTGAGACCTTAACATTTGTTAGTGAGACATGTATTGTAGCCAGTGAGGCATGTTTTATCAGTTAAGCCAGTGAGGCAGTTCTGGAGTGGTTTTTCTACCCCTGGAGGGTTTTCCACTTGTGCAATTCTTGTGTCTTGATTCATATTGATCATCTCTCTATGGTTGTATGTTTTACTCATGAATTTTGTTTATGTGTTTGACAAAGTTATGTGCATATGTGTTTGACAATTCAATGATAACTTTCTCTCCTTGTGCTCTCCAAGTTAAAGTTTGTAAAAAGATTCAAAAATTCACACAACACTGATTCACCCCCCTCTCAGTGTTGTCCTTAACTCCTACAATTGGTATCAGAGCCTAGGTTCCCTTTTTGAAGTCTAATAGGCTCGGGTAGATCCTGTGTTTGGAGTACCATGGGAAAGAAGAATAGAAATAAGGTCTTGAATAGAGAAAAGATTGATGATGATCAAAAACAAGTCTCAGTTAAGATTAGCAAAAAGAATGATCCTACAGTTGAGAATTGTGATAAAAAGGAAGACTTCAATATGAATGTAAAAAGACAAGAGCTTGATGAAAATTTTGTTGTTGAGATTGATAATGAAGATGATTATGAGATTGATATGGAAGGTGAGCTGATTTGTGCCCTTGATGAGATAAAAAAACTCCGAATGGAAAACAAAAGGTTAATGTTGCAACTTCAAGAGGAAAAGTAATCCAAGACAAAAATTCTTTCAAATCTTCAAGATGCAGAAAAGCAGATAAAAGATTTGAAGGCTCAAATTGCAGAAGCTGAAAAAATAAAAGAAGATGTTAATAATCAGCTAAAGGTGAAAGAAGTTGATTGTGAAAAGTATGAATCTAAAATAGTCTCTTTAAGAAAGGAGTTAGAAAAGGCTTCTTCTAAGTTGCACAAAAATCTGTTGTTTGAAAAGAGTACTGAAGAAGGAGAGTGTTCCAAAGTCAGAAATCCTCCTGCTACTCCTAAGGAAGATAAGAAGATAGAAAAGATAAAGCTCCTGATGATGCAAGAGAAAGAACAAACAAACCTCCACCTGTTAGGCAATACCATACAATAAGGTATAATTATTCTTAGTTTCATGGAGATTGTTATTCTTGTCATATCTATGGTCATAGAGCTAGAGATTGTAAGACTTATGCCAGAAATAATGTTGAGTGGCATAAGAACAAGAGTCTTTCTAGAATGACAAATAAGAGTTCTAATATAATATGTTACAATTGTAACCAAGTTGGTCACATAGAAAGAGACTGTTGGATGCATGGAAGATATGATTATGGAAGTACTTTTGGCATGTCAAAGAGATATGATTCCTTTACTTCTCTAATTGGTTATAATGTCACATGCTTTAATTGTCATAATCTTGGGCATAAGGCACAGTTTTGCAGGAATAGATTGAAGACATCTAGAGCAGACACCTTGAGCAAAGAAAAGAAAAGGTTTATACAGGTTTGGAAAAGAAAAGAAAGTCAGAACAAGAAGGATCCTAAACTCGTGCATCTTGCACAAGTTACATCATTAGTTGGATAACTGAGAGCATGAAGTAATGGGGAGTTGTTCTTGTTCTATCATCTATCCCCAAGAAGTTTCAAGAGAAGATGGTGATCTTGTCATGCTGATTCTTGAAATAAAATTTATGATAGTATTGCTAACTATGTTGATCTTCAGTGCTTTTAAGTGATACAGGTGATCTTTGATTCTGTATGAAAACAAGATGTTGATAGGTGTTTCAAGAGTTCAAATACACATTTTGTTAGACAAATGATCCTAATTATTTTGATAAAGTCAAGAGGCAAGAGTTCTTGTTGATTGTAGTATGTTTCAGATATGATTATTTATATATCAGATTTGACAGTGTGTTGTAAAAAGATGTGTAGGAACGGCAAGATGGTCTTCATTCTTTTCATGTCAAAAGGGATGTGTAAGAATTCTTGGTTGCAGAATGAATGATTCATTGGTGTAATAAAATGACATGTTCTGTGTATGCAAGGTGTTGATATGTTTGTTAAAGGAAGTAATCAGAGGATCTCATTGATGTCAGTGTTTCATCTTCATCAACAAATTTGTGTTGTGATTAGAAGTGGTATAGTGCAGTCTATGGGCAGCTTGTAACAATGGTTTGGTGCTTGGTTTGATATGTCTTACATGATTGTTTCATGTCTTGTTGCTCTCAAGATTTTATGGTTGTTCAATATGCAGATGAACATGGAAAGAGCTCAAAGCTCTCAAGAAAAGTTTTGGACAGCAAATTGGAAAAATAATCAGTGCCTTAAGTGGTATTTCAATTCTTGATTGGTATGTTTATGATTTCTTTGTAAAAGTGTTCAGAAGGTTGAATATCAGTAAATGGATGGTATACTTCAGGTTGATATGTTGCTTCAGGACTATTTCAGGAAATGGATCAGTGCTGAGTTGAGTTGAGTTATGTTGATTAGTCTTGCCAGTAATTGCCAGTGGTATTCAACACAGGGGGATCAAATAGTTTTTGAGTCTGTGTCATCAGATGTCAAAAAGGGGGAGAAAGAAAAATTGCAATCAGATGGTTTTGCCATTAATGACAAAGGGGGAGATTGATGGTAACAGTTTGTCATTGATGTCAAAAGGTATTGAGAAAGTTGAATTGTTGGGCATCTTCACAAGTTGTTCACTTATGGTAGGAATCAATCAGGAGTTGATCATGTATCAGGATGTTTTCACAAGATGCCTGGTGTCTTCACTAGATGCTTGTTCAAGCAAGGATATTATCTTCATTCATGGTTTACTTGGTTCATACAATTAGTTTGTCTTCACAAGGTTGATGATATCAGTTGTTGGTATACAAAGTTATTGGGTTGTTGGTATGATCTTATAGTCTTCATGGTCTACATTCTTCATCATGATTCAAGCTGAAGAGGGTTCATGTGTGTTGTTACTATACTTAATGCAAGTGCAATACAGATCAGGTATTTATGTTGGTATGCTTTCAAATATGGTGTATTTGGCAGGTTGAGATATATAGGTAAAGTTTGGTGACATCAGTTTTTTGTTCACAACATTTGTTTTGGCATAGTGGTTCTTTATCAAGAGCTTATTTAGATGATTCTTCACTAATGTCAAAAGGTTGATATAAGTCTTGACAAGATGAAGTCACAAACTTGAAGTCTTCAAATCATCAAAGCATTCTTCAAAGCATAATGAAAAGGCATATTGGTTAAGGTTTTATAACTTTCACTGACATATATGCAAAGTGATTATTTGGACAGTAGATGTAGAGGTCACTTACAATGGACTAATTGATATCTTTACCTCAGTCCTCCATATTTTTTCTTGAGGTCATTTTTATCTAAGTCTTTGTTGTCTATCTATCCTAAACTAAGTTCTTCATTCCTTTTCAAGCATGTCACATATCAAATGCTCTTTATGTTATAACATTGAGTTGACCTGCAATGATAAGTCAAAATCACTTAAGTGACCCACTTATGGGTCTCTTGGTCATAGTGCTAACTGGCCCTTTCTTAGTTTAACCAACGTCTTCGGTCACTCCCATGAGCTGTCAGGCGGTAATGCAATATCAACGGATGTGTTTAAAAGCTCCAAGGGCGCGAAAGCCACAATCGGTGGTTAGTGTTTAAATTTTGTCTCCATCATGTGACCATGCACATCGACATGCATATGAACATCAAAACATAATGTTAACTGCAGTTCAATGCTTTTTGGCAGTTTATAGAAATCTTTTTGAAGCCCGAATAGAAAGAATGTTTCAAGGAGTTTTTGGAAGTTTTTAGAAATTTTTTTTTTTTGAGATGAAAGATTTATTTGGAAACAAATAAGATGTTTTTTCCTTTAGAAGGCAGATTTGATATAGAATATTGTGGAGGAGAAGATTTTTCTTAAAGAGAAGAAAAGAAGTTGTTTGAAGAAGTTTTTTTTAAGGAAGAAGTTGAAAAGATTTTTTATTTGCAGGAGATTGTCTTTTGAAGATATTTTTGATGAAGTTTAAGAGTTTTGTTTAGGAATAAGGAAGATTGGATACAAATTTTTTTGAAGACAAATTTTATGGATTGAAGAGAAGATAAAGAGTTTGATGATTAAATTTTCTTGTAGGAATATCAAGAGAAAGATAATATTTTTAGGGCAGATTGGTACAAAAAATAAATATGATTTCTAACTCTTATTTTGCAGATTGATTGAAGGCTCATTTTGATATTATTTTGTAGATGAAGAAAATAATTTTTGTGTGAGATCTTAAAAATGGCAAATGATCAGGAAATTGAAGAGAATTGAAATGAAAGGTCTCAAATATGAAAAGATATTCTTTCATCTCTAAGAGGAAATATAAATGGGATTTTGGTTTTGTGAATTTGGAGAATGTGAAAGGTTTTGAGAATTAGATATATGTTCTTTTATTTTTGCAGGTGACAATATAAAATGCATTGTTTTTTAAGACATTAAAAAGAGAAGATGAAAGGACAAAATGATCTTCAGTGAGAGCAAATGACTGTGCAGAATGTGAAAGGTGAAAAGACATCCAATTTGCATATAATAGTTTTTCAGGTGCATTGATTGGGTGATTTGGAGGACAGAGATGAAATATACAGAGAATGTAGAGTTGTTGAGTGTATCCAGATGTAGGATTGATTTTGAATAGAATGGACATTTGACAGACACATGAGAGAAGAAATGTTTTGTATTGAAACAGAGAAACCCTCTGAATTCTTGTTTTTAGTTTGTTCTATATTAGGGGTTGGTGCTCCTTGAAGCTGGTGCTTCTAAACAGTATGCCAGTGAGGCTTACAAGTCAGTGAGACCTTAACATTTGTCAGTGAGACATGTATTGTAGCCAGTGAGGCAGTTCTGGAGTGGTTTTTCTACCCCTGGAGGGTTTCTTGTGTCTTGATTCATATTGATCATCTCTCTATGGTTGTATGTTTTACTCATGAATTTTGTTTATGTGTTTGACAAAGTTATGTGCATATGTGTTTGACAATTCAATGATAACTTTCTCTCCTTGTGCTCTCCAAGTTAAAGTTTGTAAAAAGATTCAAAAATTCACACAAGACTGATTCACCCCCCCTCTCAGTGTTGTCCTTAACTCCTACACAAGCTTCCTAAGGTATCATTCATGACTGGCCAACATGATTGATGACTTCTATAAGCATCTCTTTGATCCGCATTACTTGGTAGGCAAAGATTTAGCCGACAGATCAGAGTTTGGAAAAATATTAAGCATTCCAAATGCTGACTAGAAAGTGGATGAAATCCTTGGTGTGGATATATATACTTGATGGATTTAGATATGAGTGAGTGTGTGTGGTTTATTGTGAGGTGCGAAGAAAAGAAGAAAAGCAGTGTCAAGGCAGTAAGACAGGTTCAGAATGTAATAGGACAACAGCACCTACAAGAGTAAGAATGAAGTGCAGTAGATCACTTTATTGGGCTTAGCTAGAACTAAACCTCAGCATATGTGGATGCTTCTCATCAGTTCAAGTATCTAGTTTACTTGTATAAACTATTGTAGGAAGTGAGCCTCCTGTGAGCAGTGTGCTCGGGCAGTGAGCCCTAATTGGCAAGTGCCATTTTGTACTATCTTATTCTTCTAACAGAGAATACAATCTTGGTTAATCACCCCATGGTTTTTCCCTTAACAGGGTTTTCCACGTCAAAATCATTGTGTCATGTGTATTGATGTTATTTCCATTTCATGGTTATGTTTGCTTATTTAATTTAATACTGCACTAATTGATAAGGAAGTTCAGAAAGCTGAAATAATTAAGATAACTGATTCACCCCCCCTCCCATTTATCAACAATTGGTATCAAAACCAAGTTCCTCCAAAAGAGCCTAACAGCTTGAGGAAGATCTGGGAACTCAAATGGATGTATATGGTATGAGGGAACAACTTCAGTCTGCCCTAGATGACCTTGAGCAATCAAACTCTAAAGTCAATGAATTGAAGGAAAGACTCAAACAGGCTGATGATTTCATAAATGAACTAAAAGGGAAACTAAGTATCTCTATGAAAAAGAGAAAAGATCTACTTCAGCAATTGGCAAATCAAAGTGAAGACAATGGTACAAATGAAGATCTGAAGGAGAAAACCAAGATATGTGAAAAGTTATCAAAAGAAGTCATTATGGTAAGACATGAAATGGAATCAGGAGTTATGAAATTCACCCAAGAAATTGAAGAGAAAAGAAAAATTGAAGATGACCTAAGACAATCTCTCAAGGAGAAATCAAGAAGACTGCCACAAAATGGATAGAATAATCAGGCATCTAGACTCTGATCTTGAAGATGCTAGAGATAATGAAGAAAAACTTGATGATCAAATTGACACTCTTAAAAAGGATCTTCAAACAACAAATGAATACAAAGAGAAATTCAAGATAAGTTCTTCTCAACTTGAAGTTCTTCTTGAAATCCAAAAGAGGGTAGATGACAAGTGTGGCTTGGGATATGAGAAAGGTGAAAGCTCCAAATCTGGTCAGAAGAATTTTGGATCAGGAAATCCAAGAAACAAGCCTAGAAGACCTCCGGTAAGGCAACCTAATGCTCAAAAATATCCATCCTTCAATGGATATTGCCACAACTACAATAACTTTGGTCATAAAGCTAATCAGTGCAGAATGAGAATAAATCAGACCAATACATCCTTCTCCGGACAACGTTTCAACTGCAAAAGGTATGGTCATAAATCTCATGAATGCAGAAATATGCAAATGAATAATTCATTCAATGGTAGATGCTTTGCATGCAATAGAATGGGACATATGGATAATCAATGCAGATAAAGAGGATATCATTCAAATATGCAAAGAAATGTTGTTTGCCATAATTGCAATAGATCTGGTCATATTGCCAAATTCTGTAGAAGCAAGAATCAGGACAAAAGGGGTCCAGTGCATCATGATTAGAATCAAGACAAAGGAAAAGGAAAAGTGAATGTGGATGAAGTTAAAAGTGAAATGAACAAAATTTGGGTAAAGATAAGTATAGAGAATATAGGGGATGGATCCACACCAGAATCTGGTGCTGATATTCCTTCCGAAAATTAAAAAGTGAGCTCTGGCTTAGGGGAAGACACAAGGAAAAACATTTTCCCCCAACCAGTTAATTGGTGCCTCAAATTGGCACATGGGAAGTTGTGGAATAAAAGTTTCTCAGAGAAACATCTAAAGAAAGCTTGGTAAAGATATGGAAGATCTGCAGGAAGATTTGAAGAGTCTAATCTTCCAAGATTGATCCGATTTAACAGTCTTCTGATAAAACAGGATTATCACAGTTAAATCTGGTATGATTCTAATTTGAGGCATCTTGTTCTGTGATAGATCAAGTGTTTAGGGAAAGAAAGATAATTTGTTATTAATCATCAAGGACTTCTCTAAGTATATCTCAATGATCTGGAAAAAGATCTTTCTCAAAATAAGAAGAACCAGGCAACCAAAATGATTTGAGTTGCACATTTATTGCAATATGAAATTAGGGTTTTCCCAGAGATAAAAGGATTCATTCGCTTGTCATTTGCACATTTGCATTCAAGAAGAAGAGAAAAGGAGATCTGTAACAAACAATCTCAAATTCTCAAAAGATCAACTGTTGAAGTCGATTCATCTAGCAAATTAATCTGGCTCATTCAATAAACCCTAGAAGCGCAAAAGGTATTTTTTCGTTATTGAATATTTCTCTGTAAAATCCTTTGAAGATGACTACACCGAATGTTGTAAAGATCACTGATAGGCCACGTCCTAAATTCAAGAAACATCCATATAAATCCCTAGAAGTTGATCCCCTAGGTGCCTTTTCAAGCATTCCGCATGGGGTTCTGCATGTAGAAGATGTTAGGGCATATATTCATGTGAATATTGAAGATTTTGGGGAATCTAAACTAATTGATATCTATCACAAGCATTTGATAGATGACTCTTTTGAACTCAAAACTTAGTATAAAGCCATCTGGGACAAGCATTTTGTACAATGCATTCATTTCCCCTATTTTACAGAAGAAGAATGGGTCCGTTATATTTGAGCAGAGTGCATGACAACTTCATGTGGTTGAATGGACCATTTAAGATAACCAAGGATGTCATTAGGGCAGTAACTGGATTGCACTCATCCAGTGGGATTCTTGTTCTCAAATCTATCAAGAATCAAACTGTGAGTGAGGCTACCAGATCAAAATTTGACAAAAGAGCAATGACAATAGAAGACATCACTGATCTGGATGTCAAGTTTGCCTCCATGATCATCGGTTATAAGATATATCACTCTAGCAGGGAAAATTCAGTACGCAGAACTACAATTTACATTGCTTATGAAATGTTGAAGAAATCTGCAGATTATGATCTTTGTGAACTCCTTTTGAACCAACTAATGGAAAACCTACAAAAGATCAAGAAGGACAAGAAGAACTCCTTCAAGTATGGTGGGCTGTTACTATACTTGTTCTTCTACTTCATGAATGATCTTCCCAGATCCAGTGATTGGGTATGGCAGAATGATAGACTAGTAGCCATCCAAATCAGAGATTATATACATGGGATTGGTGATGCCAAGGCACAGAATACAACGCTCTGGGGCTACTTCAAGAATTTCCAGAGCATGATGCAAGAAAGAGAGAGAATCCCCCAATCCTCAGTTGAAATGTATAAAGATATAGTAAGCTTTATGGTAGAAACTAATCAATGTCTAATGGAGATAGTAGAGCCAAGAACAGTTTGGATCATGCCAATGGGGTATGAAGTAGATGAGAAAATTATTGAGCTACATGTTCAACACATGCTCAGTCAACCCAAGGATCCTAAAGCAGAAAGGTTTGGAACCTTTGAAGAATTAAGTGTGAAGATCCATGTGGAGCTAAGACAACCAGAAATAAAAAGAAAAGTGAGGAGGGAAGTAGAAGAGTTTGCTAAAAGTCATGGAATCTCAAAAGAGGCACTAGATGCAAATAGAGAAAAGATGGAAAGGGTAGAAAAGGAAAAGGCAGAAAAAGAAAGTGCTCCGGTGCAAGCCCCTTCCCAGACTAGATCAACCAAAAGCTCTACACCTACCACTTCCAAGGGTCAAAAGGCTTCAAAACTGGAAGCTCAGACATCCAGAAAAGGAGAAAAGAGAACCAAAAAGAAGGCAACAAGGTCCTACACAAGCCAAAAGGATGAAGAAGAGACAAAATCGGATGAGAAAGTAAAGAAAATGAAGAAGAAGAGGAAAACATCCGATGAACCCTCTATTGAAGAAGTAATAGAAGAATTTGTTGAGAAACCTACTCTATGCATTGATGACATCATAAAATCAGTTACTGTGGATGGGAACCTTCAACCAATGGTTGAATTCTATGATGATTACAATGAAGCTGACCAAAAGATCTTGCAAAAAGCCACTGTCAGGTATCTAAATATCTACAACAAGGATTTTATTGAAATCATATCTCTCATTCCCAAAAGCTTAGAGAAGGAATTAGAAATAAGAAATAATAATGCTATGGAAAAGGATCTTGAGATCCGAGAACAGATAGCTATTTAGCTATATCCTTCAATCACTCCTAAGCAAAAGAATATGATCTTCAAAGATTGTAAGGATGAGTTCTGGAGAAAAGCCAGAATGAATCAACTCATGCTTGGAGAAACTGACAAAGTAGCAAAAGAGATAGAAAAGATCCTCTGGAATGCATACAAAAGATTCAACATTCCTATTATAGAGGACTTAGGTGATGATCCCTCAAATATAGATGTTGAAAAAGAATCTATTGAGATAGGTGAAGAAAAAGGTAAGGACTTAGATTCCTCTGCTCCGGAAGAGGAGGTCCATGAACAAACAAACATCTCTCCTCTGGTTTCCCTTGCAGACTCCAGATCCAAAGAAAAAGAAAGAGTAGAAGAAAAGATCAGTCAAGAAGCAGAGGTGAAGGAAAAAGAAGATGAAAGTAGTAAGGCTGCAGAAGGGGAGAAAATTCTATCTCCGGCAAGAGACACAGTTGAAGCAATCAAAGAATTTTTGACCAAAGAGATGATGGAATTTGATGAACCGGAATTGCTTCAAGGACCATTCAATTTTGATTCCCTCTCTCTGGTTCAAACCATGAAACTAGCATCTGAAAGGAAGATAGGTGTGCAGAAAATGCTTCCTACACTAATCTAATGAGGAGAGGGCTATGAAAATCCAACTTTATCCTAACTTTTACAACAATGTTAAACCATGAACATGAGATATTGCAGCAAAACACAAGAACTAGAAAGAAGACAGGAGAGAGAGAGACAAGATATATGTGGGGAAAACCCTTATGGGTGAAAAACCCCACACTCCAAAACACAACTCAAATGTATTACAGTAAACAATAACAGATTACAATATAGTTTTAGAGCCAATGCTCTTTCAGGAGTCTTCGAATGTCGAATCTGGAGATATTCTGGCAACATAACAGTACTTGTACCAAAGTTGTCTATCTCCCATCCAAGCACCTATTTATATAGAGTTTACAAGGCAAATATGGAACCTTCTAGAGATGGGCATCCATCTTGGACTCATGCCCCAAAACCCATGCCTAAGGACACTTGTCCAACATCCCATCCCGAAGTGGGCACCTAGTCCCAAGATAGGTTACGACAGATGCTCTTACGCACATTACAGCTATCATAGAATCCTTCATACACTGACTAAAAATATCATATTCCTCTTACATGTCATAACCTCCCTTGACCGCCCAAAGATGCCTTTCTCTCGTGCAAAGATACTCACCGACACTTGTCATTAATTTCATTTGAGGTTTCGGGGGCATTGCCCCCGAGCCCCCACGAGGGCACTGCCCCTCGACCCCACCTTGTACCGCGATAGGGAATGCCCCAGGGGTGCTGCCCCTGGACCCCACAAGGGGCTATGCCCCTTGACCTTGTCTTGGGGGCGCTGCCCCCAAACCCCCATTAATTATTCAAGGGGGAAACCGCGGCTGCCAAAGTCACCAAAATTTACCCTGCTGCATATACACAAGGTGCTAACTATGCCAACTCAACATGGGATAAATAAATACAACATTAGGAATTTGTAAAGGTTGAGACACCTTAATTCCCAACAACATCCTTCACTCAAGCAAAAGCATAAGAAAAATTGCTAAAGTCTCACATGGAAGACTCTGAGCTCATAGAAACTACATCCAGTGTATTAGAAAAGATCATGCCATCCTTCCAAAAGGATCCTACAGCCTCCACATCCAGTAATCTGAAATCTCTTATAAATTCTGTTAATACTCATTTTGATTCTTTAGAGAAAGCAGTAGAAGAGAAAGTCAGGAAAGAATTTTTGGATAAGAGATTCTCTGAAGTATAGGGTCTAATCTCAAATGATAGGAGAGTTATGGATATTGGGATAAAGAGTTTAGAAAATACTCTCAAAGATGGTGGAAATATTTATAAATTTTGTTTATCTTGGCCCAAAGTGACCAAAGAGGTTGATAAGAAAGTAAAAGAGAAAGAAGATAAACTACTAAGCTTGTCTCAAAGTTTTGATCCTCTCTCATCTCCCGTAATAAATCAAGAATGTTAGACTATTGCAGTCTTGAATGAAATTAAGAAGCTTGAGAAGGAGAAGAAAAATAGAATAAGTAGGTTGAGTGAACTAAGAGGGATCATTATCCCTAAGTTAGAGGCCATGCATGAGGCTCTAAGTGATGCTCAGACTACAGCCCGGACCAGTGATCCGATAGATCTAAAAAGGGCAGAAGCTTTTACATTCTTGTTGAGTGGTCACATCTCAATTTTGGATAGGATGAAGCAGAGTTGGACGACAGAAGTGGTACAGCTAAAGACCACTTTTGTAGATATATTTCAGTGTATGTAGGTAAAACATGTATATATGTTTTATGCGGCTAAGTATAGATTGTTCTTTTTTTGGAAATTTTGGTGTGCAGACCCCACCCTTTGCCATTGATGTCAAGGGGGGAGTGAGGAACAGTGAAAAATGAGGAATCCAGCTAAGGGGGAGCTCTAGAAAATGTACATAAGAATAGAGCATCAGCCAAGGGGGAGTATAGTGTGACACTTAGTCATTTTTCACTAAGTGTTGCCATCAATGCCAAAGAGGGAGATTGTTGGCAAGAGACACTATATGGCTTCATAAGTGTTGTCATTGATGGTAACAAAGTTCATCCCACCCATCCACAGAACATGGTGTGTCTATACCAGAAGTCAGATTGAAGAAGTGTTGTGGTCCGGTAAGCAAGAACAGAGCATGTAGCAGGGTTCGATAGTTAGGTCCGGATCTCTCAAAGGAAGTATCTCAGTAAAGAGAAGATTTGGGGAAGTCAATAGGAGTACATTGACTGATAGATTCTAGGGATTGAGCCTCCTATGATGGAAGAGTGAAGAGACATGAGCAAAGCATCAAACCTAAATCTGGATGAGATATTGATGGTGATCAAGCTTCCTGAGGTATCATTCATGACTGGCCAACATGATTGATGACTTCTATAAGCATCTCTTTGATCCGCATTACTTGGTAGGCAAAGATTTAGCTGACAGGTCAGAGTTTGGGAAAATATTAAGCATTCCAAATGCCGACTAGAAAGTGGATGAAATCCTTGGTGTATATATATATACCCGATGGATTTAGATATGAGTGAGTGTGTGTGGTGTATTGTGAGGTGCAAAGAAAAGAAGAAAAGCAGTGTGAAGGCAGTAAGACAGGTTCAGAATGTAATAGGATAGCAGCACCTAAGAGAGTAAGAATGAAGTGCAGTAGATCAGTTTATTGGGCTTAACCGAAACTGAACCTCAACATATGTGGATGCTTCTCATTAGTTCAAGTATCTAGTTTACTTGTATAAACTATTATAGGCAGTGAGCCTCCTATGAGCAGTGTGCTCGAGCAGTGAGCCCTAATTGGCAAGTGGCATTTTGTACTATCTTATTCTTCTAACAGAGAATACAATCTTGGGTTAATCACCCCGTGGTTTTTCCCTTAACAGGGTTTTCCATGTCAAAATCATTGTGTCATGTGTATTGATGTTATTTCCATTTCATGGTTATGTTTGCTTATTTAATTTATTACTACACTAATTGATAAGGAAGTTCAAAAAGATGAAATAATTAAGATAACTGATTCACCCCCCCTCTCAGTTATCAACACCCCTAACAATGCTTTTCCTACCTATTCTACACATCCAACATATCCTGCATACCCTATCCAGCAGTAGACCAATGGAGTCATGATGCCTATAGCTACAATGCCAGGTCCATTACAAGTACCTCCCCTTAGCATCATGCCACCTCCAAATGTGAATGGCCAGATAGTGCAATATTCAAGACATACACAAGCATCCCTAGATGTAGGACAGAATAATAGTAACGATGCTTCCATTTTCAAACCTCAAACAAAGAATGTAGTAGCCAAAGCTCAGGAGGAAAAGGAAGAAATCAAAGAGATATTAGCACAGTTAAGAAAGTTGACAACTGAAATCACACACTTGAGGGGTCAAAATTTCTATTCCTAGTCAAATCAAAATATAGGATATAATACTGATAGATCTGGATATCCTGATAGAGGATATAACAATGATAGGAGTTATAACAACAATCATAATAGTGGCAACAATAATGCACCAAGGCAGCCTAGAGTGTGGAATATTAGGCCAAATAATGGATCATTGCCATCACCCTTAGATAACTAGCCTTCTAGTGAACCTAAGCAAACCACTAGGGTGAACTTGGCAGAGGCAGCTCTTACAAACTAGTGTAGGATACATAACACCAATGCACATGCTGAATTAGATTGTCCTCAGTTTAGGATAGCAGCCAATATCTTTCAGGCTAATGTGTCTAACACCACTGGAAATCCTCCTTTCATAGAAGGAAATGAAATTGTCCCCTGTGGATATGAATCAGCTCTTGTGTTAGAAAGTTTTGTCAATCACCCTCACCATCAGGCACCCTCAGCTCATGAGAATTATACTTTAGCATGTGAGGAGTCCACTTTGGCATTTGAAACAAATTATGTTTTTCCTTTTGAAGATGAGAATGAACTAGCAGTGGAACCTGAAGAAGTTCATGCCTACCAGCAACAATATTAGGGTAGACACAATTACAACCTCAGAAATAATTCAAACAGACCTTCTAGTCCTTTAACCATGTCTTTGTCTCCTAACAATTTCAACACTCCTCCTGATCCAAAGGCAAGTAATAACCTTGGTCTTCCTAAGGTTAATGCCCAGTACTTTGCACCATAAAATACAGTGTCCAAAGCTAGTAATCAACCCCCTGAATCTAATAAGTTGGTCAATTATTTAGCAGAGGAAATAAAAAGAGTCAATATTAGCTTATCATTGTCAGAACTACTCAAAACTCCAACTATTAAGAAAGCTTTCATGAGATCCTTAGATGATCCTATACCAAAAGAAGATAGTCATCCTCCTAATCCAAGTCAGATTTTGAGTAAGGATCATGCAGCTAAAGACAATAATGTCAAGCACAAAGTCCTAGCTACTATTCAAGCTATTGAAACTTCACAGATGACCATTTATTGGGATAAGACCGAGTCACCTCCATTTCTCCTTTCCTTAAGGATGTTTGGTAAGAACCTACATAATTGCTTAGTGGATTCAGGTACATCTACTAATGTAATGTCATTGTCCATCTGTAATGCCTTAGGGTTACATCCTGCTAAGTCACTCAAGAAGGTGACACAATTAGACAAGATTGAAGTGAGCATTGTGGCAGAGTTAACTCACATTCATATGCAACTAGCATCAAATCCTAGAATTTAATATTACATAGATATCCAGGTGGTAGATATCCCTGATATATATGGAATGTTTCTTAGTAGGGATTGGTCCAAAATACTGAATGGATATATGTCCATAGATTTCAACCACATGTGGCTACCTTGGAAAGGGATCCCCAATCAAATTAGGATAGATGTTGAACCTCAAATGAAACACATGATCACTGAGTATAATAACACAAATGAGATAATGTATGTGGATATTGAACTAGGAGTTTACACCATCAGACCCCAAACAGTTAAGATAGAAGAAATTCTTATGTATGATATTCATGTACATAGAGATGATCATCATGATGACAGGGTGATTATAGAGTCTAATCATAGTTCTAGTGACAGGGATGAGGTAGATCATTTTAGGAACTTTGAACTATACTTATCAAGGGAAATGCAATGTTGTCAAATGCTGAACATATCTAATGAAGATATCTTTATTGAAGGTTGGTGTAGGTTGCATGATGAAGCACATTCTGAAAAAACCTATGATGTTTTCCTAGATATGATGGACCTGGAACAAGCATGTAGTGAGGAAGGATTGTTATCACTCGTGGTAAGTCATATAGATAGTTATAATGATATCGATTCATTTGTCATCTACAGAAATAGAAAAAGATACATACTAAGATAAGAGTTACACCCATAATTTAGAGGAAATCCTGATGAACATTGAAGATATTGTTAGAAATGAAAGTAACATCACCCCAGCGACTAATTGTTTGATTGAGTCTAATTATGAAGTGTTTGATGAGGATAAACGAAGCAACTTAACCAAGTTTGAGGATTTTTTATCAAAACAGATTCAGAGGATGATGTTGAAAAATACTCCACATAATGCTTTGATTGAAGGTTGGTGCAGGTTGCATGAAGCACCACATTCTGAGACTACTTTCTTGTTATGCTTGCACATATTGAAGAAGCAAAAGATGCTTTACTCAAAGGATCAGTTATTTGATAGCAAAATCATGCTTAATGATGAAAAGAAAGATGTCAAAGTACAAACATATGCTGATATTTATGGTATTATAAATAAAGAAAGTAAGGAAGTATCAGCCTCACATCAGTTAGAGAAAATGGAAGTTAAAAAGAATGAGTCACAAAAGTTAAAGTGGATATCAGGCGATGTAACTGCTAGAGCCAAAAAGAAAAGAGAAGGTTCTGATAAGCCTTTAACTAAAGATAAACCATGGACCCTTAGGTTTGATGGATCAAAATTAAAATAGGGAGCTGGAGTAGGGATAGACCTTATTGATCTAGCAGGAAAATCCTACCTAGCAGCATATAGTGTACAGTTCCCATGCACCAATAATGTGATAGAGTATGAAGCTTTAATTCATGGGTTGTTATTTGCTCTGAAGAAAAGAGTGAAAATTCTGCATGTCTATGGAGATTCAAAACTAGTGGTAAGACATTTAAGGAATATATACTCTTGTAATTACAAGAAGTTGTCAAATTACAGACATAGAGTGTGGGATTTGATAGAAGACTTTGATGCATTCAATATCACCCATGTACCTAGAGAACAAAATCACAGGGCAAATGCCTTGGTGCAGGCTGCAAGCACTTTGGAGCCATTGTCCATTTCTAGTTTGAGGAGGTTCTTAGTTGAATTGGTATTAGTGTCATCCATACTGGATAATGTCATTAATCTCCAAGGCTTTGATGATGACCAGCACATTTTAGACTTTATATCAAATAGAGATACATTTGATGCTTAGATTATAGATGAAAGGAATGTAGAAGATCATGGCAAAAAGAGGAGATCATGGATCTTCCTAGTAACAAGATCCCCAAAGGTATGATAGAGTTAGAAAGAGAATTTGATTTGCACAATATGCTAAAACAGAAAGATCTCCCAAAGACTGATGGAGGAGAATATTCACCAATCAATATAGGACAAAATGAAGAAGTAAGGAATGTCCTAATTGGTAAAGTATGTACAGAAGAAGAAATGGCAGGGATAACCCAAGCATTGAAGGACTATATCCATGTTATTGATTGGACTTATGATGAGATGAAGACTTATGATACCTCAATCATCACCCACACTATACCATTGAAGCCAGATGCTAAGCCTTTTAGACAAAAGCAGAGACTTGTTAATGCCTTATTAGAACCCATCATTTTTGAAGAAGTGAAGAAGTTGCTCAATGCCAGAATCATATTTCCTGTGAGGCAATCAACTTGGGTAGCAAATTTGGTCCTGTTAAGGGAAAATTGGTTGAACAATGAATATGGAATAATAATCAATATCAAATACCCAAAACTTCAATAAAATAGTGAACTAAGGAAATCCAATAACAATGAACAAATAACAAAGCAAACCTCCTTAGATCGTAGCTTCCATTAATTGCCTATCACAATCGTTCTTGCATGTATGAATGATGCCCTCAGAGAGTGCACTTCTTTGCTATGCTTCAAGAATGTCAATTGGGAATGGAAGTGGTAATATCGTAATGAAGAGGAGCTTCACAACGATGGTAGTAGTGCGTAGTAACGAATGTGATCACAAGCAATGAAGGAATTGGTGCCAAAGGCGCGCTGTATTTCCTGCAGAGTAACAATACTTAGAGCTTGGATGGATTGAATGAAAGAATGAGGTTCAATTTATAGACTTGGGAGAATGAAGATCAACGGTATAGAAAGAATGAGAAGATCAGTGGTTGAGAATAGTTGAGGAATGTGCAACGAATAAGAAGAAGACAAGTGTCACACAAAACCTATTTTATTTGAGTTAACTACTTTCTTTTCTAAAGATAAGACATGCTTTTCATAAATTAGAAAGTTTTTTTCTAATTTAAGAGATATTGATAAAAACAAGGTTAATTGAGTCAGTTAACTCAACTTGAGACTTGCTTTTGCATGATTTAAGAGAAATTAAATAATAAATTATTTAATTTTATGTGCATGAAGAAGAAAACTTATTTTTAGAAGAATTGGAAGATATTTGAAGAATTTAAAGATAAGAAAGCAAATTAAATAAATAAATTTATTTAATTGTTGTGTATGATTTGGAAGAATAAATAAAATGTTTGATTTATTTTAATTTTGGAGATTGAGAGCATTTAAATAAATTTGATTGATTTATTCAAATTTGGAAGAATGATTTGATTTAATTAAATAATTAAGAATTATTTAATTGTTTGGAAGAATTCAATTAAATAAAGGAATTTATTTAATTTTGACTATAGAAGATGTAATTAAATATTTTTATATTTAATTAACTTAGAAGAATGTGAATCGTGTCATTTTTAGGCGTATACATTTTGCCCCTCTTTGATGCAATGCAGTTTACAGCGTTGCTTCAAAGAAAAAGTAGTTTGATGATGATACATTCCCCAGTTTGCCCCTAGTACAGGTTTAATGACAATAGGATGCCCCCTCGGGAGATTGGATGGGAAAAAGGTAGAAGAATGAGAGATGGACAATCTCATGAAGATGAAGGGAAATTAGGTTAGGTTGGAAGAAAATAGGATGCGTTTTAGAGAAACAGGAAGAAAACTAGAAGAAACGGGTGCGGGAAGTAGTCGCAGTCACCACCTAGTCAGATTAGGGTTTGCATGCTATATATAGGAGCTAGGTCCACAAGACAATTCATTTGCACACTTGTCTTAGTTTCATTTTCTTCAAAGAACTTAGAGCAGCATAGAGCATAGAGCAGTCAGCACAAGGATGGACATTCCATGTGAGGAGCATCAATTCGAGTGCATTTGTTGATTCCACTGGCCAGCAGAGGCAGGACCCCCAGTATGTATCTCAAAAAATTTCTCCTAGGGTCAAGTTTGAATGCAATAAATGCTAGGAGAAAAATAGTTTAGATAGAAGCGCTAAAAGACAATGCGACACATATGTCACGCTAAATGGCGCATGCATATTCTTGCAGTGCATGCATAGGATAAAGTGATGCATATGTTAAAGTTGCACATGTATAGGAAACTACGACGCATGCATATTCCAGTAGCGCATATACGGTACGTTGCGGCGCATGCGTAAAAGCAGCGCATGTATAGAATAGGATGGCGCATGCACTGATTGTTGCAGTATATTTTCTAGAAGTGGTGCATAGGTCAAGAAATGGTGCTTTGGTTAAAAAACGGTGCATTTACCACATGTTGTGGTGCATATGTTATAGATAGGAAGATTACTTAGCAAAATTGACTCGATTGGTGTCCTATTTGACACATCAATCGATAAGCTATCTATGAGATTGCAAGAATCTAGTCAAGAGATGTAGTTTATTGTTTTGATCAATTTGAAATGCTAAGTTAGTTGATATGGTTCTATAGATATGTTGAGTATGGTGTTTGCAGCTTTAGGTTAATGCCTTGCTTTGCGTTCTTGCAGGAGGATATACGAGAGACACTTCAGTCTAGGGAGTAGTTCCCTATGCTTTTGTTGCAAAGATACATGCTGATTGAGATAGATAGAGAGGTGCTTGGCGCTATGGGACTGGATTACATTTGCTTCATGCCCAAGGTTCGGGTAAACCGCGGCTTATTGATTGTTGCAGTGGAGAGGTTCCATAGCGAGAATGGTACTTTCCACTTTCCTACCGGTATGACCATGACACTGGAGGACGTCTACCTGATTTTGCATTTGCCAATTCAGGGTGAGCTTATGGAATATGATCCATAGAGAGATGCAGGACTCACAAAGTGCAGGTGAGTGTTTGATGACTCAGAGCTGGTTGGACAGGTCATCCCTTGGCAGGATATTCATGATTACTATGACTACTTCCCCAGGATTGTAGCAGGACTGATCAGAGGTGTCGTATGCCCCGACAGAAGATCGCATGGGTTCCCCATTGGATGGGGTAGGATCATGGAGAGGATGGTGATAAAGGACACTTGATATTCTTGGGGTGTCTGCATACTTGCGCACTTATACCATGATATGCATTAGGTAGTATATCACAGGAGTACAAGCCTATCTACAGGCGTATCACTACTACAATTTTGGCTATGGGAGCACATAGTGATCATGAGACCAATATGTGTGTTTGACAGATAGAGGGGAGAGCCATACAGCTATGGCTACGCAGGAGTGATTTCCCAGCATAGGCTGGGGAAGCTAGAGTACTGGAGACATGCTTTGGATGGGGTAGATGTGCTCATGTGGCGACCATATCTAGACTGCGAGCTGTGGGAGCACGAGGCAGATAAGCTACCCTACTGCCTTCAAACAAGATGACTGATAGGACAGACACACTTCATACTAGAGAGACAGATTATAAGCAGAGTACAGAGACAGTTTGGCAGGAGGCAGGGCATGCCACAGGAGTAGGCTCGGTTTGCATGGACACATGTAAGAGGGTCAGATGGGGACCGACGGCATCTTACGAGGAGGCCTTAGCAAAGTTTCAGCAGACACCCTACGTCACCTGGGACATGAGGAGGGAGATAGCAGATGCGATGATGATGCAAGACTATGAGGATTGGTTCACTGCTCACCCATTCCTAAGATACTCAAGACCTTGGGTGTTGGTACCTTGCATAGATGAGGCAGACTTAGATGACGAGGGCTAGGTTGGCTGGAGGAGGAGGAGGGGGAGGGGGAGAGAGAGAGAAGGATGGAGAGGTGGTAGAGATGGAGGAGATGATGGAGGAGGAGGGGGAGAAGGTGGAGATGATGGAGGCTGACCTAGACAGAGGTAGAGAGTTGGGGAAGGATCCTCCCATGCTCAGTAGGTAGTGCCAACATAGGTCACACAGTAGGTACCCCAGCAAGCACCACGGGTACAGCGGGCACAAATGCCACCACCTCAGCAGGTGACACAATAGCAGGTACCCCAGCCATAGGGGAAGGAACAAGCAGCCCAAGGTCCAGCACAGGCAGATGCCCATGAGAGGACCATAGCTACATTGAGAGGATAGGTTAGACAGCTACAATCATAGCTCAGGAGGGTTGAGGCTCAACGAGAGACAGATGTAAAGTACATTGTTGGTCTTACTAGAGAGAGAGACATGGCAAACACTCAGATATGAGTTATCTGAGTGGAGAGGGATACTGCAGTGGTAGCCCTGGGGACAGATGCGGTGAGTACCTTTTTGGTTGGGTAGGTACATCAGGCACAGGCATAGCTAGCACAGGCACAAAGGAAGCTAGCGCAGGTACAGATAGAGTTCGCATAGGTGCAAGGGTAGCCAGCACAGGTGCAGGGTGAGCTTGCTAGAGCATAGGCTCAGACACAGTACTACTAAGGACTATACCATGGCATGGTGCCAGCTAGTCAGAGGGCTCTGAGCTATAGGAGCTAATCTATGGCCTCCCAGAGAACAGGTCCATCGAGGTCAGGGGCCTCTGTGATGGGCCCACAGTGTCTGAGGCCAGCAGAGGAGGGGACACAGGAGATACTACTGGGAGCAGTGGTCCACAGTAGCAGGGATAGTAGAGACCTTACAGATTTTGGATCCTTATGTGCCTTTTTAACAGCTCAGATAGCTAGATAGACTTGTACCATTTTTGTATTTTGAGACCTGTATCACCATCCATTGGGATGTATTTATTGTATATGACACCGATTTAGAGACATACGTTTTGATATTGTACATTTGGAAACATTTTTATGATATTTATATGATGATGCAGCTATTTAATGCTTTCTATATGTATGAGTTATGATGCATTTCTATTTGTATGATGTGATGCACATGTTTATCTAATGTAGACTTAGATGTTTTGCTTGATGCTATGCAATATTTGTCTAATGTAGATTTTCATATGATGCTATGTGATGCTATATGACCCAATGCAAACTTTCGATGTTTTACTTGATGTCTCTAATGTGTGTGTGCAAAATGATATCTATATGATTATGCAACTTATGTGATGCACTTAGCTATGTTTTTTATTTTTTCTGTTTTGACACTATATGATGATTGCAACAAACTGTATATGGATGACCTGATGCACTTGTTATGTATGCAACTGATTTAATCATGTAAATGACTATCTCATATGATATGACATGCAACTATATGCTCTATTTTTGTGATGTCCAAATGTACTCTATCGACACAGAAATGACATAATGATATATAGGAGATTGGTTGAACGAATGACTTGATATAAAGACTTATAAGCTTTGATTTGCATTATTACTCTGCTTTGTTTGGATCTTTTATTGCATGAGATATGGATGTATGGATGTATAAATGGATGTATGATGGATGATTTGTTTTTGACATCTTGATGGTGCAAGCATTTTGAAGTATTTATTTCATCATTGGGCAATTTTTTTTGGTACTTTTTCTGAAATGTTGTAAGTTAATACAATCATCTAGGTATAATTGAACCAAGATGACCTGAGTACTGCTTACATGGATTTTGATTTAGCAAGATAATACAAGCATTGAGGTATAATTGAATCGAGATTACCTGAGTATTTCTTGTGTATCAACAAATAAGGATTGCCCCCATTCATATTAGACCTTTGATGTCCTTGATGATCTTTTGCCGATCATGTCCTTAGACAAGGCTTCACATTACTAAAGTTTAATCCACAAACAACAAACAAAGAAAATAATCATGCCCCCATCATAGCATCTCTAGCTTTTTGCATCCTCGAGTAGCATAGAAAGGCATGATAGCATAAATCAAGACTCTATAAGTTAACCTAACCAACACAAAACATTCTTGCATTTAGATGTGTTTGTTTCTTGCCATAATTTGGGTAAAATCATTTAGAAGGCCTTTAGGTGCTTTTCTGCTTTGTTTTGGGTAGGTTAATGTTCTACATTAGGATTTCTTCTTGAAAAGAACAGATTTTGCTTGTGCTTGCTTGCTTGGTGAGAAAATTCCACAATCCTTATTGGCGAGATGGACCCTAAGGGACTGACCTAGTGCCTCAGGGGCTCATTACTAAATTACCTTGCCTACGTGATGACGCAAAGGTAACGTAGTTAGAGGTAAACCCTAATGGACCATGGATGGACTAGAAGAAAGATGACAAGAAATGGGACGGATGGGACAATGGGAGCCTCAGGGGCACATTAGAATAATGGCCTTGCCTACGTGATGACGCAGAGGCAATGTAGTTCATGGACTTGGACCATGGATACTGATGAGAGACACTATCCTAGGCTCACACTATGGACATGATATGGGATAAAACCTTGGTTGACAAGGCAACAAAGAGATAGAGTATCAAGCCATGATAGGTTACTGTTAGGATTTTATTATGGAACAGATATGGATCGAATGGGACACAAGGAAGAATGGATACAAGGGGATTGATTTCCCAAAATGGAGAAGGCAGTCTATCACAAGTGACGCCTATTTACCAAGTTTTCTCCACTTGCTTTTATTTGCATGAAAAGCCAGAAAGTATACATGACACTTGTTTTCCAGGTTTTCATCATGATTCCTATCCGAGGCACCTATTTTCCAGGTTTTCACCAAAGGACAATTTTTTTGTATTTTTTTTATTTTTTGATTTTTTTGTATTTTGTGATTTTTTTTATTTTTTTGTATTTTATGCCTCCCTTACATTGGGGTTCTCTTAGGTATAGAACCGGCGAAGATGCATGTTGTTGATTGGGTCATCGAATAGCTCACCCTCTGATGTTGCCAATTGATATGCCCCCGATCCATAAGTAGCTACAATTACATAGGGCCCAAGCCAGTTGGGTTCAAACTTGCCTTTATTTTCCTAATCCTGTTGATTGCAGGGATTTTCCTTAAGGACTAGATCTCCAACTTTGAAGACTCTTGGGTGAACTCTGTGGTTATAGCTTCTTGACATCATTTGTTGATATGCTTTGAGATGGTCAAAGGCTTTCTGTCTCCTTTCCTCTAGCAACTCTAGTTCTTGCAATCTGGAAACTCTGTATTCTTCATCTGATATGAGACCTTTCAATGACACCCTAAGAGATGGTAATTTGACCTCAATGGGGAGGATAGCTTCTGAGCCATAGACAAGGGCATAAGGTGTAGCACCTGTGGGAGTGTGTATATTGGTTCTATAGGCCCATAGAGTGGGATTGAGTTGGATATGCCAATCATGGCCAACATCATTGACTATCTTCTTGAGAAGTTTCAAGATGGTCTTGTTGGATGCTTCATCTTGACCGTTGCCTTGGGGGTAATAGGGTGAGGAGAAACGGTGTTGGATTTTGAATCGGTCACAAATTTCTTGAACATCCTAGTTTTTGAAGGGTCTTCTGTTATCTGTGATAATGGATGAAGGAATTTTGTATCTGCAGATGAGGTAATTTAGGATGAATGAAGAGATTTGTTTACCTATGACGGTGGTGAGGGGAATGGCTTCAATCCACTTGGTAAAAACTCAGTGGCGGTTATGATGAATTTGTGGCCGTTGGGTGGATGGATCTTTCCCACAAGGTCAAGTCCCCATTGGCAAAAGAGCCAAGGTGTTGTTAAAGGTCTCAACTCTTGAGATGGTGCATGTATTAGGTTCCCATGTATTTGGCACTGCTTGCACTTCTTGACAAACTAGTATGAATTTGTTTCCATGTTCGGCCAGTAATAACCCAAACGCATGAATTTATTGCTAAGGAAGGACTTCTAGAGTGTGTTCCACAGATCCCTTCGTGCACATCTTGTAAGGCGATTATGGATTCTTCTCATTCTAAACAATAGAGTAAAGTACCATCTAGACCATGTTGGTATAGGGTGTCAGCAATAATGGTATAGAGAGAGGTTTGGCGTATAAAGGTTTGTCATTGGTTTGAAGATAGGTCAAGTGGGAGGGTATTGTCCTTGAGGTAAGTGTAAATCTTACCATACCAACCTGATTAGATCCAACTAAAAGGCATATGGAATGGTTTTCAGGAAGATCATAAGCTGGTTGCTGAATAGTTTCCACTAAGAACTCGTACCGTGACTCATTCTCTGGTATTTCAAGAAGAGAGGCAATGGTTGCCATGGCATCTGCCACTTTATTCTCGATCCGAGGTATCTTCTCAAAAGAGATGATCACAAAGTATTCCTTAAAGTCATCGACCATCCGCTTGTAAGGGACAATCTTTTCATCTTTGGTTTGGTAATCATCATTGACCTGATTTATCACTAGTTGAGAATCACCATAGACATGTAGCTCTTCGATTTTCCACTTTGTTGCCATTTTGATACCAATTTCCAAGGCTTCATATTCTGCTATGTTGTTGGTGCATGGGAATAACAAGCGGTAAGACTTCAGTATGGTGTCGCCATAAGGAGTTACAAACAAGATTCCTACCCCCAATCTATGGTTTGTGTAGGACCCATCAAAGTAGAGCTTCCAGGAATGTGTTGATATATTGAATAGGGATTCATCTGGAAACTCAAATTGCATTGGTGTGGTGTCCTATAATGGTGCATCTACTAACTGATCAGTGATGACTTGTCCCTTGATAGCTTTTCTATCTACATATTCAATGTCGTATTCACTTAAGAGCATTACCCATTTGGCTAGGCGACCTGTAAGAGCTGCTTTGCTTAGTAGGTACTTTAGTGGATCTATTTTTTCAATAAGTTTGACTGGATGTGCAAGCATATAATGTTAGAGTTTTTGGGAAGCAAAAATTACCGCAAGACATGATCTTTCTATTTGTGAGTATTGCAACTCATAGCCCACTAATGTTTGATTGATGTAGTAGACAGATCTTTCTTTATTCTCATAATCTTGTTTTGCTAGAAGAGCCCCAAGAGTTGTAGGTGTAGCAGATATGTAGAGTATCAATGGTTTCCCTTGGATAGGAGGCATGAGAATAGGTGGATTCATAAGGTATTCTTTCAATTTGTTGAGTGCCTCTTCGCATTTCTCATCCCATCTGAATGGAATGTTCTTGTGTAGGAAATGACTGAATGGTTGGCACTTGTCTGCCAGTTGTGATATGAATCTATGGATTGTTTGTAGCTTGCCCTGTAGAGATCTTAGTTGAGTAAGAGTCTTGGGTGGTGGCATGTCCATAATAGCCTTGACTTTGGTAGGGTCCACCTCTATTCCATTTGCTAACACAATAAAGCCTAGAAGCTTGCCTAAGGTGACTCCAAACACATTTCTTTGGGTTCAACCTAACTTTGAATTACTCTAATCTCTAAAAGACTTTTTCTAACACATCCAGGTGTGATTCTCTTGTGAGTGACTTTGCTAGGATATCATCAACATAGTCTTCCATTGTTACATGCATCATATCATGGAATATAGTAGTCATAGCACGTTGATATGTGGCTCTTGCATTCTTTAGCCCAAATGGCATGACATTCCAGCAGAAAGTGCCCCATGGACAAGTAAAAGTTGTCTTATGCTAGTCTTTCGGTGCTATCCTGATCTGATTATATCCTGAGAAGCCATCCATGAGAGAAAACATGGTATGCCCTGCTGTTAAGTCAACTATGATATCTATATTTGGCAACAGAAAATCATCCTTGTGGTAAGCCTTGTTTAGATCTCCAAAATCATTGCATAGTCTAACTCAGCCATCTGGTTTGGACACTAGTACAATGTTGGATATCCACTCTGGGTAGTCTATTGCTCTGATAAATCCCACATCCAACAACTTCTTTAGTTCTTCTTTAACCAATAGTGCTATGTGTGGATGCATCTTTCTAAGCTTTTGTTTGACTGGTTTCACACCTGGATCTAGTGGAAGATGATGCAAGATCAAGTTTGGGTCTAGACCTGGCATGTCTACATATGACCAAGTGAAGTTGCCTCTCTTTTTCTTGAAGACTGGTATAAACTTGGTCTTTTATGGTGGAGTAAGAGATTTAGCAAAGTGAATGATCTTAGGTTGTTCCTTTGTTCCAATGTTAACTGGCTCTGTGGGTTCCACAACAATCTAAGACTTCTCCTGGTGCATGTCATTGGGGAGAGTGTCAAGCCTTCTATTGTTAGGTGCCACAGTTGGGTTTTCACCTTCGGATGCATCCTTTCTTTTTACTATTTTGGGATTTGACACTGCCACAGAATGGTTTTCACCGTCAGATCCAGTTTTTATTTTGATATTTTTACAACTAGAAGGCTTGGCACCCTCTCTAAAATAAGCCACGGTATTAAGTTCAATAGCGAAACCAGCTTTATGATCTCCTTTGGGTAGGTGGTCCCTAAATTCCATATAGTCAATATAAGCATCATCATTTTGTCATGCCCACATTTCCCATGCAGTCACAACACGCAAACACGCACGTCATGTCCACATGTGACATGTGGTCATGATACGAACTATCAAAAATTTTCCCTTACTACTCTGTATTTCTCCCTCGCACGTGTATGCATGTTTGAGTTCGTACTTTTAAGGTGCAACGATAATGTTATTTACGGAATATTTCACACACGAGTGCCTTCACTATGCTGGACTTACTAGTTGCTTGATGATGTTCTCTATGTTTTAACGTTGTTTTTAAAATTTAGTGTTTAAATTACTAGACAATTGGTTGGCCCCTAATGGGTTTTCTTAGTTTATTCATTACTGCCTTGCAATATTTATTACCTCCTCTTTCAAGTTGTTTTGATTAATTTCACGTTCAATTGTTTACTTATTTATTTATTATCTTAAACTAATCTATTAAGATAATTTGTGCCCAATACCCTAATAATTCATTAGGCATTTAATAACTCCGAATTTTTCATAAATTTGTCTTTATAGAGGTAAATATATATATATATATATATATATATATAATAAATTTATTTTTACTTTTGAAAGTGGAATCCACAACTTATTACATCTATTACATCTAAATTTATATATATATATATATATATATATATATATATATATATATATATATATATATATATATATATATATATATATATATATATATATATATATATATATATATATATATATATATATAATTTAATCTTTCTTTTGTAAGCGGATTCCACAACTAATACAACTATTACAATTAAATATATATATATATATATATATAATTAATTTAACTTCCTCTTTTGTAAGTGGATTCCACAAGTAATACAACTATTATTTTTAAATAAAAATATATATATATATATATATATATATATACCTACATACATAAATATATATATAATTGTTTAAATACTATTTAACATTAAACTCCACTCAAGCACCAAGTGCTTATTATAAAACATGTTATAGCCATGGAGGAAGTTAACCCTAATTTTTTTACTGCTATGTTGCAGGGTCATGGAGGCGGTGGCGGTGAAGGAGGTCGCAGGGGAGCGGGGTGTGGAGAGGTGAAATGGAGGTCGCAGAGGGCAGGGTGTGGAATGGTCACAGGCGGCAAACATGGAAGCCGGTGGTGGGATTGGTCAGCGCAGGCAGTGATGGAGGAGGGGCCGCAAGAGGGGGCACTGCGGGGTTCCGCGGGTGGGGTGCGGTTTACAGTCATGGCGGGGGTGTGGGGAGGGGCGGAGCCCCACCCACAACTCACTCTATGGGGAGTGGGTGGGGCTCCGCCCCTCCCCACACCCTCTTGTTTAAAGAAATCAGTGGGGGTTTAAACCCCCACCATATATTATGTAAACATTCGACTATGTAAATATTTAAACTACGAACTCTCTCTGTTCATTTCATTTGCTAATTTCATAATTTTTTATTATAACTAATTAAATATATATATACACATATATGTGTGTGTAGCATAATATCAAATTTTCCAACAAATAGCAATAAATAAATAAATATATATATATATATATATATATATATATATATTTATATATATTTAAATCATAACAAATTTTCATATTCCCTACAACATTTTAGTTTGCAAATTAACGAATTCATTTCGCATTTTCTCCAACATTTTAATTTACAATTTAACAAATTCTTGAGTGAAACAGAAAGCAACTAACCATTTAAACTTGTATTTTTCAACTAATAATTTTAATCTAACAAGTTTACATTTTAACTCAAATAAAAATTAATGATTAAGAGTAAATACAGGGAACTAATAAATCTTCCACTCCAATAACCAAATAAACAGACCTGTAAATCAGTTTAGATTAATTTCCATTGCATACTTAAAGCAAGTTTTAATTTGTTTTCAAAAGGCAAATTAACATCTTTTATAATCCTGTAAATGTAACTTTTTCATTAATTAAAACCAAAAATACATTTAACAACTTTTCTAGATTAAAACTTATTTTCACAACTTACAATTTGATAAACAAGAATAAACAACTATAAGGTTTCACAACTAACAATCACTCTAAGGAAAGAATTGCTATCTTCTCCTAATACAATATTTACAATTTCAGAGGGAGAAATCTCTCCTCTTTAAAGGGAACTTATCCAGGAAGAAACTTAAAGAACCAAACTCTCCTTGCCAGTAAGGATGAGTTACATTTTCCCCAAACAATAAAACTTTCCCATTTCTCTTCCATAAGCTCCAAGAGAAACTTGCATGACAACAAGGAAGAAATACACCAACCAACTAGCTCTCCTCCCTACCATAGACCCGCAAGAGGGTCACCCCTGAGTTAGGGAGATCATCCACACACCCAGGGTAGAATAGACCAAAAACACTTCACAACAATAGAAACAAACAACACACAACACCCATAGTTTTACTCACAATACAAAAACTCAGCTGAGGTGAGTTTAAAGAGGGTAGGGAAGTAGACTCACTCAACTCCAAGGTGCCATTCTTCTCAACATTTTATCACAGCTTTTCTCATGGCCTTAAGCCAACAAAATTAACTTTTCTCATGGCCTTAAGCCAACCAAATAACCAAAATCCCAGGGATATCACAAATAGGCTCTCAAGCCTTAAAGCCCTCTTGGCTCAAAATTACCAACATGCCCTCAAGGCATCCATATCAAGAATGCACTTGAGGAGGTTCACACCTTCCCTTCCCCATACATGATGAGCATTGTCTTCCAACTGGAAGAAGCTCTTTCAAACACCCAACACCAACCCAAAATAACAGAAATAACACATAGCCAACCTTTGCAAATCCGCATTCATCAAACAAGAACAGAACATACATGGGTGAGTAAACTGGCTCACTAACCTTTACAAGCACTATTATGGATGTAGTTGAAGAAGAGCTCCACCCTTAGTCTCCTCCTCCAAGTTTTCCTTCTTCTTACAATAATCCAACCCCCTTACCCTCTCCCTCCTCTCTTCTTTAAAACAAATTCTCTTCCTTTTCCCTTATTCCCAAGTGGCATTAAAAAAACTAAACCCACTCCTTATCCATTATCCCTAGTGGACTTAAAATAATTAACCCCACTCAAGAGGTCCCCCACTATAGCCCTTTTCCAACACATGAAGGAATAAAATATAATAAGTAAAATAGAAATAAAAAGGGAGTGGATGACACACCTCCCTTTTTATGGGGAACTCCTACCAAAAGAGAGGCACAAGAGACAAAGCACTCCATTATTTGGGGGATCATGGAGTCATTCATGACTTGGAAGTGGGTCTGAGTGTGGATTCCACTCATCCCATTATCCCCAAGCTCCCAAATTCGTCACTTAACTTCACTGTGAAGTTAAAGTGACCATATGGAGGTTATCCCAAGGTTATCCTAGTCAAAAGGGTCCCTAGACCCATGGGGTATAACTCAAGGTTGATTTTTACCTAGTTAGGACTCCCAGAGTCAAGTAAAAACATAAGAAGAGGGTCTAAAAAAAATAAACTTAAACAAGACTCATAACAACATTTCTTACAACACATATCACAATACAAGTAATTCAGAGGGTAGACCTAATTCCCTTGACCCCATGCAACATTACAACATTACAACATTTCCACCATACACAGAGTTGATCTTAGTTCCTCGTGGAACTAGATCGACTCACAAGGGATACAACATAGGGTGTGGAATGATCTCCTATATTTGTGGTTTCGTTAGCAATACCTGCACACTCAATCTCAAAGTTAATAACACATAAAGATATCATAGCCGAAGCAATTTAAATACAAGCATACCTAGATATTCTACCATATAATCATACTGAAATCACATTAAAGTTCCATTTCTAATATTATCCATTCATCATTCTCTTAAAAGTAACATCTAACTATCATTGCATGATTTATTTTCTTAAAATTCAATTAGGTTTAATAAACAAAATTCCAGGATCAATAGTCCTTCAACATAAAAGTAATAGCAATAGATTTACAAATAGTCTCATGAATAGAAGTGAAAAAGGTAGGCCTCACATCCTCCCCCCTAAGATTGTACTTCCTCCTGGAAGTCATCAAAGAGGTGAGGGTAAAGTGTCTTCAGTCTCATTGCTTCTTCCCATGTTGCAGTGACCTCATCATACATATCCCACTGGACCCTAACCTGGTCTAGCTCTTGACCTCAAAGGCCCAGCGTCCGATGAGCTAATATGCGTATTGGCTCCAAAGCCAGCTGTCCGTCTACCTCTACCTAAAGAGCACTCCAATCCAATATGTGAGATAAGTTAGAAATATATCGACGTAGAACTGAAACATGAAAAATATTGTGGATACGAGACAGGCTAGGTGGCAAGGATAAATGATAGGCTACAGGTCCTATCCTCTCCAAAATCTCAAAAGGTCCTACAAACTAGAGTGCAAGCTTAGAGCCTTTTCCGTAACGGATTGGACTCTTATGCTGTCGTACTCTCAAGAATACCTTGTCACCCACTAAAAAGCTTCAATCCGTTCTCTTCGCATCGACATACTTTTTCTGTCTATCTTGAGCTTCCTGAAGTCTCTATCTGATCAATGTAACCTACTGTTCCATATCCTAAATTATTTCGGGACCAATGGCAACCGGTCCTCTAACTGATCCCAACTCAAAGGTGTCCTGCAAGGTCTACCGTATAAAGCCTAGTAAGGAGGCATACCCAATGAGCTGTGATGCCCATTGTTGTAGGCAAACTCAACCAGATATAGGTACTCCTCCCATCTAGACTGATGATCCATAACATACATACAAAGCATGTCCTCTAACACCTGATTAACTCTTTCTATCTGGCCGTCGGTCTCAGGATGGTAAGCAGAACTGAAGTTGAGTTGTGTGCCCAACGCCTGATGTAAGGCTCTCCAAAATGATGATGTGAATACGGAGTCTCTATCAGATATGATGCAGTGAGGTACTCCATGTAGTCTAACAATCTGATCTAGAAACACTCTCGCCACCGATGGTGCATTGTATGTTGTACGTACCGGTGAGAAATGCACCACCTTGGTCAACTTGCCAACTGTCACCATGATGGCATCATGGCGTCGCAATGACATAGGTAGACCAACAATAAAGTCCATGGAAATGGTGTCCCACTTCCATTCAAGTATCTCGTGAGGGTACAAAAGTCCCGTTGGATGCTAATGCTCGGCCTTGACCCTCTGACAATCAAGGCATCGAGCAACATACTCTGCAATGTCGTGTCTCATCCCAGCCCAATGATATAACTACCACAAATCTGCATACATCTTCTTCACTCCTAGATGAGCTGCATAGGGTGCTCTATGAGCCTCAGAGAGTATCACTGTACGTAGGTCACCCACACGAGGTACATAGATGCGCTGCCTATGTCTAAGCAATCCATCCGACTCAAGGGAATATCCTATGAATTTGCCCTTCAGGACCCTCTGATTCTAGATTTCCTGTTGCACCTCCAAAAACCACTCATCCTCAGGCAGATGCTGTAGAATACGCCCTCTCAAATCCACCTTTAAAGTTAGAGTCAGGATCTCATGGCACCTTCAACTCAAAGCGTCGGCGACCATGTTCTCCTTTCCTTTGATTTTGTGGACATCAAAGTTTTACTCACATATAAACTCCATCCAACGCCGCTGGCGGGCATTTAAATTAGGCTGACTAAAAATGTACTGTAAGCTATGATGATCTGAATGGAGCTCAAAATGTCAACCTAAGAGAAAGTGTCTCCAACGTACAAGAGCATGAATAACAGCTGCGAGCTCTAAATCGTGAGTAGGGTAGTTTTGTTCATGTGTTTTAAGTTTTCACAATTCATAAGCAATCACTCTACCACCCTACATAAGCACAGCTCCCAATCCCTCTAATGATGCATCTATGCAAACAACAAAATCTTCTACCGGATCAGGAACAACTAATATGGGAACGCTGGTAAGATGTTCCTTCAGGATCCCAAAGGCCTTCTCACACTGCTTAGTCTAAGTGAATCTTTTCCCTTTTTGCTAAAGGGAAGTGATAGGATGTGCTATCCTGGAGAAACCTTCGACAAACCTATGGTAGTAACCAGCTAGTCCCATAAAGCTCCTTACTTCTGTTACATTGGTGGGTGCTGGCCAATCCTGAATTGCTCTGATCTTTGAAGGATCTATGGAGATGCCATCGCCTGATAAAATGTGCCCCAAATACTGCACCTTTGACCTGAAAAAGGCACACTTCACCAGGTTGCCATAAAGCTGATGCTAACGTAAACACTGCAATACCTGACGTAGATGGTCCACATGTTCCTCCTCGGTCTGTGAATAGATCAAAATGTCATCTAGAAAAATGATCACAAACTGAGCTAGGCAAGTGCGGAACACCCCGTTCATGAGACTCATGAACACTGCAGGGGCGTTCGTCAAATCGAAAGGTACCACTATAAATTCATAATGGCCATATCTGGTTCAGAAAGCAGTTTTGTGAATATTTACCTCAATGATTCGTAATTGGTGATACCCAGATTTTAGATCAATTTTTGAAAACACTTTGGCTCCTTGCATTTGGTCAAAGAGATCGTCAATCCTAGGCAGAGGATATCAGTTCCTCACTGTCACTTTGTTCAACTGTCTGTAGTCCATGCATAGCCGAAGAGATCCATCCTTCTTCTTTATGAAGATAACTGGTGTGCCCCATGGTGAAATGCTAGGTCGGATGTGTCCCTTCTCTAATAATTCTTCTAACTGCAGTTTAAGCTCTGTAAGCTCATGTGTTGTCATTCTATAAGGTGCACGAGACACTGGTTCTGCCCCTGGTACCAAATTGATGTGGAAGTCAACTTCCCTACGCGGGGGCATACCCAGTAACTCTGGCAGAAAAACATCAAAAAATTCTCTTAGGATAGGGTGTTCATGTAAGGTAGTCTCAGGTTCATCTTCTGATCTATCACTAACTATGATAGCAAACATCTGACAACCCTTCCGCATGCAGTGCTTAAGTTGCTGAGCAGATATCGTACGAGCAGTCGTGGGCTTCTGTATGCCCACTATCTCGACCGGTGTGTCATGATCATCTATGCAACTAATCGTCCTCTGGTGGCAATCTAGCTTGACTCTATGAGCTGCAAGCCAGTCCATACCCAGAACTACGCTGTAGGATCCTAATGGCATAACCCTAAGATCCCATGTTGTAATGAAAGATCCCAAGGAAATCTCACAATTTCTAACAACGGTATCAACTGACATCCTGGCCCCAGAGGCCAACTCGACCTCCCACCTAATGTCCTGCCTAGAAGCCACCAGCCTGCAACATTCCACTAACGATGTAGACATAAAAGAGTTAGTAGCTCCAGAATCAAATAGGATAGAGATGGGAAAATCTCCAATCATACCTGTTGTCTCTATGACTGAAGCCTGGAAATTAGCCTGGCAGTTTTCAACCACTGCAAACATACGGTGGGATTTACCCATATCACCCATAGTCTGCTCGGATCCTCCTGCACGATGCTATCCCCCTACTGTAAAACCATGTGGGCACTCTCTGGCTAGGTGTCCAGCTTCACCGCAAACATAACAAGGGCCCCTAACCTATACCTGTACAATCTGAGTCCTGCTCGACTGCTGCTGTCCTGTTCTACCAGTAGACCCCTGTGAGCCCCTATACGACTGTTACGGCCTCGCGGGTCCCGCAGGTGGTCCCTGCTATCTCAGATCTCTGCGCGGGCCCTGCTACTACCAACCTATATTATTTTCCCCATGTGACCTCGGCTGTGTTCTAGCTTTCTGTTGCTGCTATGACTGTTGTTGTTGTGGGGGCCTAGGAGGTAATGATACTGAACTAAATCCTCCTCTAGGGGGTGCCTGTGTTGGCCTACGAAAACTCTGTTGATGTTGCTACTATCCCTGAACCTAGAACTGAGGGCAAGAACTCTGCCCTCGTCCCTGAATCTCCTCAGCAATATAAGCCTTCTCGGTAGCATCACTCAAAGTTTGGGGATCTGCCATCCGTACAGGTCCTGCTATACTGTGGTTTAGTCCTCTGATAAACTTATGCACCAGGAGTTTCTCATCATGGAGATACTCTGCATATCTGGATAACTCCATAAACCTACTCTCATACTATGCCACTGAGAGTCCCCACTACTGTAGGTCATGGAACTCGTCTATCCGACGTTGTTTATAATAGTCTGATAGGTATCACGCATTGAAGCACTTAATAAAGGTCTCCCATGAGAGGGTGTCTAAAGAAAAGTGACGCTTGCACTCCTCAGTGCACCACTAAGTAGTTGCTGCATCTCGTAATAAGTGTACTACCACATGGGTCTTCGTATTGCCCGCGTATGGATGCAATGCAAAGCACCTGTCTAAACTAATAAGCCAGGCCTCTGCCTCAGCTCCCTCTATGGTTCCGATGAAAGTAGGAGGGTTCAATCTCAATATGTCCCTGATGGAATCTCCTTTATCTCTGTGCCCCCTGATAGGCTCATCTATATGATAATCATAAAGCCTAGGACCCAATTGCTCTACTCGCACCGTCTCGTCATGCCTGGCATGATGTATGGGGCTCCTACTACGGGCCCTGTCGGCCGAACCAACCTTCTCTGAATCAAGCAACTCGACATAAGGCTCCACATGTGGTACCCCCTATGGCTCTACGCGGGGCTCCACACGTGGCTCGACATGAGACTCAGCTCATGGCTCCATGCGTGGCTCCTCTCGCAGAACATCACGGGGCTCGACATGTGGCTCTATGCGCGGCTCAACAATAGCCGATGGAAGCCTATCTAAGATAGCCTGTAAGGCCTGTAATATCTGTGGTCCCATATCTAGTGAGACTGGTGGTGCCTGCGATACCTGAGGAACTGGTTGTGTCTGTAGAACTGGCTGAACCTATGGAATTGGCTGATCTGGTGGGACTGGTTGATCCGGTCCCACAGCTGAAGAATCAGTGCGCACCTCGGTGGGTGGAGTACGACAGGTCAGTGTTCGCTGAACTCGTCTAGGAGGCATCCTTTAAAATGAGGTAATCGCCAGTCAGTTTGATCGCGGAAGTGATAATGTGCACAAACAAGCCCAGTGTTTAAAACAACTTGGGCTCTGATACCAAATGTCATGCCCACATTTCCCATGCAGTCACAACACGCAAACATGCGTGTCATGTCCACATGCGACATGTGGTCATGATAGGAACTATCAAAAAGTTTCCCTTACTACTCTGTATTTCTCCCTCGCATGCGTATGCATGTTTGAGTTTGTACTTTTAAGGTGTAACGATAATGTTGTTTACAGAATATTTCACACACGAGTACCTTCACTATGCTGGACTTACTAGTTGCTTGATGATGTTCTCTACATTTTAACGTTGTTTTTAAAATTCAACGTTTAAATTACTAGACAATTGGTTGGCCCCTAATGGGTTTTCTCAGTTTATTCATTACTGCCTTACAATATTTATTACTTCCTCTTTCAAGTTGTTTTGATTAATTTCACGTTCAATTGTTTACTTATTTATTTATTATCTTAAATCAATCTATTAAGATAATTTGTGCCCAATACCCTAATAATTCATTAGGCATTTAATAACTCCAAATTTTTTATAAATATGTCTTTATAGATATATATATATATAATAAATTTAATTTTTCTTTTGAAAGTGGAATCCACAACTTATTACATCTAAATTTATATATATATATAATTTAATCTTTCTTTTGTAAGTGGATTCCACAACTAATACAACTATTACAATTAAATATATATATATATAATTAATTTAACTTCCTCTTTTGTAAGTGGATTCCACAAGTAATACAACTATTATTTTTAAATAAATATATATATATACTTATATAGATATATATATATATATATATAAACTTATATATATATATACCTACATACATAAATATATATAATTGTTTAAATACTATTTAACATTAAACTCCACTCAAGCACCAAGTGCTTGTTATAAAACATGTTATAGCCATGGAGGAAGTTAACCCTATTTTTTTTATTGCTGTGTTGCAGGGTCATGGAGGCGGTGACGGTGAAGGAGGTCACAGGGGAGTGGGGTGTGGAGAGGCGAAATGGAGGTGGTGGTGTGGAGGTCGCAGAGGGCAGGGTGTGGAACGGTCACGGGCGGCGAACATGGAAGACGACGGCGGGATTGGTCGGCGCAGGCAACGATGGAGGATGGGCTGCAGGATGCGGCACTGCGGGGTTCCGCGGGTGGGGTACGGTTTACAATCACGGCAGGGGTGTGGGGAGGGGCGGAGCCCCACCCACAACCCACATGGAGTGGGTTGTGGGTGGGGCTCCGCCCCTCCCCACACCCTCTTGTTTAAAGAAATCGGTGGGGGTTTAAACCCCTACCATATATTATGTAAACATTTAAACTGTGAACTCTCTCTGTTCATTTCATTTGCTAATTTCGTAATTTTTGATTATAACTAATTATATATATATATATATATATATATATATATATATATATATATATATATATATATATATATATATATATATATATATATATATATATATATATATATATATATATATATATATATATATATATATATATATCAGTGTAGCAAATTTTCACAATTTCATTTAAATTAAAACTAATTATATATATATATATATACAAGTGTAGCAAATTCTCACAATTTCATTTACGGATAAATAAATAAAAACATATATATATGTATATATATAAATATATATATATACACACATATGTGTGTGTGTAGCATAATATCAAATTTTCCAACAAATAGCAATAAATATATATATATATTTAAATCATAACGAATTTTCATATTCCCTACAACATTTTAGTCTGCGAATTAACGAATTCATTTCACATTTTCTCCAACATTTTAATTTACAATTTAACAAATTCTTGAGTAAAATAGAAAGCAACTAACCATTTAAACCTGTATTTTTCATCTAATAATTTTAATCTAACAAGTTTACATTTTAACTCATAAAAATTAATGATTAAGAGTAAATACAGGGAACTAATAAATCTTCCACTCCAATAACCAAATAAACAGACCTATAAATCGGTTTAGATTAATTTCCATTGCATACTTAAATCAAGTTTTAATTTGTTTTCAAAAGGCAAATTAACATCTTTTATAATCTTGTAAATGTAACTTTTTCATTAAATAAAACCAGAAATAAATTTAACAACTTGTCTAGATCAAAACTTACTTTCACAACTTACAATTTGATAAACAAGAATAAACAACTGTAAGGTTTCACAACTCACAATCACTCTAAGGAAAGAATTGCTATCTTCTCCTAATACAATATTTACAATTTCAGAGGGAGAAATCTCTCCTCTTTAAAAGGAACTTATCTAGGAAGAAACTTAAAGAACCAAACTCTCCTTGCCAGTAAGGATGAGTTACATTTTCCCCAAACAATAAAACTTTCCCATTTCTCTTCCATAAGCTCTAAGAGAAACTTGCATGACAACAAGGAAGAAATACACCAACCAACTAGCTCTCCTCCCTACCATAGACCCGCAAGAGGATCACCCCCGAGCTAGGGAGATCATCCACACACCCAGGGTAGAATAGACCAAAAACACTTCACAACAATAGAAACAAACAACACACAACACCCATAGGTTTACTCACAATACAAAAATGCAGTTGAAGTGAGTTTAAAGAGGGTAGGGAAGTAGACTCACTCAACTCCAAGGTGTCATTCTTCTCAACATTTTATCACAGCTTTTCTCATGGCCTCAAGCTAACAAAATTAACTTTTCTCATGGCCTCAAGCCAACCAAATAACCAAAATCCCAGGGATATCACAAATAGGCTCTCAAGCCTTAAAGCCCTCTTGGCTCAAAATTACTAACATGCCTTCAAGGCATCCATATACCAAGAACAAGAATGCACCCGAGGAGGTTAACACCTTCCCTTCCCCATACATGATGAGCATTGTCTTCCAACTGGAAGAAGCTCTTTCAAACACCCAACACCAACCCAAAATAACAGAAATAACACATAGCCAACCTTTGCAAATCCACATTCATCAAACAAGAACATAACATACATGGGTGAGTAAACTGGTTCACTAACCTTTACAAGACCTATTATGGATGTAGTTGAAGAAGAGCTCCACCCTTAGTCTCCTCCTCCAAGTTCTCCTTCTTCCCACAATAATTCAACCCCCTTACCCTCTCCCTCCTCTCTTCTTTAAAACAAATTCCCTCCCTTTTCCCTTATTCCCAAGTGGCATTAAAAAAACTAAACCCACTCCTTATCCATTATCCCTAGTGGACTTAAAACAATTAACCCCACTCAAGAGGTCCCCCACTATAGCCCTTTTCCAACACATGGAGGAATAAAATATAATAAATAAAAGAGAAATAAAAAGGGAGTGGATGACACACCACCCTTTTTATGGGAAACTCCTACCAAAAGAGAGGCACAAAGAGACAAAGCACTCCATTATTTGGGGGATCATGGAGTCATTCATTACTTGGAAGTGGGTTTGAGTGTGGATTCCACTCATCCCATTATCCCCAAGCTCCCAAATTCATCACTTAACTTCACTGTGAAGTTAAAGTGACCATATGGAGGTTCTCCCAAGGTTATCCTAGTCTAAAGGGTCCCTAGACCCATGGGGTATTGTTAGTCATGATGTTAGTCACAAACAAGCATAGAATAAAAGTACATATTAACCTTTATTCATCTTGAAAGATATGATGAATTCAGAGAATTCATAATCCCAAGTCTCTGGTGATTAGGTCTTAATCGTCTAACGTTACTCAGAGGTTGATGTGCGTTGTTGTTTCCATTTTGGGGCCTTACGTGGAGTTCATCATCATGACATTGTTTCTGCAAAGATTCTTCATAGAGAGGTCATTTTATACAGTTGTTTGATCAAATGATACAGTTATACTCAAATATTTGCATAATATTTTTAATTATACATGCTTTAGCTTCAAATATGCTAAATATTTTCAATTATCTACGAGATGTCCACATATTTGCATTATTTGCTTGAGGTTATCAATTATTTGCAATTATGATGGTGAAATGCTCTAAAATTTAAAGAAAATTGAAAGAAATGCTTCAAATTAATATTGAACCTTTAGCTATTGAACCACATGTACATTAGATACAGTCATGAAGAGAAGAAAACCAAACCATATGTTCACTAGGACATTCCACAGCTAGATACAGTTGATGCTAACTTCAAAGGAATTGTATGAAAACAACATATGCAAGTAGACATGCACTCCAACGGACGCAGCAAATCACAACATATATCTAGAATTCACACACTAATTACTCAAGATTTACTATGAATTGTAATCAAACAATTCTTCTCATTCATTAAGTATGCAAAGATATAGATGTATACAAAAAGCTTTAAAATGAGCCCTGAATATTTCAGCAGATGGATTTCAATTAAGTTTTGAATATTTGAAATGAGGCATTCCTACACCTTTTATAGAACAAGGTGAGGAATCCGTTACAAAAGATCTACGATCTTGATTTATCTATGAATATCTATGGTCAGTATCTCATTTGACTTTGTCAACATTATCAAGTGGCACAAGTTGCCAGCTGGCAACCATTTGGAGTACATATTTTCATAAGTAACTGATGCTTATATTTCTTTTATGATGTATGCTTATCATGCTCCTTGTCATCATCATCACCTTCGCCACTCTCGCTCTCTTCATCATCATCATGATGGTCTTCTTTGATATGGACCTGCATAGTTGTCCTGATATTTTCATACAGTTGTACTATTCTCTCTATTTCCCCACCATCCTAAGTTTTTGCTTTGATGGCGACGTGCTTATGCATTTGATATTTGCCTCAGAGATTTTCTAATTTACTTCTCCCACTACTGGATGTCTCATGATAATTTTCCATCTTGACCCTGAGCCTCATAATTTTGTCCATGGTTTCCTCTGTTAGATTGTTTAGGGGGTCATCAGTTACCTGTTGGAAGTTATCATGTATAGCTTTTATTGCAAACTCCTCATCTTGATTCTCTATCTTCCCTTCCACCTTCCCTTCCAGCACTTCTAAAAGTTCAGCTTCATACGCCATCATATAATGTAGCTTTATGCTGATGTCTCTTAATTTAGTGTTGCATCTTTTAAGTACCTCACACTCAAATTTGGTATCTTTATACCATATGTCAACCAATAGTGCATTATTATTATTTAGCACTTGATTGCTTATTAGGACTTGAGGGTCAGTTCTCCTTATTTCTTCCAAGATGACCAAAATTTTCTCCAGCTAGAAAGACCTTTTCCCAATCTCCATCTGCAATCTGTCAACTTTCCCCCTGGAGACACTTAAAGAATTCCATCTTTTTAAAGAAGCTTTTACCACTTCTTCCGCTTCATCAAATGTGGATAACATCCACTTTCTCATTATAGATGACTCATGCTTCATGAGATCTATTTTATTTACTTCTCCCTGAGAAATAGGAGTCAATGGGACTGCATGATCAGTTGATGTATCATCAGCATTAATTAACCCTTTTATGTATGCATGCAGCTGAGCAATGTGTTCTTTATGCTACTTATTCTTTTCTTTCTCTTTCTTAATTCTTTGAGTTAAGGAATCAATGATATTCTTACCCTCCTGACCCTCGTGGTCTTCATTTACAAATCCTAAGTAACTGTATTAATCTGGAATTCTTCCAAAGTAATATTACCTTTCTCTTTATCTACAGTAGGAATTGCAACCTGTGCAGTCCTTCTTCCAGTTGTTGGGTCTCTCTTAATGGCCGAAGTCATTCTAGCCTTCCTCTTTGGTTTTATTAGATTCTCTGAAAACAAAGTGGATACATCAAATTCTTGAATCTCAAAACCAACCTCTGTGTTGACTTCCTTCTCCAACCACCGAGGTACCCGATCATCTTTCTCAGCATCATCATGATGTTTACCTTGATCTCCTATATCTGTCAGCATATGTGATAGAGAAGGTGATTTCCTCATTTCTTCTTCATGATGCTCACTCTGGGGGTGATCCTGGGGTATATCCTCCTGCTGAGGAATTTCCTTTTTTAGAGGAGCATCATCCTGAGGTGGAGGATCTTGTGATGTGTCGATATGATGATCATGATCCTTCTCCTTTATTACTTCATCCACTTTTGAATTTTCCTCCTATTGAGGCATATTTATAGCTGTGGATACTATGGAGTCCCCCTTAGGTGCTGGTGTTTGTTCTGAAACCACTATTTGTTCTGCACCTGCACTACTTACTTCCTGAACCTTAGAAGCAAGATCTTTTAAAACATCCTTCTCATCAGCCTTCTTTTCCCGAACCTCTATTATAACAGGCTTCGCTGATATATCCTGCTAGTGTTGTTGGCTTATTTCTAAAGCCTAGCCCTCTGGTCCTGCCATCTTCACTTCTTCTATATATTCTCCTTTATTAGGTGTACCTACTAGATGTTCAGGACTTACATCCTGTCTATATGTCAAGTCCACTATTGCAGGACTTGTCACCTGTGCAACTAATGTGTCCAGCCCTATTTCTTGAGCTATCCTCTCTTGACTCTTTTCTACTTCAGCTTCCACTTGCTTCCTCTCCTCCAATATTATTTGAACTAATGGAGTCCCATGAGGAGTCATTTGCGTACCTATAGCAAGGGTTTCCATCTTTTGTGAAGCTACTTCCTTCACAACCTCATCATCAGATAGGTTAATTGTTTCCTCTAATGAGATATTGCCTCCTTCGAATATATTGGAGGCTTCTTTTCTTTGCTCCTCTGCTTGTTCAGCCTTGACCTTCACAATGGTAGGAAGTGGAACATTATGTTGAAATTCTTTATGAAGAACTTCACTACCTACCCCTCTCAACATTACAAGGGATTGCTTTATCTCACCCCTCATTGAGGTTCTGGGTTTCTTAGGTGTGGTAGCTACCACCACCTGTGAGGCTTTTCTCTACCTTTTGAACAGTAACGGGGCCTCCTCTTCTTCAAACTCCTCCTCCATAAGAATATCTTCTTCTACTAGTTTTCATGAGGATTGACCCTCTTCTTGGGTCTTAGTAACTATTGCCCCTGCTGGCTAATGTTTCTTAGACTTTTGTTTACCTGTCCATGGAGGTGATGCTGATCCTGATCCTGATGATGCTGCATCCTTAGCTGGAAACACTACCCTTTCAATAATCATCCCCTTGGGTTCATTATCAATTTTCTTACCCCTACAGGGTCTTTTACTTTGTTGTTGTTGTGGAGGCAGTCTGTCTCCTTTGGACTTCCTCTTTTCAGTTATAAAATCATCATATTCCTCATCAAGAATATCCTGTCCTTTCTTCTTATTATCCACAGTAATGGCAATACCTTTCTTCTTCAATGCCTCAATTTGTTCATCAACCCAAGCTTGGGTTAGCTGTAAGGTCCTGGAAATGAAAGGATCCAAAGATATATCCTCCTGTATGGTCAAGTTAGGTGCGGATATTGTATCATTATATATTTTCTTTTCTTCATACTCATTTGCCATTAACCTGCCATCATCCTTTTTCAACTGTGAAGGTATGGGGATGCAGTCAAAGGTTTTGATTTGGTTCAATGTCAACCTTTGGTATATTCTTCTTCTGGCTTCTGCTTCATCTTCACAATCTGCCTAGAAGTCTTCTAGGTGCCTCTGATGAATAGGTTTCCCTATTATTTTCTGTACCCTCCCATAAGGATCATATGGCCTTATCAGTGGGAATGGCTGCAACTGCATTTTATTCAAACTAACCATCACCTTCTTGATACTTTCTGAATCTGGGCACATGTACTAGCCAATGGTTACTGGAAACAAAATTGGTTGAATTTTCTGAGCATCCTTGTATGTTTTCAGTATTGTGGAGCTCTACCTTATAAATTCCATTAATACCACTGCATCAGTGGGGAATCTTGGCAGCATGAGGGGATGTCCTTCAAAACCCTCAATTCTCATGTAAGAAAATGTAGCAAATTGAATATACCAAGCTCCATGCCTGTAGATTATTTCTTGAGCCTCCATGCTCAATCTCTTTGTCTTGTCCTCCTCCATGCTCCTCACCAGATGCATAGAGAATGCATCATTTACCAATTTGTAATCATGGAGGAAATTAACTCTCTACAACTGGGGATGATAATCCCAAATGTGCATAGCATTGATTGTGCCTATCACCTTGCCATCTGTAACTAGTGCATCAAATGTGCCTTTATAAGCACAGGAGTAAACAATGTAGGATGTCATGTAAAAAGAATAATTTGAACCTCCCAGGTTCATCAGCTACTCATGTAGAGCATCACTTATCAATTGGCCCCATAGTGGTTTGGTGTTTGCATATATGCACATCATGATGACACCGTACATCCAATCTTTAAAACTACCAGCATCAGGCTGGCCTGTCACCCTGCTAAGCAATGCAATCATGTACTAATATTCTTCATCAAAATCATACTTGTACAAGTGCACAGGAAGCTTAGCAGCTGCAGAATATGTGTTATTCTTGGCCCTCCACTGATACATGGTCTTTCTTGCCTTCTTCTTGTTGTTTTCATATTCAATCTCAGATTTCTTCAAATCTATGCTGTTAACCTTCCTGCCCAATGGTAATCCAAATGTCTTGGAAAGACCCTTGATAGACAAGTCTGCATATATTCTTCCATGCTTTACCACCTGTCTTGTTTCTGGATTATAGTTCTATGCACACTCACTAACCAGCTCTGGGGACTCCATGGAGTACGAAAAACTAGCCGCATTCCACATTCCGGACACGAACACTGCATCCAGTAAGGTGCTTCTGTTCTTTTCATCATTCATCTTGGCAGACCAGGCCTCCAAATCAGTACTTCCCTGATGTGTATCTGTTATGGCACCATATTTGAATAGGATTCCTCTAGGAGATGTGAACATGGGCTTACTGAATTCAGCCTCACACTTAGCTAACCTCTTGTCAGCCATGGATATCTACAATTAACAAGACTTGTCTTACAATGATGTTCACAAGCATGCACATAACATTTTATCTTTACTAACATCATGCATATTGTACTTATTCAGCATTTACTTATCATGGGATGCATAAACTAGAACCTACAATCATCATACCTAATTATGCAGAAGTAACAGGATGAGGGTTTCAATTACTTACCTAGTTATGCAGATCCCCTTTGATTATACCAACGATTTTCTAAGAATGCTTGTAATCCTGATGATAATCTTGCGCTTCTTCCTACCTGTAGGCTCTGTTCGTACAAGTATCGCCTGTATGAGGGTTTGGAAGCTAGTGCTGTGTAAAAATGATTTTTTCACAAGGTAAGTGTGAAAATGATGATGAATTTACCTTTTAACCTTGCAATTAGGGTGAAATTAGGGCAAAGCCTGACGGATTAGATTTCATTCGTTGATCTTTTCACGGAAACTTAGGATTTCGCCAGGTGTTTGATCGGGTTTTGTGGTCGGCGGGAACTACCTACCACCTCTGCGCACATTAAATGTCAATGGCGGCAATGGGAGTAGGGTGATATCCATATGACAGGATATATTCAAAAATATGGTAGTTTGGATATCGAGTGATATTTTTTAATATCACCCCAAGTGCAATGTGATCATCCTCTTCGAGAGGAAAAACTATCTTCAACAAGATCGGGCAATGAACTCACCCTTAGGTCGTACTTTATACGTCAGGAGGTATTTCAATATATCAGGTGATGTTATAAAGAATGATGATGATCCGATAAACTATACGTCTCTCTTTCACAATATCGGGGTGACGTCATCTAGATATTTACTCATTATATCACTAAGGCATAATGACGTCACCGTCATGTTATGCGAGAAGGATCATGTTTTAAGAAATATGCCCCCGAGAGGTAAAAATGATGATTATGTCATCATCATGTTTGTCACTTTGTTTATCGGATTTGAATGACATCATCAAGATAATGGCTTAGGGGGATATTTCACGGTAGGAGGATATTGAGAAATATCGGGTTATATTAAGAAATATGACTCTCGCGAAATACATTAGGCTGCTTGACGGGTAAAGGTCACTATCACCTAAAATTGATGTCCAGACATTTGGACCGCATGATTTATCAGGTGATAAATTAGATCAGGGTGATATTTTGAAAGATGACTGATATTAAGAAATATGATCCTCCCCTAAGAATATCAGGTTTGACTAGGATTTTGACCATTCATAACTTTCACACCTTAATGAATATCAAGGTGATGCAAAAGGCAAACCTGCACGAAATTTGGTGCTCTTTCTAAATATGAGGTTACTAGAATGAAATATGAAATTTTGATAAACTGACCTCATGATGATGACTTACCCAGCCTCTCCATGCATGATTACCTGCATGACTTACTTTTACCGGACCGCCAGAAAACACAAAACAAGCCAAGCCAAAAAAAAGTTGCGTCCCTGTTTTGTCAATTCAAAATGGGGCATGTTGTGTAACCACACAACTTGCCACCAAAGAAAACAAACAAATTCTAATGATTCAAGTGATGTGATCACATTCATCCATATTATTCTAATTCTTTCTAAGCATAAGCATCATGATCTTATGAATGATAAAAGTTCATCATGGTAACAATGCTAACAAAGGATCATGTGTGTAAATGATTAATTATCCTCACCTTGAAAGTAAGTTGAAAACATAAGTAACTAGTGTTAAACTACATAGTTGGAGATCATCCCTCATAGCCAACCTAGATAGAGCCTTGCTGCCAGCAGGCATTCATAGCCCTGACAAGATTATCTATACAATCCCCCTAAGTAGAGCCCCACTACCAGTAGGCGTTCATAGCCTCGGTAGAGTTACTTAGATGGCCTAATTTTATTTATTTTTATGATTTTCTCTTAAAATTTGTATCTGATATCATCATGTCAGCTCATTTATACAAGGTATAGTCACTTGCAGCTTTAGGTTGGAGATTGTATTGGTAGCAAAGGAGTCCCTTTAGATTTTTCACTTAACACCTATACTCATGTGTTCAACAAACCCAAGGCTATTAGGTGCTTCATTGTGATTGATTCACTTTGATCAAGAAAAGGCACCCTGATGAAAGGATATCACAGACCTGATCATGAATACTTCTTAGAATGAATCATAACCTATGTCTAAATTTGGTCTCATCACTTGAATCCTAACAATTTAGTTATTTTCTAGGATGATAAGTTTCCTCATCTTGACTAGCCAAAATGAAACTCAACAAACAAACAAACAAAACAACAAAAACACAACTATATAAGCAACTATACAAATGTATATTATGATACACATGACTGTCATGAAGTCACTTAGGCTTGGAAATAATGTTTGAGGAATGGTACATTGACTAGCAATGGGACATCCTCACCTGTCAGTTTCTTAAGCCTATAAGTGCTGTCTCCTAATATCTCAGAAATTTGAAAGGGACCTATCCATAATTTGTCAAATTTGCCATGGTCTCCTTTCCTCTCATGGGCTTTATCCCACATCAGGACTAAATCAGATATTCTGAAGGCTTTGACTTTGGCTCTCTTGTCAAACCAGCGTTTGACAACAACCTGATGTTTTGCAAATTGGTCAATTGCTTGACTTCTCTTCTCTTCCAGGTGCATTAGCTGAAGGAACCTGACTTCTTGTCTATTGTCTATGCCTAGGTACTCTTGGGCAAACTGCAAAGTAGGAATTTTCAAGTTAACAGGGAGAATAGGATCCACCCCATATACCAATTGGAAGGTTGAGTTTCCTAATGCAGTTTTCATTCTAGTTTTGTCTACCCATAAGGCATATTTCATAAATGAGTTCCATTCCCTAGGGTTCTTCTCTATTAATTTTCTTATGATATTTAACAAATTTTTGTTGGTGGATTCTGCTAATCCATTCCCTTGGGGATAATAGTTGGATGAAAACTTGAGTATGATCCCATGATCAAAAGCCCAACTTGACAATTTGGTTGAAGTGAAAGCAGAACCATTATCACTTACTAGAGCATAAGGGGTTCCATACCTGGTAACAATGTTGCTTTCCAAAAATTTAATAACATCATCTACAGTACAAGCCTTGATGCTGATAGCTTCAGTCCATCTGGTACAATAATCAGTAATTGTTAAGACATACCTATGGCCTAAGGATGATGGAGGATTGATTGGTCCTATGAAGTCCATGACCCATTGTGCAAATGGGCGTTCTTCCATCACTGGCTGTAAGGGTTGTGCAGCATATTTCTCTCTGTTGGCAACAACCTGGCATACATGACAATATTTAACATGTTCAGCTGTATCTTTAAAGACTGTAGGCCAGTATTATCCTGCTCTGAGGATTGCATGTGTTGTGGCTAGGGGTGATCCATGTGTTGTTCCAAACTTGTCATGTAGTTCTGATATAACCTTATTTGCTTCAGGCTTTTCTAAGCATCTCAGGTATATTCCTTCATAATTCTTCTTGAACAGGGTTCCTCCCTTCATCATATTTTTGTGACCTTATCTTCAAGGCTCTTCTCTGTGAAGCTTACAACCTTGGAGGACATCTTCCAGTGATCAGGATGTGCCTGATATCTAAATACCACTCTTTATTGTCCTTAGCATTAATAACATACTGCTGACTTGTGATGTTTGGATCAATTTCAGATATCATTTGACTCAAGGCATGTCCCCTTACCAATTTCATTGGTGTAATCTCCATGTCATACTCTTGTAATACAGTAATCCACTTGGCTCTTTTTTCACTAGGCTCACTTTGCATTAGCAGCATCTTCACTGCTGCATCAGGCACTACTGCAATCACCTTGCTTCTTAGTATATAATGCCTGAATTTCTTAACTACCCTGACCAATGCAAGTGCCTGCCTTTCAACATCCACATATCTCAATTCAGCATCCTTGAAGGGACAGCTCATGAAAGCAATTGGTTTCTCTTCTTTCTCTTCATTCCTTTGTGTTAACACTACTGCAGACGTATGTTCTGAAACAAATGAATAAATGTAGAAGTCCTTTATGTAATCTGGACTGATAAGGACATAAGCATCTGATATGGCTTTCTTTATGTCCTCAAAAGTAGCTTTGGCCTCTACTATCCACTCAATCTTGGCATCTTTCTTCAGCATAGCATTTAGTGGTCTAACTATTTCTACAAAGCCAGTGATGAATTTTCTTACAAAGTTAATCTTACCAAAGTAAGACTTAAGTTCTCTCTTGCTTCCGAGAAGTTGTAATTTCATGATAGACTCCACTCTGGCAGGATCAATGAGGATTCCATCCTCGGTTATCAAATGGCCTAATAATTTGCCTGTTGTTACCCCAAATATGCATTTCTTGGGGTTCAAGGATATTCCATACTCTTCACATTTCTTCAGCACACTTCTGAGATCTGCTACATCATTCCCTCTTTCTTTGGAGAATACTGTAAAGTCATCCATGTATATGACTATACACTTTCCTATTAAGCCTTTGAAGGCTATGTCCATTGCTCGCTGGAATGTAGCTCTAGCATTTATCAGTCCAAATGGCATACGTCTATATGCAAATATCCCCCACTTGGTGTTGAAGGCAGTCTTCAGCCTGTCAATCTTATCAACCATCACTTGGTTGTACCCTGAGAAACCATCCAGGAAGGACATCATTTGGCTCCATTAACAATCTGCAGGACTTCATCTAATGAGGGTAAAGCATAATTATCCTTCTCTGATGCTCTATTCAGGTTCCTGAAGTCTACACATAGTCTGATGTCTTCATTCTTCTTTCTCACTGGCACTAGATTAGTCACCCAAGTGGAGTGCCTCACAGGAAATATTATCCTGGCATTTAACAGCTTCTTGACTTCTTCAAAAATTATTGGTTCAAGCAAAGCATTGACTGGCCTTTGCTTCTGTCTGAAAGGTTTAGCATCTGGCTTGAGAGGTATAGTGTGAGTTATGACTGATGTGTCATATGTCTTTAGCTCATCATAAGTCCATGCAATTACATGGATGTAATCCTTAAGGGCCTGAGTTATTCCTTTTAATTCTTCTAGTGTGCAAACTTTACCTATCAGGACATTCTTCTTGTCTTCATTTTGTCCAATATTCACTTGTGAATATTGACCTCCATCAGCTTTGGGGAGTTCCTTCTATTTCAGCATATTATCCAAATCAAAGGCTCTTTCTAATTCAATCATACCTTTGGGAATCCTATTGCTAGGCAACTCTAATATTTCATCTTCTTCCCAAACTTGATCTTCCATACTATTCTCATCTATGATCTAAGCATCAAATATATCTCTGTTAGAGATGAAATCAAGGATGTGTTGATCATCATCAAAGACCTGGAGAATAGTAACATTATCAGGTACTGATGGTATTGATACCAATTCTACTGAAAATCTTTTTAGACCTGATATAGATAATGGCTCTAGTGTACTGGCAGCCTGGGCAAGTGCATCTGCCCTATGGTTCTGTTCTCTAGGAACGTGGGTGATATTAAATGCATCAAAGTCTTCAATCAAATCCCACACTCTGTGTCTATAATTTGACAATCTTTTATAGTTGCAAGAGTAGATTCCTCTTACCTATCTGACAACTAATTCTGAGTCTCCAAAGACATGCAGAATTTTTACCTTCTTCTTGAGAGCAAACAGTATCCCATGAATCAAAGCTTCATACTCTGTCACATTATTAGTGCAGGGGAACTGTAGTCTGTATGCAGCTAAGTAAGACTTTCCTAATGGGTCAACAAGATCAATCCCTAATCCAGCTCCTTGTTTGGACTTGGACCCATCAAATCTTAGGATCCAGGGTTTATCTTCAGCATGAGGTTCAGCTAAACCTTCTCTTTTCTTTACATCTCTGGCAGCTGCCCCACCTGATATCCATTTTAACTTAGGAATTTCAGCTTCCTCAGACTTCATCTTTTCTTTCTCCTGGGGAGCTGATTTTTCTTCTTGTTTTTCATCATTAGGAGGATGATCTTTTGGATCATGCTCTGTATGTCTCTTTAAAATATGTAGGCACAGTGAACAGGTAGTCTCTAAGTGAGGTGCCTCATGTAGCCTACACCATCCTTCAGTTAGTGCATCCTATGGATGTTTCTTTTGTTTTATCTTCTTCTTAATTTCTCCTGATAAAAACCCTTCAAATCTGGTCAGGTTACTACTTCTGTCTTCATCAGACAGTTCATAGTCTGGCTCTACCAGACAATCACTTCCAGGGGTGATTTGCTCTCTCTTCTTAGCATTTATCTAGTCGTACACCAAGATTTTTTCTTTTCTCTGTATATGATCTTCATCATGATCCATCACCTTTTCTGTGGTTCCTGCAAAAGACAAACAAGAGTCAGTATCATCATCATCAGATGTAGAACTTACCTCAGAATATGATGATAACGCCCCACTACATGTCTGTTCCAGCTCCATCATATCTAGGCATGTTTCACAAGTTTTCTCTGAATGTACTTCATCATGTAATCTGCACCAACCATCAATCAGAATGTCATGAACAGGTATATTTAACAACTGGCAACATTTTAGCTGTTTGGACAGATGTATCTCAAAGTTTCAGAAGCGATCTATTTCATTCTTGTTCTCAAAATTACTATCAGGTTCTACAACTAGTATGTCTTCCTGATGATCATCATCATGATGATGATGAAAGTCAAGCATCAGGATTTCTTCTATCCTGATAGTCTGCGGTCTAATGGCATAAACTATGGGCTCAATATCGACGTACATGATCTTGTTTGTTTTGTTGTACTCGGTGATCATGTGCTTCATTCTAGGCTCTGCATCTATTCTTATTTGGTTAGGTATACCCTTCCAAGGTAACCACATGTGACTGAAGTTAGTAGACATATATCCATTCAAAGTCTTTGACCAGTCTCTGCTAAGTAGCATCTCATATGTATCAGGTATGTCAACTACCTGGATATCAATATAATATTGGATCCTGGGATCAGATGCTAACTACATATGTATATGAGTCAATTCTCCTATTACACTTACTTCTATCTTATCTAGCTGTGTCACCTTTTTTAAGGATTTAGCAGGATGTAGTCCTAAAGCATTGCATATAGATAAGGGCATCACATTTGTAGATGCACCTGAATCCACTAAACAGTTGTGTAAATTCTTTCCAAACATCCTTATGGTGAGGAGAAAGGGTGGTGACTCACTCCTATCTAGGTATAATGTCATATGTGAGGTTTCTACAGCTTGGACAGTAGCTGGCACTTTATGTTTGATATTACTATCTCTAGCAGCATGATCTTTACTACTAGACTGACCTAGGGAATGATTATCCTCTTTAGGAGCAGGATCATCTAGTGATTTCATGAAAGCCTTCTTAATTGCAGGAGTTTTCAACAATTCTGACAGAGACAGGCTGATCTTTATCTTTTTCATCTCATCTGCCAAGTATGTAACAAGTTTATCAGACTCATGAGGTAGGCCAACAACCTTTGATGCTGTATTTTGAGGTGACAGATATTGGGCGTATACCTTTGGAAATCTCAGATTGTTACTTTCCTTGGGATCAGGAGGTGTGTTGAAGTTATTTGGAGGTAAAGAAGATGTCAATGGACGAGTAGGTCTATTGGAGCTACTTCTCAAATTATAGTTATGCTTACCTTGATAATGATGTTGGTAAGCATGCACCTCCTCATGTTCAGTGGAAGGCTCATTTTCATCCTCAAAGGGGAAAACATAGTTTCACTCAAAAGCCATGGCAGATTCTTCACATGCTTGTGAACAATGCTGGTGGGAAGACACAGTATGCTGGTGGGAAGACTCAGTCTGCTGATGATGCTGATCAGTATAGCTCTCCAATACAAATGTAGAGTCATATCCACAAGGGACGATTTCATTTCCTTCCACCTGAGGTGGATTTCCAGAAGTATTAGATACTTATGTTTGGAAAATGCTAGCAGCAATTTGAAATTGTGGACAATCTAGCTCTACATGAGCATTTGTATTGTGGATCCTGCACCAATTGGTGAGGGCTGCCTCAACAAGATTGACTCTAGTAGTCTGTTTGGTTTCACCAAGCGATTGATTATCTAAGGGTGATGGTAGTGAGCCATTATTTGGCCTAGAGTTCCATACTCTAGGCTGTCTCTGAGGATTATTGCTATTTCCACTGCTATTATTGAAATTGTTGTTGTACCCCCTGTCAGGATAATTTGGTATGTCATTGGAATAACCTCTGTTTTGATTAGGCTGAGAATAGAAATTCTGATTTCTCAGATGAGTGACCTCTATAGTGAGTTTTCTTAGCTAAGAAGAGTTTTCTTTGATTTCTTCCTTCTCCTCTTGAGCTTTGGCTACTACATTCTTAGTTTGAGGCTTGAAGAAAGAGGATCCCGTATTATTGTTGGATAGATCAGCACCCTGAGGTGTCTGAGTTTGTGCAGGATATTGTGGTGTCTGGCCATTCCCATTAGGAGGTGGAATGATACTTAATGGAGGTACTTGTAAAGGTGCAGGCATGACTGCTAGAGGTATCATTGCTCCATTAGGATATTGTTGTGTTGGATATTGCTGAGCCAGATATGCAGGGTATTGTGGAGGATAAGTTGGATACATGCCAGGCAATGTAGGGAATGCTATGGTTGGTGTTGGAGCAGGGACTAACTGCTGATTCACCTTGATAGCTTTTTGAAAAGCTCCTGTCAAGGTAGTGATTTCAGGATGTGTTCTCCTGATGAACATGGAAGTCAATGGATCTAGAGCTGAGTAATAGATACTCCTAGCAGCAGCATCTGTTACTACATATGGGGCAACTAGCTTGGATAGCATTTTCTGAAACCTAGCATTGAAGTTGGCAATAGGTTCACCTTCAAACTGCTTGATTGTGGCAAATAAGTAATAGTTCATTGAAGGATCAATTGGTATTTTGAACCTATCAGTAAAAGCTTTCTCTAGGACAGCCCATGAACCAACAGAACTCTGACCAAGACCAATAAACCAATTATAAGCTTCTTCCCTTAGGGAAAAAGGAAATAATCTGCATACAACATCTTGATGTTCTATTCTAGCCCTACATCAAGCTTCTTTAAAGGTCTTGATATGATTAACAGCATCCTAATAAGGATGATATTTTGGACAAAGCTTGTCTGGATTCTTTGGCAACTCATGATATGCATTGAAGGTCAAAGGTGACTCTGTTGCAAAGAAAGACATTGCAACTGGAGGAGGTTGAGCCTGAGGTATAGTTGGTTGAGGTGGGACCTAAGGTTGAGGTCAAACAAGAGGTGTCACAGATATCCTAGAAGGTATTTGCAAACCAACAGGAGTTACAGGAGGAGGTTCTGGTGAAGCTCCTGATGCACTAGATCTTGGAGTGTGATGGATGTCTACAGTTCTAGGTCTAAACCCCCTAACAAGTAATTCTACACCACTAGGCCTAGACCTGGTATTTATCCTGTGAACCAAGATTTCTCAATTTTGAGGCAAATTGGCTGGAACTTTGCAAATATCAGTTGAAATTCACCGGCTGAGGTGATATTTGCGGTCGGATGACTGATCTGACTGGATATTTATGAAATATTTGCAAAGGTAGTACAAATATGAGGTGATAACGGGGGTATGATGACTTCTACCACAAGATATCAGGCTTCTAAGGCAAAACTCTTCAAAGCTTGAACGGATTTACTTAACATTGGCCAATATTTGTGAATTCATGATGATCTACTGTAAAGTTTGCAATATTTATGACTAATTTCAGGAACTTTACACAGAATGAGCATATACAAGCTTGCTACAGTAAATATTTGAGCAATATTTGAAATTCGCGAATGAACTCGGGGTTACCTTACTCTCTGCATCATCAAACCTGAAAATAATGATGATAAGCATCCTCTTTCAGATAAAGGCCCTCCTAGTGCCAATTTATGTTGGTCATGATGTTAGTCACAAACAAGCATAGAATAAAAGTACAGATTAACCTTTATTCATCTTGAAAGATATGATGAATTCAAAGAATTCATAATCCCAAGTCTCCGGTGATTAGGTCTTAATTGTCTGACATTACTTAGAGGTTGATGTGTGTTGTTGTTTCCATTTTGGGGTCTTACGTGGAGCTCATCATCATGACATTGTTTCTACAAAGATTCTTCACAGAGAGGTCATTTTATACAGTTGTTTGATCAAAGGATACAGTTATACTCAAATATTTGCATGACATTTTCAATTATACATGCTTTAGCTTCAAATATGCTAAATATTTTCAATTATCTATGAGATGTCCACATATTTGCATTATTTTCTTGAGGTTATCAATTATTTGCAATTATGATGGTGAAATGCTCTGAAATTTAAAGGAAATTGAAAGAAATACTTCAAATTAATGTTGAACCTTTAGCTATTGAACCACATGTACATCAGATACAGTCATGAAGAGAAGAAAACCAAACCATATGTTCACCAGGACATTCCACAGCTAGATACAGTTGATGCTAACTTCAAAGGAATTGTATGAAAACAACATATGCAAGTAGACATGCACACCAAGGGACACAGCAAATCACAGCATATATCTAGAATTCACACACTGATTACTCAAGATTTACTAGGAATTGTAATCAAACAAGTCTTCTCATTCATTAAGTATGCAAAGATATAGATGTATACAAAAAGCTTTGAAATGAGCACTAAATATTTCAGCAGACAAATTTCAATTAAGTTTCGAATATTTGAAATGAGGCATTCCTGCACCTTGTATAGAACAAGGTGAGGAATCTATTACAAAAGATCTACGATCTTGATTTATCTATGAATATCTATGGTCAGTATCTCATTTGCCTTTGTCAACATTTTCAAGTGGCACAAGTTGCCAGTTGGCAACCATCTGGAGTACTTATTTTCATAAGTAACTGATGCTTATATTTCTTTTATGATGTATCCTTATCATGCCCCTTGTCATCATCATCACCTTCGCCGCTCTTGCTCTCTTCATCATCATCATGATGGTCTTCTTTGATATGGACTTGCATAGTTGTCCTGATATTTTCATACAGTTGTACTATTCTCTCTATTTCCCCACCATCCTGAGTTTTTGCTTTGATGGCGGTGTGCTTATGCATTTGATATTTGCCTCAGAGATTTTCTAATTTACTTCTCCCGCTGCTGGATGTCTCATGATAATTTTCCATCTTGACCCTAAGCCTCATAATTTTGTCCATGGTTTCCTCTGTTAGATTGTTTAGCGGGTCAGCAGCTACCTGTTGGAAGTTATCATGTATAGCTTTTATTGCAAACTCCTCATCTTAATTCTCTATCTTCCCTTCCACCTTCCCCTCCAGCACTTCTAAAAGTTTAGCTTCATACACCATCATATCATGTAGCTTTATGCTGATGTCTCTTAATTTAGTGTTGCATCTTTTAAGTACCTCACACTCAAATTTGGTATCTTTATACCATATGTCAAACAACAGTGCATTATTATTATTTAGCACTTGATTGCTTATTAGGACTTGAGGGTCAATTCTCCTTATTTCTTCCAAGATGACCAAAATTTTCTCCAACTAGAAAGACCTTTTCCCAATCTCCATCTGTAATCTGTCAACTTTCCCCCTGGAGACACTTAAAGAATTCCATCTTTTTAAAGAAGCTTTTACCACTTCTTCCGCTTCATCAAATGTGGATAACATCCACTTTCTCATTATAGATGACTCATGCTTCATGAGATCTATTTTATTTACTTCTTCCTAAGAAATAGCAGTCAATGGGACTGCATGATCAGTTGACGTATCATCAGGGTTAATTAACCCTTTTATGTATGCACGCAGCTAAGCAATGTGCTCTTTATGCTGCTTATTCTTCTCTTTCTCTTTCTTAATTCTTTGAGTTAAGGAATCAATGATATCCTTACCCTCTTGACCCTCCTGGTCTTCATTTGCAAATCCTAAGTCAACTGTATTAATCTAGAATTCTTCCAGAGTAATATTACCTTTTTCTTTATCTACAGTAGGAATTGCAACCTGTGCAGTCCTTCTTCCAGTTGTTAGGTCTCTCTTAATGGCTGAAGTCATTCTGGCCTTCCTCTTTGGTTTTATTAGATTCTCTAAAAATAAAGTGGATACATCAAATTCTTGAATCTCAAAACTAACCTCTGTGTTGGCTTCCTTCTCCAACCACCGAGGTACCTGATCATGTTTCTCAGCATCATCATGATGTTCACCTTGATCTCCTATATCTGTCAACATATGTGATGGAGAAGGTGATTTCCTCGTTTCTTCTTCATGATGCTCACTTTGGGGGTGATCCTGGGGTATATCCTCCTACTGAGGAATTTCCTTTTCTAGAGGAGCATCATCCTGAGGTGGAGGATCTTGTGATGCGTCGATATGATGATCATGATCCTTCTCCTTTATTACTTCATCCACTTTTGACTTTTCCTCCTGTTGAGGCATATTTATAGCTATGGATACTATGGAGTCCCCCTTAGGTGCTGGTGTTTGTTCTAAAACCACTATTTGTTCTGCATCTGCACTACTTACTTCCTGAACCTTAGAAGCAGGATCTTCTAAAACATCCTTCTCATCAGCCTTCTTTTCCTGAACCTCTATTACAACAAGCTTTGCTGATATATCCTGCTAGTGTTGTTGGCTTATTTCTGAAGCCTGGCCCTCTGGTCCTTCCATCTTCACTTCTTCTATATATTCTCCTTTATCAGGTGTACCTACTTGATGTTCAGGACTTACATCCTATCTATATGTCAAGTCCACTATTGCAGGACTTGTCACCTGTGCAACTAATGTGTCCAGCCCTTAGGAATTTCCATTTTAACTTAGGAATTTTAGCTTCCTCAGACTTCATCTTTTCTTTCTCCTGGGGAGCTGATTTTTCTTCTTGTTTTTCATCATCAGGAGGATGATCTTTTGGATCAGGCTCTGTATGTCTCTTTAAAATATGTAGGCACAGTGAACAGGTAATCTCCGAGTGAGGTGCCTCATGTAGCCTACACCATCCTTTAGTTAGTGCATCTTGTGGATGTTTCTTTTGTTTTATCTTCTTCTTAATTTCTCCTGATAAAAACCCTTCAAATCTGGTTAGGTTACTACCTCTGTCTTCATCAGACAGTTCATAGTCTGGCTCTACCAGACAATCACTTCTAGGGGTGATTTGCTCTCTCTTCTTAACATTTATCTAGTCATACACCAAGATTTCTTCTTTTCTCTGTATATGATCTTCATTATGATCTATCACCTTTTTTATGGTTCCGGCAAAAGACAAACAAGAGTCAGTATCATCATCGTCAGATGTAGAACTTACCTCGGAATATGATGATGACGCCCCACTACATGTCTGTTCTAGCTCCATCATATCTAGGCATGTTTCACAAGTTTTCTCTGAATGTGCTTCGTCATGTAATCTGCACCAACCATCAATCAGAATGTCATGAACAGGTATATTTAACAACTGGCAATGTTTTAGCTGTTTGGACAGATGTATCTCAAAGTTTCTGAAGCGATCTATTTCATTCTCATTCTCAAAACTATCGGGTTCTACAACTGATATGTCTTCCTGATGATCATCATCATGATGATGATGAAAGTCAAGCATCAGGATTTCTTCTATCTTGATAGTCTGTGGTCTAATGGCATAAACTCCAGGCTCAATATCGACATACATGATCTCGTTTGTTTTGTTGTACTCGGTGATCATGTGCTTCATTCTAGGCTCTGCATATATTCGTATTTGAATAGGTATACCCTTCCAAGGTAACCACATGTGACTAAAGTTAGTAGACATATATCCATTCAAATTCTTTGACCAGTCTCTGCTAAGTAGCATCCCATATGTATCAGGTATGTCAACTACCTAGATATCAATATAATATTGGATCCTGGGATCAGATGCTAACTACATATGTATATGAGTCAATTCTCCTATTACACTTACTTCTGTCTTATCTAGCTGTGTCACCTTTTTTAAGGATTTAGTAGGATGCAGTCCTAAAGCATTGCATATAGACAAGGGCATCACATTTGTAGATGCACCTGAATCCACTAAACAGTTGTGTAAATTCATTCCAAACATCCTTATGGTGATGAGAAAGGGTGGTGACTCACTCCTATCTCGGTATAATGTCATATGTGAGGTTTCTATAGCTTGGATAGTAGATGGCACTTTATGTTTGATATTACTATCTCTAGTAGCATGATCTTTACTACTAGACTGACCTAGGGAATGATTATCCTCTTTAGGAGCAGGATCATCTAGTGATTTCATGAAAGCCTTCTTAATTGCAGGAGTTTTCAACAATTCTGACAGAGACAGGCTGATCTTTATCTTTTTCATCTCATCTGCCAAGTATGTAACAAGTTTATCAAACTCATGAGGTAGGCCAACAACCTTTGATGCTGTATTTTGAGGTGACAGATATTGGGTGTTTACCTTTGGAAATCCTGGATTGTTACTTGCCTTGGGATTAGGAGGTGTGTTGAAGTTATTTGGAGGTAGAGAAGATGTCAATGGACCAGTAGGTCTATTGGAGCTACTTCTCAAATTATAGTTATGCTTACCCTGATAATGTTGTTGGTAAGTATGCACCTCCTCATGTTCAGTGGAAGGCTCATTTTCATCCTCAAAGGGGAAAACATAGTTTGACTCAAAAGCCATGGCAGATTCTTCACATGCTTGTGAACAATGCTGGTGGGAAGACTTAGTCTGCTGATGATGCTAATAAGTATAGCTCTCCAATACAAATGCAGAGTCATATCCACAAGGGATGATTTCATTTCCTTCCACCTAAGGTGGATTTCCAGAAGTATTAGATACTTTTGTCTGGAAAATGCTAGCAGCAATTTGAAATTGTGGACAATCTAACTCTGCATGAGCATTTGTATTGTCGATCCTGCACCAATTGGTGAGGGCTGCCTCAGCAAGATTGACTCTAGTAGTCTGTTTGGTTTCACCAGGTGATTGATTATCTAAGGGTGATGGTAGTGAGCCATTATTTGGCCTAGAGTTCCATACTCTGGGCTGTCTCTGAGGATTATTGTTATTTCCACTACTATTATTGAAATTGTTGTTGTACCCCCTATCAAGATAATTTGGTCTGTCATTGGAATAACCTCTATTTTGATTAGGCTGAGAATAGAAATTTTTATTTCTCAGATGAGTGACCTCTATAGTGAGTTTTCTTAGCTGAGTAGAGATTTCTTTGATTTCTTCCTTCTCCTCTTGAGCTTTGGCTACTACATTCTTAGTTTGAGGCTTGAAGAAAGAGGATCTAGTATTATTGTTGGATAGGTCAGCACCCTGAGGTGTCTGGATTTTTACAGGATATTGTGGCGTCTGGCCATTCCCATTAGGAGGTGGCATGATACTTAATGGAGGTACTTGTAAAGGTGCAGGCATGACTGCTGGGGGTATCATTGCTCCATTAGGATATTGTTGTGCTGGATATTGCTGAGCTGGATATGCAGGGTATTGTGGAGGATAAGTTGGATACATGCCAGGCAATGTAGGGAATGCTATGTTTGGTGTTGGAGCAGGGACTAACTGCTGATTCACCTTGATAGCTTCTTGAAAAGATCCTGTCAAGGTAGTGATTTCAGGATGTGTTCTCCTGATGAACATGGAAGTCAATGGATCTAGAGCTGAGTAATAGATACTCCTAGAAACAACATCTGTTACTACATATGGGGCAACTAGCTTGGATAGCATTTTCTGGAACCTAGCATTGAAGTTGGCAATAGGTTCACCTTCAAACCGCTTGATTGTGGCAAATAAGTAATAGTTCATTGAAGGATCAATTGGTATTTTGAACCTATCAGTAAAAGCTTTCTCTAGGACAACCCATGAACCAACAGAACTCTGACCAAGACGAATAAACCAATTATAAGCTTCTTCCCCTAAGGAAAAAGGAAATAGTCTGCATACAACATCTTGATGTTCTATTCTAGCCCTACATCAAGCTTCTTTAAAGGTCTTGATATGATTATCAGCATTCTGATAAGGATGATATTTTGGACAAAGCTTGTTCGGATTCTTTGGCAACTCATGATATGCATTGAAGGTCAAAGGTGACTCTGCTGCAAAGAAAGACATTGCAATCGGAGGAGGTTGAGCCTGAGGTACAGTTGGTTGAGGTGGGACCTAAGGTTGAGGTCAAATAGGAGGTGTCACAGATATCCCAGAAGGTATTTGCAAACCAATAGGAGTTACAGGAGGAGGTTCTGGTGAAGCTTTTGATGCACTAGATCCTAGAGTGTGATGGATGTCTACAATTCTAGGTCTGAACCCCCTAATAGGTAATTCTTCACCACTAGGCCTAGACCTGGTATTTATCCTATGAGCCAGGATTTCTCAATTTTGAGGCAAATTGGCTGGAACTTTGCAAATATCAGTTGAAATTCACTGGTTGATGTGATATTTGCGGTCGGATGACTGATCTGACTGGATATTTATGAAATATTTGCAAAGGTAGTGCAAATATGAGGTGATAACGGTGGTATGATGACTTCTACCATAAGATATCAAGCTTCTAAGGCAAAACTCTTCAAAGCTTGAACGGATTTACTTAACATTGGCCAATATTTGTGAATTCATGATGATCTACTGTAAAGATTGCAATATTTATGACTAATTTCAGGAACTTTACACAAAATGAGCATATACAAGCTTGCTACAGTAAATATTTGAGCAATATTTGAAATTCATGAATGCAATCAGGGTTACCTTACTCTCTGCATCATCAAACCTGAAAATAATGATGATAAGCGTCCTCTTTCAGATAAAGGCCCTCCTTCTAGTGCTAATTTATGTTGGTCATGATGTTAGTCACAAACAAGCATAGAATAAAAGTACACATTAACCTTTATTCATCTTGAAAGATATGATGAATTCAGAGAATTCATAATCCCAAGTCTCTGGTGATTAGGTCTTAATCGTCTAACGTTACTCAGAGGTTGATGTGCGTTGTTGTTTCCATTTTGGGGCCTTACATGGAGTTCATTAGCATGACATTGTTTCTGCAAAGATTCTTCATAGAGAGGTCATTTTATACAGTTGTTTGATCAAATGATACAGTTATACTCAAATATTTGCATGATATTTTTAATTATACATGCTTTAGCTTCAAATATGCTAAATATTTTCTATTATCTACGAGATGTCCACATATTTGCATTATTTGCTTGAGGTTATCAATTATTTGCAATTATGATGGTGAAATGCTCTGAAATTTAAAGGAAATTGAAAGAAATGCCTCAAATTAATGTTGAACCTTTAGCTATTGAACCACATGTACATCAAATACAGTCATGAAGAGAAGAAAACCAAACCATATGTTCACCAGGACATTCCACAGCTAGATACAGTTGATGCTAACTTTAAAGGAATTGTATGAAAACAACATATGCAAGTAGACATGCACTCCAAGGGACGCAGCAAATCATAGCATATATCTAGAATTCACACATTGATTACTCAAGATTTACTAGGAATTGTAATCAAACAAGTCTTCTCATTCATTAAGTATGCAAAGATATAGATGTATACAAAAAGCTTTGAAATAAGCCCTAAATATTTCAGTAAACAGATTTCAATTAAGTTTCAAATATTTGAAATGAGGCATTCCTGCACCTTTTATAGAACAAGGTGAGGAATCCGTTACAAAAGATCTATCATCTTGATTTATCTATGAATATCTACGGTCAGTATCTCATTTGATTTTGTCAACATTATCAAGTGGCACAAGTTGCCAGTTGGCAACCATCTGGAGTACTTATTTTCATAAGTAACTGATGCTTATATTTCTTTTATGATGTATCCTCATCATGCTCCTTGTCATCATCATCACGTTCACCACTCTCGCTCTCTTCATCATCATCATGATGGTCTTCTTTGATATGGACCTGCATAGTTGTCTTGATATTTTCATACAATTGTACTATTCTCTCTATTCCCCACCATCCTGAGTTTTTGCTTTGATGGTGGCGTGCTTATGCATTTGATATTTGCCTCAGAGATTTTCTAATTTACTTCTCCCGCTGCTGGATGTCTCATGATAATTTTCCATCTTGACCCTGAGCCTCATAATTTTGTCCATGGTTTCCTCTGTTAGATTGTTTAGGGGGTCAGCAGCTACCTATTGGAAGTTATCATGTATAGCTTTTATTGCAAACTCCTCATCTTGATTCTCTATCTTCCCTTCCACCTTCCCTTCCAGCACTTATAAAAGTTCAACTTCATACACCATCATATCATGTAGCTTTATGCTGATGTCTCTTAATTTAGTGTTGCATCTTTCAAGTAACTCACACTCAAATTTGGTATCTGTATACCATATGTCAACCAACAGTGCATTATTATTATTTAGCACTTGATTTCTTATTAGGACTTGAGGGTCAATTCTCCTTATTTCTTCCAAGATGACCAAAATTTTCTCCAGCTAGAAAGACCTTTTCCCAATCTCCATCTACAATCTGTCAACTTTCCCCCTAGAGACACTTAAAGAATTCCATCTTTTTAAAGAAGCTTTTATCACTTCTTTTGCTTCATCAAATGTGGATAACATCCACTTTCTCATTATAGATGACTCATGCTTCATGAGATCTATTTTATTTACTTCTTCCTAAGAAATAGTAGTCAATGGGACTGCATGATCAGTTAACGTATCATCAAGGTTAATTAACCATTTTATGTATGTACGCAGCTGAGCAATGTCCTCTTTATGCTGCTTATTCTTCTCTTTCTCTTTCTTAATTCTTTGAGTTAAGGAATCAATGATATCCTTACCCTCCTAACCCTCTTGGTATTCATTTGCAAATCCTAAGTCAACTGTATTAATCTGGAATTCTTCCAGAGTAATATTACCTTTTTCTTTATCTACAGTAGGAATTGCAACCTGTGCAGTCCTTCTTCCAGTTGTTGGGTCTCTCTTAATGGCCAAAGTCATTCTGGCCTTCCTCTTTGGTTTTATTAGATTCTCTGAAAACAAAGTGGATACATCAAATTCTTGAATCTCAAAACCAACCTCTGTGTTGACTTCCTTCTCCAACCACCGAGGAACCCAATCATGTTTCTTAGCATCATCATGATGTTCACCTTGATCTCCTATATCTGTCAACATATGTGATGGAGAAGGTGATTTCCTCGTTTCTTCTTCATGATGCTCACTCTGGGGGCGATCCTGGGGTATATCCTCCTACTGAGGAATTTCCTTTTCTGGAGGAGCATCATCCTGAGGTGGAGGATCTTGTGATGCGTCGATATGATGATCATGATCCTTCTCCTTTATTACTTCATGCACTTTTGACTTTTCCTCCTGTTGAGGCATATTTATAGTTGTGGATACTGTGGAGTCCCCCTTAGGTGCTTGTGTTTGTTTTGAAACCACTATTTGTTCTGCACCTGCACTACTTACTTCCTGAACCTTAGAAGCAAGATCTTCTAAAACATCCTTCTCATCAGCCTTCTTTTCCCGAACCTCTATTATAACAGGGTTCGCTGATATATCCTACTAGTGTTGTTGGCTTATTTCTAAAGCCTGGCCCTCTGGTCCTGCCATCTTCACTTCTTCTATATATTCTCCTTTACCAGGTGTACCTACTGGATGTTCAGGACTTACATCCTGTCTATATGTCAAGTCGACTATTGTAGGACTTGTCACCTGTGCAACTAATGTGTCCAACCCTATTTCTTGAGCTATCCTCTCTAGACTCTTTTCTGCTTTAGCTTCCACTTGCTTCATCTCCTCCAATATTGTTAGAACTAATGGAGTCCCATGAGGAGTCATTTGCGTCCCTGCAGCAAGGGTTTCCATCTTTTGTGAAGCTACTTCCTTCACAACCTCATCATCAGATAGGTTAATTGTTTCCTCTAATGAGATATTGCCTCCTTCGAATATATTTGAGGCTTCTTTTCTTTGCTCCTTTGCTTGTTTAGCCTTGACCTTCACAATGGTAGGAAGTGGAACATTATGTTGAAATTCTTTATGAAAAACTTCATTACCTGCCCCTCTCAACATTACAAGGGATTGCTTTATCTCACCCCTCATTGAGGTTCTGGGTTTCTTAGGTGTTGTAGCTACCACCACCTGTGAGGCTTTTCTCTTCCTTTTGAACAGTAAAGGGGCCTCCTCTTCTTTAGACTCCTCCTCCATAAGAATATCTTCTTCTACTGGTTTTCATGAGGATTGACCCTCTTCTTGGGTCTTAGTAACTATTGCCCCTGCTGGCTGATGTTTCTTGGACAATTGTTTACCTATCCGTGGAGGTGATGCTGATCCTGATCTTGATGCTGCTGCATCCTCAGCTAGAAACACTGCCCTTTCAATAATCACCCCCTTGGGTTCATTATCAATTTTCTTACCCCTATGGGGTCTTTTACTTTGTTGTTGTTGTGGAGGCAGTCTATCTCCTTTGGACTTCCTCTTTTCAGCTATAAAATCATCATATTCCTCATCAGGAATATATTGTCCTTTCTTCTTATTATCCACAGTAATGGCAATACCTTTCTTCTTCAATGCCTCAATTTGTTCATCAACCCAAGCTTGGGTTAGCTATAAGGTCTTGGCAATGAAAGGATCCAAAGATATATCCTCCTGTATGGTCAAGTCAAGTGCGGATATTGTATCATTATATATTTTCTTTTCTTCATACTCATTTTCCATTAACCTGCCATCATCCTTTTTCAACTGTGAAGGAATGGGGATGCAGTCAAAGGTTTTGATTTGGTTCAATGTCAACCTTTGGTATCTTCTTCTTCTGGCTTCTGCTTCATCTTCACAATCTGCCCAGAAGTCTTCTAGGTGCCTCTGATGAATAGGTTTCCCTATTATTTTCTATACCCTCCCATAAGGATCATATGGCCTTATCAGTAGGAATGGCTGCAACTGCATTTTATTCAAACTGACCATCACCTTCTTGATACTTTCTGAATCTAGGCACATGTACCATGCAATGGTTACTAGAAACAAAATTGGTGGAATTTTCTGAAAATCCTTGTATGTTTTTAGTATTGTGGAGCTCTGCCTTATAAATTCCATTAATACCACTGCATCAGTGGGGTATCTTGGCAGCATGAGGGGATGTCCTTCAAAACCCTCAATTCTCATGTAAGAAAATGTAGCAAATTGAATATACTAGGCTTCATGCCTGTAGATTTTTTCTTGAGCCTCCATACTCAATCTCTTTGTCCTGTCCTCCTCCATGGTCCTCACCAGATGCATAGAGAATGCATCATTTACCAATTTGTAATCATGGAGGAAATTAACTCTCTGCAATTGGGGATGATGATCCCAAATGTGCATAGCATTGATTGTGCCTGTCACCTTGCCATCTGTAACCAGTGCATCAAATGTGCCTTTGTAAGCACAGGAGTAGACAATGTAGGATGTCATGTAAAAAGAACAATTTGAACCTCCCAGGTTCATCAGCTGCTCATGTAGAGCTTCACTTATCAATTTTCCCCATAGTGGCTTGGTGTCTGCATATATGTACATCATGATGACACCGTACATCTAATATTTAAAACTACCAGCATCAGGCTGCCGTGTCACCCTGCTAAGCAATACAATCATGTACTGATATTCTTCATCAAAATCATACTTGTACAAGTGCACAGGAAGCTTGGCAGCTGCAGGATATGTGCTATTCTTAGCCCTCCACTGATACATGGTCTTTCTTGCCTTCTTCTTGTTGTTTTCATATTCAATCTCAGATTTCTTCAAATCTATGCCGTTAACCTTCCTGCCCAATGGTAATCCAAATGTCTTGGAAAGACCCTTGATAGACAGGTCTGCGTATATTCTTCCATGCTTTACCACCTGTCTTGTTTCTGGATTATAGTTCTATGCACACTCACTAACTAGCTCTGGGGACTCCATGGAATATAGAAAATCGGCCGCATTCCACATTCTAGACATGAACACTGCATCCAGTAAGGTGCTTCTATTCTTTTCATCATTCATCTTGGCGGACCAGGCCTCCAAATTAGTACTTCCCTGATGTGTGTCTGTTATGGCACCATATTTGAACAAGATTCCTCTAGGAGATGCAAACATGGGCTTACTAAATTTGGCCTCACACTTAGCTAACCTCTTGTCAGCCATGGATATCTGCAATTAACAAGACTTGTCTTACAATGATGTTCACAAGCATGCACATAACATTTTATCTTTACTAACATCATGCATACTATACTTATTCAGCATTTACTTATCATGGGATGCATAAACTGGAACCTACAATCATCATACCTTATTATGCAGAAGCAATAGGATGAGGGTTTCAATTACTTACCTGGTTATGCAGATCCCCTTTGATTATACCAGTGATTTTTTGAGAATGCTCATAATCCTGATGATAATCCCGCGCTTCTTCTTGCCTATAAGCTCCGTTCGTACAAGTATCGCCTGTATGAGGGTTTGGAAGCTAGTGCTTTGTAAAAATGATTTTGTTGCAAGGTAAGTGTGAAAATGACAATGAATTTACCTTTTAACCTTGCAATTAGGGCGAAATTAGGACAAAGCCTAATGGATTAGATTTCATTCGTTGATCTTTTCATGGAAACTCGAGATTTCGCCAGGTGTTTGATCGGGTTTTGTGGTCAGCGGGAACTACCTACCACCTCTACGAGCATTAAATGTCAATGGCGGGAACGGGAGTGGGGTGATATCCATATGACAGGATATATTCAAAAATATGGTAGTTTGGATATCGGGTGATATTTTTTTATATCACCACAAGTGCAATGTGATCATCCTCTTCGAGAGTAAAAATTATCTTCGACAAGATCAGGCGATGAACGCACCCTTAGGTCATACTTTATACGTCAGGAGGATATTGATGGTGTTAGGTTGTCATTGATGTCAAAAGTGTTCAGGAGCATGAGACATCATCTTACAGATATAGAGAATGGTTTTATACTTCACAGGTTTGATCTTGCATCATCAGGAGATGTGTTCTTCACAATGTCATATCAGTGAACATGACATATCAATCAGTTGGAGAGATGTGTTCTTCACAATGTCATGATATCAGTTGTTGGTATTCAAAGGATCACATGAATACACTTGATGTGTGATGTTGAGATCAGGATATATGCTTTTCATGTGGTAGTTGAAGATTAGGATGTATACTGTTCATATGGTATCCAAAGGTGTGCATGTGATTTGTCTATTGTCTTCATATTTGTTGATCATGTATAAGATGCTTTACAGGAGATGGTATATGTTCTCACAAGAGATGTTGTATGAGCTTAGACTGCAGTGAGTTGTGATATCTGATCTTGGTCTGCCAAGAGGAATGGATAGGTTCATACATGTCATGTCATATGATGCTTTGGTTAGACCAAATCATTTGCTTTCATATTCTTCAGGGTGTCACAGTTATGGTTCATGAAGATGCTTATCTCAATGTTGAAGTGTGTTAGTATGATTCAGATGAGATGCTTTAAAATGAAGGTGGATCAACATATTAAAGTCATATTGTCTGCTTGGTTTGAATTCACATATTATTGTTGGTCTTGACAAAGCTTTAATTAAGTTCACAGGTCAAAAATATATGATTAATATTTGGAGAAGTTTTTATTGCATAAGGCTGTTGTGTTATTCACAAACTTGTCAAAGTCTAAAGCTAGTCTTAACCGTCTAATGCATATTACACTTTTCTTATGTTTGAAAAGTGACTTACAAATGAAAGTTTGCAACTTAAGTTTTACCTGCTAGAGGGCTTCTCATACATGGCGGTGACCGGCCCCTTTCTAAGTTTAACCGACATCTTCGGTATAGACATTGAGCGCTTGAGCGCCAAAACTTTATCAATGGTATACGTTTAAAGTTAGGTTGAGCGGCAAAATAAAATCAAAGGCTGCGGTTCAAAATGAAGTCCGCTCTTACTTGTTTCACTTTTGACGGTCCTTAGGACGTCATAAGTGTGAAGTCTGCATAGTTTAAGGTTTTATTTAGAATGTTTCCTTCAATGTGGAAGTTGAACCCGAGTATAAAGGATTTTTGTGGAGTTTGGAGAGCCCGAGAAAAATGACATTTAGTTTTTCTTTTGAAACTTAGAAACTTTCTTTTAAATTCTTTTGATCGGTCCCTTATATCTGAGTTTTTATAAGGAGATTATTTTTGCCTTTTCTAAATGAGAAGAAAATCTTTATAATGAGTTTTCTTAATGGTGAGATTGGAATCAATGAAGGTATTTTTTTTAAGACAGATTGAGTAGATTTTTTAAGAATTATTTTCAGAGGATTGTTTTTAATGGGAGCCATTTTTATATAGCTTGAAGATTTTTTAAATGTTTTTGAAGATATTATTTTGGAGAAGAATTTGAAGAGAATAATGAAAATTTGTTTGGAGGAATTTGCAGATAATCAGATAAAGAGTTTATTTGCAGAGAAATGAAGAAATTGAAATGAAGGGTCTCAAATATGAAAAGACATTCTTTCATATTTAAAAGGAAATATAAATTTTTTTTGGTTTCGTGAATCTGAAGAATGTGAAAGGTTTTGGATTAGATATATCTTCTTTTATTTTTTACAGGTGACAATATATAAGATATATTGTTTCTGAAGACATTAAAAAGTGAAGATGAAAGGACAAAATGATCTTTAGTGAGAGCAAATGACTGTGCAGAATATGAAAGGTGAAAAGACATCCAATTTGCATATAATAGTTTTTCAGGTGCACTGATAAAAGTACTTGCAAGACAGAGATGAAACATACAGAGTAAAGTAGTGTTGTTGAGCATATCAGAATACAGGATTGAAATGCAGTGTTATTGAATGGATTAGAATACAAAATTGATATGCAGTGTTGTTGAATGGAGGATTAGAATACAAGATTGATATGCAGTATTGTTGAATGGATCTGAATAATTTGCAGAGAAAATTGTTTATAGAGATTTGTATATGGAGCTTGTTTTTGATTTGAAAATCAAACAGGAGATATAAGGTTGTATAAAATGGTGCAAATCTGATTGAACAGCAATCATGTCTTGCACACAAAGTTTGATGTTTTGTTTATAGTGATTGTGTTTGCCAGTGAGGCACAGTATGCCTATGAGGCTTGTGGTCAGTGAGACCTCTATATTTGTCAGTGAGACAATTTGTATTACCAGTGTGGCATGTTTTTCAGTTAAGCCAGTGAGGCACTTCATGAGTGGTTTTTCTACCCTTGAGGGTTTTCCACTCGGTAAAAAGGTTGTGTCTTGATTTCTTCTATGTGTGTGCATATTATTAGTTTGATCATGTTTTGTTTACATCTGTTATTATAAGTCTTGTGCATATAAACTCAACAAATCATTAATGTATTCCTTTCCATCAGTTCTGTAAGAGAAAGCTTGCAAAAAGGTTGTAATATTGTAAGAATTAATACAACACTGATTCACCCCCCCCTCTCAGTGTTGTCCGAACTCCTACAATTGGTATCAGAGCCAGTTTCCCTTTTGCAGCTCAATCAGCTTGGGTAGGTCCTGTGTGTGGAGTTCAATGGGTAAGTGCAGGAGAAATAAGAACATGAGAAATACTAAGATTCATTCTGATCAAAAGACATCATCCATATCAAATCCAAAGTCAGTTAATAATGATGTTCTTCATGTTGATCCTGATATTGTATTAGAAGAAAAAATTTCAGGAGTTCCTCTGTTTGATGGTTCAAATTTTTCAGTTTGGTGTATTAGAATGCAAGTTTATTTATCCTCTTTAGGATATGATGTTTTAATGTCTGTAGAGAATGGATATTCTAACTCTGCAAATAACAAAGAAGCTCTCAAATGTAATCAGATTGCAAAGAAGGCTATTTTATCTACTCTATCTAATGATGTTTCTTGTAAAATTATGGATTGTGTTACAGCTCAGGATATGTGGAGGAGATTAAAAAAAATTTACCAAGGTAATGATAAAGAAGAGGACACTCTGGTGTGTCAAGAAAGTGGCAATGAAAGGCAATCACATGAAGAAGTTGAGACCCAATCAAATTCAGATGATGATCAGGATTATGATGAACAAGACTGTGAGATTGATCTGGAAGGAGAGCTTATATATGCTCTGAGTGAGCTCAAGAAGTATAAGAAGGAGAACCAAAAATTAATGTTGCAGTTGCAACAAGAAAGAGATTTAAAAGACAAAGCTCTTACAGATCTTGAAGAGGCCGAATGTCAAATTATAAGTTTAAAAACATACATTAATGACTCAGATAAACTAGTTGCTAGATTAAAGATAGAAATTGAAGAAGCTAAGAGGATAGCTGATGTCTCAATTTCTAACCTTGAAGTTTCAAGGATTGAGAATCTAAAACTGGAAGGTGAAATTATTAATCTAAGAAAAGAGTATGATGGTCTTAAGAAGTATAAGGAGTTTGAAGAAAGCACAAGCAAGCTACAAGAGATGCTTGGTAAACAAAAACTATATGGAGATACTACTGGACTTGGTTTTGAAGAAGGAGAATGTTCAAAAGCAAGAGAGACTCCTAGAAGGAAAATTGATTCAAGTCATCATGTTGCTGCCAGAGAAAGTAAAAGGAAGAATGAAACAGAACAGAAAACCAGAGATGAATTTGTGCACAATCAAAGAAGAAATTTTAGAAAACCTGCATCTATAAGACAAGCTTATATGTACAGGTATAACTATTCATTTAATGGTTATTGTTATGCTTGTAATCAATTTGGACACAAATCAGTTAATTGCAGAAGGAATACTAACATTATTTGTTACAAGTGCAATCATGTTGGACATATACAAAGAAATTGTAAAAGGTATGATTCTGCATGGAAGTCTAACATAAGTTCTCAAAGGTACTATCAGTCATTTGATTATGATATAATTTGTTATAATTGCAACTCTCTTGGTCATAAAGCATACAGTTGCAGGAGAGCTCCACCTAATTTGAAAGGTTGGCAAAAGAAAAAGACAGAAAAGGTTTGGAGGAAGAAAGCACCTTTGAAAATCTGGAGGCAGAAAGAAAGTAAAGAGAAGTCAAAATCTAAGCTTGTGCATCTTGCACAAGTCATTTCATCTATTGCATAACAGATAACATGAAGTGAGGGGGAGTTGTTCATGTGCTATCATTTGACCCCAAGAAGCTTCAGAAAGGAGATCATTTGAATGGTGATCTTGTCTTGTTTATCATATTTTCCAATCTTGTGAGATAGTTGTTGAAGATGCTGCTAACTAAGTTAATTTTTAGTGTATATCAGTGGTGCAGGAAGAGCTTATTAATGCAGAAGTAATATGTTTCAGGGTAGTATGTACAAATTGTATGATTCAAGTGGTATCAGGTGTCCATGATCAATGACATGTTCAGTGAATGCAAGGTGTTGATAAGTTGTTAAAGGATTTAATGCTCAAAGAGTTTGGTGATGTTGTGACTTGATTCTATTTTGTGTATTGATGGTTGAGTTGTCATCAAGGAACTCTCACCTGCATTTGATTTTGCAATGTGGTTATACCAGGTTTGACATTGTGATTGCAAAAGGTATCTTGTGCAGGAGGATGATCCTCACTCTTTGTTGCAGAATGAATGTTCATTTAGAAGTGATCATTGGGATAATAATTTGACATGTTCTTCCTCATTAAAATGATTCAGAAAGGTATGAGAAAATTGTGTGCCTCTTGTTTTGAAGTGGTAAGGTATGTATGTCAAGCTATGACATCTAGAGTTGCTTATAAAATTGATGGAGTATGACAGTGATACAGGTGTTCATTGGCTTTTTATGATTTCAAGGTATTGAAAAATGTTTCAGGAGTTCAAAATGCACAAATTGTTCAGGTTGAATTATCATGGTATTGCAATCCAGAGTGTTTTGGAAAGTGTTGTTGCAATAATATCTTGTTTTGAATGATGAAGTCAAGAGGCAAGAGTTTTTGTTGATTTCAGTATGTTTCAGATATGATTATGTATATATCAGTTTTTGCTAGAGTGTTGTATATCAGATTTGACAGTATAATATGTGCAGGAACAGCAAGATGGTCTATCAAGAAAAGATGTCAGAATATGCAGGATGATAGTTCATATCAGGAAATCAGCTTGATGATTATATCTATTATTTTGTTGAGTTATGTTGACATGTACCTTGGAGCTTTTAGGTGATTCGAAGATAGTGTCTTTCTCATTAATTTGGTTTAGAAAGGTTTGTTCAAATTGTGTGGTGATTTCAGGTATGAGCTTCAAGTTATGACAATCCAGATTCTCTTATGACATTAATGGTGAATTTTGTTTTTTCTTCAAATTGGAGGCAAGTAAAGGTCTTATCAAAAATGATCATTTTGACATCTGTGTGATGAGGGGTCTACATGATTTTTGCCTACAAAACTGTTTATCAAAGAGTATTGGTATGTTTATAATTTTCTTTGCAAAAGTGTTCAGAAGGTTGATTGTCAGTAAATGGATGGTATATTTCAGGTTAATATGTTGCTTCAGGACTATTTCAGGAAGTGGATTAGTGTTGAGTTGAGTTGTGTTATGCTGATTATTCTTGTTAGTGTTTACCTTGAAATTTATCACAGGGGAAGCAAATAGACTCTTTGGAGATTTGTCATGTGGGTCAAAAAGTGTTGTTTGCAGAAGAATTGATTGTTTTGAAAGTTTGTCTTTCAATCACATGTGATGTAATCAAGAGTATGTTAGTCTTCATCTTCATAGTGGTATTGAAATAAGAAGTGGTTTTGTGCTTCAGATGAGTTTATGTCTTTAAGGTGCTCATAATGCAATGTGTCTGTAAATGCTATAATCAAGCTTCAACATCTTTCAGTGGAGTTATTTTCTCAGGGGGAGATAATCGTCTTTGTCATCAAGATGTCAAAAAAGGGGGAGAAAGATAAATTGCATCAGGTGGTTTTGCCATCAATGACAAAGGGGGAGATTGATGGTGTTAGGTTGTCATTGATGTCAAAAGTGTTCAGGAGCATGAGACATCATCTTACAGATATAGAGAATGGTTTTATACTTCACAGGTTTGATCTTGCATCATCAGGAGATGTGTTCTTCACAATGTCATATCAGTGAACATGACATATCAATCAGTTGGAGAGATGTGTTCTTCACAATGTCATGATATCAGTTGTTGGTATTCAAAGGATCACATGAATACACTTGATGTGTGATGTTGAGATCAGGATATATGCTTTTCATGTGGTAGTTGAAGATTAGGATGTATACTGTTCATATGGTATCCAAAGGTGTGCATGTGATTTGTCTATTGTCTTCATATTTGTTGATCATGTATAAGATGCTTTACAGGAGATGGTATATGTTCTCACAAGAGATGTTGTATGAGCTTAGACTGCAGTGAGTTGTGATATCTGATCTTGGTCTGCCAAGAGGAATGGATAGGTTCATACATGTCATGTCATATGATGCTTTGGTTAGACCAAATCATTTGCTTTCATATTCTTCAGGGTGTCACAGTTATGGTTCATGAAGATGCTTATCTCAATGTTGAAGTGTGTTAGTATGATTCAGATGAGATGCTTTAAAATGAAGGTGGATCAACATATTAAAGTCATATTGTCTGCTTGGTTTGAATTCACATATTATTGTTGGTCTTGACAAAGCTTTAATTAAGTTCACAGGTCAAAAATATATGATTAATATTTGGAGAAGTTTTTATTGCATAAGGCTGTTGTGTTATTCACAAACTTGTCAAAGTCTAAAGCTAGTCTTAACCGTCTAATGCATATTACACTTTTCTTATGTTTGAAAAGTGACTTACAAATGAAAGTTTGCAACTTAAGTTTTACCTGCTAGAGGGCTTCTCATACATGGCGGTGACCGGCCCCTTTCTAAGTTTAACCGACATCTTCGGTATAGACATTGAGCGCTTGAGCGCCAAAACTTTATCAATGGTATACGTTTAAAGTTAGGTTGAGCGGCAAAATAAAATCAAAGGCTGCGGTTCAAAATGAAGTCCGCTCTTACTTGTTTCACTTTTGACGGTCCTTAGGACGTCATAAGTGTGAAGTCTGCATAGTTTAAGGTTTTATTTAGAATGTTTCCTTCAATGTGGAAGTTGAACCCGAGTATAAAGGATTTTTGTGGAGTTTGGAGAGCCCGAGAAAAATGACATTTAGTTTTTCTTTTGAAACTTAGAAACTTTCTTTTAAATTCTTTTGATCGGTCCCTTATATCTGAGTTTTTATAAGGAGATTATTTTTGCCTTTTCTAAATGAGAAGAAAATCTTTATAATGAGTTTTCTTAATGGTGAGATTGGAATCAATGAAGGTATTTTTTTTAAGACAGATTGAGTAGATTTTTTAAGAATTATTTTCAGAGGATTGTTTTTAATGGGAGCCATTTTTATATAGCTTGAAGATTTTTTAAATGTTTTTGAAGATATTATTTTGGAGAAGAATTTGAAGAGAATAATGAAAATTTGTTTGGAGGAATTTGCAGATAATCAGATAAAGAGTTTATTTGCAGAGAAATGAAGAAATTGAAATGAAGGGTCTCAAATATGAAAAGACATTCTTTCATATTTAAAAGGAAATATAAATTTTTTTTGGTTTCGTGAATCTGAAGAATGTGAAAGGTTTTGGATTAGATATATCTTCTTTTATTTTTTACAGGTGACAATATATAAGATATATTGTTTCTGAAGACATTAAAAAGTGAAGATGAAAGGACAAAATGATCTTCAGTGAGAGCAAATGACTGTGCAGAATATGAAAGGTGAAAAGACATCCAATTTGCATATAATAGTTTTTCAGGTGCACTGATAAAAGTACTTGCAAGACAGAGATGAAACATATAGAGTAAAGTAGTGTTGTTGAGCATATCAGAATACAGGATTGAAATGCAGTGTTATTGAATGGATTAGAATACAAAATTGATATGCAGTGTTGTTGAATGGAGGATTAGAATACAAGATTGATATGCAGTATTGTTGAATGGATCTGAATAATTTGCAGAGAAAATTGTTTATAGAGATTTGTATATGGAGCTTGTTTTTGATTTGAAAATCAAACAGGAGATATAAGGTTGTATAAAATGGTGCAAATCTGATTGAACAGCAATCATGTCTTGCACACAAAGTTTGATGTTTTGTTTATAGTGATTGTGTTTGCCAGTGAGGCACAGTATGCCTATGAGGCTTGTGGTCAGTGAGACCTCTATATTTGTCAGTGAGACAATTTGTATTGCCAGTGTGGCATGTTTTTCAGTTAAGCCAGTGAGGCACTTCATGAGTGGTTTTTCTACCCTTGAGGGTTTTCCACTCGGTAAAAAGGTTGTGTCTTGATTTCTTCTATGTGTGTGCATATTATTAGTTTGATCATGTTTTGTTTACATCTGTTATTATAAGTCTTGTGCATATAAACTCAACAAATCATTAATGTATTCCTTTCCATCAGTTCTGTAAGAGAAAGCTTGCAAAAAGGTTGTAATATTGTAAGAATTAATACAACACTGATTCACCCCCCCTCTCAGTGTTGTCCGAACTCCTACAGATATTTCAATATATCGGGTGATGTTATAAAGAATGATGATGATCGGATAAACTATACGTCTCTCTTTCACAATATCAGGGTGACGTCATCCAGATATTTACTCATTATATCGCTAAGGCATAATGACGTCACCATCATGTTATGCGAGAAGGATCATGTTTTAAGAAATATGCCCCCAAGAGGTAAAAATGATGATTACGTCATTGTCATGTTTGTCACTCTTTTTATTGGATTTGAATGACATCATCAGGATAATGGCTTAGGGGGATATTTCGCGGCAGGAGGATATTGAGAAATATCAAGTTATATTAAGAAATATGACTCTCGCGAAATACATAAGGCTTCTTGATGGGTAAAGGTCACTATCACCTAAAATTGACGTCCGGACATTTGGACCGCATGATTTATTAGGTGATAAATTAGATCAAGGTGATATTTCAAAAGATGACTGATATTAAGAAATATGATCCTCCCCTAGGAATATCAGGTTTGACTAGGATTTGACCATTCATAACTTTCACACCTTAATGAATATCAGGGTGATGCAAAAGGAAAACCTACATGAAATTTGGTGCTCTTTCTAAATATGAGGTTACTAGAATGAAATATGAAATTTTGACAAACTGACCTCATGATGATGACTTACCCAGCCTCTCCATGCATGATGACTTGCATGACTTACTTTTACCGGACCGTCAAAAAACACAAAACAAGCCAAGCCAAAAAACAGTTGGGTCCCTGCTTTATCAAGTCAAAATGGGGCGTGTTGTGTAACCACACAACAGGTATAACCCAGGGTTGAATTTTACCTAGTTAGGACTCCTAGAGTCAAGTAAAAACACAAGAAGAGGGTCTAAAAGAAATAAACTTAGACAAGACTCATAACAACATTTCTTACAACACATATCACAATACAAGTAATTCAGAGGGTAGACCTAGTTCCCTTGACCCCATGCAACGTTACAACATTACAACATTTCCACCATACACAGAGTTGATCTTAGTTCCTCGTGGAACTAGATTAGCTCACAAGGGATACAACATAGGGTGTGGAATGATCTCCTGTATTTGTGGTTTCGTTAGCAATACTTGCACACTCAATCTCGAAGTTAATAACACATAAAGATATCATAGCCGAAGCAATTTAAATACAAGCATACCTAAATATTCTACCATATAATCATACTAAAATCACATTAAAGTTCTATTTCTAATATTATCCATTCATCATTCTCTTAAAAGCAACATCTAACTATCATTGCACGATTTGTTTTCTTAAAATTCAATTAGGTTTAATAAACAAAATTCTAGGATCAATAGTCCTTCAACATAAAAGTAATAGCAATAGCTCTGTAAATAGTCTCATGAACAGAAGTGAAAAAGGTAGGCCTCACACATTTTGGAACATATCTAGTTGAGGGGTTCCTCGTAGATCCTAGTCAATAAGTTCAGGATGCACAAGGGGAAGGGAGTCGGAGGATAGATCTGATTTGTTGATAGATTGAATGAATATACTAGGAGTATTGGTAGGGGGAGTGTTTGGGATGGTACTTTCCTCCAAATTGTTTATTGTGATAGAACTCAAACCTTCCTTGAAAGTCGTATTCTAAGAGATAGGCAAATCAGACTCTATTAGCCTGTTCGGTAGCATTTGTCCCTCACAGTAGGGGCTATAAGTTTGAATGGTATCACATTCTTTGTCATCGTAGGAATGCTCTGTCAACTCATCCCACTCATATTAATTGGAATCTATGTCACTATCCACTTGAAGTGTATGTATCATTTCCACTAGGCAAGCATTTGCTTTAGCTTTGCCCTTGCCTTTATATCCTAGGCCATTTGTATTTCTAGCCAATGAGGAGGAAGAAGGTTGAATGGGTTCTATGATTCCTTCTTTTCTTAGGCCGATAGGTCCTTTTCCTTCATAACCCATTCTGTGTAAGATAGTTTCACCTCACCCATAGAGTTCTGTTGGGAGCCTAGGTGGTTCCTATTGTATGTTCTCTTCTTCTTCAATATAAAGCCATTGTAGGACATCTCTTTCTTTTGTTTCATCAGATAAGGTCCCCCATTTTACAAAGGGGGCTATGGGAGGTATAGGAGGAGCAGATGGCTTTGGAAAATGCTTGGGTTGACCAAAGGATCTAGGAGATAAATGCATTTTGGCAAGATTGAGGTTGTGCTCTATGGAGTATTCCCCAACTCCAATTTCTTTGATGGTAATCTTCTGCTCTTTGGGCTTTGATGAGCAAGCTTTAGAGGTATGATCATGCTATGGGGTAGGGGATGTAGATACACTATTGTTTGGTATGATGCAATCAAGTTTTGAAAGGACAGAGTTGCAATGCTGAAAGGGGTCTGGGTCGCCTTGGTTGGTGACTTGCTTGCCATTATGTGGGAATTTTATGCATTGGTGATAAGTAGAGGGAACAACTTTCATGGCATGAATCCATGGTCTTCCTAGGAGAATATTATAGGTGAGCTCCCTATCTAGGACTTGGCACATGACATCTTTTATTATTGGTCCCACTTGTATGGGTAGGACTACTATTCCCTTTGTAGTTCTCTCTTCTTCATCATAGGCTTTGATAGTAATCTTCTTCCTTGGATCGATGATGTTTTCAGAGAACCCCAATGTAAGGACTAGTTGTAATGTGCAAATATTTAAACTGGCTCCACCATCAATGAGAACCCTCTAGATGTGGTGCTTGTGGATGAAGGCGATGATATGTAGAGGGGTGTTATAGGGTTGAGACACTGAGAGGTCATCTTGCTCGGTAAATGATATGATACTTGAGGAGGTCAGATTACCTACCATGCCTTGAAACTTCTCTTGGGCCAAGTTAGTGGGGACAATGGTTTCCACTAAGGCTTTATTGAGAATCTCCTTATGGGAAGGAGATAGACACAACAACTCCAAGATAGAAATGTGGGTCGGAGTCTTCTGTAGTTGGTCTATGACATTATACTGACGGAAGTTGGACTGAGAAGGTGACGACCTTGGGGGGATGGGTATTCAATGTGACTTTACCACTGTGGGTAATGATACTACAACCAGTTCTGTTAGGTTCTAATTGTTGATTGGGCATGACCACATTGATTTGTGGGACATGCTCGGATAGACAATTGATGGTATAGTCGAATGGCACACTTGCATAGTTGGCATTACTATTCCCACTATTCTAATTTGGCCTATTGTGGTTGTTGTTGTTGTTACCATAGTTGTTATTGCTATGGTTGTTGTTGCCATTGTTGTTATTGCCATGGTTGTTATTGTTGTTGTATGGACTGTCATGATTGAGAAGTGGATCCCTGTAAGCCACATGTGTCTCATTGGAGGTATGCTATTGGGTTCCTCCTTGATTTTGATCAAGCACATCTTTAATAACATGTTTGAGATGGATACAATTGTTGGTTGTATGTCCCCTTCCTCTATGATATTCACAATAGTCAGTGTCTTTCCAATAGGGAGGTTTGACTATAGGCTCATAATCACTTGTTGGCGATAGAGAGATTTCATTGTTAGCCAATAACTTCCGTAATGCAGATTCTTGGGACTCACCCAGCGGTGTGAACTTTCATCTTGGATTTGTGCTGAACCATGGTCTTGGCTCCTGAGAGAATGTTTTGTTAGGCATAACATTATTGTTTCTCCTTTGAGAGTGAGTATGGGTTTTTTCTCAAGAGCCACCAACTTGGCATCAACCACTCCATCATTGACAACATTCTTATTCTTGGTCCAAAACTTTGATTTGTCAGTCATGTAGTTGGAGGTAGGTGTGTCCTTGTATAACTTGATTTGCCCCTTGGCGATCATAGCTTTTTTGATAAAAATCCCATTTCGATGACTTTTGAGAATGATGTAGGGCATTGTATTTGTATTTGATAGCCAAGATCAGTGTTGAGGTTATGGACAAACATCTCCATTAGTTACTTCTTAGGTACATCGTATGAGCATTTGCTTACTAGTTGTCTCCATCTTTGTAGGAAGGTGACGAATGATTCACCACTCTTTTGCTTGGTGTTGCATAGGTCAAGCATAGAGACTTCATGTTCAATATTGTATGAGAAGTGCGTGATAAATTTGTTGACTAGCTCATCAAAAGTTTTGATGCCTAGTGGAAGCCGTGAGAACCACTCCATAGCTTGACTGCCTAGAGATCTAGGGAATAGTCTCATTAAGTAAGTCTCATTATGAGCTACTTCCAAGCATGCTACATTGAATTCCCTAATGTGATCTCTAGGGTCCCCTTTCCCTTTGTACTTGTCAAACTTAGGAACTTCAAATTGATAGGGAAACAGTTTCATGATCAAACCTTTATCAAAGGGGTATGGTGCAATATCTTCCAAGGAGTAGTTTTTAGTGTTTATACCCGTCTTGAGATCTGACATTTATTGCTTTAGACTTTCGAGTTGTTTCCTCATTTCTTCCATAGGAGCATTTGGGTCTATGGCTTTCTTTCCTTTATCATCTGTGTTTGGGTCTATGGCATTCTTTCACTTTTCATGATCATCCTCTATGTTTTCCAGGATTGTGCTTATATCGAAATCTGCAGGGAGTTTAATTCCAAGATTAGCAAGATGATAGAAATACTTGTGAGGGTCCACATGGAGCACTTTCTCTAGTAAGCATTGGAATTTCTAATCTTGGATGCTTCCTTGATAGTCTTCATTAAAGATTTCCTCATCACTATTGTGAGGTGTGATGATGTGGTTGGATGATCTGGCCATTTCAAGTTGTTTTTTGTATTGAGATCTAGTAACAACCATACAAGGTGACGTGGGATGAGGTGGAATGGGACTAGAGATTTTGGTAAGGTGTCAATGGAGACTGCTAAGAATAGGATACTTATGACAAGATTTGGAAAAAGGATTTTCTCGATCAATGATTCCAAGTAAGATGGTCGATACAAGACGGTAGCCACTAGTAAGGGTACTTGATACCTATCTTACTATGTAGGGACTAGTCGTGCACCAAGACCACTAGTAAAGTTCTATGACCTACTAAGTTTACTTGAATTCAAAGTGCTATGAAAAGAGGCCTATGCTGACCTGATATGGGATATTTTTGACTTTGGACTAGGAAGACCTGATAGAAGGTGAATGGGATGACTAACAAAAGAGAGATTTTGACATGAAATAGATAGAAAACTGACTTCAAGGTGAGATCTGATCTCAAATTTTGGAACTAGACTGAAATGGGTACTCAGAACTGGTAAGATTTTTCTCTCAAAAACTATGCAAGTGCTCACTATCGTGTATGCGCTGAAACAAATGCGTTGTGAAAATGGATAAATGCACTGGAAGTTTGGGTATATGTGCCACACTGCTAAAAGGTATAAGCACTAGATTAGTCAATAAAAGTTTCTTCAGTCACAACAAATACGCCACAGGTTGGCACAGATGCACAGAAACAGAGGGCAGATGCACCGCTCTGGCTTTTCTAAATATTTTTGTAATATTTTGGAATTTTTCTAATTTTTTTGGTACTTTGGTTGCAAGAAGGTCTCTTTGATCTAATTTTTTTGAATTAATGGCAAGAAGACACAGCAAACACAAAGAATATTTTTATGGTTTTTTATTTTTTTGCAATTTTTTGACTCTTTTTGGACTAAAAAAAGAAAGCAAGTATAGCCTAGGGTTTCAAAGGACAGTATAAAACTAAATTCTCCCTATCTCTAGGTGAGGCATCTTCAGGAGGTAATAATCGCCCTTCCCTACACTGGATTATAGAGGTTTTTGGTCTCACTAAAACAAGGATGAGTAATAAAGGCAACCGTTTGAATGGCTATACATGCAGCAGCACTACTCTCCATTATGGAGTCTCCCAGCCTGCAAGGGTTGCGCCTTGGAGGGTTTTGGGGGAGGTTGGTTGTCGGTATAACACAACTACACTCATTGTTTGAAGCTTTCACTCCAAACATAATTTATTTATAGTGGCTTGGAAGGGCTTGACATCTAGCCTGTTACCACTTAGGGTCGTTCCTACTTGGATGAACGATATCCAAGAGCAGGCCCCTCTAAGGGAAAAACACATATGAAAATGATATGTCTGGCATTTTGGCCACCCAAGATAGGGAAGAGCATAGGCCTGGTATCATTCCCAAAACACAGAATACAATTGTTCTTTTCCCCTAGTTAAAATGAGAAAAACTAGATGAGCTATCTACTTGGGCAAGCACAGATATTTGTTAACTTTGAAGTGATAACAAGATAGCAATGGTCTAGTTTTAACCAAGATAGCAATGATGAGTTCAATTTTAATCCATGTAGCATGAATTGTTGACTTTGAAATGATGGTCAATCAAGATAGCAATGATGAGTTCAATTTTAATCCACATAGCACAAATTGTTAACTTTGAAATGATGGTCAATCAAGATAGCAATGGTTCAGTTTTACCCAAATAGCAATGATGAGTTCAATTTTAACCAGATAGCAATGAGTTGTTAACTTTGAAAAGATAGCAATGTTGCAATGCAAGATAGCAATGATTCAGTTACCACTTCCCTAGTTAAAACTATGTGAGATTTGCATGAGCATCCATTTTACTTTCCCTTTAGAAATTGAAGTGTGAGCTAACAAGTGCAACTATATGAAACTAACCCAGTACCTAACCTACAAAACAAATCAAGAGAGTTCCTGCAAAGACGTTAGCATTAGCAAAAATCTTCTAAAAAATCCTAAAATCACTACCTACAACAGATGCGCCGCTTCAGAGACTAAATGCACAGAAATAGTCAACAAAAGCGTCGTTAAACATATGTGTTGTAACAGAGGATAAAAGTGCTGCAAAATAGAGTATATGCACTGAAGTATCAGATGCATTGTCTCAGGTGGTAAAGGTGCCATAACAGTGTATGTATGCGCTACAGTAACAAAAGCACCATGACAGGTAACAGATGCATGTTAGGAATTGATGTATGTGCTATTTCCTCCTGTGTACGGCTTTCTAAAACAAAAAAACTCAAATTTTGGGTTAGATTTGGGGATAGGCCCCACGGTGGGTACCAAAAATGTTAAGGGAAAATTGGTTGAACAATGAATATGCAATAATAATCAATATCAAATACCTAAAACTTCAATGAAATAGTGAACTAAGAAAATTTAATAACAATGAACAAATAACAAAGCAAACCTCCTTAGATCATAGCTTCCATTGATTTCCTATCACAATCATTCTTGCATGTATGAATGATGCCCTCAAAGAGTGCACTTCTTTGCTATGCTTCAAGAATGTCAATTGGGAATGGCAGTGGTAATATCGTAATGAAGAGGAGCTTCACAACGATGGTAGTAGTGCGTAGTAATGAATGTGATCACAAGCAATGAAGGAATTGGTGCCAAAGGCGCACTGTAATTCCTGCAGAGTAACAATACTTAAAGCTTGGATGGATTGCATGAAAGAATGAGGTTCAATTTATAGACTTGGGAGAATGAAGATCAACAGTATAGAAAGAATGAGAAGATCAGCGGTTGAGAATAGTTGAGGAACGTGCAACGAATAAGAAGAAGACAAGTGTCACACAAAACCTATTTTATTTGAGTTAACTACTTTCTTTTCTAAAGATAAGACATGCTTTTCATAAATTAGAAATCTTTTTTCTAATTTAAGAGATATTGATAAAAACAAGGTTAATTGAGTCAGTTAACTCAACTTGAGACTTGCTTTTGCATGATTTAAGAGAAATTAAATAATAAATTATTTAATTTTATGTGCATGAAGAAGACTTATTTTTAGAAGATTTGGAAGATATTTGAAGAATTTGAAGATAAGAAAGAAAATTAAATAAATAAATTTATTTAATTGTTGTGTATGATTTGGAAGATATCAAGAAAGCCATTTCTGATGCCCCTATTCTGATCAGTCTAGATTACACTAGAGATTTCTACATTTATTCATTTTCTTCAAAGCATACATCTGTAGTACTACTAACACAAAATGAAGCCAAAGAAGAAAAACCTATAGCTTTCATGAGCTTCCCATTTAAAGATGTAGAGATTAGATACATGGATGCTGAGAGACAAGCTCTAGCTCTAGTCTGAGCAGTTAAGAAATTTAGACATTACATATTAAGAAGTAAGATCATTACTGTAGTACCAGATGCAATAGTAAAGATGCTCCTAATGCAAAGTGAGCCAGGAGAAAAGAGAGCCAAATGGATAACAATGCTCTAGGAATATGATATGGATATAACACCCATGAAGTTAGTAAGTGGACAAGCTTTAAGCCAGATGATTTCTGAAACTGACCCTAACCTTATGAGTCAACAATACATAGTGAATTCTAAAGAAGATAAAGAATGGTATTCAGATGTCAAGCATGTCTTGATTACTAGAAGATTCCCATCAAAATTGCAAGCTTCACAGAGGAGAGCCCTAAAAATAAGATCATAGAAGTATATGATAAAAGGAGGAGTCCTTTTCAAAAGGAACTATGAAGGAATATATCTCAGATGTTTGGATAAGCAAGAGGCTGACAAGGTTTTAGCTGAGTTACATGATAAGTTTGGAACTGCACATGGAGCTCACTTAGTTACTACCCATGCTATCCTGAGAGTAGGATATTATTGGCCCACTATCTTTAAGGATACTGTAGAACATATTAAATTTTTCCATACTTGTCAAGTTGCTGCTAACCGACAGAAATATACTAGACAACCCTTGCATCTAGTGATGGAGATGCACCCATTTTCTCAATGGGGCATGGATTTCATTGGACCCATCAATCCTGCATCATCTTCAAGCCATAGGTATGTCTTGACCATCACTGATTATTGCCCCAGGTGGACTGAAGCAGTCAGCAGCAAGACATGCAATGCAGAAGATATAATAAAGCTTCTAGAAGGCAACATAGTGACCAGGTACGGATTTCCTTATGCTTTGGTATGTGATAATGGACCTGCCTTTGCATTATTAAAGTTATCAAGTTGGGCTTTTGATCATGGGATTATTTTGAAATTTTCCTCTAATTATTATCCTCAAGGGAATGGCTTAGCAGAGTCAACCAATAAAAACTTACTAAACATCATAAAGAAACTGATAGAGAAAAACCCTAGGGAATGGAACACCCTATTGAAGTATGCCTTGTGGGTAGAAAGAACTAGGATGAAGGTTGCTCTAGGAAACTCACCCTACCAATTGGTATATGGGGTGGATCCTATGCTGCCTATCAACTTAAAGATCCCCACTTTACAATTTGCACAAGAATATCTAGGGATAGACGACAAGCAAGAAGTTACATTACTTCAGCTCATGCACTTAAAAGAGAAAAGAGATAGGGCAATTGATCAATTTGCCAAACATCAGGCTGTTGTCAAACGTTGGTTTGATAAAAGAGCCAGAGTGAAAGATTTTAGGATTTCAGATTTAGTCTTGACATGGGATAAAGCACATGAGAAGAAAGGTGACCATGGAAAATTTGATAAACTTTGGATAGGTCCTTTCCAAATCTCAGAGATCCTAAGAGATAGTACCTATAGACTTAAGACCCTAACCAATGAGGATGTCCCATTACCAGTTAATGGGTAATTCCTCAAACATTACTTCCAAGCCTAAAACAAGGTCATGTAAGTCACTTGTATCATATTGTACATGTTGTATAGTTGTTTGTATAGTTTTGCTTTGTGTGCTTGCTTGTTTGTTTTTATCGTTGAGTCCTTGTTTTGGTTAGTCAAGATGATGCATTTTATCACCCTTAGAAACCAACAAAATTGTTAGGATTCAAGTGATCAGTACAAATTTCTACATAGGTTATGACTCATTTTGAGGAGTATCCTTGATTAGGTATGTGATATCCTTTTCATCGATGATGCCTTTTCTTGACCAAGGAGATTTTCATGATGAATCACCTAATAACCTTGGGTTTGTTGAACACATCAGTATAGGTGTTAAGTGAAAAATCTAAAGGGTCACCCTTGCTACCATTGCAATCCCCAACCTAAAGCCACAAGTGACCACACCTTGCATATTGAGCTTACATGATGATATCTTATGAGTTTGCATATATAAAGAAAAGAGATGAATATTGAAAATCTAAGAGGATAAAAAAAAACTAGGCCATCTAAGTAACTCTACCGGGGCTATGGACGCCTGCTGGTAGTGGGGCTCTACTTAGGAGGATTGTAAAGATAGCCTTGTCGGGGCTATGGACACCTGCTGGCAACAAGGCTCTATCTCGGTTGGCTATGAGGGATGTCTTGATAACTGAGAGGGGGGGTGAATCAGTTATCCTAATTATTTCTTCTTTCTGAACTTTCTTAATAATCAATGCAGCATTAATTCAAATAAGTAAAACATAACCATGAAATGGAAATACACATGACACAATATTTTTGACATGGAAACCCTGTTAAGGGAAAAAACCACGGGGTGATTAACCCAAGATTGTATTCTCTGTTAGAAGAATGGAAATACAAAATGGCACTTGCCAATTAGGGCTCACTACCTGAGCACACTGCTCACAAGAGGCACACTGCCTACAAGAGACACACTGTCTACAATTTATAAAGAGTGTAATACAATACTTGAACTGATAAGAAGCATCAACATATGCTGGAGTTCAGTTCCAGTTAGGCTCTGTATACTGATCTGCTGCAATTCATCTTTTCTCTTCTTTTGTGCTACTCTCCTTTCACATACTGGACCTTCCTTTCTACTTTTATTCGGCTCTACTTCTTTTCTTCACACATCACAAACAACCACGACATACCTCACAACTAAATCCATCTTATATATATATATATATACGCATAAGTGATTTCATCACCTTTCTAGTCGGCACCTAGAATAGTCAATATTTTCCATAAACTCTGATCTGTCGGCTGAATCCTTGCATACCAAGTAATGTGGATCAAGGATATACTTGTAGAAGTCATCAATCATGTCGGCCAATCATATCTTATGCCTTAATAACCTTTACCATCATTAGTAACACATCTGGAATAATGTCTGATGTTCTGCCAGTCAGTTCTTCCTCTATTCATACTGCCAATTAGGAACTTGATACTCAAGTATTCATATCTTCTTCCTCATCTATCACCAGAGGCTAAATCCTTGGAATCTATCACTCAAGATAGTCCACTTGACTTCCCCAAATCTACACTTCACCAGGATACTTCCTCTAAGAGATCCGGGCCTGACTTTCGGACCTCGCCACATGCTCTATTCTTGTTTACCAGACCACAACATTCTTCACTCTAACTTCCGGTATAGACATACCATGTCCTACGGATGTGTGGGATGAACTTTGTTGCCATCAATGACAACAATCATGAATCCATATAGTGTCTCTTGCCAACAATCTCCCCCTTTGGCATTGATGACAACACTTAGTGAAAAATGACTAAGTGTTTACACTATGCTCCCCCTTGGCTGATGCTCTGTATTTATATACATTTTCCAGAGCTCCCCCTTAGTTGGATTCCTCATTTTTCACTGCTCCTCACTCCCCCTTTGACATCAATGGCAAAGGGTAGGGTCCGTATACCAAAATTTTCAAAATCTTGTCCACATAAGTATATACATATGAAATACTTACATATATTGAAGTATGTCTGCAAAAGTTGTTTTCAATTGAATGAATTCTGTAGCCCAACTTTGCTTTATTCTGTCCAAAATTGATATATGACTGCTCAATAGAAATGTAAATATATCTGCCCTATTTAGATCTATTGGATCATTTGTCTGGGCTGTGATTTGAGCTTCTTTTATGGCCTCATGCATGGCCTCTAACTTAGGGACAATTATCCCTCTGAGCTCACTCAACCTACTAATTCTGTTTTTCTTCTCTTTTTCAAGCTTCTTAATTTCATTCAAAACTACAACCGTTTGACATGCTTGATTTATTATGGATGTAGTAAGTGGATCAAAATTTTGAGAAAGTTTTATCAGTTTATCCTCCTATTCTTTCATTTTCTTCTCAATCTCCACTGTTGTTTTGGACCATGATAAACAAAATTTGTACATTTCTCTACCATCTTTAAGAGCATTTTCTAAGCTCTTTATCCCAATATTCATATTTCTCCTATCATTAATTATCAACCCTTGTACCTTTGATAATATTTTTACAAGAAATTCCTTCCAGACCTTATCTTCTACTGACTTCTCTAGGGAATCAAATTGTGTGCTGACACTATTGACTAGAGTTTTGAGATTACCAGATGTGGAGGCTATGGGATCCTTCTAAAATGATGGCATAATCTTTTCAAGCACTCCAGAAGTAGCTTCTATCAACTCACAGTCTTCCATGTGAGACTTCAGGAGTTTTTCTTTAACCTTTGCATTAGCAAATGAAGCTATCTTCATTGTATGTACCAGAGAAAGAGAATCAAAATTAAATGGTCCTTGTAGAAGCTCTGGTTCATCAATCTCCATTGTTTCTTTGTTCAAGAAGTCTTGGATAGTTTTTGCAGTGTCTCTTGCTGGAGACAGATGTTTCTTCTCTTCTGTATTCTTAGAGCTGTCTCTTGGAGATTTCTCTCCTTCTACATTCTTACCACTAGCAGTTGTGGTCTTCTTTATTGAAGTCTTCTCTCCTTCTGCAACCTTGGTACTGTCATCTTCTTTTTCCTTCACCTCTTCTTCTTTCTCCTGTATTCTTTCTTCTCCTTTAGATCTGGAGACTATAGGGGAAACCGGAGGAGAGATATTTGTTTGTTCATGAGCCACCTCTTCCGGAGTAGAAGATTCCAAGTCCTTATCCTTTTCTGCACCGGTGTCCATGACATGCTCAGTGGATTCTTTTTCAACACTTGTGGTCAAGGGGTCAGTACCCAAGTCCTCTATAATTGGAATGTTGAATTTCTTAAAAGCATTTCAAAGTATCTCTTTGGTCTCTCTTGCCACTTTGTCAGTTTCACCAAGCATGAGCTAATTCATCTTGGCTTTGCTCCGGAACTCATCCTTGCAATCTTTGAAGATCATGTTCATTTGTTGCGGAGTGATTGAAGGGTATAGCTGAATTGCTATATGTTCCCGGATTTCTAGATCTTTTGCTTGAGCATTGTTCTTCCTCATTTCAAGCCTTTTCTCTAAGATTTTGGGAATTAGAGAGATAATTTCAATAAAAGCTTTATTGTAAGTGTTCAAAAACTTAACTGTGGCTTCCTCCAGAATCTTTTTATCTGCTTCATTATATGCATCATAGAATTTTGTCAAGGGTTGTGGGTTCCCATCCACAATGACTGCTTTCACTACATCATCTAAGGATAGAGTGCGTTTTTCAACAAATTCCTCTTCCTTCTCTTCTTCTCGTTGACCAGTAGAGTGTTCACCTGATGATTTCTTCTGTTTCTTCACTTTCCTAATTATTTCATCAAATTCAGTCTCCTCTTCATCCTTTTGACTGGCATAAGCCCTTGTGGCTTTTGTCTTTGTTCTTTTCTCTCCTTTGCCAGATAATTTTGCTTCTGGTTTTGATGGCCTTGAGCTTTTGGTAGTGGTAGGTGCAGATCTCTTTGATGATCTGGTCCGGGTGGAGGATTTTACCGAAACACTTTCCTCACTTTTCTTTTCTGCCTTTTTCTTCTCTTCCTCAGCCCTTTCCACCTTTTCCCTATTGGCATCAAGTGCCTCCTTTGATATGCCAAAGCCTTTTGCAACATCTTCAACTTCTTTTCTTACTTTCCTCTTGATCTCTGGTTGTCTGAGTTCCACATGAATCTTTACACTCAGCTCCTCAAAGGTTCCAAACCTTTCTACCTTTGGATCCTTTGGTTGACTTAGCATGTGTTGAACATGCAGCTCCACAATTTGTTCATCAACTTCATACCCCATGGGCATGATCCATACAGTTCTTGGTTCTACTACCTCCACTTGGCATTGATCAGTCTCTACCATAAAAAATACTGTCTTTGTATTTCTCAACAAGAGACTGGGGAATCCTTTCTCTTGCTTGCATCATGTTCTAAAAATTCTTGAAATATCCCCACAGGGCTGTATTTCTTACTTTAGCATCCCCAAGCCCATGCAAATAGTCTCTGATTTGGATGGCAACCGGTCTGTCATTCTGCCATACCCAGCCATTGGATCCGAGAAGCTCATTCATGTAATAAAAGAATAGGTAGAGTATCAAGCAACCATACTTGAAGGAGTTCTTCTTATCCTTCTTAATCTTTTGTAGATTTTCCAAAAGTTGGCTTAGAAGAAGTTCACACAGATCATAGTCAACATTTTTTTTAGCATTTGATAGGCTATGTAAACTGCAGTTCCCGATACTAAATTTTCCCTACTAGAGTGATAAATCTTGTAACCAATTATCATGGATGCAAATTTGACATCCGGTTCAATGATGTCTTCAATTGTCATAGCTCTCTTGTCAAATTTTGATCCGGTTGCATCACTTACTGTCTGATTCTTGACAGATTTGAGAACAGGAATTCCACCGGATGAGTGCAGACCAGTTACTACCCTAATTGCATATTTGGTGGTCTTAAATGGTTTATTCAACCATAAGAAATTGTCATGCACTCTACTCAACACATACCAAACCCATTCATCTTCTTCAAAATAGCGGGAAATGAATGCACTGTGCAAAATGCTTATCCCGGATGGCTTTATACTAAGGTTTAATCTCAAAAGAATCATCTATCAACTATTTGGGATAGATATCCACTAACTTTGATTCCCCAAATTCTTCAATATTCACATGTATGTAAACCCTAATGTCTTCTGTATGCAACACACCATGCGGAACACTGGAAATGCTCCTAGGGGATCTACTTCCAAAGATTTGTATGGATGTTTCTTGAATTTGGGGTGATGCCTATCAGAGATCTTCACAATATTTGGAGTACCCATTAATCAAGGATTTACAGAAAGATATTTGACAATGGAGAATACCTTTTGCGCCTTTCAGTTTCTCAAAGTGAGCCTGATCAATTGCTGGATGAAATGACTTCTACAAATGATCTTGGATGAGCTTGAGGGATTTTGTTATAGAGCCTCTCTTTTCGTTTCTTCTTGAATACAGAATGAGCAAGTGCTTAGTGAGAAAACCCTTATATTGCTCCACAAACCCTAATGTTAAGTTGCAATAAATGCTTGACCTAAGTCATTCCAGTTTGCCTTATTTGGATGACTTGAAGAACCAGATCAATCATGATCTTAAACATCTTGCAGATCTTCCAAATCTTAACCATGGTTTATTTAGATGTTTCTCTTAAGAACCCTTTGATCCGCAACTCGTCTTGTGCCAGTTCCGGCACCAATTGACTGGCTGGGGGAGCAAGGTTTTCTTTGTCTCCCCCTGAGTAAGAGCTCACTTTTTAATTTTTGGAAGGAATATCAGCACCAGAGTCTGGTGCAGATCCATCCTCTACATTCTCCGTACTTTCTTCACCCAAATCTTGTTCATCTCACTTTGAACTTCATCCGCATTCACTTTTTGTTTTCCCTTATCTTGATTCTGATTATGATATACCAGACCTCTTTTGTCCTAATTCTTGGTTCTACAGAATTTTGCAATATGACCGGATCTATTGCAAATTTGGAAAACAACATTTCTTTGCATATTTGATTGATATCCTCTTGATCTGCATTGATTAGCCATATGACCTATTCTATTGCATGCAAAGCATCTACCATTGAATGACTTGTTCATTTGCATATTTCTGCATTCATGAGATTTGTGACCATACCTTTTGTAGTTAAAACACTGTCTGGAGAAGGATGTATTAGTCTGATTCATTCTCTTTCTGCACTGATTAGCTTTATGACCAAATTTATTGCAATTGTGGCAGTATCCATTCAAGGATGGATATCTTTGAGCATTAGGCTGCCCTACCAGAGGTCTTCTAGGCCTGTTCCTTGGATTTTCTGATCCAAAATTCTTCTGACTGGATCCGGAGCTTTCTCCTTTTTCATATCCCAAACCACTTGTCATCTACCCTATTTTGACTTCCAAGAAGAACTTCAAGTTGAACAGAACTTATCTTGAATTTCTCTTTATATTCATTTGTTGTTTGAAGATCCCTTTTGAGAGAGACAATTTGATCCTCAAGTTTTTCTTCATTATCTTTAGCATCTTCAAGATCAGATTCAAGATGTCTGATAATTCTATCCATCTTGTGTCAATCTTCTGATTTCTCCTTGAGAGATTGTCTTAGATTATCTTTAGTTTTTCTTTTCTCTTCAACTTCTTGGGTAAACTTCATAACTCCTGATTCCATTTCATGTCTTACCATAATGATTTCTTTTGATAACTTTTTGCATAACTTGGTTTTCTCCTTCAGCTCTTCATTTGCATCATTTGCTTCACCTTGACTTGCCAATTGCTAAAGTAGCTCCTTTCTCTTTTTCAAAGAGAGACTTAATTTGTCTTTTAGTTCTCTCATGAAATCATCAGCCTGTTTGAGTCTTTCCTTTAATTCATTGACTTCAGAGTTTGACTGCTCAAGATCATCAAGGGTAGTCTTGAGTTGCTCCCTTAAACCATATGCATCCATTTGGATTCCCAGATCTTCCTCAAGCTATTAGACTCTGTTAGGAGGAACTTGGCTCTGATACCAATTATTGATAACTGAGAGGGGGGGTGAATCAGTTATCCTAATTATTTCTGCTTTTAAACTTTCTTAATAATCAATGCAGCATTAATTCAAATAAGCAAAACATAACCATGAAATGGAAATACACATGACACAATATTTTTGACGTGAAAACCTTGTTAAGGGAAAAAACCACAGGGTGATTAACCCAAGATTGTATTCTCTATTAGAAGAATAGAAATACAAAATGGCACTTGCCAATTAGGGCTCACTACCCGAGCACACTGCTCACAAGAGGCACACTGCCTACAAGAGACACACTGTCTACAATTTATAAAGAGTGTAATACAATACTTGAACTAATAAGAAGCATCAACATATGCTGGAGTTTAGTTCCGGTTAGGCTTTGTATACTGATCTGTTGCACTTCATCTTTTCTCTTCTTTTGTGCTACTCTCCTTTCACATACTGGACCTTCCTTTCTACTTTTATTCGGCTCTACTGCTTTTCTTCACACATCACAAACAACCATGACATACCTCACAACTGAATCCATCTTATATATATATATATATATATATATATATATATATATATATATATATATATATATATATATATATATATATATATATATATATATATATATATATACGCATAAGTGATTTCATCACCTTTCTCGTCGGCACCTGGAATAGTTAATATTTTCCACAAACTCTGATCTGTCGGCTGAATCCTTGCATACCGAGTAATGCGAATCAAGGATATACTTGTAGAAGTCATCAATCATGTCAGCCAATCATAACTTATGCCTTAATAGCCTTTACCATCATTAGTAACACATCCGGAATAATGTCTGATGTTCTGCCAGTCAGTTCTTCCTCTGTTCATACTGCCAATCAGGAACCTGATACTCAAGTATTCATATCTTTTTCCTCATCTATCACCGGAGGCTAAATCCTTGGAATCTATCACTCAAGGTAGTCCTCTTGACTTCCCCAAATCTGTACTTCACCAAGATACTTCCTCTGAGAGATCCAGACCTAAATATTGGACTGCCACATGCTCTGTTCTTGTTTATCGGACCACAACATTCTTCACTCTGACTTCCGGTATAGACATACCATGTCCTGCGGATGTGTGGGATGAACTTTGTTGCCATCAATGACAACAATCATGAATCCATATAGTGTCTCTTGCCAACAGGATGAACCCAAAATATGTAGCTTAACACTAGTTGTGTTTTCAACCTACTTTCAAGATGAGGATTATTAATCATTTGCACACACCTGATCCCTTATCTGCATTGTTGCACTGATGAACCTGATATCATTTAGAAAGGTCATGAAACTTATACTTAGAGAGAATTAGAATACTATGTTTTAATGTGACCTCATCACTTGAATCATTGGAATTTTGTTATTTTCTTTGGTGGCAAGTTGTTGTGTGGTTGCACAACGTGCCCCACTTTGCCTTAGCAAAACAAGGACCCAACTTTTTTTGCTCCTGCTTGTGCTTGTTTTCTTGCTTTGGGTGGTTTGGAAAAAGGTCAAGTTGAGTTTATCACCCTTGCATATGCATGTGCATCACAAAAGGGGGTCAGTTGTCAAAGTTAGAATTTAATTTCATAAACCCCATATTCTCAAAGAATACAAAATTCTATGTAGAATTGCCTTTTACATCGCCCTAATATTCGCCAAGGATAGAAAGTTATGCTAAGTCAAAGTTTCATCAACCTGGATATTTCCCATAGGGTCACATTTCTAAATGTCAGTCATATTCACTAAGATGACCCAGACATAAGAAGATCACCCAATGTCTTCATATTCCTGATTCATGAATGTCAAACTTAAGTACAATATAGTATATATCCATCAGAACCTTCATGCATATTTCAGAGGGTCATATTTTCCAATATCTGTCATCTTACAAAATATCACCCTTTTGCAAATATCACCTTTCACAAACATGACCCTGACGTCATCTAGTTTCGATGTATAGAAGAGATCACCCTGATGATGACATCATCAATACACCCTGACCCTCGCAGGGTCACATTTACAAACATCCGTCATATTTCTCAATATGATGATGACATCACCATAGCCTGATAACAAAGAAGACATGATATCCTAATGATGTCATCATGCTCCAACTTGAGAAGGTCATATTTTGAAATATCCCTAACCTTAACAAATATGATGATGACGTCATTCTCCTCGAGTAATTGTAAATGCTTATAAAGTGATGACATCACCCTTACATTCTCAAATGAGGGTGATATTCCTTAGTATTAAAATATCTAGATATTGACAATATCCCTCATATCAACTCAGATGACCCAAGATACATAGTTTATCAGCAGCCAATCCAATGATTCCATGTGACACCTCCCTGATTTGTTAACAAATGCATAATGTGACCCGATCTTGCTTGTAGATTAAAAGGTTGACCATATGACCATATCACCCTCATGTGTTCGATGGAGGGTCATATTTTCAAATATCCCTGATCTTCACAGAGATCAGCCTTCACATTAAATGTGAACCCAACGGTAGGTCATGCCCTCCAGTTTCAAATATAAACCCGCCACTTGTCAAGTATCCACGAATGTCATTGGTCGACCAATGAACTTAAACAAAAGTAATAAACACACCCTAATTTGTCACATTGATCAGTTAAAAGGTAAATTTTGGGGTTTATTCACATTTACACTGAGTTTAAACTAAAATTATAGAGCTCTAAAAGTCAAAGCATCACAGTCACCTGCAAATGGAACGAGCATCAGTCACCTGCAAACGGAACGGGACCTGCATCTTGACAAAATGGAACGGCCAATACAGCTATTCACATTCATACCATTATCAATCAGATAGTAAAAGAGGAAAGCAATTATCAAGTAAGTAAAATTGAAACTCTCTCTTTTGTCATTTATGATAAATCACAAGGTAAAAATGATTATCACTAGGTTAATCAGCATGGTGATGCATGAAATGAGTTAGAATAATGGAATTACTGCTATGAAATATATGTAATCCTTGAACCCTGCTACATACAAACCTATTAGGGTAAGAAATGCATGTCTTTATCACAAGATTTAATGGCTATTAGAAGCAATAGATCTGATATAGAGTTCTTGAAACCCATGTTCTTATATCCCAAAGGGGTAGGATTCAGATACGGGATGATAAATGATACACATCAGGGGAATACAGACCTGGATGCATGGATGACAAGGTTAGATAATGGAAGTGGAAACCCTATATTGTAGAGAATATACTCCATAGGTATGTGGCACACCAGGGGATTTCCATATGCTATGGAAGCCACTGAGTTAGTGGTTGAATGTACACGGAATTATAATTCAGAAACCAAAAGAGTGGAGAAGCATGGCAAGGTGTATGCAGATTTCTCAATAAAAGGCATCACCACTGCATTTAATTTTCCTATATGATCTGATGTGGTCAGATTGAGCCTAAGTAGGCTAGAAAAAGAATACTGTGGTAATAAGAAAGAGGCCAGGAGGGTCATGTACCAGTGGAGGTCTAAGAGTAGTACATATAAGGCATTCGCTAAGCTACCAAAATACTTGTTTAAATTTGATTTTGCTAAAGAATATCAATACATGATGGTCATGCTTAGTAGAATGACTGGGAGACAACATGCTGGAAACTTTAAAAATTGGATGTATGGAATTATCTGGATGGTGGAATATTCAGATGGTAGGCCTCTCTGGGCTAAAATCATAAGTGACAGCTTAGATGAAGGAATGAGAAGGCTGGGTGGCAAAATGTACATGTTCCATATGACTTCTTATGTCGTATATGCATGTGTCTTTAGAGGTACATTTAATGGATTACAAATAGTGGGCAGGGTTTGAAACAACCCTGGGGATGTAAACATATGGGAACACTACCCACAGCTTAGCAGGATGGAATCCCTCGAAAATTATAAGTTAGTGAATGACTCCTTTTCTATGCATTTGGTCAGAACCATGGAGGTGGATAGAACAAAAAGATTAAGTATGGAAGCCCAATTTGTTATTTACAAATATGGGGCATGGTTTATCTAGTTCCCTACATTTTCATACATGAGAATAGAAGGCTTTGAGGAGCACCCTTTCATGTTGCCTAGATACCCCACTAATAGGGTCATTCTAATGGAATTTTTTAGACAAATATCGACCTCAGTAGAGGCTCACATGGAGAAAGGAAAGATTCCACATGTGTTGTTTCCAATTTTCATTGGCTGGTATTTGTGCCCTGATAGACAAAGTATCAAGGATACCATCAGAGGATTAAAGCTAATGCACCTGTAGCCATTTTCAATAGCTAGGTCATATGACCCATATGGCAGAATGCAGAAATTACTAGGAAAACAAATACATCAAAGGCACCTTGAGGATTATTGGATTGATTGTGATGATGAAGCAGAGGTCCGAAGGACTTACTAGAGGCTCACTCTCAACCAAATTCACACCTTTGATTGCATACCAATGCCTATCCAGTTGCACAAGGATGATGGAAAGATCATGTCTAGTGAGTACGAGGACAATAAAGTGTATAATGAAACCATATCAGCTCCTGATTTGACTCAGCCTGATGTGATTTCATTTGATCAGATAATGCAGAAGGTTATTCAACTGACCCAAAGCTGGGTAAGTGCTAAAATCACTAAGCTGAAGAAGAAGAGTGTAGCCCTTACTGTGGATAACAAGAAGAAAAGACAAGAACTATCTAAAGAAGAATATGATGACTTTCTCATTGAGAAAAGGAAATCTAATGGGGAGAGGCAGCCATCTATAGAAGAAAAGCAGCAAGGTAAAAAAAAAGGTAACTCCTGAGCAACAGGGAGTAATAGTTAGAAAACCCCAACCAAAGGGAGATGTGGCATCTACATCTGCAAGAAAAGTATCAAGGTAAGAAAAAATGCAGCTCCTATGCAACAGGGAGTAATAATTAGAAGACACCAACCAAAGGGAGATGTGGCATCTACATCTGCAACTGCATCATCTCATACCCCTACCCGGGAAAAGAAAAAGGTCACAAAGCCTACCACGATGATTACAGAAGAGGAGGAACCGTTGGAAAATGAACCATTGGAGGAAGAACCATTGGATGAAGAGCCTCGAGATGATGACCTATTGATAACAAAGAAGAGAAAGAAAGTGCAGTGGACACCACCCCAAAAGAAATAGAGAACTACAATGAGGGGAAATGTAAATGTGGATCCTATTAAATTGATGGGTGCAGGTGGTCCATGTTTTATCAAGGACCTGTAGCATTAGGTTCCTATCCTAGACATTATTCAATTTAAAAGTGAGAAGGTGGAAGAGAAAAGAGCAGAGAGACATAAGGCAAGGAAAGAGCCACCTCTTACACTAGATGATACTATATATATGTCAGATGATGAGATAGTTAGAGATGTTGCCAGTCAAAGGATGGAGACCTTAGTGGCTAATACAAAGATGACTCCTCATGGGACTCCTATGGTTCAAAAGGAAATTCATCAGGAGTAGGTCGAGACAGAGGAAATTGAAGAAGATACCCTGATGATGTAGCCAAACAGATAGGATTAACCAATTGGGTTGATTAGGTCACTAGCCCAATAGTAATTGACATGGCTTACCAAGGGGATGCAGATTAGAACAGAGATAATGATCCACCTCTGGAAACTAAGAAAGTAGAAATTAGTGTGCATGAAGAGGGTGATAAGAATGTGCCTTATCAAGATAAAGGGCAAAGTAATGCACCTCCAGAACAAGAGAAGATAGAAACTAATGTTTAGAGGGAGGGTGATCATGAGATGCCTGATAAAAGTGATCAACAGAATGAAGAGGTGTCTGGTAAAAATACAGATCAAGGTGATAACCTAGCACTAGCACCTAAAAGAGAAATAAAAGAAAAAGAAAAAGAGCTTGGAAAGACTCAAGAACAAAGAGAAAAAGACACATCAAAAGGTGAAGAACAGAGTCTACCCCAAGATGATGGTCAACCAAAGGAACCAGAGAATGTGGCCAGGGGTGATCAAGGTGATCCCCAAGATCAAAATGCACAATCTTCTCATGAAGACCAAGTACCACAAAATACAGAAGATCAAAATGTTCAGGAACCACATGAGGGTAAATTTCAAGAGTAGGTACATAATCAGAATGTACAAACACCACAAGAACCTCCCCCTCAACAAGAGACCCCGCAACAAGAGACCCCTCAACAAGAGATCCCTCATGAGAATGTGCATAAGAAAGAACCAAGGAAAGAAAGTTCACCACCAAGGGTAGAGCACAATATAGAGTCTCATGATGCTCAAAATGAGTAGACTGACTAGCAAGCACCCAAGGGTGATGTTCCATACTGGCTACAACAAGAAATAAATCTGCAACTGATAGATGAGGTACTTGATTTTGATGTATCCACATTGTTTATTTCAAGCATGCTGAAACCTAAAAGAAGGGTCAGGCCTACATCTGCAATAAAGAGAGATCCTACCATAGTTAGGAGGATAGCCCAAGTAGCTTTACCAATGGCCGATAAGGAAAAGGGAAAAATAGGCCTTGATGAGTTTCAAATAACAAACATTGATTTAGGTTTTGCCAATGAGGATCAGGAAGGTCAAGAAGGTAAAGATATTATTGACTCTTTAACACAAAGGGTGAAGAGAGAAAAAGATAAGAACAGGAAACATAAAGAGCACATTGCTATATTACATTCATTCATTAAAGGGTTAATTGACCCTAAGCATACACCACTTAGCCCAGCTACCCCACTGACAATCATATCTCAAGATGAGATGAGAGGGTTGGATCTCATGAAACATAAGGCTCAGCTAGTGGATAATTGGTTTGTCTCTTTTGTTTTCAAAGCAGGGAATGTAGTTAAAACCTCCCTAGCAAATTGGAATTATCTTGGTGATTTGAGGAGTAAAGTAGATAAGCTATAAAATGAGGTGGGGAGAAGGTCCTTCAAGTTTGAAAAACATCTAGATGCCTTGGGTGAAGTAAAGAGGATAGACATGAATATAATTATGGATAACAAAATATTGGATAATAATACTTCATAGTTGCTAGGCATTTGGTACGAAGATACCAAATTTGAATGTGATACCTTGAGGAGGTACAGTAGCAAGCTTAGAGATATAAGTGTGAAACTACATGATCTCATGGAAGAAGAAATGAATTTCTTGGAGGCTCTAGAGGACAAAGTAGAAGGAAAAATACAAAATTAGGATACTAATTTTGTTGTCCAAGCCTTCCATAACAATTTTAAGCAAGCAGTAGAAGACCCTCTTCATCACTTAACAAAAGAAGTGATAAATAAGGCCATGAGAATTAACGCTAAGGTAGAGACATATAATGAGATGTTAAATAGAAGGGAGAGAAAATGGAATGCTCTTCAAGCACAGTTTCATTCTCACAAGCATGTTGTAGTAAAGGCCAAAATACAGGATGGAGGTGAAGTAGAAAGAATAGTGTAACTATATGAATCCATCAAGGTAGTGATCAGCGTGCATATAAGGCATGACCTTGGAATGATGAAGAGGATAGTGATGAAGATGAAGATGAAGATGAGGAAAAAGGTGCGAATGAAGAAGAAGGAGAAGAAGATGAAGATGAAGAAGAAGAGGACAAAGAGTAAAGTAGAGATGCATGATGACAGAGTCATATGCATGACCAAATAACAAAAGGATTGAGTTCTACAAATGGTTTCCAACTGGTAACTTGTGCCATGTATACCAGTGTTGACCTAGTCAAAGAGAGGATATTGACCGTGGATTTAGATTGACAAATCTTGGTCATTGATCATTTGTAACTGCCTCCTCTCCTTATTCTATAAAAGGAGATGGAGTACACTTGGTATCATTATTAGAAACTTAATTGAAGTTAGATTATTGAAGTTCTTAGAACTAATTTCAAAGCTCATTGTGAATGTACATGTCTTTTGCATACCTAATGAAAGAGAAGTTATTTTGATTACAAATAATCATAAATCTTGAGTAATTAGTGGATGAATTCTGGATATATGCATTGATTAGTTGCATCCCTTGGAGTGCTTATTAGTCTGCATGTGTTGTTTTCATTCCTTGTTCCTTTGAAGTTAGCATCAACCATACCTAGTTGTGGAACATTCTGGTCAAATAATGGTTTGATTTCTTCTCTTCATGAATGTATCTGGAATGTATGTGAATCAGTAGTTGAAGGTTCATTAAATTTAGAAAGCATTCTTTCAATTTTCTTTAATTTCATTACAATCACCTCCACAATTGCAAATACATGGATAATCATAAGAAAAATACACAAATATGCAGATATCCCGAAGAGAATCAAACATTAGTAGCATATTTTGAGCCTAATGCATGCAATATTGAAAATATCATGCAAAAGAACCATAAATAATAACATGAAACATGCAAATATCAACTAATAAGCACATTATTTGAGCAGATTCATAGTATAAAAGTGAGAATAATCAAATTATAGTTAATGATTAGATGAATTGATCAAACTTATCAAAGATCATCATTATTTTTAGAGCATAGCAAGATTAACTCTGTTTGTGAAGAAATTTATAGGAATCAGATGCAGAACAGATGTACAGACATTAGTTCATTGTAATAGAGAATTGTAAGACCATTGAATGAGAAATAGCATATCACATCAACCTCTGAGTAACGTTAGATGATCAAGACCTGATCCACAAAGACTTGGAGTCATCAATTTATTTCAAATTGATCATACTTTTTCAAGATAATGAAGGTTTGTTGTGTAAAGTTTTATTCCTGTTGTTATGACTAACAGTCATCACCAACAGGCTATAATGATAAACTTGTTGCCATTGGATGGGAATGGATGAATTTTTCCTATGAGGTCGAGTCCCAACTATGAGAAAAGCCAAGGGGTAGTAACATGTTGTAACTCATGTGTAAGAGCATGTATCAAATCCCCATGTTTCTGACATTGTAGACATCGCTTAGCAAACTTTTGTTCATCTTTCTCCATGGTTGGCCAATAATATCGAGCTCTCAAGAGTTTCTTAGTAAGGCTAGGGCTGAGAAAATGTGAACCACAAACACCTTCATGTACCTCGCGTAAGGCAACGTTAGCTTCTCCTAAGTCAAGACATGTAAGAAGGATACCATAGAGACTCTTGAGGTATAGGGTTTCTCCAAGGATGGTGTAACGAGAGGCTCGATGGATAAAGGTTTTACATTGGGTATTGGATAGTTGGAATGGAAAGGTACCATTGTAGAGGTACTTGTATATATCCTCGTACCAAGGAGAATTGGAAGCAACAATTTCACATACAAGCTCAGATTATGGAACTTCAAAAGTTGGGACCAAAAGTTGTTCAACCAAAAATTCACATCTGTGTGCATTAGAAGGCATGTCTAGAAGAGATCTAATTTTAGCCATGGCATCCACTGCTTTATTGTTTATCCTAGGGATTTTCTCAAATGTGATCTTGGAAAAGTATTTCTTAAAATCATCTACCATCAACTTGTATGGGAGAAGCTTTTCATCTTTTGTTTGATATTCATTCAAGACTTGTTTGATAACCAACTGAGAATCTCCAAAGACTTGTAGTTGTGTGATGGCCCATTGTACTGCCATGCATAATTCAGTGATCAAGGCTTCATACTCAGCAATGTTGTTAGTGCAAGGGAAAGCAATCCTGTATGATTTTAGTATACAATCTCTTTGAGGGGTGATGAAACATATTTTGGCTCCAGATCCATGTTGTGTATATAATCCATCAAAGTATAGCTGCCAAACTACTGAAGGATATAAATTGAATAGTTCTTCATCAGGAAACTCAGGATGGATAGGATGAATATCTGTCGTTGGTGCTTCTGCTAATTGATCTACGATTACTTATCCTTTTATGGCTTTTTGATCAACATACTCTATGTCAAACTCACTAAGAATCATTACCCATTTTGCTAGTATGTCTGTGAGTACTGCTTTGGATAGAAGGTACTTGAGTGGATCAAACTTAGATATGAGCTTTGTACTTTGGTTCAGCATATAGTGTCACAACTTTTGGGAAGTAAACACTATAGCTAAACATGCTTCTTTCCATAGTTGAATAATTAAGCTCATAGCCAACAAGACTTTTGTTGATGTAGTAGATGGTCTGTTCTTTCCCTGATTCATCATGTTGAGATAAAAGAGCACCTAGAGCTACTGTTGTTGAAGAGATGTATAGTAACAATGGTTGATCAAGCACATGAGGTACCAGTACAGGAGGTGTAGCTAGATACTTCTTTATTTTCTCAAAAGCTTGTTGGCACTTATCATCCCATTTAAAAGGTTGTCCCTTCCGAAGAAGGTGTTGAAAAGGATGACATTTATCTGCTAGCTATGAAATGAATCTATGAATAGATTGTAACCTACCTTGAAGACTGTGAAGTTGTTTTAAATTGGATGGCAGAGGCATTTTGACTATAGCTTTTACCTTGTCTAGATCAACTTCTATGTCTCGTTGAGATACAATGTAACCCAACAGCTTTCTCGATGTTACCCCGAATACACATTTCTTGGGATTCAATCTCACTTGGTACTTTTCCAATCTATCAAAGATATGTTCTAGTACTTATAGATGGCCTTCTCTAGTATTTTATTTTCCCAATATATCATTGACATAGTATTCCATTATGGTGTGGAAAAGATCATGGAAGATAATAGTTATGGCTCGTTGATAGGTTGCTCCTGCATTTTTAAGACCAAAAGGCATTACAACTGAGTAGTAGGTACCCAATGGACATATAAAGGAAGTCTTATGTTGATCTTCTTCTGCAATTCTAATTTGATTATAGCCAGAAAATCCATCCATTAAGGATAGCATTTCATGTCCTGCTGTGAGATCAACAATGGTATCTATGCTTGGTAATGGAAAATCATCCTTAGGACAAGATTTGTTAAGGTATCTGAAGTCGGTGCAGCAGTAGATGTGGCCATCAAGTTTTGAGACTAGTACTAGATTTGAAACCCAATCAGGATAATCAATAAACTATATAAACTTAGCATCCAATAGTTTCTGAATTTCTACTTTGACTAAAAGTGCTATTTTAGGATGCATTTTTTGAAGCTCTTATCTAACAGGTTTTCCATTGGGAGATATTGCTAGATGATGTACAAGAAGTGAAGGATTTAAACCTAGCATATCTACATAGGTCCACACAAAGTTGATTTCTCTTTTCATGAAGAAGGCGGTGAAATCTTTTCTTTCTTTCTCTGAAAGTGATGCTGCTAAAAATGTGATCTTGGGATTTTGTGTTGTGCCTAGATTCATCTCTTAATATTTCTCCACCAACAATTTGGTGACCGTTATTGATATTCAGTGGTCAAAGGGAGGTCAAGTACTCCATCCTCAGGCACTTCATGCACCTCAAGGAGGTTTTCACCCTCGAATATGTCCTTTATTTTTACTTTTTCATGGTCAAGAGGTACCTTTCAGTTTTCACCTAGTGACCTATCTTTTTTTATTTTATTTCACTTTTACAATTGAAGGATTTGATAGTTCCACCAAAATATGCTAGCTAGGGTAGGTCCAACATAAAGCCCACCTTGTGATTTCCCAATGGTATACCTTGTCTTAAACCCATGAATTCAGCTATAGCTTCATCATTCTGAAATGTGTCTAGAATAGGTACCCCCTGTTGGTCCCAATCGACGAGGATAGGATATACGAGTTGAAGGTTGGATGATGATAGTAGAGAGGTAGATGAGGCAGATGAGAACATAAATATGGATGTTTCTTGGAATAGTTCAGTTATGTGGAAAGAAGAGTCATCAACGACATCCTGATTAGAAGTCTCTTCTACGGGAAAAGCTTCATCTACCTTATCGAGAATATACTCAATGTCTTTGGAAGGAAGAACATCCTTACCATACCCTAGACCTTGCTTATTAGACTTCTTGGTGACAACGATAGGTTCAATAGGTCCTTGTCCATGTGGTCCTAGACCTCCTTGTCCTTTGTAGCCCATGTTCTTAATAATCCTAAATCCATTGTAATAGTGCTCTACTTCTAAAGTAAGTTGATCATTCTCATCAAAGAAGAGCCAAGAGTTGATGTCATCAATGTCTTCATCTTCTAGCATTCCTAATTTGATTAACATAGTAGGAGGTTCTTTGATAATAGCTTTAGATGAGGTAGCTTTGGATATAGATGGTTGACCATAAGATTTAGGTGATAAGGGCAAGGTTCCTACACAACAACATTCTTGTGGCGTGTATTCACCAAGTCCTTTCTCTTTGTATTTGGCATTGATGATGGGGATGGATTTACTAGATCAAGGCTTCTTCAAGTTGGATGAATTTACTAGATGAAGGCGGAATGATAGGCTTCGGAATTGATTGGTATGTGATTGGGGTCTTGATATTTGGCTTGGAAAGTTTGGAAAAACTCAAATGGAGTAGGATCAACGAGGATTGTGATTTAACCACCATTATAGGGAAATTTCAAGCATTGATGGTATATGGATGGAACATCTTTTATGGCATATATCCAAGGACGACCGAGGATATTATTGTATGTAAATTCAATATCAAGGACTTAGCAATTCAATATCAAGGACTTAGCAATGGGTATCAGTAGTAAAAGGACCCACCTTGATAGGCAGATAAATGATTCCTTCGGAATCTCTCTCGGCGTCATCATATGCCTTGATGGTTATACTCTTGGTAGTGTCAATGTGATCCTCATAATATCCCAATAATTTTATAAGTTTTAGAGAACATATATTTAACCCAGCTCCACCATTTACTAGTATTCGTTTGACTCAGTGTTGGTTGATGTAGACTTCGATATGGAGGGCATCGTTATGAGATGGATTGGACATTGAAAGATCTTTGTCAGAAAAGGTCAAGTGATAAGGTGATACAATACTCACTATCATAGTTTGGAATTGTGTAGTATCAATATCATTAGGTACCAATGACTCTTGTAAGGCTTTATCAAGGATGGCTTATGGGCAGGTGATATACACAATAACTCCAAATTGGAAATATGAGCAAGGGTCTTACCAAGATGGTAAAAAATATTGTAGCTAGAGGTTAGACGTATGGTAGATGGTGCTCCTTGGATAGTAACCTGGCCTTGATGGGTGGTAACGACACAATCAGGTTCTTTTCCCCTTATGGTAATGGTAGATATGCGATTTTGTTCAATACGTCCAACGGTAGATGACTCATAGGTATATTTGAAATCCTTCCCTCTGTTGGAGATACTTGCTTTGTCATGTGATGGAATTGGATTTTTAAAAGCATCAAGGTCATAATTTGTGGTTTGTTTCGGTGGATCAACGTTAATGGCTCCTTGATCGATGAGATTTTGAATCAAATGTTTCAGTTTCATGCAACTGATGGTATTATGTCCTTTCACTCTTTGATACTCATAGTATTAATTGTCTTTGTACCAATTAGGTTTAAACTATGGTTCTTCATTTGGTTAATCCTCAGGTAGTGTGATCGTACCTGATTGTATTAGCTTCTTGAGAACAGTTTCAATGGGTTCTCCCAAAGGAGTGAATTGTCATCTAGGTACTTGATTTGGTTTTGGTTGATCTCTTGGAACAAAGGGTGTGTTCATAGATGCTTCTTGGATATGGATGGGAGCTTTCATGGTTTGAACATTCTTTGCATCAACAATGCCATCATTGACAATATTTTTGTTTTTGTTCCAAAAGCGAGATTTATCGTTTGAAGATTGTGCATTGTCTTTGGTTTCCTTGAAAATCTTGATGAAACCCTTGGTAATTAAAGCTTTTTTGATGTTGGTTCCTTTAGATATGAGTTCATCAAAGGTAGTGGAACTCCATAATTGTAATTAAAATGATAGCTCAGAATGAAGATTTTGGACAAATATATCAACTTGTTTCTCAGGCATTTGCCATGAAAGATTGCTAGCCATGTTTCGCCATCATTGGATGAATGATAAGAAGGTTTCTCCATTGAGTTATTTATTGTTGACAAGATCATTCATGGATACCTCATGTTCTATGATGAAAGCAAAGTGTGAGACAAATTTTCTTGCAAGTTCTTTGAAAGACTTGATGCCCAGAAGTAGATGAGAAAACCATTCCATAGCGTGTCCCCCAAGACTACAAGGAAATAGATGCACAAAAGATATGTGTCATTGTAAGCAACATCAAGGCAAGCTACATAGAATGTTCGAAGATGGTCATTTGGATCACCTTTTCCCTTGTATTTGTCAAATTGTGGTATCTCAAAATGTGGAGGAAAAGGTATCATTTGAAGTGACTTATCAAAAGGATATGGACATACATCTTCAAAAGAAAATGTCTTCTTTGTTTGGCCCATACTCATATCATCTAATTGTTGTTGTAATTGATTTAATCGATGCTCCATATCAGATGTTTGTTGTTGTTGCATAGGATTTTGATGGATTGGATGAGGTATTTGATACACTGGAGTGTGATTTGGAGGATATTATTGGGAGATATTAAATGGCGGGGTGTATGTGTTTTGGCCTTGGTTATCAAATGATGGAAATGTGTAGGTGTTTGATGAGGAGTTAACATTTTGGGTTTGTATCACATGTGAACCAAAGGATGGATTGGTGTCAGACATATATTGATTAGAGATTGGTGGAGGTTGGGATACAATGGGTGGATTAGTATAGGATATGTGAGGGTTGGAGTTTAATGGAACTTGGGATACACCAGGTGGATTAACAAAGGATATATATTGGTTGGAAGTTGGTGAAGATTGAGATACGATGGGTGGATTAGCATGGGATATGTGAGGGTTGGATGGTTTTGGTCAAAGTGAAAGAAGTTGATCAACATATGATATGTTGGAATGTGTTTGTGATCCAAAGGGTTGGTTGATAAATGATGTATTAGGATTGGATAGCACATTCAATGTATGGGAAGACACATTAGATGCTTGGGATGGTTCAACATGCAACACAATTGGATTAGCAACATGAGGTGCTTGTGTTACTTGGGGAGGAGTTGCATTCATGGAAGAAGATACCATGGGATGTTATACATGAGATGTAGCAACATGTGGCACACTTTGGTTGGACACTTGAGGTGCTTGAGACACATGCGAAGGAGTAACATTGATGGATAAAGATGAAGCAAAATGAGACACATGCGATGGAGTGACATATGGCACATTTTTATTAGGAACTTGAGGTGCTTGTGACACATATGAGTTAATGAGATTTTATGGTGTTAACAAAGGTTCTATTGATGCGGGTGTAGAAGGTGCATGGAATGGAGGGATGGATGGATTAGTGAAAGGTGATGTGTGAATGTTGTGTGTAGATGTTGTGGGTTTGGTGGACATGGTAGTAATAGCCTTATGGGTATCCTTAGCAACAACATCATTGGTTGGATCTTGTTTTGTGATCTTGGATATGTCAAAGCCACTTGGCAATTTGGCTCCTCTTTGAGCTAATTATAAGAAAAATCAATCGGGATCGGACATTATGAGCCTATTAACATTTTGTAATGTGTCAATGTCTTGTAGATCTACTAAGTCATCTTGAGATTCCTCATAGGTTGGTTGATTGAAATGATGTTGTGGTGTGTGGGTTGATGATGAAGGTCCAAAATGATATTGTGAATGATGGGTTGATGATGAGGGTCTGGCAGTATAACCTCCAGGTACAAACATAGCTTGAGGCATTCCAGTCGTGAATTTTGAAGTATCCTTGAGAGGAGTAGATTGAAATTTCTTTAGATTGGCTTCCATGGCTGCTTTGTATTGGCTTCTAGTTTGAGGCATTGTTTGGATAATGGATGTGAGTTTTGGACTTGTGTGACAAATTTAAGACTTGTGGATTGATTGTTTGATTGGTTGATCGATGGTTGGCTTGATCAATTGATTGGATTGTTGATTGCTTAGCTTGATGGTTTTGATTTGGATTCGTTTGCTTGGATTGATTTGATTAATTGATTATTCCCCAAGAGATAGACTCATGAACTCAAGGGTAGACAAGATTGATTGCTGATGATGATATAGACCAACTCAAAAGGAACCACTCTCTCAAGTTGGAAGAGATTGTCGTAATATGATCAAAAGCTAGATAGTAATCAAAGCCAAAGTATGATGTTAATTTGATTGAATGATTACTATTGATGGTTGATTTAGGGTCTCAAGAAGATACAAGGGCTCAAAAAAGTCCAAAAGTATGATATGATCAGGCTAGGTAAGATGGATGCTAGCTGTAGATGATCAGTGGATTGTGTGGAAGCTGATAACAAGCTCAGGATTGAATGGAAATGTGGTTTTTGGATTGGATAAATGATAATAGGCTATAGTTTACCAAAGGAGATGTTGTTCAGACCAAAGGCTATTCACAATAGCTCAAATGCTACTAAGGATAATCCAAAGGTGACTAGCTACAGATCAAAGTGACTTTCTACTATTCAAATTGTTAGCTGCCATTGCACCAAAAGATTGACCTGTTAATGCCTGATACAACCACTTGACTTAACAAGCACAGGAGGCAGTTAATCCCTTGTCGCAAACCACCACAGCGCAGTGCTGAACAAGGAGACCAAGGGCCACACCTTGCAACAATCCCCCACCAATGCAAGCACGGGGTTTGAACCCATGACCTCAGCTCTAATACCAATTGTTAGCTGTCGTTGCACCAAAAGATCTACTTGTTAATGCCCAATACAACCACTTGACTTAACAAGCATGGGAGATGGTTAAGCCCTTGTAGCAAACCACCACAGCATAGCGCTGAACAAGGAGACCAAGGGCCACACCTTGCAACACAAATGTGACTGGGTATGGCTCAAAGGTGGTGCACAATAATTCAAAGGCACCTGTGTTATGGTAAAAGATAAAGTTGAAGCTAGCCAAAGATGGGCTTCTACGATTCAAAGGCAACTGACTGCAGTTCAAAGACAATTTTTGTGACAGTGAATTGTTTTTTGACATTTTTTTTTTGTTTTTTTTATAAGAGAATAAATAGAAAAAGACACACACACAATACACTCACAAACATGTACAACCTAGGATGGAAAGGATACTACTTGTTGAATCCCTACTTGGATTTCTCCAAATACTAAAACATAGCAGATAGCTAGAGCTATTAGTGACACTAGCTCCCCCTTACATGGCATGGGCACACCAACTTCTCTTATCCTTTGGATCATGTGAATTGAGGGAATTTCTATCTCTACAATGAATAGTACATGTAGGGCAGCTTCAAAGGTTTGACCTCCTGCGTCAACAAGTAAAGGATTTTGGCATCTAAAACAAACAGTTTCTAGTGAATATTTGGGGGACCAACATGTTACGTGAATCTAGCAAGCCACTTAAAGCTCTAACTAGCTCTACTAGGAGTCTCATATATACAAGGTATGCCTCCTTTCAAACTAGCACTGTATGGTAAGCGCTAATACTGGTTTACACTTGGTTTTCACCTTATCCTATTTTATATAGCAGACCAAATGAAAGTACCACTTGAGGTCGTTCCCTCTGGGTGAGTACCTCTTTTCTCACCAAGGAAAGCCTCTCTAAAGATAATAAAAATTTCTCTTGCACCCAAGATCCATTTGATAGGAAAGGGGAGAGGATACTTTTCTTATTAGCTTAGGGTTACAACCATGCACAACAAGCAAGCAAAAAAGATAAAACAAACACAAAGCAAACAAGGTTCTTTTTAAGCACCAAAACCAAATGTTCCTAGATTAACAAAAAATATGATGATTCTTTGACCAATCGATCTTGCAACAAATTTGTTAGTAGTTTTAGATCTACCTTTCTTTGACAAATGATAAGATGATGCAACGACAAGTGTTAGTTACCAAATAAATCAACTTGCAATAGTATAAACCAAAAGGGAAATGAACAGTGATCAAAAGTGAATATCTACAAATCAGCTGCAATTATAATTTTGCCAAATGTGATCACCTACTATGCAAATTTGAGTCTGTATGCTACAAAGGTGATCGAGAACTGTGCAAATGTGATTCACTATCAACCAAAGGCACTCGGATATGTGAAATCTACAAAGAAACTCAAGATTTAGGGTTAGATGAATGATCAAAAGGACAATATGAAGGCTCTAATAACCCAAGAAGATGGATTGCTTGAATTAGATCTTGTATTCTACAACACAACACAAAAGATCCAACTATATGATATGATTAGGTCAAAGACAAATCAAACCACAAATAAACCAACTTGAGGATAAAAAAAAAGACCATTAGGGTTGGCAAATAAACTAGCTTGCAACCCAAATCAAACACAGAAAGATTAGAGAAAACCCTAGAAAACCCTACAAAAGAGAAATATATCAATAAAACCCTAGTTAACCAGAGGCGATTCCCTATCCATCAAAGGCGATGATCTACGAAACTAGAGGCAACTGAAGACTGTGCAAGTGTGATTTTGCCTAGTCAACTGTGATTTAGAGCCATGCAAAGGCGGTGATCTGCAAATCAAGTGTGATTCTTTGTGGATCAAATGTGTTCTACATATCTAGACTTCAAAAACAACTTTCAAATGAAAAGATGAATCAAGGAAGTGGATCCCTTTGGGCATGCCAGAATGTGTGAGCAGGAAAAATTAGGTTAATAAGATCAAGCATTACAACCAAAACTTAATCCTACCACCTTCAATAAATCCATCGAAATGACACAAAATGAAGGTAAATCAAAGAACAATGTCACCTAGATTGTATTAATTCCTTGGTTGAATGTGGATTAGTTCTTAATCGTGAATAACCATAATTGCCAAAGTTGCCATGATGATAGATGATATGCTCAATGGAGATGATATGCATAATATGATAATCTGGATGCTATCAGGATTGTGTGGGATGTTTGGAATGAGGTGGATGGTGTATATATAGCTCCCAACTAAGATTGATCAATGGTGGAGAAAAGGTGGCTATGTGAATGATTGAGATGATTCAAGAGGCTTGGATGAATGTGTACAAGACATGTGTCCATAGGGATAGCTTTTATTAAATAATTGTAGTTGGTTTTTTGATAATGATAAGATTGATTTTCTTAACATAGGATGCTTTTCTATTTTAAGGGTTGGGTGATGTGGATGATTGATTTTAGAACCAATTAAATCATTTTTATATTTGATATTCAACAAACTATGGACAAGTGTGACTTGTACACATAGAAGAATGTGATTAGATAGGAAATGATAAGATAAAAATAAATTAAACAAGTAAATTCATTTAATTTATTTTTAAATGATGGAGGAAAAAGCTAAATTTAGAAAATTGGAAGAATCAATATAAATTAAATAAATAAATTTATTTAATTTATATGCATGATGAGAACATAAATAAATAAAATATTAATTTTATTTATTTAGAAAGGGGAAAATTAAATAAACTTAGAAAATTTATTTAATTTTAGAAGAATAATGGAATAATTAAATAATTAAATATTATTTAATTATAGATGGAGAATAGAAGAAATAATGATAAATATAATTTATTTAATTAATGATGGAAATAGATCGTTTAGAAGAAAATTGATAACTGATACAAGTGTGATAGAAAAAATCAACATATGCAATGGTGAAAATGCAAGAAATCCATAAATAATGTGAAGGGTCAATTTTGGGTGTCTACAATCAGCTTCATCTCAAATTCACCCTGCAAATTTAGATATACCTTCCACATCAACAAATTTTTGAGTTTTTTGGAGGTTCTCTTCAAAAAGGGAGGTATTTTTATTTGATTTTTTCTAGAATTGTTGTAATGCCCCACAACCACAACAAGTAAAACATGACAAGAAAAAACCTAAAAAAAAAAATTCATCACAAGAAAATCCCTTTTCACTAGTGAGTGAATGTCTAAGTGAACTTCACTTCACATACTTGTATTATTCCCATGCTAAAAATATAAACATTATATTTAATGGAATAAAAAAATAAACATCATATTAAATGGAATATATTAAAAAAAACATGATATTAAATGGAATATATGGAGAGGTTTTTAAACTATAAAAACTCATACAGAATAGGAAATCTTAATTATAGCAATTTTTATAGCTTGATTAATTATGCCGAGAGGCGTTATACACTCGCAGCAGGGGCTAAAAGATTCAGATTCCCACAAACAATTAAGATTTAGATTCCATGTAAACAAAATTCATAAAATGTGTAAATAAAATAAATTCATGGAAGCCAAATGGATAGAAAAATAGAAAAACTTGGATAGTTATGGAGTGAAATCTTTAACACGTTAAATAAAAAATAAATAAATTCATGGACGCCAAATGGATAGAAAAATAGAAAAACTTGGGCAGTTATGGAGTGAAATCTTTATTACATTTGAAGAATATGAAAAGTCTCGCAGCATAGTCTCTTTAAATTAACTCATGTGAGCATATCAAATATTCTAATTGAAAGTAATTTATAAAGATATCTCTTGGCGTACTTTAGATACATTGTTTTAAATATAAATATACTAGTTATCCAATTAAAAATGTCATTTTAACTCATGCACAAACTCAAAATAATAATTACCCTCTAGCTAGTTCCAATATTTTCACATACTCCCTCAACTTAATTAATTCCATTTACCGACAAATAAAATTTTATAATGAATAAAGAAACCTCCTACAATTACCAAGTCAACTTTATTTCATGCTATGTAATTTTTATTTTACTAAAATTAAATAAAACAATTGATTACTACTTAATTTATTTACTAAAAAAAATTCACCCACTTACTAACTAACATCATTATTTTTAAGTTAAACAATTCAACATGATCAAATAATTAAAAAAAAAAAAACCATTGTCAAAATAATATAAATGAAGAGTATAGGCATGCAGCATCTTGAAAATCTACTATGGTTATAAACTTAAAAGGCTTAAAAAAAAGTCTACTCAAGATTTTTTTTTTAAAATGCCAAGAATTAGTCCATATATTTAGATTTTTATAGCACAATAAATACTTGACTTCTGATATTAAAAAAAAACATGTAATACAGAATCAATAAAGGGGTTCTAAACAAAAAAAATACAATATCTCTAAGAACCGTATGGTACAAATTGTATCTAAAAATATGCATCCATGCGTAAACTTTACAATGCAGCACATACTCTACAAGAACATTCAAAATCATCAAAAGCACATAAATCAACCAGGTAATAAAAAGAGATGGAAAAGATCAACCACTCAGAATTATGTTCTTGATCAACTTAGATGATGATACAAATGGTTATATCCTCATGAAGCCATTAAAATAAAAAGGATAGATATTTATAGCATCTTTCTATATTTAGCCACTTGTTGGATTTGTCATAACATACTAGATGAGAAGTGTTTATTTAAGTAGAAGATTAAGATATTTATGTGGGGAGAGATCCAATTTAAACATAATGTGCAGTTTTTTTTTTTTTTTTACTTTTATCGTATTAGGTGCAATCCACCTCCTTTATAATTTTTTTTTTACTGCTATCAAATCTATGACTAATTATGATTTCATAATGAAATTACTAACATCTAAAAGAAAATTGCTATCACCATTTTATTTATGCGCTCCATGAGGATGGGGAATTTAATCCTAAGATTAATTCCAAATTTCCTAATAGAATATGAGTAAGATGGGGCCGCGTAGGGATAGAAAGGGAGAATTATATTCATTGATAGTATATGAAAGGTCTTACATGAAGTATTAAACTACTGAGAATTGTCTCAGGCCAAAAAAAAATAACGACAATGTTACTCGTAGGTATTGGTGTAAACAACAGAAGTGTTTTAATTAGCATAGGTTGAAATACTAAATTTTGCTTTTAACGGATGGGATAAAGATAAAAGAAGATTTAATCTTATCTTCCAATGGTGGCTATGGGTTATTGTTTATCCCTAACCCTAAGGCAATAAAGCAACTCAACCCTAAATTTTGCCCTAACATTTTAGCAACGCATTTTCTCTCTTTCCTTTAGGCACACAGAGGATACCCTAGGTGGCAGCCAGGAAGCTAGCTATTCAATCATTTTTCAGGCCTCTTCTACTCTACATGGGGCAGAAATGATCCTAGTAGGTATATTTGCTCTGGGTTTACTGCAACACATTTGGATACTAAGGTGCAAATAACTTCTTTCCATTATCTAACTTCTTTTTCTGTTGCATGTTGAAGGTGATGCAGCAAGGACTCTTTCTCAGCCGAGCCATACCCCCAATCCAATTTCTACTACCCTCCAATCCCTATAATGGCATAGAGATTCTCTCTCCTTTTTTTTGTATTGGACCTCTTCAATTAGCAATAAAAAAATTACTTTCATTTGGAGTTCATAACAGAGGTTAAGAGTTAAATTTGCTGCTGCTATTATATCTTACCACATGAATGCTTGAATGAGTCTCTAGGAGTGCAGGTTTAAGAAAATGTTTTAGTAATAGGTAAACTCATTATTGTATCATGTCTTCTCTATATGCTATTCTATTTTTATTTCTTTCTGTATAAGGACAATATCCAAAAAAAAAGTATGTCATTCACTTGAAAAGCAAAGCTATAACCAAGGAAGGGTTTCCTAATTTGCATGCCATATCCTATCTCTTTATTTTTATTCTATGTTTAACTAGTTTAAGGAGAGGAAAGAGGTTTATCCTCTGTTACTAGAACAATATAAAAATGAATAACATGTCTCATTAGATAATGTTCCAGAAATCTAGCTTTTTGTTCTTGATACATAGAAATGTTCTACAGAGTACTTTTCTTGGGCTACCCTCTAAGGCACTTTTAATCTCACATGTCATTTCAGCTACAATAAATACAAATCATGACAAACTAGCAATCAAGGAAATACCATTTGTTCTTCTCTTATGATCTTATCAACCCAGAAATTCATGCTTGCTGCAAAATAGAATAGGATGTTATGTAGTTTGATATAGTTGTGAGCTTTCAGCTTTCCCTAAGCCTAGAATAATACAATGGTTTTCAATCCTTTGTTAGGTACCTTTATTAGCCATCACATGTTCTAGAGATGTCACACCTTCAACCTCTTTCTACCACTTTCTGAAAACCTGTAACATAAGATAGACTCAGCCAGTGGGATGCTCACCTCCCAGCCTAGGGCAGTAGCTGCCCACCCCCGAGCTAGAGGAAAACACAAAGAGACCAAGGAAACACAATAGAAAGAGACCAAGGAAACACACCACAATTGCAATTCCAACAGTAAACTTCATATAGATTAACATCCAAGGACACCACACTTTAGAGTTTTTTAGAATTCTTCACTGGTTTGGCAACAAGCACAAGAGGCTTATTAGAGAGACCTTCACAGAGGGGAAAAAGGAAAGATACCTACCTGTAGGGAAAAACTTCAATTCAATATATCCTATAGGAAGGTGCTTACATGGGCTACTCTTACCCACTTATCATCTTATTTTTCTTCTTCAGCATTCTTAATATGGGTACTCATACACAGAAATTTTCTTAAACATTTTTAGGGTACTACCACCAATAGATTAAATAGTACATAAAAAATCTTATGGGTACTCTTACACTTTGAAATCTTCCTTACAGGGACACTATCCCCCTTAACCCCATACAAGACTATTCAGAGTCATGATAGCACCAGGTATATAATTTATGATAGCAACGAGTATATAATTTTCTAACAATTCATCCACCAACAAGTTTGAACAGCACACTCAAACCATATACAAATTTTACAACATCCAATGGCAAGTTTTAAACATCATACTCATCCATTCACAAGGTTTACAAAGTACAACTCACTATTTTCCTTTAACTAGTTATCCCTCTCTTTTTATCCTCAACTTTGTTTTATAATAGAAAATATTAGACAGTAGTGAATTTTTTTTTTTCTTCAATTATGGATTGGATACTTACCTAGATTGTTCAATGGGGTCTGTGGACTGATTTTGGACTAGTTTAGCTCCAACCTTCCATACTTTTCCAAGTTTTCTCCTTCCCAGTAGCCCAAAAGATGGATGATTTACAATCCAGGTAATCCCCAAAATTACAACTGTTGGATATTTATAGTTAAGGGTTTGGTCTCTCCTCTACCTTCTTTTACCACCAGATTACACTTGTTCCTAAGAGACAACATGTGTCCTTAAATGGGCAGCATGTTGTCACCTTAGGTGGACAACATGTGTCCATCCAAAGGTCCTTGTTCAACTTTTAAAAATGAATTCCCGTCAATAATGGAAAAGCCAATAAAAAGGTGCCCAAATTTTATTTTTTTCTTAATCTTATTGTGTTTCCTTGAGGGGCCCACCTAGAGTTAGGTTAAGGTTAAATTTCTTCTTAACAACAAGGCACAAAAATTACACTTATTATCATATTAGGAGGACTTTTTTGACTCCCTCCCAAAACAAGGACACCTCACAACACTTTTGCACATTAACACAAGATGAACCACATGAAATCACATGTGTCAAATACAATACCACAAAGTTGCACAACAACATCACATATCCCCAATACAAACTGCTCTATACAAGACATTTCATAGGACATACTTTTAACAAGGCACACTTTCGCAAGACAGACTTCACATATGCATAACTAAACAATGGACCCGAGCCTCTCCAAATAGGCCAGGTCAGCTTACTGGGAAACCACAATAGGTCTCTAAGTGTTTTCCCTGATTCCACCGGTTGAAACCTGCACACTTGTTTCCACATGTTAGTTACAATGGGATAGCTGAAGCAATAATGTAACAATCACTAATTACAACATTGATAAGTCTTTAGTCTCTTATGCAATTTTAGAAGAAATACTACATTCACAAAGTAATCCCAACACATTCTCCATTCTACATAGAAGCATAAATTTCTTTTAATAAATGAATGTTCATAATAAGGATAATCAAGTGTGCTAAGCAACGTTCCCTAGAAAACATATATAATTAAATGCTACATATCATTAAATAACATAATACATGGAAGTGATTAGCAACCATACAACATAACTCATGTACTCACTAGAAGCCTAGAAATATCATATAGATCCAATAACATGTGTGTATAACAATATATAAACCAAAGCTAAAACATCAAATCCATTATCATTGGAGTCAACCTGCATACTCAAGTTACAATTGTTAGTCCGTCATGTATATGCACAACCATAGCTGAAGTGAATCACCATTAGAAATTTCATACCTCAATGTCACCTTGATTAGGCTAGGACTAGGGAGGCACTACATACTCCCCCCCAAGAGCTTGACTTACTCCTGGAAGTTACAATGCTAAATGGAGCCATAACACACATTAGTTCTATAAAATTCAAGACAATTCTAAAATTTAGGCTGTCACATTTCCCAAGGTACACACAATTACATGTGATAGTTTCTAGTACACAGGTGGGGAAGAGGCAAGGCAGTCAATATCATATAGAATTATACATTATCATGCAACTGTTTCCTCTAATCAAATAAAGAATGAGGGCATAATAATTCAATCATTCACTATCTCAAGCAGCCAACCACCTGCTCACTACCATTAATGTGCACATTTATATACTAGCATAAACTACATAATTTTCTCAGGAATGCAACAAATTACACTTTTCAATGTACAAAATTTTCAATTCTCTAACTTTTTACATGCAGACATCTTTAAAATGAAGCACACAACACACACACACACACACACACACACACACACACACACACACACACACACACACACACACATATGCACATTTGCATGATTTCAACCTCTACTTTCATAGCATGCATGACCTCTTGTGCATGACCTCTCGATCATATAATGCAATAATTTGTCTCTTTAGGGCATAATGAAACATTTTACCTCTAATATGCAACCACAGACATGACAAAATGTACAACTTACACATAGATGCTCTTTCACATCACCGAGAATTCACATCACCAGGCTACATTAAGAGGGGTATTATGAGGAGGACAACTCTAATAAACCACTGAGCAATCCATAGTGCCATAGAGCCGAATGATCAATGAGTGAATAACCATGCCATGTAGTAACCGTTGTGCCAATATCCAAGGTGACGTAACATCATATAATCTCACCTCAAGAGGGAACCCAATATCATCCATGTTGTAGTACCGAATAACAATGAATAATCATACCATGTAGAATACCACTATGCCAAGTAGCAGATCATGAAGGATGGTCTCAGGGTCCTCTCTAGGAGCCCTCCAAACATAACTCAGTATGTACAAGATTCCCCAGGCCATCTACTCCCCTAACAACCTGTCAGTGATCCCTCTAGGATATGACAGTATACAATTGTCACAACACTCCACACATACCAACAGTTGCAACATTAAAGTGCCTCAATGAGAAAATTAGAGAAGTAAAGAAACTCATAAATTAAACCCCAATAAGTAGAAGAAAACAAATATAATGAATTATAAAAGAAGTAGAGATCAAATAACAATCATTGTATTATCCCAAGTTAATCCAAGAACATGTCCTTGAGGCAAAAGGACTAACTAAACACAAAAATGGCCAATTAGCCTAAAGTAACATAACACTGTTGGTTTGCAAACAAAATATTCAACACATAAATAAATATATTCCAACAATCTCTTAGAAATTTGCACGTTACGAACACCATGCGACCTTGCAATGAGGCCACCTAAGGAGAGGAGGGGAATCATACAGTGGTCTCTAACCACATAAGATAATAGTATGTAATATCCTAGTGGTCTCATACCATAGGATAATATAGTGGTTCTCAAACCATAGAATAGTATGGTGGCCATAGAATGGTATGGTGGTTCTCAAACCACAAAATAATATGGTGGTTCTCTAACCACATATTAGTATGGTGGTTCTCTAACCATAGAATATTATGGTGGTTCTCTAACCACAGATCAATATGGTGGTTCTCTAACCACAAAATAGTATGGTGGTTCTCTAACCACATAATGTCGAATGAAGAATTTACCATGTCATAATAAGTGTGTCCCGCATAATCCAGAATAGGTGGTTCTCTAACCACATAATGACCAATGAGAAATTTACCATGTCATAATAAGTGTGTCCCACATAATCCAGAATAGTCTGATCATATATCTGCATGACAAATCCACATGAATAGGCACCTACCAACATACCCAGGTCCATTGACATTATTCCAAGTAGAGAACAATACACCTCATACTTATATTTATGGACACATCAAAAGTCATATCATCCATGTAACAAGGTATCATTCACTATTATCTCATTACACACAACTGTCATTTCATCAAGCTACCGTCCCAAATACCATGTCCCACTTATCCTAATTCATCTCTCTGAACATCCTGATAGCACATAATGTGTCACTGCCTGAAGTTAGCAATCATTTTTGGTTGCAACCATTATCAAATCTCAAATCAAATGCTATAACACTATCTATATTCAATGTAACGTTAGTACCTTAGAGCTGATAGTAGCTTCACAAATACTAAAAATCCACAATGACATCAACATAACTGCCAAGTGTCTATAGCTAGAACTGAGTATAAGCTCTGGGCACATTAAAGGTCCATCCTCAACCCATGCAACAATAGAAAGGAAAGGGTTTTTAAAATGAACCAACCAATGTGGTTTAATTGGGGAAGAAGAGGGACTATACTCAAAAGTGATCATGAGGGAATGCCCTTGAATAGGGGTAACACTAAGCATCTCATCATATAAAAACACAAAGGGTGGCTCACACATTTCCATAAAACACACTTCAATACATATTTCTTTAACATTTCTTTGCTAGCTCAAAAGGGTTATCATGACACATCTACAAATATCACAAAGGGCATACCCTATATCACATACTTGAGGTATGACTACTACATTCATTGGCATGATTCACAACACATATCCTCATTACACATGCATAATATTATAACATCACAACATTGAATAGGATAATTTCTCAGGTGAACACTGACATTCACAACTTAGCACAAGAAACATAACTCTTTTTAGTTCGTTATGTAAAATTGTAACCAAATTTTACATGCAATCTATTATACGTTTAATACTCATTTCAAGGAATTTTCAATAGGTCATACTGCAATATAAACTAACATAAAACCTAATTCAAGGTAACAAATTTCCATTTACTATACAACATATAATCAACTTATCTTAAAGGTCCACCAAAATCATTCACAAGAGCACTCATGTATACATTAATTAACAATTGTATTTTTATAGGCTATCTAAAGTATCACAAAGTCTAATAAAAAAAAGAAAACATTTCTATATTCATGAGAACAATTCATTTATAATAACTAATAACTAGTCAAATATGATTCCCATTCCTTATCGATTTTCTAGTTTATCACTGTAACATTTAAATGTTAACAAATTTCCTAATAAGTTTATCACATCAATAGTATTAAATTTTTTTTTTTTGGTCATGAATAACATAAATTCATGATATAACACACAAAGCATCTATGTATTACTCTTAAACACAAGATATAGGTGTGAGTTCCACAACTAGAAGGTAAGAACTTATTGGTAAGATACATAAATTGAATAACTAATATCACATATAGGACGTATGTATTATTCAATAAGCATGTACCATTCTCTTAGGGAAATATACATATTCGATCAATAAGATATGTTACTACTAAAAGCATTTACTTCTTAATCACACACTTTACCAAGATAGCCTTGTGCTAGAATCCTATAAGAACTAGGCTAGGAAAAAAAATTCAAGATAGTGCTAGGGATTACTAATTAATCTATATGTAACTAATATTCTCTCATGTAATGGGAAATCAAGAGGATTTATCACAACATGAGTCATTAAGAAATCTGAACAGGCCTAAATTACCTATGTGATTGGTCATTACACCTAAACTTCCCCATGCAATTCGTAACGAGGCGACTACTCGATAAAAGATATGAGTACACAATGAAGGTAGGTCAACAAAATATTCCCAAAGTTCCCAGTGTGGTAAACCTAGCGCTCTGATACCTATGTAATGCCCCACAACCACAACAAGTAAAACATGACAAGAAAAAACCTAAAAAAAAAAAATTCATCACAAGAAAATCCCTTTTCACTAGTGAGTGAATGTCTAAGTGAACTTCACTTCACATACTTGTATTATTCCCATGCTAAAAATATAAACATTACATTTAATGGAATAAAAAAATAAACATCATATTAAATGGAATATATTAAAATAAACATGATATTAAATGGAATATATGGAGAGGTTTTTAAACTATAAAAACTCATACATAATAGGAAATCTTAATTATAGCAATTTTTATAGCTTAATTAATTATCCAATTAAAAATGTCATTTTAACTCATGCACAAACTCAAAATAATAATTACCCTCTAGCTAGTTCCAATATTTTCACATACTCCCTCAACTTAATTAATTCCATTTACCCACAAATAAAATTTTATAATGAATAAAGAAACCTCCTACAATTACCAAGTCAACTTTATTTCATGCTATGTAATTTTTATTTTACTAAAATTAAATAAAACAATTGACTACTACTTAATTTATTTACTAAAAAAAATTCACCCACTTACTAACATCATTATTTTTAAGTTAAACAATTCAACATGATCAAATAATTAAAAAAAAAAAACCATTGTCAAAATAATATAAATGAAGAGTATAGGCATGCAGCATCTCGAAAATCTACTATGGTTATAAACTTAAAAGGCTTAAAAAAAGTCTACTCAAGATTTTTTTTTTAAATGCCAAGAATTAGTCCATATATTTAGATTTTTATAGCACAATAAATACTTGACTTCTGATATTAAAAAAAACATGTAATACAGAATCAATAAAGGGGTTCTAAACAAAAAAAATACAATATCTCTAAGAACCGTATGGTACAAATTGTATCTAAAAATATGCATCCATGCGTAAACTTTACAATGCAGCACATACTCTACAAGAACATTCAAAATCATCAAAAGCACATAAATCAACTAGGTAATTAAAAGAGATGGAAAAGACCAACCACTCAGAATTATGTTCTTGATCAACTTAGATGACGATACAAATGGTTATATCCTCATGAAGCCATTAAAAGAAAAAGCATAGATATTTATAGCATCTTTCTATATTTAGCCACATGTTGGATTTGTCATAACATACTAGATGAGAAGTGTTTATTTAAGTAGAAGATTAAGATATTTATGTGGGAAGAGATCCAATTTAAACATAATGTGCAGTTTTTTTTTTTTTTTACTTTTATCGTATTAGGTGCAATCCACCTCCTTTATAATTTTTTTTTTACTGCTATCAAATCTATGACTCATTATGATTTCATAATGAAATTACTAACATCTAAAAAAAAATTTCTATCACCATTTTATTTATGCACTCCATGAGGATGGGGAATTTAATCCTAAGATTAATTCCAAATTTCCTAATTGAATATGAGTAAAGATGGGGCCTCGTAGGGATAGAAAGGGAGAATTGTATTCATTGATAGTATACAAAAGGTCTTACATGAAGTATTAAAGTGTTTAGAATTGTCTCAGGCCAAAAAAAAATAACGAGAATGTTACTCGTAGGTATTGGCGTAAACAATAGAAGTGTTTTAATTACCACAGGTCTAAATACTAAATTTTGCTTTTAGCGGATGGGATAAAGATAAAAGAAGATTTAATCTTATCTTCCAATGGTGGCTATGGGTTATTGCTTATACCTAACCCTAAGGCAATAAAGCAACTCAACCCTAAATTTTGCCCTAACATTTTAGCAACGCATTTTCTCTCTTTCATTTAGGCACACAGAGGATACCCTAGGCGGTGGCCAAGAAGCTGGCTATTGAATCATTTTTCAGGCCTCTTCTACTCTGCATGGGGCAGAAATGATCCTAGTAGGTATATTTGCTCTGGGTTTACTGCAACACATTTGGATACTAAGGTGCAAATAACTTCTTTCCATTATCTAACTTCTTTTTCTGTTGCATTCTGAAGGTGATGCAGCAAGGACTCTTTCTCAGCCGAGCCGTACCCCCAATCCAATTTCTACTGCCCTCCAATCCCTATAATGGCATAGAGATTCTCTCTCCTTTTTTTTGTATTGGACCTCTTCAATCAGCAATAAAAAAATTACTTTCATTTGGAGTTCATAACAAAGGTTAAGAGTTAAATTTGCTGCTGCTATTATATCTTACCACATGAATGCTTGAATGAGTCTCTAGGAGTGCAGGTTTAAGAAAATGTTTTAGTAATAGGTAAACTCATTATTGTATCGTGGCTTCTCTATATGCTATTCTATATTTTATTTTTTTTCTGTATAAGGACAATATCCAAAATAAAAGTATGTCATTCACTTGAAAAGCAAAGCTATAACCAAGGAAGGGTTTCCTAATTTGCATGCCATATCCTATCTCTTTATTTTTATTCTATGTTTAACTAGTTTAAGGAGAGGAAAGAGGTTTATCCTCTGTTACTAGAACAATATAAAAATGAATAACATGTCTCATTTGATAATGTTCTAGAAATCTACCTTTTTGTTCTTGATACATAGAAATGTTCTACAGAGTACTTTTATTGGGCTACCCTCTAAGGCACTTTTAATCTCACATGTGATTTCAGCTACAATAAATACAAATCATGACAACCTAGCAATCAAGGAAATACCATTTGTTCTTCTCTTATGAACTTATCAACCCAGAAATTCATGCTTGCTGCAGAATAGAATAGGATGTTATGTAGTTTGATACAGTTGTGAGCTTTCAGCTTTCCCTAAGCCTAGAATAATACAATGTTTTTCAAACCTTTGTTAGGTACCTTCATTAGCCATCACATGTTCTGGAGATGTCACACCTTCAACCTCTTTCTACCACTTTTTGAAAACCTGTAACATAGGATAGACTCAGCCAGTGGGATGCTCACCTCCTAGCCTAGGGCAGTAGCTACCCACCCCCGAGCTAGGGGAAAACACAAAGAGACCAAGGAAACACACCACAATTGCAATTCCAATAGTAAACTTCATATAGATTAACATCCAAGGACACCACACTTTAGAGTTTTTCAGAATTCTTCACTGGTTTGGCAACAAGCACAAGAGGCTTATTAGAGAGACCCTCACAGAGGGGAAAAAGGCAAGATACCTACCTGTAGGGAAAAACTTCAATTCAATATATCCTGTAGGAAGGTGCTTACATGGGGTACTCTTACCCACTTATCATCTTATTTTTTTTCTTCAGCATTCTTAATATGGGTACTCATACACAGAAATTTTCTTAAACATTTTTAGGGTACTACCACCAATAGATTAAATAGTACATAAAAAATCTTATGGGTACTCTTACACTTTGAAATCTTCCCTACAGGGACACTATCCCCCTTAACCCCATACAAGACTATTCAGAGTCATGATAGCACCAGGTATATAATTTATGATAGCAATGGGTATATAATTTTCTAACAATTCATCCACCAACAAGTTTGAACAGCACACTCAAACCATATACAAAATTTACAACATCCAATGGCAAGTTTTAAACATCATACTCATCCATTCACAAGGTTTACAAAGTACAGCTCACTATTTTCCTTTAACTAGTTATCCCTCTCTTTTTATCCTCAACTTTGTTTTATAACAGAAATATTAGAACAGTAGTGAAATCTTTTTTTTTTCTTCAATTAAGGATTGGATACTTACCTAGATTGTTCAATGGGGTCTGTGAACTGATTTTGGACTAGTCTAGCTCCAACCTTCCATACTTTTCCAAGTTTTCTCCTTCCCAGCAGCCCAAAAGATGGATGATTTACAATCCAGGTAATCCCCAAAATTACAACTGTTGGATATTTACAGTTAAGGGTTTGGTCTCTCCTCTACCTTCTTTTACCACCAGATTATACTTGTTCCTGAGAGACAACATGTGTCCTTAAATGGGCAGCATGTTGTCACCTTAGGTGGACAACATGTGTCCTTCCAAAGGTCCTTGTTCAACTTTTAAAAATGAATTCCCGTCAATAATGGAAAAGCCAATAAAAGGTGCCTAAATTTTATTTTTTTCTTAATTTTATTGTGTTTCCTTGAGGGGCCCACCTAGAGTTAGGTTAAGGTTAAATTTCTTCTTAACAACAAGGCACAAAAATTACACTTATTATCATATTAGGAGGACTTTTTTGACTCCCTCCCAAAATAAGGACACCTCACAACACTTTTGCACATTAACACAAGATGAACCACGTGAAATCACATGTCTCAAATACAATACCACAAAGTTGCACAACAACATCACATATCCCCAATACAAACTGCTCTATACAAGACATTTCACAGGACATACTTTTCACAAGGCACACTTTCGCAAGACAGACTTCACATATGCATAACTAAACAATGGACCCGAGCCTCTCCATATAGGCTAGGTCAGCTTACTGGGAAACCACAACAGTTCTCTAAGTGTTTTCCCCAATTCCAGTGGCTGAAACCTGCACACTTGTCTCCACATGTCCGTTACAATAGAATAGCTGAAGCAATAATGTAACAATCACTAATTACAACATTGATAAGTCTTTAGTCTCTTATGCAATTTTAGAAGAAATACTACATTCACAAAGTAATCCCAACACATTCTCCATTCTACATAGAAGCATAAATTTCTTTTAATAAATGATTGTTCATAATAAGGATAATCACGTGTGCTAAGCAACGTTCCCTAGAAAACATATATAATTAAATGCTACATATCATTAAATAACATAATACATGGAAGTGATTAGCAACCATACAACATAACTCATGTACTCACTAGAAGCCTAGAATTATCATATAGATCCAATAACATGTGTGTATAACAATATATAAACCAAAGCTAAAACCTCAAATCCATTATCATTGGAATCAACCTGCATACTCAAGTTACAATTGTTAGTCCGTCATGTATATGCACAACCATAGCTGAAGTGAATCACCCTTAGAAATTTCATACCTCAATGTCACCTTGATTAGGCTAGGACTAGGGAGGCACTACAATTGTGCCCTAGTTTGTCTTTTTTAAGAAATTAGTGATTTTTTAAGGAAAAAGCTATATTTACTCATGTTTTAAAAAGCTTTTTTTTTACAAAATCTAAGTTTTTTTCAGACAAGCTATTTTTAGACTTGTTTTATAAAAAAAGGCTTTTTTTGCTCCTCCTTATAAATTTTTTTGTCCAAATATTCTTTGGCAAAATAAACTTAAGAACATTTTAAATTATGTAATGGGTAGTTTTACCCACGCACTATTTATAAAGTGCCAAAATCAGGGTGGGTCACTTTATAATAATAGGGATTTGTCTTGGAGTTGTGTCTTTTTTCTATATGCATTTATTCAAACTTGCAATATGGATTTTACTCAGGCTATTTCAGCATTAACCTCGTTAATTATCATGATTGGAAATCCAAAATCTAGCTAATGTTGAAAGCAAAGGGTTATACAGGGTTACAATGTGCACTAAAGCAGAACCCTCTGATGATGACACTAAAGTGAAATGGTTTAACAAGTGTGACTAGGCCTTTAGTTGTTTATGTCTTAGTATCTCTCTAGAATTACTCTTTCATGTAGAATGTTTTCCAACTCCTAATGAGGTATGGCTCACTCTTGAGAAGCTCTTTGGGAAGGTAGATGAGATGAGAGCACATGAGATAGAGAATGAGTTAATTAGTTTGAGTCCGAGCACATTTACTATAGTAGAAGACCTTTGTACCAAGTTTAAATCTATCAGATTGCAATTAAAAGAATGTGGTACTGATAAAAAAGATGACCAACTAGTTCTCTCAATTCTCTCAAAACTTGGTCGTGACTACTATATATTTGTGTTTACATTCTATTCCACCAAAAGAGCTCTTGGAGCCACTTAGAAAATGTCATCTCTAGATGACTTCATTGTTGATCTAACCAGAGAGCAAGACAAGTTAATCCACATGGGCACTGTGAAGTCCTCAAAACCTCAAGCCCTAGTAGCTAGAAATTGTAAACATCAACATGCTTCAAGCAACAAAGGAAAGAAAAAAAATCAAAAGGATCAGGAGACAAAGAAAGAATAGAAACCTAAGACATCTAAAATTCACATAGAAACTTCATCCAAACAAGGGCAACCTAAAAAGGACAAAGTTTAATGTGCCTACTACAAGAAGATAGGGCATGATGAGCACAAGCGTATGAAGAAAAAGGTTGATCACCTCACTCATCTCTTAGAGAAGAACAACATATGTGTACTTGAATCCTTCAAAGCATCCTCATCCACCCCAAGCACTTCTAAGTCAAAAGGTAAAGAGAAATTCAAAGGAAAAGCTCTTCTTGCAGTTGGCTCTTCAGCATCTTCATGGATCATTGACTCTAGTGCCTCGCAACATATGGGTTCTTCACAGGTTGAGTTCACTTCCTTAGAACCCCATAGCATGTCCACCATTACCCTAGGTGATGACACTCCAGCAGAAGTTGTTGGGAGAGGCTCTGTTGAAATTGAGGTGGGGACATTCACTAATGTTTCCAATGTACCTTCACTCTCAGGCAATCTCCTATCTATGTACTAGATGTTGAAATATACCAGACAACTGAGAGGGGGGTGAATCAGTTGTCACAAAAATTTAGCTTCACATATATATCAAACCATCAAGAAACTTAATTATTCATAATCAAATTTAACCATGAAAGCATGAAACCATTAACTTAATCACAATCACACATTCTACACAATAGAGACTAGATTTTTATGTGGAAAACCCTAAAAGGGAAAAACCATGGTGGGGGTTAGCCCACAAAATATATAAGTTATAGCAATACCAAAAAATAGAGGCTCAATGCCTATAGGGCTCACTACCCAAATTGTTCACTACAAAGAATGGCTCACTGCCTAGGGGTGGCTCACTGCCAAAGGATGGTTCACTGCCAAAGGATGGCTCACTGCTAAAAGGGTGAACTGATTTAGCAGCATCTACTCCATGCTAGGTTTTAGTTCCATTGAAGCACAATATTATTTCTCTGCTCTGCTCTTTCACACCTTCGCATTTATCTCTTCATTTTCACAACACACACACTCTTTTGCAACTTCATTACATATTCTTATACAATTCATCAACCTTGGAATGTACATCAAGGTCGGCATTACATTCATCAACCCTTAGATCAATCTCCAAGGTCGGTATTACAAACATACATAAAATAGGTCTAGACCTAATACAGATTTAGTTAAGGAAAAGATGTAAGAATGTATGCGGATCACGCCATGCCCGTAGCTAGGACTCAAACACATTCCTTCATGCCACGACATGCTTCTACAAACTTCAATGCATCTCCACAAATAATGAATTTAACTAGGTTGGCCAAGACTAATGAGAGCACTAGGTCTACCAAGAACATCCTTCATTCATGATCCAATTTTAGCTTTGTAGACCAATCCAAAGGTAGGAACATGATCAAGATATATCCAAAAGAACGTTGTAATCACCAGGAACAAATGCATAATCTCTAACAACTTTGTCAAGAAGATTCTTCAAATCAGAGCACAAGAACACCACTAACAACTACTATCATAAGCAAAAGATAGCTTGCTGACCACCAAATCATGAACCATTGTAGTTGAAGGCACTTAACATCATCACAGACTTGATTCTAGAACTGCAGACCAAAATACTTTAATGCAGAGGAATGCGGAGCATAACACTTTCTCCCTGTCACCACCAAACACATAGGAAAAGTAGTTTTCACATTGGTGAACACAATTCACTTAATTCTTCATGCTAGAGGCTCAAATTTGGAATATGACATCTTCAGACAGACTTCTAAATCACTTCCAATTCGCAAGCAAAGATATTCATTCTACAAGAAATGTGGAGCTATTTTCTAGACTGTTCTTCAGAGTCTAATACATTGTTTTGACTGCAACACACTGTTTCCACCAGAGGGGCTAATTTTCTCAATATCCTCATTATCAGAATCACTTACATAGGTAGATACAAAGCATCTTACTCATGACAAGCAAGCAACAAAATAAGAGCATAGTTGACACCAATGACAACATAGATATGTTGACATCAATGATAACACTAATTAGGCACATACTTGCAATAATCTCCCCCTTTGTTATTGATGGTAACATACGCTGTGAAAAATTGAAAAGACTATCAAGACAAGATTCTCCCCCTTTTTTCTTTACACATCTACACTCTTTCTCCCCTTGATTTTTTCACATGATTTCTCTCCCCATTTGACATCAATGGCAAAGGGAACATACTTGCATGTTGCTGTTCTGATCCACTTACTTTATCAGAAACATCTAGCTACTCCCCCTGAGAGGTAGCCTTCAGAACATCAATCTAGATCAAAGAATACACTTTGAGCTTCACTAGATTGATACATTCCTATGCATCTTAGTTAAAGGTAGGACGGGTAATAACCCCTAACTTTTCTGTGAGATACTCAAAGGTATCTTTAGGCAAAGGCTTAGTGAAAATGTCTGCAATCTGATCCTTTTTGGACACATATTCCAACCTTACTTCATTCTTTGTCACCTTCTCTCTCAAAAAGTGATACCTTATTAATATGTGCTTTGTTCTTGAGTGCATCACTGGATTATTTGAAATGTTTATGGCACTTGTATTGTCACAAAAGATTGCAATTGGATCTTCATACACAAATTTTGTATCCTTCAAAGTCTACTTCATCCATAACACTTGAGTGTAATAACATGTTATAATATACTGTGCTTTTGTAGTTGACAAAGATATTGAATCTTGTTTCTTTCTCAGCTATGAAACCAATCTATTTCCCAAGAAGAAAACACCTCCACTTGTACTTTTTCTGTCATCAACATCTCTGGCCCAATCTGCATTTGTAAAAGCACTAAGAGTGAAATCATTGTCCTTTGGGTACCATAAGCCATGATCTAGAGTAACATTTAAATACCTCGGGATTATTTTAACTGCCATCACATGTGATTCTCTTGGATTAGCTTGAAACCTTGCAACAAGACAAACTGCATGCATAATATCAGGTCTGGTTTGAGTTAGATAAAGCAATCCTCCAATCATGGATCTATATTTTTTCTGATCATCCTTAGGTGATTCATCATTTTTTCTCAACTTGCAGCTAGTCACCATGGGAGTACATACCAGTTTGGAGTCTTCCATCCCAAACTTCTTCAACAACTCTTTCACATATTTAGATTGAGATATGAAGATTCCTTTATCTAATTGATTTATTTGCAGACCTAGAAAGATATTCATCTCACCAAACATGGACATCTCAAACGCTTTTTGTATTTCACCAACAAATTTCATACACATACTTTTATTGCCTCCAAATATAATGTCATCAACAAAGACTTCAACAATCAAAATTTGATCACCATTAATCTTGAAATAAAGATTACTGTTAGCAGTACCTTTATTGAACCCTAACTACATTAAGTACTTATCCAACCTTACATGCCAGGCTCTAGGAGCTTGCTTGAGTCTATACAAGATTTCTTTAACCTACACACAAAATCACTTGGTCTAATAACTTAAATCCTTTCGGTTGCTTAGTGTAAACTTCCTCTTCCAACTCACCATTCAGAACTGCAGACTTCACATCCATCTGATACACTTTGAAAACTTTGTGGGCTACAAATGTCAGAAATATTCTGATTGCCTCAATCTGAGCACTAGAGAAAAAGTCTCTTCAAAATCTATTCCTTCAATCTGTGAATATCCTTTGCACACAAGTCTTTCCTTATTCCTTACCACTTCTCCATTCTCATTCAGCTTATTCCTAAAAACCCATTTGGTTCCAATAACATTTTTGTCAATAGCTCTGGGAACTAATTCCCAAGTATCATTATTTTCTATTTGCATTGCTCTTCCTCCATGGATTTTACCCATCTTTCATCATTGTATGCTTCATTCACAGTCTTTGGTTTGACCTTTGAAAGCAAATAGTAATTTACTTGTTCTTCTGCATATCTTCTCCTTGTTAGTACACCTTTGTTTTTGTCACCTATAATCTGATCTTCAAAATGATTGATCCTTACATACTTGGGAGTCTTGTTAACACTTTCCGGAGCCTCTTCTTCATCCTGACTGTCTTCTTGCTCATTTTTTTCTTCATTCATTATAGTTACAGGTTCATCTAGTTTATAGTAATTTAGGTCTGATATTCTTTCCTTGCATTCATCCACCTTCACATTTGTACTCTCAACAATCTTTTTGAGCCTTTTGTTGTAGCACTAGTAAGCCTTGCTCTTGGTAGAGTATGCAAGGAAAATTCCTTCATCACACCTTGCATCAAACTTTCCTAGATCTTCATCTCTCCTAATATAGCATTTGCTTCCAAAGATTTTGAAATATTTTACTGTAGGAATTCTTCCATACCACAATTCATAAGGAGTTTGAGTACCATTAATTTTCACTTGAACTCTATTTTGGATGTAAACAATAGTATGAATAGCCTCTTTCCAAAACACGTCCAAAAGATCTGCTTCCTTCATCATAGTCCTAGTAGCCTCTTGAACTGTCCTATTTTTCCTTTCCACAACTCAATTTTGTTGAGGAGTCCTAGGTGCAGATAGTTGTGTTTTTATCCCATGCTCTTCACAGAAAATATTGAATTCATTTGATGTGAATTCACATCCTATATCAGACCTCATGTATTTGATTTTCAATTCTATTTCATTCTCAACCATTGCCTTGAAAGATTTAAACTTCTCTAAGGCTTCTGATTTGTCTCTTAGAAAAGTAACCCAAGTCATTCTAGAATAATCATCAATAAGCAACATGAAGTACCTATCACCTTGTAGACTTCTCACCCTTGTAGGACCATAGAGATCTGTATGCACTAGATCCAACAAACTGGCAGAAAATTACTCTTTTCTCTTGAAACTTGTTCTTGTCTTCTTCCCTAACTGACATTCCTTGCAAATTGTATTGGATGGTTTCACAAGTTTTGGTAGATCTCTCACAATCTGACCTAAAATTATCTTTACCATATTATCAAAGTTTATGACACATCCTTCTATGCCACAACCAACTTTCATCTGTCTAGGCCAATAAACAGTAATCATTAGTTCCTCTTAATTGATAGATGTTACCTTTTGTCTTCTTACCAGTAGCAATCACAGTCCTGGAGCTTTCCATGATCTTGCACCCATTGTCTTTAAATCTTAGATCATATCCTTTATCACACATCTGACCAGCACTCAAAAGATTATGCTTCAAACCCTTATATTTCACTTTCAGGCTCTGTAGCTTGGCTTCTCTTACAGAATCATCTCCTTCATATAGATTTTTCAGCTTCTCCCATACCTCATTTGCAGATTCAAGGTCCACAACTTTTGTCAACACTGAGTCACTTAAGGAACTTAACAAAGCATCCTTTTCTTTGACATCCAACTCATATTCTTTGATATCATCTTCAGTTGTCAAACCACCTTTAGGCATGACAAATTGTGACTATGTAGCTAGCCATACTTTATAACCAAGATAGAGGAGATAGATTTTCATTCGTACCTTCCAAAGAGCATAATTTTTCCCATCAAACTGTAGAGCTTCCATCTTATAAGACATCCTAGATCTTCCTCAAGATGTTAGGATTTCTTCAGAGGAACCTACTCTAATACCAATTGTTGAAATATACCAGACAACTAAGAGGGGGGTGAATCACTTGTCACAAAAATTTAGCTTCACATACATATCAAACCATCAAGCAACTTAATTATTCATAATTAGATTTAACCATGAAAGCATGAAACCATTAACTTAATCACAATCACACATTCTACACGGTAGACACTAGATTTTTACGTGGAAAACCCTAAAAGGGAAAAACCACGGTGGGTGTTAGCCCACAAAATATATAAGTTATAGCATTACCAAAAAATAGAGGCTCACTACCTACAGGGCTCATTACCCAAATTGTTCACTGCAAAGAATGGCTCACTACCTATGGGTGGCTCACTACCAAAAGGGTGAACTAATTTAGTAGCATCTACTCCATGCCAGGTTTCGGTTCCATTAAAGCACAATATTATTTCTCTGCTCTACTCTTTCACACCTTCACACTTATTTCTTCATTTTTGCAACACACACAATCTTTCACAACTTCATTACATATTCTTATACAATTCATCAACCTTGGAATGTACATCAAGGTCAACATTACACTCATCAATCATTGGATCAATCTTCAAGGTCGGTATTACAAACATACATAAAATAGGTCTGGACCTAATACAGATTTATCTAAGGAAAAGATGTAAGAATTTATGCAGATCATACCATGCCTTAGCTAGGACTCAAACACAATCCTCTACGCCACGACATGCTTCTACAAACTTCAATGCATCTCCGCAAATAATGAATTTAACCAGGTCAGCCAAGACTGATGAGAGCACTAGGTCTGCCAAGAACATCCTTCATTCATGATCTAATTTTCTCTTTGTGGACCAATCCAAAGGTAGGGACATGATCAAGAGATATCCACATGCATGTTGTAATCACTAGGAACAACCGCACAATCTCTAACAACTTTGTCAAGAATATTCTTCAAATCGGAGCACAAGAACAACACTAACAACTACTGTCATAAGAAAAAGATAGCTTGTGGACCACCAAATCATGAACCATTACAGTTGAAGGCACTTAACATCATCACAGACTTGATTCTAGAACCGCAGACCAAAATACTTTAATGCAGAGGAATGTGAAGCATAATACTTTCTCCCTGTCACCACCAAACACACAAGAAAAGTAGTTTTCAAATTGGTGAAAACAATTCACTTAATTTTCATGCCAGAAGCTCAAACTTGGAATATGACATCTCCAGACAGACTTCTAAATCACTTCCAATCTACAAACAAAGATATTCATTCTACAGGAAATGTGGAGCTATCTTCTAGACTATTTTTCAGAGTCTAATACATTGTTTTGAATGCAACACACTATTTCCACCAGAGGGCCTAATTTTCTCAATATCCTCAACATCAGAATAACTTACATACGTAGATACAAATAATATTACTCATGACAAGAAAGCAACAAAATAAGAGCATAGTTGACACCAATGACAACATAGATATGTTGACATCAATGACAACACTGATTAGGCACATACTTGCAACACTAGATCACTCACATAGGCAAGGGCATGAGAGTTCAATTTACACTAGATTCAATTGAGATCAGAGAGTTGCACAACAACAACTTAGTAGCATTGGGAAGGGAAGATCACCAATTGAGGTTGTATACCTTCTCACATTTTTCTCCTAATGTTTCTCCTACCGCATTGCTTACTCATTTAGATGGGGTTAGCAAATTATGGCATGAGTGGTTTGGCCAAATAAACTACCACTATCTTGAGAAGCTTAGTCAGCATGATATGGTTACAAGATTGCCTAGAGTTAGATTCTCTAAATGTCTTTGTGAGGAATGTACCCTTGGGAAGCATCTTGAAGAGAGATTTGACAAAGGTAAATCATGGAGAGAGACATAGATTTTGGAGCTTGTTCACAGTGTTGTATCTGGGGTTTTTCTCCATCCATCTTTTACTTAGGCTAGATATGTTCTCACCTTCATAGATGAATTCTCTCAGTATACATGGGTCTACTTCCTTCAGCAAAAGTTGGAAGTCTTTGACCACTTTCAAGATTTCAAGGCTCTTGTTGAGAAACAATCAAGGAAGGTCATCAAAGATCTCTAAATAGATAATGGAGGAGAGTATGTTAATACTAGGTTTGAGAAATTTTGTGTAGTAGAGGGAATAAAATTGTAGTGCACAGTCCCTTATACCCCTCAGCATAATGGATCTACAGAATGTAAGAATAGAACCTTGAAATAGATGGTAAATTATATGATACACTCCAAGGACCTTACACCACAATACTAGGTAGAAGCAATCAACTGTACATGTTATATTCATAATAGAGTTCCTCACAAAGCCTTGAAGGGTATCACATGTTTTGAAGCTTGGAAATGAAGGAAACCTTTAGTTGAGCACTTCAAAGTCTTTGGATCCCCAATTATGGCATGAATACCTTCTCAGACTCACAAGGCAATGGAACCTCAATCCAAACCTTGCATCTTTGTAGGATATCTAGAAGGTGTGAAAGGTTATCATCTCCTACATCCAACCAAACATGATATGTTCATTGAGAGAAGTGTTAAGTTCTAGGAAAGTCCCATTGACTATTTTCTTGACATTCCTCCCTTCTTTCTAGACTCATTCCACTTTGATGATACTTCTTCTAACGACTTAGACCATCCACGGCTGATTCCTAAGATAGAGATTCCTTCTTCTTCCAATTCTAATAGTGAGGACCATGATGGGGTTTCATCCTCATCTTCTTATGGGCTTGCTTTGGAGGTTGATCTCTTGGCACCCAATTCACCCACATCATAGCCCCTTTGGGCAAAGCAAACACTTCAAAGTGCAGGGACATGGGCAAGGAATCCAACATATGGGAGATGTACATGGTTAGATTATCAAAGTGGGCCACATGCTTACTTTGCCTCAGCCTCTGATCCACAGACCTTCAAAGAGGCTTCAAGCATACCTGAGTGGGATGATGCTATGAATGAGGAATATGATTCCTTAATGAGAAATCACACTTGGGATTTGACACATCTTCCTAAGGGAAGAAAGATGGTTTGATGCAGATGGATTTATCAGACCAAGTATATAGCAGATGGGTCAGTTGATAAGTACAAGGCATGCTTGGTAGCTAAGGGGTTTTCACAAGTCACTGGTATTGACTACACAGAGACCTTTGTACCCATGGCCAAGATGACTTCCATACAACTCACACTTGCTATTATTGTAGCACATGGTTGGGAAGTGCACTAGAAGGATGTGAAGAGTGCTTTTTGTCATGGAGACCTTTAGGAGGAGATCTAGATGGAACAACCACCAAGGTATCTTTAAGACTCCTCCTTAGTATGTAGACTGAGTAAATCTCTCTATGGCCTCAAAAAAGCCCCTCGGGCTTGGCATGCCAAGATGGTTTCCTTCCTCCTGACTTTAGGTTTTAGTAGGTGCCACTTGGATCCCAACGTCTATCTTCTGTGACAAGATGATTCATTGTTGATACTGGTACTTTATGTTGATAATCTTTGGATTACTGGGAGCTCTACATCTACTATTGAAGAAATGAAGATAGCTCTTCAGGACAGGTTTGACATGACAGACTTAGGCTTGCTACATTATTTCCTTAGCATTTAAGTTTCATAGACTACCTTAGGGAATACTTTAGCATAGCCTAAGTACACTCTTGATATTCTTTCTCAGTTTCACATGATTGACTGTAAGTCATCTGCTACTCCTTTTCTATCTAGTGTTAAGCTTAAGGCTAACTGTGCTACACCATTGGTTGATGCTACCTTGTATTGACAACTAGTTGGCAGTCTCATCTATTTGACCCATACCAGGCTAGATATTTCATATGCAGTTGGCATTGTTTTGAGATTCATGCAAGAGCCTCATGAGATGCACTAGAAATCAACTAAGAGGATCCTTCACTACCTTCAAGGGACTCTCAGCTTTGGGATTCATTACACATATGGCACTAAGGTTAACTTAGTTGGATTCACAGATTTAGATTGGGCTGGTGATACTCAGAATCGTAAGTCCACTTCAGGTTATAGTTTCTCACTTGGTTCTGGTCCTATCAGTTGGTCTAGAAAAAAGTAACATTATATTGCTTTATCATCCACAAATGCAGAGTATAGGGGAGCTATTAATGCATCTACTCAGGCTCTTTGTCTTTAGGGCACTCTCTCTGAGTTTGGCATTCCATTTCAACAACCCACAATCATCTATTGTGACTATTATCAATCATATATGCACCCTATGCTAAGCTTATAGAAGACTTGGCTATCTGTTGAAACATGGAAACACTCTTAGGATGTGGGTTTCCTATAGAGAGAGTGAATCTCCAGAGTGAGTTGGTTCTCCTTATGATTTTTTTTTAAACTAATGACTTGTCTGAGAAAAGGGATGAGAGAGGGATAACTGAAAGAAATTCTATTTTTAATCTAATGATGATCTTAAAATCTAAATATTTACCCACAAACAACTCTCATGCCTATAACCTTCTCAGTTTCACCTAAATCCAACAATCCAAAAGTACTTCATATGAAGGTTAACTTAAACACAACACACAACCTGGATTAGATGGGCAATAGCTGCATAGATTTCAATAACATCAAGACATAATCAGAGGATTAAACATCATAATCACAGTGAAAACATCAAATCAAAGCTATGGAGGAGGCAACAAATGTGAAATAGGAATGCTTTGCTGTATTGAAATGAAAGGAGTACATGTAACTCTGAAAATATGAGCCAAGATCAGTTTACAAACTCTCTGCCTATGCTCAAGAGAGAAGAAACAAGAATATCAACTGACTTAGAAAAAGTAAGCTTTCTCCTATAAATGCCTCTTGAAGATCTCCCCAAAAAAGATCCTAAAAATAGATGAAAGAAATCCATTTTTGAGCTCCATCAAAAATTTGATAAAAATATCACCAACTGCCTCCAAACTGAGAATAGGAGATGCCAAACAGTTCCCTTAGGTGTCCCCACCAAATCTGCTTTAAAATCAGGCCCTATTTGACCCCTAAAGGCTCTTATTTTTTCCTCATTTTACTAGAGAAAGAAAAAAAAAGAAAGCAAGATCTTATTTGTTTTATTTGCCTCTAACTGCTTAAAATAGTTTTGATTTTAAAGCAATTTATAAACCATTGCTTTAAAAAAACCTTACAATGCAGCAATTGTATTTTATACCCCTATTCAATTTAATTTTACAAAATAATAATACAAAGATTATATTCTCCTTATTTCACCAAGTATATTGTAATTACAATACTTGATTTTTCTATAAAAAATAATAAAAATAATCAATGGCACTATATGATGTTTGTAAAAAATAAAAGCCAATGAGGCTTGACCTTCACCTAGTTCTGCAAAAGATACATCTAAGGCATATGAACCTATTTCATACTTCAAAAGGTTTGCATATGGTCCTACAGGTATATGACCTATGTTTCATCTTTCCAAGTGAATGAAAGAACTCCAAGGTGACCAAATGGGTTCAAGGCTATGCAATAAAATCAAGTTGCACTAAGGCATATGGGATGTTGGTTTGTCTTTCAATTGTGAAAAAGGGGCCTCAAGGCATAAGCCTAGAAATCAGCATATGCAAAAGAACAAAATACCCTTGGGGGTATTAGTAAGGCACTTTGAATTTTAAAATAATGTGACAAAAACCTCATCAGGTCTTAGGGCTTTTGAAACCCTAAAGGAAAAAAGACCCAAGCCCTAACTTTTCAGGCCATTTCCACTTTGCAATTTTGACTTTGAGAAACATGACTCTACTCTCTGTAGCCATTTGATGAGGGTTTAGAGGGAGAAACTTGACCTCTGCTATCTGTATGCACTTTTTTCTTTGTATCTTTGTCCTTCCTATGGCTGCCACGGATGATGGGCTCATTTTGACTTGTAACTTTTTGAGGAAAAAGACTCTCTATGCGCTACTAGCATGAAACTAGGGTTTAAAATCTCTGAGCTTCACTCTTGTTCATCCTTCACCATTTCTACCTTGTTTGAAGCATTCATTTGAAGACTCCTGCAGGAAAACTTGAGGTAAGATTTTTCTGTCTGAATACTGAGTCATTTTACTATATTTGAAGCACAATTGAGCCTTCTCGAACCATGGTAATGGCCTGAAAAGTTAGGGCTTGGGTCTTTTTTCCTTCAGGGTTTCAAAATCCCTAAGACCCGATGAGGTTTTTTTCGCATTATTTTAAAATTCAAAGTGCCTTACTAATACCCCTAAGGGTATTTTGTTCTTTTGCATATGTTGATGCCTAGGCTTATGCCTTGAGGCCCCTTTTTCACAATTGAGAGACAAACCTGTTGCAACTATGGGCCTAACCGGTGTTGTCATTGATGTCAACATACTCATGTTGCATTGATGTCAAGGATTGGATGAGTTGTGTGCTGAGGATATTGAGAAAATTAGTCCTATCAGAAACATAGAAGAATAGTGAAGACAGTGAAGCTCTATGAAATGAAGATCCCAGCTAAGATGAAGATCAGAGGATGCGCATCAAAGGGTTTGTACATATGTGTCTAAAGGTGATCTAGTAAAGATTTGAGAGCTCCATATGAGTAAAATCGGTTTTGGTAGATGTTCATAGGTGACAGAGTGACACAAATAGGTCCGGTGAGATCTAGAAATGCAATATCTTGTTCTACAGATTTGGTGGAGTGTTTAGTAAGTCAATGTGAAGTGACAACTCAATTGGTTCATGGTTTAGAAGTCTGTAAGCATCTATTCCAATATGACAGTGATGACAGACTGTGTTCTTGAGGTTCTAGATGAAGAAGAGAATGATTTCAGTAATCAGAAGTGGTGTGGATATTCTTGGTGATTCAGGCAAGCTTGTGGGGGTCTCTAGATTGTGTCCAGTTTGTGTTGGTGGTCTGCATTGAAGATTGAGCTCGTAATTGAAGAATTACTTCCAGATGATGGTGTTCTTCCTAAACTTGGCCGACCGAATGATTTACACATCTTGTGGATGATCTTGAAGATGTTCTGCGAAGCATGGCATGTTCCTCAAAGAAGATTTAAGTCCCAGATCTATGTGGCTGATAGTGTGGTGATTTGCATGAAGTCTTTTGTAATAATTCAAGATGTATTTATGTATTTTCTCTGTAAAGTATGCTGACTTTGATGATTATCCCAAAGTTGATGTCTTGTATAAATAAGAGTTGTGAAGTCATTTCAAAGGTATCAGGGAGAAGATGAGTGTGGTAGAAAGGAGAAAGGCGAAAGGCAGAGTAGAAGTATTGAGCTTAAATGGAACTGACTCAAGCATGGTGAAGATGCTAATCTTTAGTTCAAGTATGTAGTATTTATTATTCTATAGACAATGTGTCTCCTATAGGCAGTGGCCCTCTTGTGAGCAATGTGCTCGGGCAGTGAGCCCTAATTGGTATGTTCCATTTTGTTCCTCTTATTCTTTTAATAGAGAATACAATCTTGGGTTAGTCACCCCATGGTTTTTCCCTTAACCAAGTTTTTCACGTTAAAATCTTGGTGTCATATGTGTCAATGTGTTTCTGCTCTTGATTTATTGCATTGTGTTTCCATGATTGATTTATTATTATGCTACTGAATTACAAGAAGGATTTAAGTGGTTAATAAAAGGAAAGTTTTCAAACAACTGATTCACCCCCCCTCTCGGTTGTCTGTCTTGAAACTAACAAAACCAACATCCCATATGCCTTAGTGCAACTTGATTTTATTGCATATCCTTGAACCCATTTGGTCGCCTTGGAGTTCTTTCATTCACTTTGAAAGATGAAACATAGGTCATATACCTTTAGTACCATATGCAAACCTTTTGAAGTATGAAATCGGTTCATATGCCTTAGATGTATCTTTTGCAGAACTAGGTGAAGGTCAAGCCTTATTGGCTTTTATTTTTTGCAAACATCATATAGTGCCCTTGATTATTTTTATGATTTTTATAGAAAAATCAAGTATTGTAATTACAATATACTTGGAAAATAAGGAGAATATAAGCCTTGTATTATTGTTTTGTAAAATCAAATCGAATAGGGGTATCAAATACAACTACTACATTGTAAGGTTTTTTTAAAGCAATGGTTTATAAATTGCTTTAAAATCAAAACTATTTTAAGCACTTAGAGGCAAATAAAACAAATAAGATCTTGCTTTCTTTTTCTCCTTTCTCTAGGTAAATGAGGACAAAATAAGAGCCTTTAGGGGTCAAATAGGGTCTGATTTTAAAGTAGATTTGGTGGGATGACCTAAGGAACAGTTTGGTATCTCCTATTTTTAGTTTGGAGACAATTTGGTGAGATTTTTATTAGCTTTTTGATGGAGCTTGAAAATGGATTTCTTTCATCTATTTTTAGGAGCTTTTTTGGGGAGATCTTCTAGAGGCATTTATAGGAGAAAGATTACTTTTTCTAAGTCAGTTGATATTCTTGTTTCTTCTCTCTTGAGCATAGGCAGAGAGTTTGTAAACTGATCTTAGCTCATATTTTCAGAGTTACATGTACTCCTTTCATTTCAATACAGCAAAGCATTCTTGTTTCACATTATTGCCTCCTTCATAGCTTTGATTTGATACTTTCACTGTGATTATGATGTTTAATCCTCTAATTATGTCTCCATGTTATTGAAATCTATGCAGCTATTGCCCATCTAATCCAGGTTGTGTGTTGTGTTTAAGTTAAACCTTCATACAAAGTACTTTTGGATTGTTGGATTTAGGTAAAACTAAGAAGGTTATAGGCTTGAGAGTTGTTTGTGGGTAATATTTAGATTTTAAGATCATCCTTAGATTAAAAATAGAATTTCCTTTCAGTTATCCCTCTCTCATCCCTTTTCTCAGACAAGTCATTAGATTAAAAAAAATCATAAGGAGAACCAGCTCACTCTAGAGATTCACTCTCGCTATAGGAAACCCACATCCTAAGAGTGTTTCCATGTTTCAAAAGATAGCTAAGTCTTCTATAAGCTTAGCATAGGGTGCATATCTAATTGATAACAGTTTTTGGTATGCCCAGTGGGACAAAAGCACATTATTTTCTTTGTTGTTTCATATGCACAACAAGGTTTCAGCCTTTCAGATGTAAAATATAGCATACTTGGCAACTCAAATCTCTAATTTTCAAGCAAATCTAGTGAACAACGCATGAAGAAGGTCACATATTGAAGGATTAGGTGTTTTCTTCGGTATCAATAGCCTTTGGAGACAAAATTGTCAAACGCCCTGGCGACTCTAAGTAAATGGCTAGACCGTATCCTTTGGTTTCATTAACATGGGTAGCCCATTACAGTTTGTTCAGCATGATGATATTCCAATCACAACCCTTAAAGGACTACCATATTTCACTAGAGAAGACCACACCACAACTATTCAGCACATTCAGGATGTGGCAACATTGTGTTTAGTACATAATGTTACCCAAGAGAACATAGCAATTAGAATCTTGGCTACATCATTGAAAGGGAAAGCTTTGCAATGGTTTAGATGACTCACAGCTAGCTCAATCACGTCATGGGATGATCTGGGAGATGGATTGCACAAACATTTTGAGGACAAATCTGATCTTTTGTCTCTACTGTAGAAGTTGAGTACCATCAAGAAGCATCTGCATGAACATATGTCCAATTTCAATTACCACTTCCAAAAGATGTGGGATAGGATTCCAATGATGATAAGGCCTACACCACATCATGCCTTTTTATTCTATCTTAGAGCTTTAAATACCAAAATGTCTGTTATGATTCAGGCTCTAGGTGGATCTACCCTTCCCGATGCTTTTGAAATTGATGTTAGAGCAGAAAACTACCTTATTCTAGAAGTGAAAATAGCCCCCCAAGGCCTCACTTACCCCTTTTTCTGCAAATATAGCCATCTATGCCAATAGCAATTCCCCTTTTGGCTGTTGTCCCAACTATTCCAGCCATAGGACACTAGGCTTCTACTCAAGAGATTGTTGTGCCAGTCCAAACTCAAGAATTCTAACAACTTCAAAACACACTAAAAACCATTGCAAATGAGTTTGTTAATTTCAAGAGGCAAATCAGTCAAGAACATAAGCCATACCAAGTCTTGTATTAGTCTAATCAGCCAAGGCCACCCTTCCAAACTGATCCATAGGGCCTAAGAAGAGATAGTAACCCTGAGGTGGTTTTCATGATGTGAATTATCCCCAAGGCTAAGAGATGGGTTTTTAATGCAGACTCCCTAGGAAATCAAACTCCCAAGTTTCAAAAGCTTTGATTTTTCTCAGGAGTCTGTCTGCATTCAAGACCAATCCATTACTCCTCAGTTTCAGCCATATCAAGAACCTGGACCAATCGAAATCCCAATTTTCATGCTAGTAGCTAAAAGATCAAATAGGGAGCAAGAGGTTGGTGTTGTTTGTGCTGCATCCCCAGCTAATTATGAGCATAATGAATGTGTAAAGGAAGTTGATTTAAACCTGATCCTGAACCTGTTGTATTTTGATTCATTTGACAACTTTTTTGATGCTTTTTATAAGATGAATCAAAGCAGTATGCATAGATTGGAGGGTAAAACTCTTCAATCACAAAGACACGTTGCTCAGGTTCAAATGGAGAATAGACCGAGAAAAGGAGATGATTCAGTTTTCTCGTTCAATCAGCTGCCCACTTATGTTGGTGATGATGAAGATAGCATGTAGGAATCCCATTTATTAGCTGATTCAGGACAGCTAGAAGTGTTGCAGAAAGTCATGTATTGTTGTTTCGTAAAGGCAATAATGATATTGGGGCCAGTTCAATTTTTAGAGCAAAGAGGTGGTTTTGTTTCTAAATCTAGCATGCTTGTTTTACATGAAGACTCTGACTACCAGGCTGAACACAAGGTTGAATCAAATCAGATTCTTTATGAAGATGAGGTATATAGCTTGTTCTCGGAGTTCCCATTCTACTATAATGAAGAAGCTGACATGAATGAGACTAAGGCAACTTGCCTTGATGAGAAATCAAGTCAACCAGCTGAAAATGATCAAGCTATCCAAGATAACTTCATGATTGATTGTCAAGACCCTGACTGTTCAGCTTGTAAGGAGATTGCCACTCTAATGATTTCTTGCAACAATCAAAAGCCCAAGCCAGTGGGAAATGATGATGATAAATAGTATGAGGAGAATCAGTAAAGCAAGGTGCAGATTTAGGAAGAATCCAGTGAAGGCAGTCATGGCATAAAGAAGATTGAAACTAATGCTATGCAAATTGATGGTATGTTGAAAGAGGTTAGTTTTTTATTTGACCACTTACCTTCATTCATTGGAAAAGAGACTGTTGTTTCAGAATGTTCTTCATTGACTAATAATGTGTATTCTGAGCCTAATCCAACTCTGGATAAGAGCCTATTAAGAGTTGATAGCTTTGACAAGTTGTCAGCAACCCTGACAGAGGAGGATGGCTCATTGACTATGGAAGAAGAAGTAACATGGTAGACTATTATGCAAAGCGAAGGTGATACTATTGTTTCCAATCATTCAGATTACTTCCTCTTTGATCCAACACTTTCGAGGGGGTGTCCTATTAGATATATGGCTGGGTTGGAAACCAACAAGAAAGAATAGCCTCATAATGATATTGATCTAGATCATCAAGGAAGGTACCTAGTTGAACACTATCAGTTTACTTTTTCATTTGATCAGTTTACCAACTAAGTTAGATGGGTGAGTAATTGCATGTTCCATTTCAGAAAGGTGTTACAATTGTTTGCTGGTTATTTATTTTTATTTCACCTCTTTTGGAAAAGTCATAAGTTCATGGGGTATTTCAAACTGCAAAGGAAGGGCAGTTATTTTATTGAACCTATGAATGGTTCTGTTTGACCATCAATTTTGATCTGGTTAGAGTAGGTTAGGGTAGTGTTGTTGTTAATAAGTGCTTCATGCACATTCTTTCAGTCATTGTTCATTTCCCTAAGTGTTGCTGCACAATTTTTCTGGCCATCAAGGCCTGTTAGTTTGTTTGGTTAGTTTAGTTTTCTGTTGCTATTTGAACTAGTTGGAGTGCTAAGTTTTAGTTTTTCTGAGTTTGAGAAGAGTAGAGTATGACTCGATGCCCAATGGATATTCAAGGCAACTGATTTAATGTTTAGCAAGCAAGCATATAGCAAAAGTTGCCAGAAATGTTACTATTTTTCACTTACAGCTCAAACTGGTAGAGCTAGTGCAACAAATTCATTTTTTGAATGAAGGTTAACATTTTTTGTTATAAGTTATTTGCATAGTTGATTGTGTTTCAGTGATATTGTAGTTTAGTTGTTCAAGAAGAGAGAGGATTTTTAGATCATTCATTGCATTGCAGAACATCCACAGGAGAGATAAGTATTTCATTCACTACAATGATTATTCATTTACAAATTGAGATACATAAAAGGATAAACATTGCATTGAAAGAAATAAGGATAGATCAAAAGTCCCACACAAGCCGTGGGAATAGCTGAACAAATGCAAATATAGGAAAAATTCTATGCATCTAAAGATAAGGGAGAGAAAGTCATATCTATCATTACCTTGAAAATCTTCAATTTCTGAGGTTGCCATCCTGGTCTTGCTCCTGATCTTTGATAAGAACCTGCAAAAAATTGGAAAAGGTCATGTTAGAGCTCCAGTTATGAGATCTCTATGTCCTATCAGAAGAGGCATAACACATTGCCTATAATGCACAGATCAGATGAATGCCATTCACATGCAAGAAGAACTGAAAGAGAAAACAACCATTGAACTCCATTATTTTATTCTAATCTGTTTGTTTCAATTGTAGGTATAGGATAAGTCAAGTAACTGATTGAAGACATATCATCATGTGCTGGAAAGTGGGCTCCCACAAGCATAGAGCTCAGCATGCTGCCCCTAAGTCAAAGGGGATGAAATCAAAGTATTCACTCATATTGTGCAAAAGGAACATGATAAAGCAAAATAATGCTACATCAACTCAGCCTATTGAGCTTCAAGCTCAATGTCCACCTATGACTACCAATTCAAGGAGGATTGAAGTGATAATCATCAATGGGCACTAACCCCTTACATGGTTGACTGATGAGGTTGTTGTTTAGATTGAAATAGAACATCCATAATCAATACAGGAAACAACATGTGTACAGATCAAAACACATCACACATCAAATATTTTTCCATTTCAAATAGAATTTTGTTGTTCCTGTCTCAAGAGTGATAGGAAATGGGTCATATTTGCCTCTGTTTATCATAAACATTGTAGATCCAATGTAGTGTGACAGCCAAGCCGATGTATTCATCATGTATTTTATTTACCATGCTATAGTAAGGTGGAACAGCTGAAGAATCAAGAAGTCTCCCAATGGCATAGTAGTAATCAACAAAGAATAACATGCAACATTTATGTTTCATTTTTAGTCTCACTTCAAGGAATCAATTGCATAGCAGAGTATAGGTATTTATCATTTGATGAAAATCAAGAAAATTATGTACGAGCAGCCATCATCATGACTGTCATGAATAGTCATAACACATAAATGTCATAGTCATAATACAGCTACAGGAAGTAGCTCATCAAGTGCATAACATGTGTACTATGGAGTGCAAGTGGCTATAGAAAGAATGCTCATCATATACAGTAAAGAGGAGAGAGAAAGAATGAAACTGGCACATTCATCAATTCAAACATACAGAGAGTACAAGTGCCAAATGAAGAGGACAACATTATGTTCTTTTTGTTGGTCAAAAAATAGAATATCTAGGACAGCCAACAACATGAAGGCAGCCATATCAATACTCTGCTATAGCCACATGAAGGTAGCTCATCTAACATTTGTCATGTGTCATTGAATTAAAAGTTGATTACAGAAAGGTAAGTGTTCATGTCTCTCATGTACATACACTATTTAATTAAACAAAGATATTTCATTAACTCCAATACGAGATAAAGAGTTATCCAATATGAGATAAAGAGTTACAGCCTATATCAATCATCGATTGATCAAGTATATATGAGATAACATATCAGAATGGTGCATTTGCCAAAGTATAGCTATTGTGTCATGCATTACATACAACCTAATTTTGAGACAATGAGGAAGGAAGATATATAAGATACATGTTTATGCCTTTATGACATTATGATAAGCTATAGTGTCAGGAATGTTCAAGTGTCCATGACCATCTACAGAACATGAGGAGATTCTATGAGAACAACCATAATGATATAACTACAAGATTTACATAGTACATATTGCCTTTGGACCATCAAAAGGGAAGTATTAGATTGTTTCCAGGAGATTTCATCATTGTAAGATTGCTTCCAATATGAAAAATGACAAGTGGAATAACAGATGAAACATCACATGTAGTAGATAAATAGAGAAACAATACACATAGATTAATTGTATAGGTCTCCACAGTAGTCATGTCATCATGAAGATAAATAGTTATGGGTGAACATTGTCAAAATCACATATGCCACCATTAACCAATATGATGTTGCTATTAAAAGTAATCCTCAGATCTGATTCAACAAAGAGCTACAGGAATAGCATGTACAGAGTACATTCATGATGGAGCAGTAAGAAAATGAACCACTTATCTTTTCTCATGGTTGACCTCATCTAATGGGATTCAATACAAATGCCATGATAAGAATAGAATAATGTCATGTGACTATAGTAAAGCAAAATGGAGGAAAAATGCATATTTCCACAAGTTTCAGGCTCATATTGGAGCCATTCTTCACTAAAGCATACAGAAAGAAAAGTGCATAATAATGAAATTCAATGAAACCCTTGTTTCATCAATGTTAGTTCTAATAGCAAGAGGGTTTAACATTTTACATACCCAGATGCCAAAAAGGGCCACGGCCTTTATATTTGTAGAATTTAATTATATTCTTGGCTGGAAATAATGGGTAAATGTGTGCATATTTCAGTGTTTGTTGGGGAGTTCTGGTTTTATATTCAAAGAGGAAATGAAGAGAAATGTATAAATTGTTGCAGTTTTGAGTCCATTTGAGCCCAGTGTATTATTAGAAAATCAAAGTCCACAACATATTGCATCATGAAAATCACTCATATAGAGAAGATAAGGAGCTTCCATTTTACAAACTCAGAAATGAGGCAGTATAGTGAGCATATAGAGAAATGATCATATTGCATACCAGAATGGTATATACAGAATAATGGAGAGCATCAAGCCACAACCAAATAAGAGAGTTTCTTCATTATGATTCCAACCCATTTAGGTTCTCAACATATCAAGCTTGATACATAAAATATATGGAGGCCGAACCCACTATGGGTTTTAAAACATGATCATGAGTCTAGTCACAGCCTTTAAGAGGTTAGATCTCATGGAGAAAGTGCAGACTCAAAGTTATATTTGCTAGCTCATAATAGTAAATATAGAAAAAAATGTAATGCATAGAGGTAGTGTGCATCTCCATTCATGGCTAGAGTGAGAGAAACTCATTTCAAATTTTGAGCTACGAAGGGACTACATAGAGGTGTCATCATGTTGGTCATAGCCAAATATACAATGTTTCTTCAAAAAGTTTAAAACCCATTTCATTTACATTGATGAGTTCAGCTACAGAAGAATGAGGATTTATGGCCGCGGGTTTTAACTTCAGAAGTTATAGAATGTCATGGAAATCAAAATATGGAGCACAGAGTATGAGAGGAAGAGTTGCCTTTTCCTGAGTGAAGATAAATATGCAGTGAGGCCGCAACTTCTACCCTTTCTAGGGTCTCAAACTAGCTAGCCATGGTGGCCATGGTCTCGGTATCAATGAAACAAATACACAAATCCATTAGAAACTGGTAAAGTCGTGGCTGGGAAGTTTTTTTTTAGCTCAAGAGATCAAGGGAAAATCAAAGAATGGAAGTTATATGTACATCAGACAGAGTTACCTTTCCTTTTCTGTGTAAAATCCATGGAGACCATGCTTGAAACCCTAGTTGGGTGCCGCCACAGAGCCTCCACTCCACAAAATTGAAAATACAAAATGACAAGTGGAGTTTAGGGTTCGAAAGTTTTGTTTGAGGGCTCAGTTTTCCCTAAGTGTTAAGCGGGGATTTTGTCACATTTTTATTTATTTTGAGACCTCTCTTAATTCCATCATGTGTATGTGGCCATAGAAACACTTGCCTAGGCATTTATTTGGCCCTAGTAACATTTTGTGAAGGCTTTATGCCTTAGGGGTAGATTATCTTTTTAATGCCTTGAAGATATTTTCGAGAGAGCTTATGTCTTAATGTAGTCTACAAACCTTTCATTTGGAATATGAGACAAGGCCATATGCTTATGTGATGTAGAGATAGGTCATATGGAGATAAGCCCACAAGGCTTTTATTTTTGCAAACATGATATTATACCCTTAATATTTTATGATTTTTTATAGAAAAATCAAGCATTGCAATTACAATATACTTGGTGAAATAAGGAGAATATAAGCCTTGTATTATTGTTTTGTAAAATCAAACCAAATAGGGGTATAAAATATAACTGCTACATTGTAAAGTTTGTTTTAAAGCAATAGTTTATAAATTGCTTTAAAATCAAAACTATTTTAAGCAGTTAGAGGCAAATAAAACAAATAAGATCTTTCTTTCTTTTTTTTTGTACTTTCTCTACGGAAATGAGGACAAAATAAGAGCCTTTAGGGGTCAGATAGGGCCTAATTTTAAAGAAGATTTGGTGGGGCCACCTAAGGGAGTAGTTTGGCATCTCCTATTTCTAGTTTGGAAGCAGTTTGGTGAGATTTTTATCAGCTTTTTGATGGATCTCAAAAATGGACTTGGATGTCTATTATTAGGAGGTTTTTTCCAGCTCTCTTTTGGGGAGTTTTTTCACAGGATATATGGCAGAGATATATTTCTTTTCCAGAGTTCCAATTGCAGTTTTTGGAGAATAGAGTAGAGATCAGAGTTCAGGATATGAGAGTCTTCCTCTCACACTGAGAGTGTTGTATTCAGTTATGTACTCATTACTCCTTTAGTTATAGAGCAGCAATTTTCCTTCACTTTTTGCCTCTATTTTTTGCAAGATTGATTTGATACTACACTGTGATAAGTATTTATCCTCTGTTTTGTCTTGATTTTGTGATAGATATGCAAATATTTTGCTTGGTTCAGGTTGCATGTCATGTTTTGATTAAACCTTCATGTGAAATATTTATGAATTAGGTAGAATCAAGTGTTGTGAAGATTAAAGCTCTTTAGTCTAACTGTGAGTAAGATCTGATAGGAGTTTAGTGTTGGTGCATCACCTTAAAAATTCATTTTAGTTATTTATTTTAGTAGACCTCTCTCATCCCTTTTCTTAGACAAGTCATTAGATTAGAAAAACTTAAGGAGAACTAGCTCACTCTGGAGATTTACTCTCGCTATAAGAAACCCACATCCTGAGAGTGTTTCCATGTGTCAATAGATAGCTAAGTATTCTGTAAGCTTAGCATAGGGTGCATATATGATTGATAACAGTGACAACCAAAGCACCATTCAGATATGTAGGAATCCATTCCAGCATCAGTGGACCAAGCACATTGAGATTCATATGCATTTCATTCAAGAGCTTATTCATGTAGAGATCATTATCTTAGTATTTTTCCAGTCATCAGAGTAGGTGGGTAAGTGCAAGAAGATGGGGGGCCAAAAAGGGGTCTTAAGTGGCTACTTTTTTTTGAAATCAGGAAATACTGACCTTGGATGAGAAATTGAGCATAGTTACACTCAAAATTTTCAGGTGCAACAAAAACAATGTTTGTAGTGCTCAGAGTCTACTTTCTAAACTACTATTTTTTTTGAAAATGGTATAGATTAAGAGGTTCAAAAAGGGAGCCACAGAAATTGGTGTTGTTTTTGTCAAAAAACATAACATAGCATGTTTTGTGGCTCCCTCAAAAGGTTAACTTCTTTTTGGTATTTTTAAAATCCCTTCAGTGAGAAATTAGATAACATCATGTAGTTTATGGCCAATTTTTCTGATAATTTTTAATGAATATTTGATTTTTTACCAATTTTCAAAGTGGGCACACCCTGAAAAATAGAATTTTGGCCGTGTTGCCCTTGTAAATTTTGAAAACTAATTGATTTTTTTTTAATATGTGTAGAATGGAGTCTAGTTTATAAAAATGTAATTTATTTGAAATTTCAATGAATGGTTAATTTACAAAGAAAAAAGACCAAAGACTAGTTTTTGCCAAAAATCAAACACACACAAAATAAACTAAAGATGAAAGGCTTAACATTGTCAAAATGTGAAAAAAATTACATTGTTAAATAGCTAATAGAAATCTTAACATTACCCAAGTTTTCAATTTGTTTGACCTTGAAACACGTGCAAATTTGAGGGTTAGCACGAATGAAATTATGTGAAATCCTATAGAATATGCAAAAACATGTCTTTGGACATTGGGAAGGCACTCCAATCCTTTGGGTTGAAAATCCAAAGCAAATCCCAAGCCTAAGGCTTGGGATTCCCAAAGAAAAATATAACGCGAGCGCGTTATAACACACTCAAGTTATGTTATGTTTTGCATTTTTTTCTTGTTTTGCTAGTTTGCCCGATGTTTGCCTAGTTGGACATAATGCGAGTGTGTTATAATGAGCTCGTGTTATGTTTTGCTTACATTGATTTATGTTTAATGTTTTAAGGTTGATTAATTTATGTTTAGGGTTAACTATTAAGGGTATAAGGCATATGGATGAGGGTTGATGTTTTCGGGAATAAGTATAGTGTTGAGGGTATAGGGTAGAGGGTAGAGGTTTGAAGCTTGAGGCATAATGTTCAAGGTTGAGTGTCCAAGGTTAAGTCTATAGGGTATAGGGTTTAAGGGTTTAAGGCTTGAGGGTTTAAGGGTATCTAGGGGTTGAGAGTTTAGGGTTTAAGGGTTTAAGGTTTGAGGGATTAAGGGTTGAGGGATTAGGATTTAAGGCATAGTGTCGAGGGTAGAGGGATTAGGGATAGGGTTTACAGTTGAAGGTTTAAGGGTTGAGGGTTGAGGCTTTATGGTTAAGGGTTAAGGGATTAGGGTTTAAGGTATTTTATTGTTGAGGGTAGATGGTTTAGGGATAGAGTTTAGGGTTTAAGGTTTAAGGGTTGAGGCTTGAGGCTTTAGGGATAGAGTTTTGGGTTAAGGGATTAGGGTTTAAGGTATAGTGTTGAGGGTTGAGGGTTTAGGGATAGGGTTTAGGATTTAAGGTTTAAGGGTTGAGTCTTTAGGGATAAGGGTTAAGTGAGAGACCTAGATGGCTAAGGACGGATGGAGAGGTAGACAAGGATTGACTGAGAGATGTAGAGAGGGGAGAGGTAGAGAGGTGAGGGGGAGATAAAGGTGAGAGATAGAGAGGTGATGGGAGAGATAGAATATAATGAGAGAGTGAAGTTGATAACTTGATGGAAAGATGGGTATGGAGGAAGGAGAGAGGTGGAGAGGAAGGGAAATATCTAGAGAGCTGTGAGAGATATAAAAGCAAGAGACCAACAACCTAGGGAGAGAGGGGTGAGAGAGATAGGGAGAGATGGGAGTGAGGCAGATAGGGGAGGAGAGGGATAGATAAGGGTTGAGGGTTTAAGGCTTTAGGGTTTAAGGGTCAAGGGTTTAGGGTTTAAGGGTTGAGGGTTTAAGGGTTGAGGGATTAGGGTTTAGGGTTGAGAGATTATGGTTTAAGGTATAGTGTCGAGGGTTGAGGGTTTAGGGATAGGGTTTAGGATTTAAGGTTTAATGGTTGAGCGTTAAGGCTTTAGGAATAGGGTTTAGGGTTTAGGGTTTAAGGTATAGTGTCGAGGGTTGAAGGTTTAGGGATAGTTTTTAGGATTTAAGGTTTAAGGGTTGAGGGTTGAGGGTTGAGGGTTTAGGGATAGAATTGAGGGTTTATGGATAAGGGATTAGGGTTTAGGGTTGAGGGATTAGGGTTTAGGGTTGAGGGTTTAGGGTGTAGGGTTGGGGGATTAGGGTTTAAGGTATAGTGTTGAGGGTTGAGGTTTTAGGGATATGGTTTAGGATTTAAGGTTTAAGGGTTGAGGGTTGAGGCTTTAGGGATAGGGTTTAGGGTTTAGGGATAAGGGATTAGGGTTTAAGGTATAATGTCGAGGGTTTAGGGATAGGGTTTAGAATTTAAGGTTCAAGGTTTGATGGTTGAGGCTTTAGGGATAGGGTTGAGGGTTTAGGGATAAGGTATTAGGTTTTAGGGTTGAGGGATTAGGGTTTAGGATTTAGGGATTAGGGTTTAAGGTATAGTGTTGAGGGTTGAGGGTTTAGGGATAGGGTTTAGGATTTAAGATTTAATGGTTGAGAGTTGAGGCTTTAGGGATAGGGTTTATGGTTTAGGGATAAGGGATTAGAGTTTAAGATATCGTGTCGAGGGTTAAGGGTTGAGGCTTTAGGGATAGGGTTCAGGGTTAAGGGTTAAGGCATTACGGTTTAAGGTATAGTGTCGAGGGTTGAGGGTTTAGGGATAGGGTTTAGGATTTAAGGTTTAAGGGTTGAGGGTTGAGGCATTATGGATAAGTGAGAGACCTAGATGGCTAAGGATTGAAAGATAGGGGAGAGGTGGGGGTGTGGTAGATAGGGGAGGAGAGGGCTAGATAAGGATTGAGGGTTTAAGGCTTTAGGGTTGAGGGATTAGGGTTTAGGGTTGAGCGATTAGGGTTTAAGGTATAGTGTTGAGGGTTGAGGGTTTAGGGATAGGGTTTAGTATTTAAGCTTTAAGGGTTGAGGGTTGAGGCTTTATGGATAGGGTTTAGGGTTTAGGGTTAAGTCAAATGCCTAGATGGCTAAGGGTTGAGAGATAGGGGAGAGATGCGAGTGAGGCAGATAGGGGAGGAGAGGGGTGGATAAGGGTTGAGGGATTAGGTTTTAGGGTTGAGGGATTAGGGTTTATGGTATAGTGTTGAGGCTTGAGTGTTTAGGGATAGGGTTTAAGATTTAAGGTTTAAGGGTTAAGGGTTGAGGCTTTAGGGATAGGGTTTAGGGTTTAGAAATAAGGGATTAGGGTTTAAGGTATAGTGTTAAGGGTTGAGGGTTTAGGGATAGGGTTTAGGATTTAAGGTTTAAGGGTTGAGGGTTGAGGCTTTAGGGATAGGTTTTAGGGTTAAGGGTTAAGGGATTAGGGTTTAAGGTCTAGTGTCGAGGGTTGAGGGTTTACAGATAGGGTTTAGGATTTAAGGTTTAAGGTTTGAGGGTTGAGGCTTTAGGGATAAGTGAGAGACCTAGATGACTAAGGGTTGAGAGATAGGGGAGAGATGGGGGTGAGGTAGATAGGGGAGGAGAGGGGTGGATAAGGGTTGAGGGTTTAAGTCTTTAGGGTTGAGGGATTATGGTTTAAGGTATAGTGTTGAGGGTTGAGGGTTTAGGGATAGGGTTTAAGATTTAAGGTTTAAGGGTTGAGGCTTGAGGCTTTAGGGATAGGGTTTAGGGTTAAGTGGGAGACCTATATGGCTAAGGGTTAAGAGATAGGGGAGAGATGGGGGTGAGGTAGATAGGGGAGTAGAGGGGTAGATAAGGGTTGGGGGTTTAAGGGTTTAGGGTTGAGGGATTAGGGTGTAATGTATAGTATCAAGGGTTGAGTGTTTAGGGGTAGGGTTTAGGATTTAAGGTTTAAGGGTTGAGAATTGAGGCTTTAGGGATAGGGCTTAGGGTTTAGGGATAAGGGATTAGGGTTTAAGGTATAGTGTCGAGGGTTGAGGGTTTAGGATTTAAGGTTTAAGGGTTGAGGGTTGAGGCTTTAGGGATAGGATTTAGGGTTTAGAGTAAGTTAGGGTTTAGGGTTTAAGGGTCAAGGGTTTACGATTTAAGAGTTGAGGCTTTAAGTGTTGAGGTATTAAGGTTTTAAGGGTTGAGGGATTAGGGTTTAGGGTTAAGGGTTTAGGGTTTAAGGTATAGTGTCAAGGGTTGAGGGTTTAGGGATAGAGTTTAGGATTTAAGGTTTAAGGGTTGAGGCTTGAGGCTTTAGGGATAGGGATAAAGGATTAGGGTTTAAGGTATAGTGTCGAGGGTTTAGGGATAGGGTGTAGAATTTAAGGTTTAAGGTTTGAGGGTTGAGACTTTAGGGATAGGATTTAGGATTTAGGGATAAGGGATTAGGGTTTAGGTTTGAGGGATCAACATTTTTTATAAACTTGAAGATGATTAAGGGTTGTGAGGCATCTTTTGTCCAGAAGCTCTAGATCATTTAGTCTAGATATTCTATATTCCTCATCAGAAATGATATGTTGTAGTGACATTCTCAATGATGGGATCTTGACCTCAACTAGTAAAACAGCTTCGTGTCATATACAAGAGCATAGGGTGTAGCACCAATAGGATTTCTAACACTTGTTCGATAGGCCCACAAGGCTAGATTAAGTTGTAGATGTCAATCATTACAAGCTTCATTCACTATCTTTTTGAGGATTTTGATAATGGTTTTATTAGAAGCCTCAACTTGGTCATTACTCTAGGGATAGTAAGGTGTAGAAAAGCTATGTTGGATATGGAATTTGTTGCATAGCTCACGGACTTCTTGGTTCTTAAAAAGACATCCATTATCGGTGACAATGGCTTGTGGAACTCCAAATCGGTAAATAATGTAATGAAGGATAAAGTTGGATATTTGTTTGTCAGTGATATACGTCATTGGCATGGCTTCAACCCACTTTGTAAAATACTCTGTGGCAGTAATGATAAACTTGTGGCCATTGGATGAGGATGGATGAATTTTTTCTATGAGGTCGAGTCTCCACTACAAGAAAATCCAAGGGGTACACTAATAGGTTGTAACTCATGTGCTAGAGCATGTATCAAATCCCCATGTTTTTGACATTGTAGACATCGCTTAGAAAACTTTTGTGCATCTTGCTCCATGGTTGGCCAGTAATATCTTGCTCTCAAGATTTTCTCAGTAAGGCTAGGGCTGATGGAATACGAACCATAGATACCTTTGTGTACCTTGCGTAAGGCAACGTTAGCTTCTCCCAAGTCAAGACATCTAAGAAAGATACCATCAAGACTCTTACGTTATAGGGTTTCTCCAAGGATGGTGTAATGAGAGGCTCAATGGATAAAGGTTTTATGTTGGATATTGGATAGTTGGAATGAAAGATACCATTACAGAGGTACTTGTATATATCATCGTACCAAGGAGAATTGGGACCAACAATTTCACATACAAGCTCAGATTGTGGAACTTCAAAAGCTGGGACCAAAAGTTATTCAACCAAAAATTCACATCTATGTGCAATAGAAGGCATGTCTAGAAGAGATCTAATTGTAGCCATGGCATCCACCACTTTATTGTTTATTGTAGGTATTTGCTCAAATGTGATCTTGGAAAATTAGTTCTTAAAATCATCTACCATCAACTTGTATGGGAGAAGATTTTCATCTTTTGTTTGATATCCCAACAAAGAGAATAAACCAACTAAGAATCTCCAAAGACTTTTAGTTATGTGATAGCCCATTGTACTGCCATGTGTAATCCAATGATCAAGGCTTCATACTCAGCAATGTTGTTAGCGCAAGGGAAAGAAATCATGTATGATTTCAGTATACAATCTCCTTGAGGGGTGATGAAACATATTCTAGCTCTAGATCTATGTTGTGTATATGATCCATCAAAGTACAGCTGCCAAAATACTGAAGGATATAAATTTAATATATCTTCATCAGGAAACTTGCGACGGATAGGATGAATATCTATCATTGGTGCTTCTACTAATTGATCTGCAATTACATGTACTTTTATGGCTTTTCAATCAACATACTCTATGTCAAACTCACAAAGAATCATTACCCATTTTGCTAGTCTGCCTGTGAGTACTGCTATGGACGAAAGGTACTTGAGTGGATCAAACTTATATATGAGCTTTGTACTTTGGTTTAGCATATAGTGTCACAACTTTTGGGAAGAAAATACTATAGCTAAACATACTTTTTCCATAGTTGAATAATTAAGCTCATAACCAACAAGAGTTTCTCTGATATAGTAGATGGCTTGTTCTTTCCCTGATTCATCATGTTGAGCTAAAAGAGCACCTAGAGATGTGTTGAAGAGATGTATAGTAACAATGGTTGATCAGGCACAAGAGGTACCAGTACAGGAGGTGTAGCTAGATACTCCTTTATTTTCTCAAAATCTTGTTGGCACTTATCATCCCATTTAAAATTGTTCTCCCTTCCGAAGAAGGTGTTGAAAAGGATGGCATTTATCTGCTAGCTATGAAATGAATCTATCAATAGATTGTAACCTACCTTGAAGACTGCAAAGTTGTTTCAAATTGGATAGCGGATAAATTTCAACTATAGATTTTACCTTGTCTAGATCAACTTCTATGCCTCATTGAGATACAATGTAACCCAACAGCTTTCCCGATGTTACCCTGAATACACATTTCTTGGGATTCAATATCACTTGGTACTTTTCCAATCTATCAAAGATCTGTTCTAGTACTTGTAGATGGCCTTATCTAGTTTTTTATTTTCCCAAGATATCATCAACATAGTCTTCCATTATGGTGTGGAAAAGATCATGGAAGATAACAGTCATGGCTTGTTGATATGTGGCTCCTACGTTTTTAAGACCAAAAGGCATTACGACCCAGTAGTAGGTACCCTATGGACATATAAAGGAAGTCTTATGTTGATCTTCTTTTACAATTCTAATTTGATTATAGCCATAAAATTTCTCCATTAGGGATAGCATTTCATGTCTTGGTGTGAGATCAACAATGGTATCTATGCTTGGTAATGGAAAATCATCCTTAGGACAAGCTTTGTTAGGGTCTTTATAGTCAGTGTAGTAGTGGATGCGGCCATCAAGTTTTGAGACTAGAACTAGATTTGAAACCCATTCAGGATAATCAATAGACCATATAAACTTAGCATCCAATAGTTTCTAAATTTCTACTTTGACTAAAAGTACTATTTGAGGATGCATTTTCTAAAGCTCTTGTCTAACAGGTTTTGCATTTGGAGATACTGTTAGATGATATACAACAAGTGAAGGATCTAACCCTGACATATCTACATAGGTCCACATATAGCTGATTTTTCTTTTCATGAAGAAGGCAGTGAAATAATTCCTTTCTTGCTCTGATAGTGATGCTGCTAGAAATGTGATCTTGGGATTTTGTGTTGTGCCTAGATTCATCTCTTCAGATTTCTCCACCAACAATGGTGACTGTTCTTGATATTTAGTGGCCAAAGGAAGGTAAAATCCTCCACCCTCAGATACATCCTTTATTTTTACTTTTTCATGGTCAAGAGGCACCTTTCAGTTTTCACCTAGTGACCTATCTTTTTTTATTTTATTTCACTTTTGCGATTGAAGGATTTGACACTTCCACCAATATATGCTAGCTAGGGTAGGTCCATCATAAATCCCACTTTGTGATCTCCCAATGGTATGCCTTGTCTTAAACCCATGAATTCTACTATAGTTTCATCATTCTAAAATGTGTCTAGAGTAGGTGCCCCCTGTTGGTCCCAATCGACGAGGTCAGGATATATGAGTTGAAGGTCAGATGATGATGGTTGAGTGGTAGATGAGGGAGATGAGAACATAAAGATGGATGTGTATTGGAATAGCTCAGTTATGTGGAAAGAAGAGTCATCAACAACATCTGATTAGAAGTCTCTTCTACGAGAAAAGCTTTGGCTACCTTATTGAGAATACACTCAATGTCTTTGGAAGGTAGACCCTCCTGACCATACCCTAGATGTTGCTTGTTAAACTTTTTGGTGACAATGATAGGTTCAACAGGTCCTTGTCCATATGGTCCTAGACCTCCTTGTCCTTTAAAGCCCATGATCTTGATAATCCTAAATCCATTGTTATAGCGCTCTACTTCTAAAGTAAGTTGATCATTCTCATCAAAGAAGAGCCAAGAGTTGATATCATCAATGTCTTCATCTTCTAGCATTCCTAATTTGGTGAACACGATAGGAGGTGCTTTGATAATAGCTTTAGTTGAGGTAGCTTTGGATATGGATGGTTGACCATAAGATTTAGGTGATAAGGGCAAGGTTCCTACACAACAAGATTCTTGTAGCGTGTATTCACCAAGTCCTTTCTCTTTGTGTTTGGCATTGATGATGGGGATGGATTTATTAGATGAAGGCTTGTTTAAGTTAGATGGATTTACTAGATGAAGGTGGATGGATAGGCTTCGGCATTGATAGCTATATGATTGGGGTCTTGATATTTGGCTTGGAAAGTTTGGTAAAACTCAAATGGACTAGGATCAGCAGGGATTGTGATTTAAATACCATTATAGGGAAATTTCAAGCATTGATGGTATGTGGATGGAACGGCTTTTATGGCATGTGTAGACACCCAAAATTGTCCATGTCATAACATTACCTAGTCATACATGACCTTGTAAGACATCTTGTAATATTTTACCCTGGGTCATTACATTATCCGACTTATAAATCCCACTTGATCACCTTTCCAATTAATTAAATAAATCCCCTTTATTTAATTAATTCCCCCTCACTTGTCTCAAATAATTCAAATTAAATAATTTGAATTATTCCCTCATCCTTTACTGCATGCAAACAAGTGTCACATGACTACAACTTTCTCATGCACAAATAATTTAAATAATTTTATTATTTAAATTACGAGATTCCCACTCAAATCCTATTTTTAGCCCCACTTATTGTGCGTCATAGGCATCTTTTCCTCCAAAATAAATAAAAGAATCCCACTTATTCCCTCACATCCTAACTTTAGCCTCATGTCATAATCCACTTAATGTGTGTCATAGGCACTGAAATCAACTTTTAATCCTAGCCATACACATCAAGCATTTGACTTTTAATCTCGGCCATCGAATCATATCAGCTCTTGTCTATAAATATGGCCTCTCATAAGCCATTTGGGAGCCATCTTCTTCTAGTATCCTCACTCTACCAAAATTCTTTCAATCCTCTCATCTATCTATCTATTTTCCTCTATCATATTCATCTTATCGTTATGTTGCAACTATGAGCAATCAACAACCCTTCGACATCATACATTCTCATGCAAAATCGAGAAGAGCCATGGAGATCAATCAAGTCTAGCATGCATTCAGTTTGCATTTGATTTTCTTTGTTTTTATTTTCATGTTATTTTGTCCTTCATGGTGCATACCTAGGGTTTAGTTAGTTTATTGTTTTTAACACAAAATCTAATTTTCCCTAACTACAACATGTATCCAAGGATGACTAAGGATATTTTTGTATGCAAATTCAATATCGAGGACTTGGCAATGGGTATCAGTAGTAATAGGACCCACCTTGATAGGTAGATAAATGATTCCCTCAGAATCTCTCTCGGCATCATCATATGCCTTGATGGTTATGCTCTTCATAGTGTCAATGTGATCCTCATAATATCCCAATAATTTTATAAGCTTTAGAGAAAATATATTTAACCCAGCTCCACCATCTACCAGTATTTGCTTGACTCGACATTGGTTGATGTGGACTTTGATATGGAGGGCATCGTTATGGGATGGATCAGACAATGAAAGATCTTTCTCAGAAAAGGTCAAGTGATAAGGTGATGCAATACTCACTATCATAGTTTGGAATTGTGTAGTATCAATATCATTAGGTACTGACGACTCTTGTAAGGCTTTATCTAGGATGGCTTTATCGATAGGTGATATACATAATAACTCCAAAATGGAAATATGAGCGGGGGTCTTACCAAGATGGTCAAAAATATTGTAGCTAGAGGTTTAGCATATGGTAGATGGTGCTCCTTGGATAGTAACCCGGCCTCGACAGGTGGTAATGGCACAATCAAGTTCTTTTCCCCTTATGGTAATGGTGGATATGTGATTTTGTTCAATACGTCCAATGGTAGATGACTCATAGGTATATTGGAAATTCTTCCCTCTATTGGAGGTACTTGCTTTGTCATGTGATGGAAGTGGATTTTTGAAAGCATCAAGGTCATAATTTGTGGTCTGTTTCAGTGGATCAACATTAATGGCTCCTTAATCGATGAGATTTTGAATCAAATCTTTCAATTTCATGCAACCGGTGATATTATGTCCTTTCACTCTACGATGCTCGCAGTATTCATTGTCTTTGTACCAATTAGGTTTTAACTGTGGTCTTCATTTGGTCGAGACTCAGGTAGTGTGATTGTACCTGATTGTATTAGCTTCTTGAGAACAGTTTCAATGGGTTCTCCCAAAGGAGTGAATTGTCGTCTAGGTGCCTGATTCAGTTTTGGTTGATCTCTTGGAACAAAGGGTGTGTTCTTAGATGTTTCTTGAATATGGATCAGAGATTTCATGGCTTGAACATTCTTTGCATCAACAATACCATCATTGACAACATTTTTGTTCTTGTTCCAAAAGCGAGATTTATTGCTTGAAGATTGTGCATTGTCTTTGGTTTCCTTGAAAATCTTGATGACACTCTTGGCAATTAAATCTTTTTCTATGTTGGTTCCTTTAGATATGATTTCATCAAAGGTAGTGGCACTATGTAATTATAATTGAAATGATAGCTCAGGATGAAGGTTTTGGACAAATATATCAACTTGTTTCTTAGGCATTTGCCATGAAAGTTTACTAGCCATGTTTCGCCATCATTGGATGAATGATGACAAGGTTTCCCCATTGCATTATTTATTGTTGACAAGATTGTTCCTGGATACCTCATGTTCTATGTTGAAAGCAAAGTGTGAGACAAATTTTCTTGCAATTTCTTTGAAAGACTTGATGCCTGGAGGTAGATGAGAAAACCATTCCAGAGCTTGTCCCCCAAGACTACGAGGAAATAGATGCAAAATATATGTGTCATTGTACGCAACATCAAGGCAAGCTACATAAAATGTTCAAAGATGGTCATTTGGATCACCTTTTCCCTTGTATTTGTCAAATTGTGGTATCTCAAAATGTAGAGGAAAAGGTATCATTTGAAGTGATTTATCCAAAGGATATGGGCATACATCTTCAAAATAAAATATCTTCTTTGTTTGGCACATACTCATATTGTCTAATCGTTGTTGTAATTGATTTAAACGTTGCTCCATATCAAATGTTTGTTGTTGTTGCATAGGATTTTGATGGCTTGGATGAAGTATTTGATACATCGGAGTGTGATTTGGAGGATATTGTTTGGAGCTATTATATGGTGGGGTGTATGTGTTTTGGCCTTGGTTATCAAATGGTGGAAATGTGTAGGTGTTTATTGAGGGGTTAACGTTTTGGGTTTGTATCACATGTGAACTAAAGGATGGATTGGTGTAGGACATATATTGGTTAGAGATTGGTGGAGCTTGGTATACAACTGGTGGATTGGCATAGGATATGTGAGGGTTGGAGTTTGGTGGAAATTGGGATACAATGGGTGGATTAACATAGGATATATATTGGTTGGAAGTTGGTGAAGCTTAAGATATGATGGGTGCATTAGCATGGGATATGTGAGGATTGGATGGTTGTGTTCCAAGTGAAAGGAGTTGATAGGCATATGATATGTTGGAATGTGTTTGTGATCCAAAGGATTGGTCGATAAATGATGTATTAGGATTGGATAGTGCATTCGATGTATGGGAAGACACATTAGGTGGTTGGGATGGTTCAACATGTGACACAATTGGATTAGCAACATGAGGTACTTCTGTTACTTGTAGAGGAGTTGCATTCATGGAAGAAGATACCATGGGATGCTATACATGAGATGTAGCAACATGTGGCACACTTTGGTTGGAGACTTGAGGTGCTTGAGACACATACGAAGGAGTGACATTGATGGACCAAGATGAACTGAAATGAGACACATGTTATGGAGTGACATATGACACATTTTGGTTAGGAACTTGAGGTGCTTGTGACACATATGAGTTAATGACAATTGATGGTGTTAACAAAGGCTCTATTGATGCGGGTGTAGAAGTTGCATGGAATGGAGGGATGGATGGATTGGTGAAAGGTGATGTGTGAATATTGTGTGTAGATGTTGTGGGTTTGGTGGATATGGTTGTAATAGCCTTATGGGTATCCTTAGCAACAACAACATCATTGGTTGGATCTTGTTTTGTGATCTTGGACATGTCAAAGCCACTTGGTAATTTGGCTCCTCTTTGAGCTAATTGTAAGAAAATTTGATCAGGATTGGACATTATGAGCCTATTAGTGTTTTGTAATGTGTCAACATCTTGTAGATCTGCTAAGTCATCTTGAGATTCCTCATAGGATGGTTGATTGAAATGATGTTGTGGTGTGTGGGTTGATGATGAAGGTCCAAAATGATATTGTGAATGATGGGTTGATGATGAGGGTCCAACAGTATAACCTTCAGGTACAAACATATCTTGAGGCATTCCAGTTGTGAATTTTTAAGCATCCTTGAGAGGAGTAGATTGAATTTCCTTTAGGCTGGCTTCCATCGTTGCTTTGTATTGGATTCTAGTTTGAGGCATTTTTTGGATGATGGATGTGAGTTTTGGACTTGTGAGACAAAGTTGAGACTCTTGGATTGATTGTTTGATTGGTTGATTGATGGTTGGCTTGATCAATTGATTGGATTGTCAATTTCTTAGCTTGATGGTTTTGATTTGGATTGGTTTGTTTAGATTGATTTGATTGATTGATTATCCCCCAAGAGATAGACTCATGAACTTGAGGGTAGACAAGATTGATTAGTGATGATTATATAGACTAACTCAAAAGGAACCACTCTCTCAAGATGGAAGAGATTATTGTGATATGATCAAAAGTTGGATAGTGATCAAAGCCAAAGGATGATGTTAATTTGATAGAATGATTGATATTGTTCGCTGATTTAGAGTCTCAAGAAGATACAAGGGCTCAAAAAAGTCCAAAAGTATGATATGATCAGGCTGGGTAAGATCGATGATGGCTGTAGATGATCAGTGGATTGTCTGGAAGCTGATAATAGGCTCAGGATTGATTGGAAATGTGGTTTTCAGAATGGATAAATGATAACAGGCTACAGTTTACAAAAGGTGATGTTGTTCAGACCAAAGGTGATTCATGATAGCTCAAATGTGACTGAGGATAATCCAAAGGTGATTGTATATAGATCAAAGGTGACTTTCTGTTGTTCAAATGTGACTGGGTATGGCTCAAAGGTGATGCTTGATAATTCAAAGGTTCCTGTGTTATGGTCAAAGATAAATTTGAAGGTAACCAAAGGTGAGCTTCTACGATTCAAAGGTGACTAACTGCGGTTCAAAGGCAATTTTTTGTGATAGTGAATTGTTTTTTGACATTTTTTTTTGTTTTTTTACAAGAGAACAAATAGCAAAAGACACACACACACAAGACACTCACAAACATGTACAACCTAGGCTAGAAAGGATACTACTTGCTGAATCCCTACTTGGATTTCTCCAAATACTGAAACAAAGTGGATAGCTAGAGCTATTGGTGACACTGGCTCCCCCTTACATAACATGGGCACACCAACTTCTCTTACCCTTTGGATCATGTGAACCAAGGGAATTGTTTTCTCTACAATGAATAGTACATGTAGGGTGGCTTCGAAGGTCCAACCTCCTGTGTCAACAAGTAAAGGGATTTTGGCCTCTAAAACAAATGGTTTCTAGTGAATATTCAGGGGATCGGCATGTTATGTGCATCTAGAAAGCTACTTAAAGCTCTAACTAGCTCTACTAGGAGTCTCATACATGCAAGGTACACCTCCTTTCAAGCTAGCACTATATGGAAAGTGCTAATACCGGTTTGGACTTGGTTTTCACCTTATCCTATTTTATATAGTAGACCAAAAGAAAGTACCACTTGAGGTCATTCCCTTGGAGTGAGTACCTATTTTCTCACGAAGGCAAGCCTCTCTAAAGATAATAAAAAGTTCTCTTGCACCCAAGATCCATTTGACAGGCAAGGGGAGAGGATGCTTTTGTTATTAGTTTAGGGTTACAACCATGCACAATAAGCAAGAAAAAAAGATAAAACAAACACAAAGCAAACAAGGTTCTTTTAAGCACCAAAATCAAATGTTCCTAGATTAATGAAAAATATGATGAGTCTTTGACCGATCGATCCTGCAAAAAAATTGTTAGTAGTTTTAGATCCACCTTTCTTCGACAAATGATAAGATATTGCAATGACAAGTGTTAGCTACCAAAGAAATCAACTTGCAATAGTATAAACCAAAGGCAAATAAATAGTGATCAAAAGCAACTATCTGCAAATCAATTACAATTAGAATTTTCCCCAAATGTGATCATCTGTTGTGCAAATACGAGTCTGTATGATTCAAAGGCGATCAAGAACTGTGCAAATGTGATTCACTGTCAACCAAAGGCACTCAGATATGTGAAATCTAGAAAGAAACTCAAGATCCAGGGTTAGATGAATGATCAAAAGGCAAATATGAAGGCTCTGACCACCCAAGAAGATGGATTTCTTCAATTAGATCTTGTATTCTACAACACAACACAAAAGATCCCACTGTATGATATGATTAGGTCAAAGAAAAATCAAACCACAAATAAACCAGCTTGAGGATAAAAAAAGACCATTAGGGTTAGCAAATAAACTAGCTTGCAACCCTAGAAAACCCTAGAAAGATTAGAGAAAAACCTACAAAAGAGAAATATATCAATAAAACCCTTGTTAACCAGAGGTGATTCCCTATCGATCAAAGGCAATGATCTGCGAACCAGAGGCGATTAAAGATTGTGCAAGTGTGATTTTTGCCTAGTCAACTGCAATTCAGAGATGTGCAAAGGCGGCCATCTTTCGATCAAGTGTGATTCTCTACGGATCAAATGTGCTCTACGTACCTAGACTTCAAAAACAACTTTCAAATGAAAAGATGAATCAAGGACGTGGGTCCCACCAGGTGTGCCAGAATGTGTGAGCAGGAAAAATTAGGTTAATAACATCAAGCATTACAATCAAAACCTGATCCTACCACCTTTAATAAATCTATCTAAATGACACAAAATGAAAGTAAATCAAAGAACAATGTCACCTAGATTGTATTGATTCCTTGGTTGAATGTGGATTACTTCTCAATAGTGAACAACCATAATTGCCAAAGCTGCCATGATGATAGATGATATGCTCAAAGTGCTTGATGGATGCTCAATGGAGGTGATATGCATAAGATGATAATCTGGATGCTATTAAGATTGTGTGGGATGTTTGGAATGAGGTGAGAGGGTATATATATAGCTCCCAACTAAGATTGATCAACGGTGGAGAAAAGGTGGCTATGTGAACAGTTGAGATGATTCAAGAGGCTTGGATGAACGTGTACAAGACATGTGTCCATAGGGATAGCTTTTATTAAATGATTGTAGTTGGTTTGTTGATAATAATAAGATTGATTTTCTTAAAATATGATGCTTTTCTATTTTAAGGGTTGGATGATGTGGATGATTGATTTTAGAACCAATTAAATCATTTTTATATTTGATTTTCAACAAACTATGGACAAGTGTGACTTGTACACATAGAAGAATGTGATAAGATAGGAAATGATAAGATAAAAATAAATTAAACAAGTAAATTCATTTAATTTATTTTTAAATGATGGACGAAAAAGCTAAATTTAGAAAATTGGAAGAATCAATATAAATTAAATAAATAAATTTATTTAATTTATATGCATGATGAGAAGATAAATAAATAAAATATTAATTTTATTTATTTAGAAAGGGGAAAATTAAATAAATTTAGAAAATTTATTTAATTTTAGAAGAATAATGGAATAATTAAATAATTAAAGATTATTTAATTATAGATAGAGAATAGAAGAAATAATGACAATAGATGGAATTAATTAAATAAATATAATTTATTTAATTAATGATGGAAATAGCTGATAAGGGCGTGATTTGGTGCTTAAGTCACTCGGTTGTAGTGGCGGCCACCAGAGTTCAAACCCCCGCTGGGCCAATGACCTCGCAGGCTTTACGCCTTCGCTGGGTCAACGACCTCGCAGGTTTGAAGTGTTCTTGCTAGTGGATGAGGTCCCCATATTGTGGCCTCACTGGTTCATTGTTCTAGGTAAAAGCACCCACATGGAGCTGAAGGGCATGTCACACCAGCGTCGCTGGTCATGTTAAAAATTTTACCAGGCGCATTTAAAAAAAAAATGATGGAAATAGATGGTTTAGAAGAAAATTGATAATTGATACAAGTGTGCTAGACAAAATTAACATATGTAATGGTGAAAATGCAAGAAATCGATAAATGATGTGAAGGGTCAATTTTGGGTGTCTACAGTCAGCTTCATCTCAGATTCACCCTGCAAATTCAGATATACCTTCCGCATCAACAAATTTTTGAGTTTTTTGGAGGTTCTCTTCAAAAAGGGAGGTATTTTTATCTGATTTTTTCTAGAATTGTGCCCTAGTTTGTCTTTTTTTAAGAAATTAGGGATTTTTTTAATTAAAATTTATATTTACTCATGTTTTAAAAATCCTTTTTTACAAAATTTATGTTTTTTTGCAGACAAGCTATTTTTAGACGTGTTTTATAAAAAGGCTTTTTTTGCTCCTCCTTATAAAGTTTTTTTGTCCAAATAGTATTTGCCAAAATAAACTTAAGAGCATTTTAAATTATGTAATGGGCAGTTATGCCCACGCACTATTTATAAAGTGCCAAAATCAGGGCAGGTCACTTTATAATAATAGGGATTTGTCTCGGTGTTGTGTCTTTTTTCTTTCTACATTTGTTCAAACTTGCAATATGGATTCTACTCGGGCTATTTCACCATTAACCTCTTTAATTATCATGATTGGAAATCAAAAATCTAGCTAATGTTGAAAATAAAGGGTTATATAGGGTTACAATGGGCACTAAAGCAAAACTCTCTAATGATGACACTAAAGTGAAATGGTTTAACAAGTGTGACCAGGCCTTCAGTTGTTTATGTCTCAGTATCTCTCTAGAATTACTCTTTTATGTAGAATCTTTGCCAACTGCCAATGAGGTATGGCTCACTCTTGACAAGCTCTTTGGGAAGGTAGATGAGATGAGAGCTCATGAGATAGAGAATGAGTTAATCAGTTTGTGGCCAAGCACATTTACCACACTAGAAGACCTTTTTACCAAGTTTTAATCTATCAGGGTACAATTAAAAGAATGTGGTATTGATAAAAAAGATGACCAACTAGTTCTCTCAATTCTCTCCAAACTTGGTCCTGACTACTCTATATTTGTGTCTACATTCTATTCCACCAAAAGAGCTCTTGGAGCCACTTGGAAAATGTCATCTCTAGGTGACTTCATTTCTGATCTAACCAGAGAGAAAGACAAGTTAATCCACATGGGCACTGTGAAGTCCTCAAAACCTCAAGCCCTAGTAGCTGGAAATAGTAAACATTAATAGGCTTCAAGCAACAAAGGAAAGAAACAAAACAATTAGAAGGATTAGGAGACAAAGAAAGAATAGAAACCTAAGACATCTAAAAGTCACACAGAAACTTCATCCAAACAAGGGCAACCTAAAAAGGACAAAGTTCAATGTGCCTACTACAAGAAGACAGGGCATGATGAGCACAAGTGTATGAAGAAAAAGGTTGATCACCTCACTCATCTCTTAGAGAAGAACAACATAGGCTTACCTGAATCCTTCAAAGTACCCTCATCCACCCCAAACACTTCTAAGTCAAAAGGTAAAGGGAAATTCAAAGGAAAAGCTCTTGTTGCATTTGGCTATTCAACATCTTCATGGATCATTGTCTCTGGTGCCTCGCAACATATGGGTTCTTCAAAGGTTAAGTTCACTTCCGTACAACCCCATAGCATGTCCACCATTACGCTAGGTGTTGACACTCCAATAGTAGTTGTTGGGAGAGGGTCTATTGAAATTGAGGTGGGGACATTCACTAATATTCTCAGTGTACCTTCACTCTTAGCTAATCTCCTACCTATGTACCAGATCACTCACACAGGCAAGGGCATGAGAGTTCAGTTTACACCAGATTCAGTTGAGATCAGAGAGTTTCACAAAAACAACTTAGTAGCATTGGGAAGGGCAGATCACCAATCGAGATTCTACACCATCTAACATTTTTCTCCTAATGTTTCTCCTACCACATTGCTTACTCATTTAGATGGGGTTAGCAAATTATGGCATGAGTGGTTTGGCCATCTAAACTACCGCTATCTTGAGTAGCTTAGTCAGCATGATTTGGTTACAAGATTTCCTAGAGTCAGATTCTCTAAAGGTCTTTGTGAGGGATGTGTTGGTTATTTTCCCAGACTGGATGCTTACTCCCAGATTTCCCTACAAGGTAGCCATCAATGATCAACAAGATCTCTGGGCTAGGGGCCAATAGTATAGGAGATAGACTCTATTTTTATCTCCTCTTCTTCTTCAGGCTCTGCAAAACCTAGGGGGGTATTCCCTACTCAACATCCATGAGAATATGCATACAAAGGCTGGGATGCTGACATGAAGCAGACAAGTCCTCTGTCTACAACTGAAAATAGGCTCAAAGCTAGCCCCTTTGCTCTTATCTTGCAGTTTTGGTCTACTTTATTTCTATTGGTTTCCAAATCTACAGAGGGTTTGCTAGCTCCAATGCACAGGCTGATTTGGCCAACAGGATGCACCCTTGGGAAGCATCCAGAAGAGAGATTTGATAAAGCTAAATCATGGAGAGAGATACATATTTTGGAGCTTGTTCATAGTGATGTATCTAGGGTTTTTCTCCATCCATATTTTACTAAGGCTAGATATGTTCTCACCTTCATAGATGACTTCTCTCAGTATACATGCATCTACTTCCTTCAGAAAAATTCTGAAGTCTTCAACCACTTTCAATATTTCAAGGCTCTTGTTGAGAAACAATCAGGGAAGGTCATCAAAGTTCTTCGAAGAGATAATGGAGGAGAGTATGTTAATAGTAGGTTTGAGCAATTTTACGTTGCAGAGGGAATAAAATTTCAGTGCATAGTCCCTTATAACCCTCAACAGAATGGATTTGCAAAATGTAAGAATAGAACCTTGAAAGAGATGGTAAATTGCATGATACACTCCAAGGAACTTACACCACAATACTAGGTAGAAGCAATCAACTGTACATGTTATATTCATAATAGAGTTCCTCACTAAGACTTGAAGGGTATCACACCTTTTGAAGCTTGGAAAGGAAGGAAACCTTCAGTTGAGCACTTTAGAGTCTTTGGATCCCCATATATGGCACGAATACCTTCTCAGACTCACAAGGTGATGGAACCTCAATCCAAACCTTACATCTTTGTAGAATATCCAGAAGGTGTGAAAGGTTATTGTCTCCTACATCCGACCACACATGATATGTTCATTGAGAGGAGTGTTAAGTTCTAGGAAAGTCCCAATGACTCTTTTCTTTACATTCCTCCCTTCTTTTTGGACTCATTCCACTTTGATGATTCTTCTTCTGATGACTTAGACCATCCATGGCTTATTCCTGAGATACAGATTCCTTCTTCTTCTAGTTTTGATAGTGAGGACCATGATGGGGTTTCATCCTCATCTTCTTATGGGCTTGCTTTGGAGGTTGATCTCTTGGCACTTGATTCACCCACATCATAGCCCCTTTGGGCAAAGCAGATACTTCAAAGTGCAAGTACATGGGCAGGGAATCTAGCAGATGGGAGACGTACATGGTCAGATTATCAAAGTGGGCCACATGTTTACTTTGCCTCAGCCTCTAATCCACATACCTTTAGAGAGGATTCAAGCATACCTGAGTGGGATAATGCTATGAATGAGGAATATGATTCCTTAATGAGAAATCACACTTGGGATTTGACGCATCTTCCTAAGGGAAGAAAGATGGTTCAATGCAAATGGATTTATCAGACCAAGTATGCAATAGATGGGTCAGTTGATAAGTACAAGGCATGCTTGGTAGCTAAGGGGTTTTCACAAGTTGCTGGTATTGACTACACAAAGACCTTTGTACCCATGGCCAAGATGACTTCCATATGACTCACACTTGCTATTGACGTAGCACATGATTGGGAAGTGCACTAGAAGTCCATGTGAAGAGTGCTTTTCTTCACGGAAACCTTTAGGAGGAGATCTACATGGAACAACCACCAGGGTATCTTTAGGATTCCTCCTTAGTATGTAGACTTAGGAAATCTCTCTATGGCCTCAAAAAAGCCCCTCAGGCTTGGTATGCCAAGATGGATTCCTTCCTCCTGACTTCAGGTTTTACTAAGTGCCACTCGGATCCCAACGTCTATCTTCTATGACAGAATGATTCATTATTGATACTGGTACTTTATGTTGATGATCTTTTGATTACTAGGAGCTCTACATCTACTATTGAAGCAATGAAGACAACTCTTCAGGATAGGTTTGACATGATAGACTTAGGCTTGCTACATTATTTCCTTAGCATTCATATTTCACAGACTACTTCAGGGATCACTTTAGCATAGCCTAAGTACACTCTTGATCTTCTTTCCTAGTTTCACATGATTTATTGTAAGTCATCCGTTACTCCTTTTCTATCTAGAGTTAAGCTTGAGGCCAATTGTGCTACACCATTGGTTGATGCTACCTTGTATTGACAACTAGTTGGCAGTGTCATCTATTTAACCCATACCAGGCCAGATATTTCATATGCAGTTGGCATTATTTGAAGATTCATGCAAGAGTGTCATGAGCTACACTAGAAAGCAACTAAGAGGATCCTTCACTACCTTCAGGGGACTCTCAGCTTTGGGATTCAGTACACATATGGCACTAAGGTTAACTTAGTTGGATTCACATATTCAAATTGGACTAGTGATACTCAGAATCACAAGTCCACTTCAGGTTACAATTTCTCACTTGGTTTTGGTCCTATTAGTTGGTCTAGAAAAAAGAAGAATATTATTTCTTTATCATCCACAGAGGCAAAGTATAGAGGAGCTATTAATGCAGCTACTGAGGCTCTTTGGCTTTAGGGAATTCTCACTAAGTTTGGCATTCCATTTCGACAACCCACAGTCATCTATTGTGACAACCAAAGCACCATTCAGATATGCAGGAATCCATTCTAGCATCAGTAGACCAAGCACATCAAGTTTCATATGCATTTCATTCAAGAGCTTATTCATGCATATATCATTGACTTAGTCTTTTGCCAGTCATCAGAGTAGGTGGGTAAGTGCAAGAAGATGGGGGCAAAAAGGGGTCTTAATTGGCCACTTTTTTTTTATATTAGGAAATACTGACCTTGGATGAGAAATTCAGCATAGTTACACTTAAAATTTTAAGATGCAACAAAAAATAATGTTTTGTAGTGCTCTAAGTCTACTTTCTAAACTACTTTTTTTTTAAATGGTATAGATTAAGGGGTTGAAAAAAGGGAGCCATAGAAATTGGTGTTGTTTCTGTCAAAAAAGAATAATATAACGTGTTTTGTGGTTCCCTCAAATGGTTAACTTTTTTTGGTATTTTAAAATCCCTTCAGTGAGAAATTAGCTAATAGCATGTAGTTTATGCCTGATTTTTCTAATAATTTTAATGAATATTTGATTTTTTACTAATTTTCAAAGTGGACACATCCTAAAAAATAGAATTTTGGCCGTGCTACCCCTGTAAATTTTGAAAACTAAATGAATTTTTTTTAATATGTGTAGAATGGAGTCTAGTTTATAAAAATGCAATTTATTTGGAATTTCAATGAACGGTTAATTTATAAAGAAAAAATACCAAAGACTAGTTTTTGCCAAAAAACGGAGACACAAACAAAAGAAATTAAAGATGAAAGGCTTAACATTATCAAAATGTGAAACAAATTACATCATTAAATAGCTAAGAGAAAACGTAACATTACCCAAGTGTTTGATTTGTTTGACCTTGAAACACATACAAATCTAAGGGTTAGTAAGAATGAAATTATGTGAAATCCTATGGAATCTGCTAAAACATGTCTTTGGACGTTGGGAAGGCACTCCAAGGTTGGAAATCCAAAGAAAATCCCAAGCTTAAGGCTTGGGATTCCTAAAGTAAAATATAACATGAGTACATTATAGCACGCTCGCATTATAATGTGCTCGAGTTATGTTATGTTTTTAATTTTTTTCTTTTTTTGCTAGTTTGCCCGATGTTTTAGGGTTTTAGGTGATGCAGAGGTAAATGCAACAGAAGCTTACAAATGGGAAGGAGGAGTCATTAATACAACCAGCATGTTAAAATCCTATCGGCTCAGCAGCATCATCATATTCGGCTATCAGCATCATCATCACATTCGGTAAGCGCAAACATCCTCCTGATGTTCACTGTTCATCTTACCGCCAAACTCTATCTTCATCATCATGATGTTTAGCATCACCTTCATCAGCAGGATATAAAATATCTGGTTCCTCCGATATATCCTGATGACGACAACTTCAAGCACCTTTCCTTTGATGCTTACGTCACCCCGATATCCGACTACTCAAACAACAGCATCATGATATGACTTATCCGGTCATATTGAAACATCCTCATGATGTTACCCAAACTTTATGCCGATGACTTACGCCGATGCCAAAACACTTAGCGACAGTAGGATAAACTTGCATAGGGTGATATTTGCAATATCCTGATGATGATGACGTCACATGCACCTGATGATGATGTCAATGCACCTGATGATGATGTCAACAGGATATAAGACACTTATATCCTCCGCAACATGATAATGAATATCCGGGTGATCTCTTAATATCCTGATGATGATCTTTCTGGTCCTTAGCCAAAAAAATGATTTTTCCTCCCGCATACGATAGCGATATGCGGATGATGGGTACACACGAAAGATGATCCTGACGATGATATACACACTGAGTATATATCCAACCTATATCATCCTAATGCACTTGAAACATACAATCTTCGTCAGCTTCATAACCTAATCCGGATAGCGATATACTCACAGATGACGATGCGATTCACTCCGTACAGCTGATAAACCAGATAATGCAATTGATGAGATCTTATTTAGATGAAACACAAACGTCCTGTTCCTACAACAATGTTTCACAATGTCTGAACTGATCTCTGGATCTCACTCAATCACCAGTACAACATAACATAACTATTACTCTCTGATCTCCAGTACAACATAACACAACTACTACTCTGATATGATATGATATCAAACTCTAACTGATCTGAGTTATTTATAGCAATATCCTAAAACGCAACGGGAGCTTACAAATGGGAAGGAGGAGTCATTAACACAACCAGCATGTTATAATACCTATCGGCTTATCATCATCATCATATTTCTTGCTAACACAGACAGCATCATCATATTTCGAAGAGGCATGAAATATCCTCCTGCTAACTACTGTTCACTTCCTTATCGCCTTTCACCTTTCGCCTGTCAGCAGCATCATCATATTCGGCAAGCACAAACATCCTCTTGATGTTCACTGTTCATCTTACTGCCAAACTCTACCTTCAGCATCATGATGTTTAGCATCACCTTCATCAGCAGGATATAAAATATCCGGTTCCTCTGATATATCCTGATGACGACAACTTCAAGCACCTTTCCTTCGATGCTTACGTCACCCCGATATCCGACTACTCAAACAACAGCATCATGATATGACTTATCCGGTCATATTGAAACATCCTGATGATGTTACCCAAACTTTATGCCGATGACTTACGCCGATGCCAAAACACTTAGCGACAGCAGGATAAACTTGCATAGGGTGATATTCGCAATATCCTGATGACAATGACGTCACATGCACCTGATGATGATGTCAATGCACCTGATGATGATGTCAACAGGATATAAGACACTTATATCCTCCGCAACATGATAATGAATATCTGGGTGATCTCTTAATATCCTGATGATGATCTTTCCAGTCCTTAGCCAAAAAAATGATTTTTCCTCCCGCATACGATAGCGATATGCGGATGATGGGTACACATGAAAGATGATCCTGATGATGATATACACACTGAGTATATATCCAACCTATATCATCCTGATGCACTTGAAACATATAGTCTTTGTCAGCTTCATAACCCGATCCGGATAGCGATATACTCACAGATGACGATGCGATTCACTCCGTACAGCTGATAAACCAGATAATGCAATTGATGAGATCTTATTTAGATGAAACACAAACGTCCTGTTCCTACAACAATGTTTCACAATGTCTGAACTGATCTCTGGATCTCACTCAATCACCAGTACAACATAACATAACTACTACTCTCTGATCTCCAGTACAACATAACACAACTACTACTCTGATATGATATGATATCAAACTCTAACTGATCTGAGTTATTTATAGCAATATCCTACGAGTACTACCAACTCGATTCCCAGCGGCTGGGAGCTTCCAAGCGGCTGGGAGAGGACAGCTCAGACAACCTGATCACGAACTCTAACTGCCTGCACACTCTACTAGGCTGATCTAATACATATGCATTGGTCCAATGGGACTTATTACATTATGAAGCCAAACATGCTAAAAATAGACTAATGTCCTGTCATGCGAACAATTAACCTATATCCTGTCTTGTAGGGGTGCTCCTGCACCATTAGGGTTTAAGGGTTGAGGGATTAGGGTTTAAGGCATAGTGTCAAGGGTAGAGGGATAAGGGATAGGGTTTAGGGTTGAAGGTTTAAGGTTTGAGGGTTGAGGCTTGAGGCTTTAAGGCTCAGGGTTAAGGGATTAGGGTTTAAGGTATATTAGTGTCGAGGGTAGAGGGTTTAGGGATAGAGTTTAGGGTTTAAGGTTTAAGGGTTGAGGGTTGAGGCTTTACGGATAGAGTTTAGGGTTAAGGGTTAAGGGATTAGGGTTTAAGATATAGTGTTGAGGATTGAGGGTTTAGGGATAGGGTTTAGGATTTAAGGTTTAAGGGTTGAGGGTTAAGGCTTTAGGGATAAGGGTTAAGTGAGAGACCTAGATGGCTAAGGATAGATGGAGAGGTAGACAAGGAGTGACTAAGAGACATAGAGAGGGGAGAGGTAGAGAGGTGAGGGAGAGCTAAAGGTGGGGGATAGAGAGGTGAGTGAAGAGATAGAATACAATGAGAGAGTGAAGTTGATAATTTCAGGGAAAGATGGGTAAGGAGGAGGGAGAAAGGTGGAGAGGAAGGGAAATATCTAGAGAGCCATGAGAGATATACAAGTGAGAGACCTACAACCTAGGGAGAGAGGGGTGAGAGAGATAGGGGAGAGATGGGGGTGAGGTAGACAGGGGAGGAGAGAGGTTGATAAGGGTTGAGAGTTTAATGGTCAAGGGTTTGTTAGATTCAAGATAGACAACTGAGAGGGGGGTGAATCAGTTGTCCCAAAACTTTCCTCCTATTAATCACTTAAATCCTTCTTGTAATTTAATAGCATAATAATAAATCAATCTTGAAAACATAATGCAACAATTCAAGAGCAGAAACACATTAAGAGATATGACACCAAGATTTTAATGTGGAAAACCTGGTTAAGGGAAAAACCACGAGGTGACTAACCCAAGATTGTATTCTCTGTTAAAAGAATAAGAAGAATAAATGGCACATGCCAATTAGTGCTCAATACCTGAGCACACTGCTCACAAGAGGCCCACTACCTACAGGAGACACACTGTCTACAGAATAATAAATATTACATACTTGAACTGAAGAATAGCATCTTCACCATGCTTGAGTCAGTTCCATTTAAGCCCAATACTTCTGCTCTACCTTTCTCTCTGCTCCTCTCTACCACACTCTCATCTCCGCCAAGATACCTTTGAAATGACTTCACAATTTCTTATTTATACAAGATATTGAATTTGGGATAATAATCCAAGTCTGCATACTTTATAGAGAAAATACAACATGACTAATTACAAAAAACTTCATGTGAATCATCACATTATCACCTACATAGATCTGGGACTTCAATCTTCTTTGAGGAACATGCCATGCTTTGCATAACATCTTCAAGATCATCCGCAAGATGTGTAACTCATCCGGTCGGCCAAACTTAGGAAGAACATCATCACCCAGAAGTAATTCTTCAATTACAAGCTCCATCTTCAATGTGGACCACCAACATGAACTAGACACAATCCAAAGACCTCCACAAGCTCTCCTGAATCACCAAGAACATCCACACTACTTCTGCTTACTGAAATCATTCTCTTCTTCATCTGGAACCTCAAGAATAGAGTCTGTCATCACTGTCATATTGGAATAGATTCTTACTGACCTCCAGATCATGAACCAATTGAGTTTTCAATTCACATTGACTTCCTAAACACTACACCAAATCTGTAGAACAAGATATTGCATTTCTAGATCTCACCGGACTATTTGTGTCACCTCTATCACCTCTTTGTGCGGACCTCTCAAATCTTTACTGGATCACCTTTAGACACATATGTACAAACCCTTTGATGCGCATCCTCTGATCTTCATCTTAGCTAGGATCTTTACTTCATTGTCTTCAATGTTCTTCTCTATTCATGATAGGACTATTTTTCTCAATATCCTCAGCATATCCAATCCTTGACATCAATGACAACATCAATTAGGCCCATACTTGCAACAATCTCCCCCTTTGTCATTAATGGCAACATATGATGTGAAAAACTATTTTAACCATCAAGACAAGAACTTCTCCTCCCTGACTGACATAACTCCCCCTATTAACAACAACCATTCACATGTCTTCTCTTCCTTTACCGCTCCCCTTTGATCAGCAACCATTTTTTGTTTTTCACATGTCTTCTCTCCCCCTTTGACATCAATGGCAAAGTGGTGCAGGAGCACCTACCTGACAGCTGGCCTTCATGAGGCAGTTAGTTGTTTTAGGTCTTGTTTATGTTTTCAAGAAGGTCTGATAAGACCAAATGCATGTAATAAGGTCACGCTGATCATGATAAGATCATGCTGACCAGGCTTTTACTATTTTTAGTTAAGTTTGTTAGAACAGCTGTCATGCTGTAGGGTTCGGTTGGATCTCCCAGCCGCTTGGAGAGTTCCCAGCCGCTTGGAGTCGGGTCAGTAGTACTCGTAGGAAAATCTATTTAAGCATGAGATCGGTTGATATTGCATAGACAGAGAGATATCATCGATTGATAGTACAGTATTGTATTGCGCAGAGGAGCTTGAGTGTGCTGTGTGAGGAACATCATATTGTATTGCATCTTTGAAATCAATAAAGATCCTGTTTTCGGTTTCCTGTTTGATCCCCTTTGTGTAATCGATTTGTTGGTTTGGGTGGCTTCATGGATTTACTGATCCATTCCACCGGTTGATCCGTCTGATCGGTGGAATGGCGATGTACAGTAGGTTAGGTTGTAGTTTGTTTTCTGTTTGCATGCAGGTGTGCAGGATCGCGGTCGAGAGATGTTGAAGACCCTAGCATGGGTATGTGCTAGGTTGAGCTAATAAGATAGAGTGTGAAAGATCACCCTAAGAGTGGATCGGGTCGTCCCTGGAGGATCGGCGAAGTATAATTTCGCTAAGGCTGAAGATTTGTTAAAACGGCATCATCAGGATATTTCTACAAATATCCTGCAGTCAGTTTGAGTATCGTCATCCGGATAAGTGAAGATGAGCATGATGCTTTCGAGTGCATGAAGTGCAAGTGCGTCGGGGTGATCATCATCAGGAGGGCCGAGGAGGAGCGTATCGGCATCAGGTTGAAGATCGGGTTGATCAAGTTGATCGCGGGCTGGAAAAAAAACTAAGTTTGGCCAACAGCAGGATATGACGTCATCATCATCATGATATACGTCATCAGGACATTTCAGAGCGGCAGGATATTGAGAAGCTGCGGGTGACGTCATTGTCATCAGGATATACGTCATCAGGATATCGGGTGACGCAAGCATCGAGGGGACGGTGCGAGGAGTTAAGGGTTTGTCATCGTCAGGATAAATGGAAGGAACCGGATGTTCTTTATCCTGTTGAATATCATGATGTTGAATATCATGATGCTGAAGGAAGAGAAGACGGAAGTTGTCGCTGAAAGGAATAGTGGACGTCAGGAGGATGTTCGCGCTAGTCGAACATGATGATGCTGTCGATAATCGAGTAAGGTGATGCTGTTGACAGGCGAAAGTGCGAAGGCTTGTCTGCAGGAGGATATCGGTCGGCAGGTGAAATATGATGATGATGCTGACAGTGAAGTCAAATATGATGATGATGAGGATGAATATGATGATGATGATGGGCTGCAGACGTCCATGCTATGTGTCAATGTTTTAGTGTGGATGCCTCTGCATCATAGTGGTATCAGAGCTCAGCAAAACATCTGGGCTGTTGTGTGTTGATTCTGTCACCGAAAGGGCAGAGGTAGAGTTGAATTGTGTGTTGTGTGTTGATTGAGAGGTTGACACAATGCCTCCGAAAGGTAGTGGTACTGCAAGGGAATTGTAGGAAATAAAGGAGAAACATGCTAGAGAGATGAGGAAGATGAAGGAGCTTGCTGAAGCACTTCAAGCCAGGCTGACAGCCCTGGAAAAGAACAAAAAGAGGGAAGTGGCAGACAGTGAGTCTGAAGAAGAAGAAGATACTGTTGAAGAGTATGAAGAGGTAGCTGAAGATCTGGATGCTGAAGACCAGAAATTTGTAAAACTATTAAAGGCAGTGCAGAATGATAAACCTAAGGTAAAGGTTGATGTTACCAAGTATACTGGAAGCTTGAATGAAGATGAGTTACTGGATTGGATTGCTGCACTTGATAATCACTTTGAATGTGAAGATGTTGCTGAGGATCAGAAGGTAAAGATTGCAAAGACCAAGTTAGGAGGTCATGCTTTGGTATGGTGGGATTATGTACAATCTAAGAGAAGGAAACAAGGGAAGTCAAAGATTACTTCTTGGGATAAGATGGTAGCAAGGATAAAAGGTAAATTCTTGCCAAGGGATTATGAAATCCAGATGTTTAAGAAGCTGCAATTTTTAAAGCAGAAAGAAAGGGATGTGAAGACATATACTGAGGAGTTTTATAAGTTGAGTATGAGATCTGGTCATCATGAGAATGAGGTAGAAAAGGTGGCTAGGTACTTGGCTGGTTTGAGATTTAACATATAGGATGAGTTAGTTTTAGCTAACCCTAAAAATGTGGAGGATTGTTATCAAATGGCAATCAGGATTGAAGAAAAGATGAATAGAGGACATGATAAGTCCATGAGAGGAAGAGGAAACAATAGGGGAAGAGGAGCAGCCCCTACACAAAAGCAAACCAATGAGGGTCAAGAAGACACTGGTAAAGGACAGGGACAGTCTGATTTCAGGGGTGGATGGAAAGGTAATAGAGGAAGATTTGGAGGTGGTAGAGGTTCTACTACATTTTCAGGAAAATGTTACACCTGTGGTGAGTTTGGTCATCCATCTTTCAAATGTCCAGAAAACAAAGGTTCATCATCCAGAAATGATAGAACTAATGACAAGAGAGTACAACTTGTGCAAGAAGAGAAAGTAGAAGAAAGTGTGCAGAGTTCAAACAGAGAGCCTAATAATTGTGGATATCCAGAGAGTGGAGAATCATTGATGTTAAGGAGAATTAGTTTGCAGGCATCAAAGGATCTGATGCAAAGAAGAGCTCTTTTCAAGACCACATGCAAGAGCAACGGTAAAGTATGTAAGGTTGTCATTGATACTGGTTCAACAGACAACATGGTATCCCAGGAAATGGTGGATAAACTGAATTTGGAAAGGATTCCACATCCTCACCCTTACAAGGCATCTTGGGTGAGTGATAGTCATTCACTTTTTGTCTCTAAACAGGCATATGTGGATTTTCAGATTGGAGCATATCATGATAGAATTTTGTGTGATATTTTGCCTATGGAATGTTGTCACCTACTGTTGGGTAGACCATGGCAATTTGACAGAAGGGTACTGTATGATGGGTATTCTAATACCTATACCATCAAGAAAGATGGGAAGACTATTAAGTTGATGCCATTGCAGGCAGATGCTGCAGTACAAGGGGCAGCCAAAATCATTTTGATGGGAAAGAAGGAGTATGTGCAGATGCCTAGAGGAGCAGGCATGAAGGCAGCTAAGGATACTGTAGGAAAAGAAGTTGTTACAGACAACAAGTTGAAGAAAGTTTCAGTTGTGACTGACAGAGGTCAGCAGCAGGTTCAGAAACAGGTTTGCACACAGCCATCAGTTGAAAGGAATGACAAGGATGTTGTCATAGTTGGGACTATTGCTTGTCCTATAAAGGTTGAAAGAAAGACAGAGTTGAACATTGCAGCAGTTCCAGAGGCAGTTCAGACAGAGGTTCTGGTCAGACAACCTGGCAAACACAGGGTATATGAGAAAAAGGCCTACATCAACAGGCATGAGGATTTACTTGCCAGAAAGCAAGTTACAGTTCAGAAGTCTTGGAGCAGCCAAGAGACAGCAGTAGACAATGCTGGAATAGGGCAGAACATTGCACAAGCAAAGTGTAAAGGTGGAGGACTTCCACATACTAAACTCATGGGACATGAGTTCTTTTCTATTGGGGAGTATGGTGCAGGAGCACCTACCTGACAGCTGGCCTTCATGAGGCAGTTAGTTGTTTTAGGTCTTGTTTATGTTTTCAAGAAGGTCTGATAAGACCAAATGCATGTAATAAGGTCACGCTAATCATGATAAGATCATGCTGACCAGGCTTTTACTATTTTTAGTTAAGTTTGTTAGAACAGCTGTCATGCTGTAGGGTCCGGTTGGATCTCCCAGCCGCTTGGAGAGTTCCCAGCCGCTTGGAGTCGGGTCAGTAGTACTCGTAGGAAAATCTATTTAAGCATGAGATCGGTTGATATTGCATAGACAGAGAGATATCATCGATTGATAGTACAGTATTGTATTGCGCAGAGGAGCTTGAGTGTGCTGTGTGAGGAACATCATATTGTATTGCATCTTTGAAATCAATAAAGATCCTGTTTTCGGTTTCCTGTTTGATCCCCTTTGTGTAATCGATTTGCTGGTTTGGGTGGCTTCATGGATTTACTGATCCATTCCACCGGTTGATCCGTCTGATCGGTGGAATGGCGATGTACAGTAGGTTAGGTTGTAGTTTGTTTTCTGTTTGCATGCAGGTGTGCAGGATCGCGGTCGAGAGATGTTGAAGACCCTAGCATGGGTATGTGCTAGGTCGAGCTGATAAGATAGAGTGTGAAAGATCACCCTAAGAGTGGATCGGGTCATCCCTGGAGGATCGGCGAAGTGAAATTTCGCTATGGCTGAAGGTTTGTTAAAACGGCATCATCAGGATATTTCTGCAAATATCCTGCAATCAGTTTGAGTATCGTCATCCGGATAAGTGAAGATGAGCATGATGCTTTCGAGTGCATGAAGTGCAAGTGCGTCGGGGTGATCATCATCAGGAGGGCCGAGGAGGAGCGTATCGGCATCAGGTTGAAGATCGGGTTGATCAAGTTGATCGCGGGCCGAAAAAAAAACTAAGTTTGGCCAACAGCAGGAAATGACGTCATCATCATCATGATATACGTCATCAGGACATTTCGGAGCGGCAGGATATTGAGAAGCTGCGGGTGACGTCATCGTCATCAGGATATACGTCATCAGGATATCGGGTGACGCAAGCATCGAGGGGACGGTGCGAGGAGTTAAGGGTTTGTCATCTTCAGGATAAATGGAAGGAACCGGATGTTCTTTATCCTGTTGAATATCATGATGCTGAAGGAAGAGAAGACGGAAGTTGTCGCTGAAAGGAATAGTGGACGTCAGGAGGATGTTCGCGCTGGTCGAACATGATGATGCTGTCGATAATCGAGTAAGGTGATGCTGTTGACAGGCGAAAGTGCGAAGGCTTGTCTGCAGGAGGATATCGGTCGGCAGGTGAAATATGATGATGATGCTGACAGTGAAGTCAAATATGATGAAGATGAGGATGAATATGATGATGATGATGGGCTGCAGACGTCCATGCTATGTGTTAATGTTTTAGTGTGGATGCCTCTGCATCACAAAGGGTACATACTTACATCACTCATAATCATACCAACTACTCCCCCTGAGTAGTAGCTTCCCATCATCAATCTGGACCACAAGATATGACTATCAGATCCACTTGACTGATGCACATCAGTGCACCTTAATTAAGAACTGGAGGGGTAATAACCCCTAACTTCTCCCTGAGATACTTAAAAGAGTCCTTAGGTAGAGGTTTGGTAAAAATGTCTACAATCTAATCCTTGGAGGGCACAAACTCCAATCTGACTTCATTCTTGTTCACTTGCTCTCTCAAAAAGTGAAACTTGATGGATATATGTTTTGTCTTTGAATGCAACACTAGATTTTTTGATATATTTATTGCACTTGAATTATCACAGAAGATTGTGATAGGTTCCTCATACTCCACTCTAATGTCTCTTAGCATTTGCTTCATCTACAATACTTGAGTACAACTACCTACTACTACAATATATTCTACTTCTGCAGGGGACAGAGATATTGCCTCTTGTTTCTTAATCAGCCAAGAAACCAATCTTTTTCCAAGAAAGAATGCTCCACCACTGGTACTCTTCCGATCATCCACATCTCCTACCCAATTTGCATCTATATATGCATGAAGAGAGAAATCATGATCTCTAGGATACCATAAACCATACTCAACTGTTCCCTTTCGATATCTAAGAATCTGTCATGCCCACATTTTCCATGTGGTCACAACACACATCGCACGTGTCATAGCCACATCTGTCATGTGGTTATGACACGAGATATGAAAAACTTTTCTCACACTATCCTAAAAACCCCCTTCGCATGCGTACACATGCTCAACGGTGTTCTCTCATGGTGAAACGCTACACTCTTCGGCGGAATACAAGTACAATTGCGTGCAACCAGAAGCATATAGTTCAACAAGAGGGTCTATACAATGCTGCTAACGTCATTGCAAGAGTGAGATTACCAAAGTTCTTAAATCGAACCCTCGGCAATTTTCGGTAGCATAATGCCTTACGACGTTTGTGGGAATTACGCTGCACTCATTTACGCACGTGGTTCGCTGATAGAGGAACAACTTCCCACGACGCCTTGTTCCGACTAAACCGACTAGTGATCTCCCTATTTAGTCATTTTTTCAGCCAGGCACGGTTGTCTGTCTCCTCTCTTGTTTCTTGAAACATACTCCTCCTATGACTTAGCATTTTCAACAAGGCGGTTTGGTTGCTCTCTCTTCCCTTTTCACAAGTTCTTAATTTTGATTATATCTTTATCGCCCTTACCTTAACTATTCCTCTGTTAATTTAGTGTGTTTATATTTCGGTCTCTCTCTCTCTTTCGTTTTCTATGCTTTCTTTATGTGCATCCTGACCTTTCTTCATGATTTACGTCAATCAGGGTTATCACTGCAGCTATTGTTGATATTAAACCTAATTTCAGGATGATCTAGGTCACAAAGGCTGGTTTACTATTTCGCTGGACTCGGTCTCCTAATCTTCCCCGATCTAGGTTCCTCCTCTTCGTATATACTTAGTCAACTTGTTCCTAAGCAAATTTGGCAGAAGGGTCCGTCAACTTAGTTCTCTTATCCCATGTGAGAAATGTCGCGCATTTTCTCCTCTGTGTTTTCCAATGTTAGTTTTTCTTCTTCGGACCCTCTTACAGGTTTACTTATGAGGTCGTTTGCTACAGTTGAGATTAATATGGCCACATGGATTGTCAGTGGTGGCTTCTTAAGTTTATTTCCAGTGTTCTTTGAACAAGTGATCTGTAATTTTCCTCTTCATTTTCCGGGTGATTGGTATTACGTTGATAGTTGAAACTTCCGAGAAACTCTTTCCAGAGTATCACTGAATATTCTTTAACTCTCTTTTACATTATAATTTTATTTTCTCTTGTTTATAATTACTGTTGTTACTATTACTGTTGTTACTATTAATGACTATTAATCCACTGGTTGTGACTCGTTTAACGTTGTAAATAGATGTAGGTGGTTCACCACTTTATAAAACTCTGTTCATGGTATTATATCTTCTTTGGTTGTTGTGTTCAACACTTAATAACATCTACTGTGAGAATATAATTTGTTATATTTTTTTTTTCTCTATATCCATGAGACATGGTTTATAACGATTTAAAACAAGGGCCCAATAAAATGGTTCATAGATTTACTCCTATGTATATTATATATATATATATATATATATATATATATAATATATTTATTTTAATGTCTATGCATAGGACGAAATTGGTTTACCACGACTTATATATCTATATCTCTCTCTATATATATATATATAGATATAGATAGATATATAATCATTATTATATTATATATATAGCTATATACATAGACATATATAGTATATATATATGCCTATATATAGAGCTATATAAAAACTGTATTTATATTCAAATAAACCAATCATATGTTAGGGCCCAAGCCCTAACATTTTATTGCTTTAGATTCCACAGCCGACGGCGGCCATGGGCGGCGGTGGCCGCAGTGACAGAGCGGCGGACAGGATCGGCGGTGGCCACAGAGCGGCGGACAGGATCGACGGTGGCCGCAGAGCGGCGGGCCTGTGCAGGCCGCGGGAGGCATAAGGGATTGGGGGGGGATGTGGAGTGGGGCGGAGCCCCACCCACATTCCCACGACGTGGGGTGTGGGTGGGGCTCCGCCCCACTCCACACCTTCATATATATGTATGAGGGTCTGCGGTGGGGATTTCTCCCCACCGCCTATTCTAAACCGCGACTGTATTTTAATCCGCGGCTTAAACTTTGACAGTCTTTCACAAGATGCTAATCGTTGATTATTATCAATAATAATATATTTACAAGTATATATATATCAACGATAATATATTTATATATATATATATATTTCATATATATATATATATATATCCCTTTTTTTTTATATTGATATATAACATTCAATTTCATAACAATTATTATTACTTTCAATTTCTCTATTATTCTGAAAAATGATAATTACTCAAAATGAGAAATATATATATATCTCTATATATATTTATAAATTTATTTAGAGAAAAATATTCTTTATGTATTTGTATAATTCCAATTCCTAAAATTTCTCAAATTCACTACTTTATGCATTTTCTCCAAATCAACCTGTTATAAAGAAATTGTCATAACAATAAGATATAAATATATATATATATATATATATATATATATATATATATATATATATATATATATCCCAATTTCACTTAATCGGTAGAAATGGTAAATAGCTATCCCTTTATTATAAGTATAGATTTCCATTTTCATAAACATTTAAGACTTCGTAAATTTACAAACAGATTATATTTACATGCTAGATTTCCTCTAATCCTTCTAAATTAACAGAATCCATTAAATATGGAGAATAACTCAAATATTTAAAACTATCTTTTCCATTTTAACATTGAACTATAAAGAAAATTAGCATTTCAACTAGTTAAGCAATTCCAAACTTTCAAATGTAAACAACTCAGATTAGATTGCAAAAAAATGAACTTTTTCCTTTCAGTAATACTTGAAACACAAAAATTGCTATTGAACAAAGTTTGCAACATCAACTTAAAATTTAAGCACATTCATATTACAGCTTCTCAATCATGAATACCACCACTTAATTTCCTAGATATGAACTTTCTCCTCCCAAACAGTAGACAACTGAGAACTTATGACAACCAAATAAAAGTCCAATAATAACATGATCAGGGAGGTGATTTTCTTCACTCCCAGAGTATCATTAATATTACAACAATAACAAGAGAGGTGTTCTCTCTTCATCTCTATGAAATGAACCAGGCCTAATTCTCATGACAAGAAGATGAACTGTTTCTTCATAAATAGCCAACCAGAAGCTCCAAGAGAAAAACCTGCGTATCAAAGACAAACAAAGAAGAAAATACCACTCGTCTAGCTCTCCTCCCTACCGTAGACCCGCAAGAGGGTCACCCCCGAGCTAGGGAGACCATACTCACACCTGGGTACTCAAACACTCCACTTCACAACAGAAACAACAACAATCCCAAAGCACACATACACCCGTGGGTATTTTACACAATACGGAAACTCAACTACAGTGAGTTTCATAAGGGGCAGGAGAGTGGACACACTCGACTCCAGAGTGTCACCCTGACAGATAAATGAACTAATATAAATTTCTCTTGGTCTCAACCAAGTGTGATCACAATTTGTAAGAAATCTGTATATGACTCTCAATTCAAAAATACAGTCACAGATACATGCCCTCAAGGCTTTCAACATCCCAAAAGATGGAAACAGGTATGCACCCGAGGAGGATCTCTCCTCCCCTACCCCAAACTTGATGAGCATTTCTCCCAAGTGGGAGACGCTCTGTCAAACAACCCGACAAGAACCCCACAGAAAACAAGTCTAAACACATATTTCACACACATTTCATACACGTTTCAAGTCTACAAAATCAAAGGTAAAATTCAGACCAACCTTGCAAAGCCCTCCTGGAATGAAGTTGTTGCAGAGTCCACAGAGTTCACTTCCAACCTTAGCCACCAACTCCCTCTCCCTTCTCTATCTTCCAAACTAACTTCTCTATTTTTGGTAAGGCCAAAATGAAAGTTTTTCCCCAAAATTCAACTAACTCCCTCTCATCCCAAAATTTGAAAATAAATAACCCAAATTCTCTTTCTTTTTAATTTTGAGAAATGGGGAAGTGACACTTGTCACCTCCTCACCCTTCCCAAAAACCACTATTCTATCTAGGTGGCTTATGTCACTCTCCATTCCCAAGGTTACTCCTTATTCCTCTCATGTGACTCCACTTTCTCATGGGAGAAATAAAAAAAAGAGTTAAATGGGAACAAGACAGGTGACCCATGCCTCTTTCTCCTTTCTTCACATGGGTGTCCCCATAGTACATGGGGGAATCTCACTAAAGAAGAGGTGACTTTCACTAATGGGTGGCATCTCTTATCTAGGGAAATGTAGAGGGGATGGGTTGAGTGTTGGTACAACCCATCATGTCCCCTCCTACCTCCAATTTTCGCCACTTAACTTCAGGGGAAGGTTAAGTTGACTAGATGGAGGTTACTCAAGGGTTACCCATGCCAAATGGGCCCCTGGACCCATGGGGTATAACCCAGGGTCAACTTTAACCCATACAAGACACCCCTGGTCAAGGTAAAGCACAAGAAAAGGGCCTCATAATTTAAATAAAATAAGAAATTTCAAATTCAATCTCTTTACAACACTTAATTATAAAAATAATGTTACATGAGGGTAACCTAACCCACTCGACCATACGAAAGACCACATTACATCATGACATCAAACACAAAGAGATCTTGGTTCCTCGTGGGACCAGATCGGCTTAACCGGGAATAACAATTAACAAGGTGTGGAATGATCTCCGAAATCTGTGGTTCGATTAGTAATCCCTGCACACTCAATTACAAAATCAGTAACCACATAAATTCATCATAGCCGAAGCAACTTAAATAAAACATGCATTCTCATGCCCTAGTACAATTTAACATAATTAAAAATCATATTACAATTTTCCATCATTACCTAATTCATTTTTCTGAAAAGTAAACTTATCCAAACATCACCCAATTAGTTTTTCCGAAAACATAATAAAGTTAAATAGTCTGACAAATTCTGGGAACTGCTATCCCACAAATATGAAAGTAACAATGACAGTACTGTAAATAGTCATAACAACAGTAGTAAAAAGGGCGGTCCTCACATCCTCTCCCCCTAAGACGGTACTTCCTCCTGGAAGTCGTCAAAAAGGTGAGGATACAGGGTCTTCAATCTCTCTACATCTTCCCATGTTGCAGTGACTTCGTCGTATAAGTCCCATTGGACTCTAACCTGGTCCAGCTCTCGACCTTGAAGGGCCAGCATCCGACGAGCCAATATGCGAATTGGCTCCAACGCCAGTTGTCCGTCTGCCTCTACCTGAAGAGCACTCCAATCCAACACATGAGATAAGTCAGAAATATATTGACGTAAAACTGATACATGAAATACATCGTGGATACGTGACAGGCTAGGTGGCAAGGCTAGACGATAGGCTACTGGTCCTATCCGCTCCAAGATTTTGAAAGGTCCTACAAATCGAGGTGCGAGCTTAGAGCCTTTTCCGTAACGGATTGGACTCTTGTGCGGCCGCACTCTCAAAAATACTCTTTCCCCCACCGAGAAGCTTCGGTCTGTCCTCTTAGCATCGGCATACTTTTTCTGCCTGTCCTGTGCTTCCAGAAGCCTCTGTCTTATCTGTTTAACTTGCAGTTCCATATTCTGAACTATCTCTGGGCCGATGACTATTCTGTCCTCTATCCGATCCCAACTCAAAGGTGTTCTACATGGTCTGCCATATAATGCCTGGAAAGGAGGCATACCCAACGAGCTATGATGCCCATTATTATAGGCGAACTCAACTAGATACAGGTACTCCTCCCATCTAGACTGGTGGTCCATCACATACATGCGAAGCATGTCTTCTAACACCTGGTTAACTCTCTCTGTTTGTCCGTCGGTTTCCGGATGATATGCTGAACTGAAGTTGAGCTGTGTGCCCAACGCCTGATGTAAGGCTTTCCAGAACGATGAAGTGAATACGGAGTCTCTGTCAGATATAATGCGGTGAGGTACCCCATGAAGTCTAACAATCTGATCAAGAAACACCTTTGCCACTGATGGTGCATTGTATGTTGTACATATTGGTGAAAAATGTGCCACTTTAGTCAGCTTGTCCACTGTCACCATAATAGCATCATGGCGACGTGATGACATAGGTAGACCAACGATAAAATCCATAGAAATGGTGTCCCATTTCCATTCAGGTATCTCGTGAGGGTACAACAGTCCCGCTGGATGCTGATGTTCGGCCTTGACCCTCTGACATTCCAGGCAACGAGCAACAAATTCGGCAATGTCACGCCTCATCCCAGCCCAATGATAAAGCTGTCGTAAGTCAGCATGCATCTTCTTCACTCCTGGGTGTGCTGCGTAGGGTGCTCTATGAGCCTCTGATAGGATTACTGCACGAAGATTACCTGCATGGGGTACATAGATGCGTTGCCGATGTCGAAGCATACCATCAGACTCAAGGGTATATCCTGTAAATTTGCCCTCAAGGGCCTTCTGATTTAGTACTGCTTGCTGCACTTCAAGAAACCATTCGTCCTCCGGCAGATGCTGTAAGATGCGATCCTTCAAGTCCATCTTCAAGGTCAGGGTCTGGATCTCGTGGCGTCTTTGACTCAAAGCATCAGCGACCACGTTCTCCTTCCCTTTGATATAGTGGACATCGAAGTCATATTCGCATAGGAATTCCATCCAACGCCATTGGCGGGCGTTCAAATTAGGCTGTGTAAAAATATACTGCAAACTATGATGGTCCGAATGGAGTTCAAAGCGCCGTCCTAAGAGAAAGTGTCTCCAGCGAACCAAGGCATGAACAACAGCTGCAAGCTCTAAGTCGTGCGTCAGATAGTTTAACTCATGTGTCTTTAGTTTCCATGATTCGTATGCGATCGCTCGACCATCCTGCATAAGCACGGCTCCCAAACCTTCTAATGATGCATCCGTGCAAACTACAAACTCCTCTGAAGGATCTGGAACTGCTAAAATAGGAGCGCTCGTAAGACGCTCTTTGAGGACTCCAAAAGCCTTTTCACACTGCTCGGTCCAAGTGAAACCCTTCCCTTTTCGTTGAAGGGAAGTAATGGGATGTGCTATCCTGGAGAAACCTTCGACAAACCGACGATAATACCCGGCTAACCCCATAAAGCTTCTGACCTCTGTCACGTTCGTGGGTGCCGGCCACTCCTGGATTGCTCTAATTTTAGATGGATCTACGGAGATGCCATCGCCTGATAAAATGTGGCCCAAATACTGCACCTCTGTCCTGAAGAAGGCACACTTCGCCAAGTTGCCATAAAGTTGCTGCCCTCGTAATTGCTGCAAAACTTGACGCAAGTGCTCTACATGCTCCTCCTCAGTCCGTGAATAAATCAGAATGTCATCTAGAAATATGATCACGAACCGGTCTAGGTATGTACGGAACACCCCGTTCATGAGACTCATGAATATTGCAGGAGCGTTCGTCAACCCGAAAGGTACCACTGTGAATTCATAATGGCCATATCTGGTTTGAAAAGTAGTTTTATGAATATCTGACTCCGTAATGCGCAATTGGTGATACCCAGATTTTAGATCAATTTTCGAGAACACTCTGGCTCCCTGCATTTGATCAAAAAGGTCGTCAATCCTAGGTAGAGGATAACGATTCTTCACCGTCACCTTGTTCAACTGCCTGTAGTCCATGCATAGACGAAGAGACCCATCCTTCTTCTTCACGAAGATAACTGGTGTGCCCCATGGTGAAACGCTAGGTCAGATGTGTCCCTTCTCAAGTAATTCTTCTAACTGCAGCTTAAGTTCAGTGAGTTCATGGGTCGTCATCCTATAGGGTGCGCGGGATATCGGCTCTGCACCTGGCACTAAGTCGATGTGGAAGTCCACTTCTCTACGTGGAGGCATACCAGGTAATTCTGGCGGAAATACATCGGCAAACTCTCTAAGGATAGGGTGATCATCTAAAGTAGCCTCAGGTTCATCCTCTGCTCTATCACTGACTGTGATGGCAAACATCTAACATCCCTTCCGCATACAGCGCTTAAGCTGCTGAGCGGATATCATACGAACAGCCGTGGGCTTTTGAATGCCCACTATCTCAACCGACGAACCATGATCGTCTAAACAGCTAATCATTCTCTGGCGACAATCAAGCTTGGCTCTATGTGCCGCAAGCCAATCCATACCCAGAACTACTCCGTAAGACCCTAATGGCATAATCCTAAGGTCACATGTTGTGGTGAAGGTTCCCAATGTGATCTCACAGTCTTTAACTAAGGTATCTACTGACATCCTGGCCCCTGAGGCCAACTCAACTTCCCACCTAATATCTTGCCTAGAAGCCACCAGCCTGCAATGCTCCACTAACGATGTAGACAAAAAGGAGTCAGTAGCTCCTGAGTCAAAAAGGATCGAGATGGGAAAGTCTCTAATCGTACCTGCTGCCTCGATGACAGAAGCCTGGAAATCGGCCTGGCAGTTGTCAACCGCTGCAAACATGTGGTGAGATCTGCCCACGTCACCTACGGTCTGCTCAGACCCTCCTGATCGGGGCTGACCCCCTGCAGTAAATCCCTGCGGGCACTCTCTAGCCAGATGCCCTGCCCCACCACATACATAACACGGTCCTCTAACCTGTAACTGCCCTGACTGTGTTCTGCCTGATTGTTGTTGCCCAGTCCGTCCGGTGGATCCCTGTGAGCCTCTGTAAGACTGCTGGGACCTTGCGGGTCCTGCCGATGAACCCTGCTGTCTCTGATCCCTGCGTGGTCCCTGCTGCTGCCATCCACGGTTCTGTCCTCCCTGTCCCCTCTGTTGAAATTTGGATTTTTGCTGATGTTGCTACTGCTGTGGAGGCCTAGGAGGTAATGATGAAGGATTATATCCTCCTCTCTGTGTTGTGTTTTGAGGCCTTCAGAAATTTTGCTGTTGTTGGGGATTCCGTTCCTGGTACTGTGGGCGTGAATTCTGTCCTCGTCCCTGAATTTCCTCTGATATAAGGGCCTTTTCAACAGCTTCGCTCATGGTCTGGGGATTTGCCATACGAACGGGTCCTGCTATCCCGTGATTTAGCCCCCTGATGAATTTGTGTATTAAGATTTTCTCGTCATGGAGGTATTCCGCGTAACGAGAAAGCTCTATAAATCGGCTCTCATACTGAGTAACGGTGAGTCCCCTCTGCTGTAGATCATGAAACTCATCGATTCTGCGCTGTCTATAATGTTCGGACAAATATCGTGCATTGAAGCGCTCAATGAAGATGTCCCATGTGAGTGTATCCACGGAGAGTCGGCGCTTGCACTCCTCTGTGCGCCACCAGGTGGCTGCTGCATCCCTAAGAAGATGAACTGCCACTCGTGCTTTCGTGTTGCTCTCATACGGTCGCAAGGCGAAGCACCTGTCTAAGCTAATTAGCCAAGCCTCGGCCACAGCTCCCTCTGTAGCTCCTGCGAAAGTGGGTGGGTTGAGCCTCAGTAGATCTCTGATAGGGTCCCCTCTGTCTCTAAGTCTCCCAAGTGGCTCTTCCACACCATCCTCATATACTCCCTGCTGAACCTGTTCTTGTCTCAAAAGTCTCGGAGGACTCCTGCTCCGTGCTCGGGAGGCCGACCCTACCTCCTCTACTGTTGTGTCAGGAATCTCAACGAAGGGCTCCACACGTGGCACCTCTAGTGGATCAACGCGGGGCTCCATACGTGGCTCAATACGTGACTCGGCACGTGGCTCCTCTCGCGGATCAACACGAGGCTCTATCCGTGGCTCAGGAATCACTGGTGGTAACCTGTCTAGCATAGTCTGTAATGCCTGTAAGATCTGTGGACCTATATCCGATATTGGTGTCGCCTATGGTACTAGTGGTGCTTGTGGTACAGGGGGTGTAGGTGGTGCTGCTGAATCTGCGGGTGCCAGTCCCTCGGCTAAGGAATCGCTGTGCACCTCGACTGACGCTGTGTGGCGTGATCGCGCTCGTCGAACACGTCAAGGAGGCATCCTACAAAACAAGGTAAAAACTAATTAGCCAAAGTTGCGGAATAATAACGTGCCCAAATACGCCCAGTGTTTAAAACTTGGCTCTGATACCAAATGTCATGCCCACATTTTCCATGTGGTCACAACACACATCGCACATGTCATAGCCACATCTGTCATGTGGTTATGACACGAGATATGAAAAACTTTTCTCACACTGTCCTAAAAACCCCCTTCACATGCGTACACATGCTCAACGGTGTTCTCTCATGGCGAAACGCTACACTCTTCGGCGGAATACAAGTACAATTGCGTGCAACCAGAAGCATATAGTTCAACAAGAGGGTCTATACAACGCTGCTAACGTCATTGCAAGAGTGAGATTACCAAAGTTCTTAAATCGAACCCTCGGCAATTTTTGGTAGCATAATGCCTTACGGCGTTTGTGGGAATTACGCTGCACTCATTTACGCACGTGGTTCGCTGATAGAGGAACAACTTCCCACGACGCCTTGTTCTGACTAAACTGACTAGTGATCTCCCTATTTAGTCATTTTTTCAGCCAGGCACGGTTGTCTGTCTCCTCTCTTGTTTCCTGAAACATACTCCTCCTATGACTTAGCATTTTCAACAAGGCGGTTTGGTTGCTCTCTCTTCCCTTTTCACAAGTTCTTAATTTTGATTATATCTTTATCGCCCTTACCTTAACTATTCCTCTGTTAATTTAGTGTGTTTATATTTCGGTCTCTCTCTCTCTTTCGTTTTCTATGCTTTCTTTATGTGCATCCTGACCTTTCTTCATGATTTACGTCAATCAGGATTATCACTGCAGCTATTGTTGATATTAAACCTAATTTCAGGATGATCTAGGTCACAAAGGCTGGTTTACTATTTCGCTGGACTCGGTCTCCTAATCTTCCCCGATCTAGGTTCCTCCTCTTCGTATATACTTAGTCAACTTGTTCCTAAGCAAATTTGGCAGAAGGGTCCGTCAACTTAGTTCTCTTATCCCATGTGAGAAATGTCGCGCATTTTCTCCTCTGTGTTTTCCAATGTTAGTTTTTCTTCTTCGGACCCTCTTACAGGTTTACTTATGAGGTCGTTTGCTATAGTTGAGATTAATATGGCCACATGGATTGTCAGTGGTGGCTTCTTAAGTTTATTTCCAGTGTTCTTTGAACAAGTGATCTGTAATTTTCCTCTTCATTTTTCGGGTGATTGGTATTACGTTGATAGTTGAAACTTCCGAGAAACTCTTTCCAGAGTATCACTGAATATTCTTTAACTCTCTTTTACATTATAATTTTATTTTCTCTTGTTTATAATTACTGTTGTTACTATTACTGTTGTTACTATTAACGACTATTAATCCACTGGTTGTGACTCGTTTAACGTTGTAAATAGATGTAGGTCGTTCACCACTTTATAAAACTCTGTTCATGGTATTATATCTTCTTTGGTTGTTGTGTTCAACACTTAATAACATCTACTGTGAGAATATAATTTGTTATATTTTTTTTTTCTCTATATCCATGAGACATGGTTTATAACGATTTAAAACGAGGGCCCAATAAAATGGTTCATAGATTTACTCCTATGTATATTATATATATATATATATATATATATCTATATATATATACATATATATATATATATATAATATATTTATTTTAATGTCTATGCATAGGACGAAATTGGTTTACCACGACTTATATATCTATATCTCTCTCTCTCTCTCTCTCTCTCTCTCTCTCTCTCTCTCTCTCTATATATATATATATATATATAGATAGATATATAATCATTATTATATTATATATATAGCTATATACATAGACATATATAGTATATATATATGCCTATATATAGAGCTATATAAAAACTGTATTTATATTCAAATAAACCAATCATATGTTAGGGCCCAAGCCCTAACATTTTATTGCTTTAGATTCCACAGCCGACGGCGGCCATGGGTGGCGGTGGCCGCAGTGACAGAGCGGCGAACAGGATCGGCGGTGGCCGCAGAGCGGCGGACAGGATCGACGGTGGCCGCAGAGCGGCGGGCCTGTGCAGGCCGCGGGAGGCATAAGGGATTGGGGGGGGATGTGGAGTGGGGCGGAGCCCCACCCACATTCCCACGACGTGGGGTGTGGGTGGGGCTCCGCCCCACTCCACACCTTCATATATATGTATGAGGGTCTGCGGTGGGGATTTCTCCCCACCGCCTATTCTAAACCGCGACTGTATTTTAATCCGCGGCTTAAACTTTGACAGTCTTTCACAAGATGCTAATTGTTGATTATTATCAATAATAATATATTTACAAGTATATATATATCAACGATAATATATTTATATATATATATATATTTCATATATATATATATATATATCCCTTTTTTTTTATATTGATATATAACATTCAATTTCATAACAATTATTATTACTTTCAATTTCTCTATTATTCTGAAAAATGATAATTACTCAAAATGAGAAATATATATATATATATCTCTATATATATTTATAAATTTATTTAGAGAAAAATATTCTTTATGTATTTGTATAATTCCAATTCCTAAAATTTCTCAAATTCACTACTTTATGCATTTTCTCCAAATCAACCTGTTATAAAGAAATTGTCATAACAATTAGATATAAATAAATAAATATATATATATATATATATATATCCCAATTTCACTTAATCGGTAGAAATGGTAAATAGCTATCCCTTTATTATAAGTATAGATTTCCATTTTCATAAACATTTAAGACTTCGTAAATTTACAAACAGATTATATTTACATGCTAGATTTCCTCTAATCCTTCTAAATTAACAGAATCCATTAAATATGGAGAATAACTCAAATATTTAAAACTGTCTTTTCCATTTTAACATTGAACTATAAAGAAAATTAGCATTTCAACTAGTTAAGCAATTCCAAACTTTCAAATGTAAACAACTCAGATTAGATTGCAAAAAAATGAACTTTTTCCTTTCAGTAATACTTGAAACACAAAAATTGCTATTGAACAAAGTTTGCAACATCAACTTAAAATTTAAGCACATTCATATTACAGCTTCTCAATCATGAATACCACCACTTAATTTCCCAGATATGAACTTTCTCCTCCCAAACAGTAGACAACTGAGAACTTATGACAACCAAATAAAAGTCCAATAATAACATGATCATGTTGCAAGTATGAGGTGAGCCAGTGTTGTCATTGATGTCAACATACTCATATTGCATTGATAAGAAGGATTTGATGAGCTGTGTGCTGAGGATATTGAGAAAATTAGCCTCAGTCAAGAACAGTGAAGAACAGTGATGAGAAGAAGGTAAATGTACTGTATAGGATGAGAACCGGAGGATGCGGATTAAAGGGTTAGTAGATATGAGTCTTGAGATGCTACAGTTAAGATTTCAGAGGTCCGCATGAAGATCTGAAGGAGTTGTGGCTGCCGGTATAGAACCGGGTCCGGCAAGTATCCAGAAGATGACAGAGGATCACAAAAAGGTCTGGTGAGGTCCGGAATTGTATCATCCTAATCTGCGGATTGGACTGAGTGTTTGGGATGTCCTTGTGATGTGTCATCCTAATTTGTGTATGATTTGGAGGTCCAGAAGTACCTCTTGCATTATGACAGTGGCGACAGACTGTGTTCTTGAAGTTCCGGATGAGGAAGACAAGAGATCCCAGTAAGTAGAGGAAGTGCGGATGTATCCGGACATTCAGACAGGCTTGTGAAGGTTCTTGGATCATGTTTAGGTTGTGTTGTTGGTCCGCATTGATGATAGAGCCCGAAATTAAAGTTATTCTTCCGGATGAAGTTCTTGCTCTGTTTAGCCGACCGGATGAGTTGTTCATCCTGCGAATGTTCTTGTGATGGCCGACCGGATGTGTTATTCATCTTGCGGATACTCCTATGGTTGTTTGCCGACTTAGATGTTTGTTCCTAAGTCGATGTCTTGTATAAATAACGGTTTGTGAGTTCATTTCAAGGTGTGGTATGTGGATGAGTGTGGCATAGCGAAGAAACGTGTGAAGGGCAGAGCAGAGATGTTGGGCTTAATTGGAACTGATCCGGACATGGTAGAGATGTCATTCTCCAGTTCAAGACTGTGATTTTCATCACTTTGTAGACAGTGTGTCTCCTTGTAGGCAGTGGGCCTCTTTGTGAGCAGTGTGCTCGGGCAGTGAGCCCTTATTGGCATGTGCCATTCATTTTTTCTTTATTCTTCTAACAGAGAATAATTCTTGGGTTAATCACCCCGTGGTTTTTCCCTTAACCGGGTTTTCCACGTCAAAATCTTGGTGTTCAATGTGTTGATGCTTATCTGCTTCTGTGTTTATGTATTATGCTTCCATGGATGATTATTTGATATGCTGTTAACTAACAACAGAGAATTAAGTGTTTGAAGGAAGAAGAAGTTTTATACAACTGATTCACCCCCTCCCTCTCAGTTGTATGCCCTAGATCCAACAATTGGTATCAGAGCTAAGTTCCTCTGATAAGAGCTTAACCGCTTGAGGAGATCCAGGATGTCGTCATACAAGAAGGATAGTCTGAAGTTCGATGGAACCAACTTCACTCTCTGGAAAGGTCGCATGAAGTGTCACTTGGAATGCATGGGAAAAGCATACCTGGCTATGATTTCAAAACCATATGTACCTCCACAAGGTGGTCCGACAACTCTGAATGAAATCACAGAAGCTGAAAACAATCTGCGGACCAAGGAAGCTCTTCTAAGCGCATTGAATGACTCAGATCTCTCGAATGTCATTGACCTACCCACTGCATATGAGATCCTAACTAAACTGGAACTTCTGTATGAAGGAGATGAGTTTGTCAAAAGTGCAAGGTTGCAAAGTCTGAAAGGGAAATTTGAAAGATTGAAAATGAGAGATGATGAAAACATCACTACCTTTATGCCAAGAGTAAATGAGCTGGTATGTGGAATCAGAAATGCTGGTGGAACTTTAGATGAAAATGAGATTGTCTGCAAAATCCTAAGATCCCTTCCTGCTGCCTACAAAATCAAAGTTGCTGCCATTGATGAATTCAGAGCCCACACAACTGTCACAAGAGAACAACTGGCTGGCAAACTAGCTGCATTTGAAATGACCGAGTTTGGAGATGATCCTCCCAAGACTGAATCTGCTTTCAAAACCAGTGCCTATGTGAAAGGCAAACAGAGATTTGATCCGGGTGAAAACTCATCAAGGAAAATGTCATGGTATGATCAAGCAAGAAGAGACATGGAAGAAGAAGAAGCAGAAACAGCTCAACTTGAAGCCCTCATTGCAAAGAGACTGCCAAGAGGATCCGGTAAGTATGAAGGAAAACTACCCTTTAAGTGTTTCAACTGCAATAAGATTGGTCATTTTGCCTCAAGATGTCCGGAGAGATCTGCAAGATCTAATACTCACAGACAAAGGTTTCAAAAGAATTGCTATTATGTTCATGAAGAAGATGACAATGAAGGAGTAACAGATGATGAATCAGAACTAGGAAGCAAATCCAGAAATGAGTGGGTGTTTATAGCCATCAAGGAAGAAGATTCAATACTCTCTGAATCTGTCAATCACAAAGTTGTTGAAAAAGCCTTGGCTGCTCAAGTGGAAGAAAAGGATGATTGGGTTATTGACAGTGGATGTTCTCACCATATGACTGGTGACAAGAATAATTTCTTAGATTTGGAAAGATATGAAGGAGGAATGGTAAAGTTTGGTGACAATTCTGCTGGCAGAATCAGAGGTAGGGGAACTATTTCCTTTGATGGTAAGAGCAAAACAGGAAATGTACTGTATGTTGAAGGATTGAAGCACAATCTTCTCAGTGTTGGTCAGTTAGTGGACAAAGGCTATGATCTCCGGTTCAAGAATGGAAAATGCAGAATCTTTACAAGCTCCAGAACTGAAATTGCATCCGGAACTCAGACAAGAGGTAACATCTTTCATCTGGTTGGTTCAAATAAAAGTTGTTTGTTTGTTCAAATTGATCAGAGTTGGTTATGGCATAGAAGAATGTGTCATGTAAATTTTGATAACATCATCAAAATAAGCAATACTCAGGCTGTGAGAGATCTTCCAAAGTTGATGAAACCTACAAATAGTGTGTGTAAAGAATGTCAGTTAGGCAAACAAAGCAGAGTCTCTTTTAAAAGCAAAGATCAGTCTTCTACCGGATTGTTGGAATTAGTACATACTGATCTATGTGGTCCGACAAGAATCAAGAGTCTGCAAGGTGATAGATATTTCATGTTGTTAATTGATGATCATTCCCGGATGATGTGGGTTACCTTTCTAAAAGAAAAATCAGAAGCTTTTGAGAAGTTCAAAATCTTTAAAGCTATGGTGGAGAATCAAACCAGATTGAAACTAAAGTGTCTAAGGTCTGATAGAGGTGGTGAATTTACATCTGGTGAATTCATTGACTTTTGTGAGAAACAGGGTATAAGGAGACAGTTGTCTGCTCCTAAGACTCCACAGCAGAATGGAGTAGTTGAGAGAAAGAACCGGACCATCCAGGAAGCTGCTAGGACAATGATGTTGGAAGCAAATGTTCCTCAAATGTTTTGGAAAGAAGCTATCAGCACTGCAGTCTACACTCTCAATCGAGTTCAAATCAGAAACAACACCGGTAAGACCCCCTATGAACTCTGGTTTGGCATCACTCCTACTGTGAAATATTTCAGAGTATTTGGTAGCAAGTGTTATATTAAAAGAGATGAAGATCTAGGAAAGTTTGATGCTAGAAGTGATGAAGGAATTTTCTTGGGCTACTCCACTCAAAGCAAAGCATACCGGTGTTACAATAAGAGATTGAGGAAGATGATAGAAAGCACCAATGTAAAGGTTGATGAAGGAATTGAGAAGCCTTCAAGATTTTATGAGTTTGATGAAGATGACCAAGACAGTGTTCAAGGACCTCAATCCTCTCCGGTGAGACAGAGTCAGCCTGATCTGGTAAATCAGGAAGAAGAGATAGGTTTGAATGAGCCTGATCAAGAAACAGCAGTGCTGGATACTCCCAAAATTCCAAGGTATGTAAGACTAAATCACTCTGAAGATCAGATCATAGGTGACAGAAGCAAAGGTGTACAAACTAGAAGGAATATTGCTCAAAATCAGAATGAATGTTGTCTGATTTCAAAGATTGAACCTAAAACAATAAATGAAGCCTGCAATGATGAAAACTGGACCAAAGCAATGGAAGATGAATTGATGCAAATTGAGAAAAATCATACTTGGGATCTTGTTCCCAGACCTAGAGACAGGAATGTAATTGGAACCAAGTGGGTCTTCCGGAACAAACTAAATGAAGCTGGTGAAGTAATCAGAAACAAAGCTAGATTGGTCTGCAAAGGCTACTCTCAAATAGAAGGAATTGACTTTGAAGAGACTTTTGCTCCGGTAGCAAGAATTGAAGCAGTCAGATTACTTCTTGCATTTGCTGCCTTCAAAGACTTCAAGGTATATCAGATGGATGTCAAGTCTGCCTTCCTAAATGGTGATCTGGAAGAAGAAGTCTACATTGAACAACCGGATGGATTTCAATTGTTTGATAATAATGATATGGTCTGCAAGTTGAAGAAAGCTTTGTATGGATTGAAGCAAGCCCCAAGAGCATGGTATGAAAGGTTGGATAAGCATCTTGTGCAGATTGGATTCAACAAAGGTACTGCTGACAGTAACTTATATTTCAAAATTGATCATGAAAACATTCTGATTGTTGAAGTGTTTGTGGATGATATCATTTTTGGAGGAAGAGATAGTATGTGCAAAACTTTTGCAAATCAGATGAAAAGTGAGTTTGAAATGTCTATGCTTGGTGAAATGAATTTCTTCTTGGGTCTGCAAATTACTCAAACAAAAGAAGGGATCTTCATTTCTCAGACCAAATATGTGAAAGAATTGTTAAAGAAATTTGGTATGAAAGACTCAAAGCCTATGAACACTCCTATGGCAACCGGATGTAAGTTAAGCAAAGATGATGATTCTCCAAAGGCAAATCAGACAAAGTATAGATCAATGATTGGTGGATTGTTGTATCTCACTCAAACTAGACCAGATATAATGCAGGCTGTTGGTCTTGTGGCAAGATTCCAGGCTGATCCTAGAGAATCTCATGTTATGGCAATCAAAAGAATTTTTAGATACTTGAAAGGAACAGTTGAGTATGGTCTATGGTATCCTAGAGATCCGGATTTCTCTCTTCATGCTTACACAGATGCAGATTGGGCAGGAGATGTGGATGACCGGAAGAGCACTAGTGGTGGAGCATTCTTTTTAGGGAAGAGATTGGTTTCTTGGCTAAGCAAGAAACAAGATGCAATATCTCTGTCTACAACTGAAGCAGAATACATTGCAGCAGCAGGTAGTTGCACTCAAATCTTATGGATGAAGCAGATGCTAAGAGACATCAAAGTTGAATATGAGAAGCCTATCACAATTTTCTGTGATAATTCAAGTGCAATTAATATCTCCAAGAATCCGGTATTGCATTCTAAGACTAAGCACATATCTATTAAATTTCACTTTTTGAGAGAACAAGTAAACAAGGAAGAAGTCAGATTGGAGTATGTTCCCTCCAAGGATCAGATTGCAGATATCTTTACAAAACCTCTTCCCAAAGACTCTTTTGAATATCTCCGGGAGAAGTTAGGGGTCATGGCCCCTCCGGTGATGAACTAAGATGCACTGAAGTGCATCAGTCCGGTGGCTATCACAGTCATATCTTGTGATCCGGACTAATGGGGAGCTGCAACTAAGGGGGAGCAGCTGGTATGATTCTGATATATGAGAATTGCAAGTATGAGCCCTTTGCCATTGATGTCAAAGGGGGAGAGAAGACATGTGAAAAACAAGTGATTGATGATCAAAGGGGGAGCAGTAAAGGAAGAGAAGACATTGATCGAAGGGGGAGCAGTAAAGGAAGAGAAGATATATGAAAAGATTGAAGTTCTTGCCTTAATGGTTTTTCACATCATATGTTGCCATCAATGACAAAGGGGGAGATTGTTGCAAGTATGAGGTGAGCCAGTGTTGTCATTGATGTCAACATACTCATATTGCATTGACAAGAAGGATTTGATGAGCTGTGTGCTGAGGATATTGAGAAAATTAGCCTCAGTCAGGAACAGTGAAGAACAGTGATGAGAAGAAGGTAAATGTACTGTATAGGATGAGAACCGGAGGATGCGGATTAAAGGGTTAGTAGATATGAGTCTTGAGATGCTACAGTTAAGATTTTAGAGGTCCGCATGAAGATCTGAAGGAGTTGTGGCTGCCGGTATAGAACTGGGTCCGGCAAGTATCCAGAAGATGACAGAGGATCACAAAAAGGTCCGGTGAGGTCCAGAATTGTATCATCCTAATCTGCGGATTGGACTGACTGTTTGGGATGTCCTTGTGATGTGTCATCCTGATTTGTGTATGATTTGGAGGTCCGGAAGTACCTCTTGCATTATGACAGTGGCGACAGACTGTGTTCTTGAAGTTCCGGATGAGGAAGACAAGAGATCCCAATAAGTAGAGGAAGTGCGGATGTATCCGGACATTCAGACAGGCTTGTGAAGGTTCTTGGATCATGTTTAGGTTGTGTTGTTGGTCCGCATTGATGATAGAGCCCGGAATTGAAGTTATTCTTCCGGATGAAGTTCTTGCTCTGTTTAGCCGACCGGATGAGTTGTTCATCCTGCGAATGTTCTTGTGATGGCCGACCGGATGTGTTATTCATCTTGCGGATACTCCTATGGTTGTTTGCTGACTTAGATGTTTGTTCCTAAGTTGATGTCTTGTATAAATAACGGTTTGTGAGTTCATTTCAAGGTGTGGTATGTGGATGAGTGTGGCATAGCGAAGAAACGTGCGAAGGGTAGAGCAGAGATGTTGGGCTTAATTGGAACTGATTCGGACATGGTAGAGATGTCATTCTCCAGTTCAAGACTGTGATTTTCATCACTTTGTAGACAGTGTGTCTCCTTGTAAGCAGTGGGCCTCTTTGTGAGCAGTGTGCTTGGGCAGTGAGCCCTTATTGGCATGTGCCATTCATTTTTTCTTTATTCTTCTAACAGAGAATAATTCTTGGGTTAATCACCCCGTGGTTTTTCCCTTAACCGGGTTTTCCACGTCAAAATCTTGGTGTTTAATGTGTTGATGCTTATCTACTCTTGTGTTTATGTATTATGCTTCCATGGATGATTATTTGATATGTTGTTAACTAACAACAGAGAATTAAGTGTTTGAAGGAAGAAGAAGTTTTATACAACTGATTCACCCCCCCCTCTCAGTTGTATGCCCTAGATCCAACAGATCAGGGAGGTGATTTTCTTCACTCCCAGAGTATCATTAATATTACAACAATAACAAGAGAGGTGTTCTCTCTTCATCTCTATGAAATGAACCAGGCCTAATTCTCATGACAAGAAGATGAACTGTTTCTTCATAAATAGCCAACCAGAAGCTCCAAGAGAAAAACCTGCGTATCAAAGACAAACAAAGAAGAAAATACCACTCGTCTAGCTCTCCTCCCTACCGTAGACCTGCAAGAGGGTCACCCCCGAGCTAGGGAGACCATACTCACACCTGGGTACTCAAACACTCCACTTCACAACAGAAACAACAACAATCCCAAAGCACACATACACCCGTGGGTATTTTACACAATACGGAAACTCAACTACAGTGAGTTTCATAAGGGGCAGGAGAGTGGACACACTCGACTCCAGAGTGTCACCCTGACAGATAAATGAACTAATATAAATTTCTCTTGGTCTCAACCAAGTGTGATCACAATTTGTAAGAAATCTGTATATGACTCTCAAGTCAAAAATACAGTCACAGATACATGCCCTCAAGGCTTTCAACATCCCAAAAGATGGAAACAGGTATGCACCCGAGGAGGATCTCTCCTCCCCTACCCCAAACTTGATGAGCATTTCTCCCAAGTGGGAGACGCTCTGTCAAACAACCCGACAAGAACCCCACAGAAAACAAGTCTAAACACATATTTCACACACATTTCATACACGTTTCAAGTCTACAAAATCAAAGGTAAAATTCAGACCAACCTTGCAAAGCCCTCCTGGAATGAAGTTGTTGCAGAGTCCACAGAGTTCACTTCCAACCTTAGCCACCAACTCCCTCTCCCTTCTCTATCTTCCAAACTAACTTCTCTATTTTTGGTAAGGCCAAAATGAAAGTTTTTCCCCAAAATTCAACTAACTCCCTCTCATCCCAAAATTTGAAAATAAATAACCCAAATTCTCTTTCTTTTTAATTTTGAGAAATGGGGAAGTGACACTTGTCACCTCCTCACCCTTCCCAAAAACCACTATTCTGTCCAGGTGGCTTATGTCACTCTCCATTCCCAAGGGTACTCCTTATTCCTCTCATGTGACTCCACTTTCTCATGGGAGAAATAAAAAAAAGAGTTAAATGGGAACAAGACAGGTGACCCATGCCTCTTTCTCCTTTCTTCACATGGGTGTCCCCATAGTACATGGGGGAATCTCACTAAAGAAGAGGTGACTTTCACTAATGGGTGGCATCTCTTATCTAGGGAAATGTAGAGGGGATGGGTTGAGTGTTGGTACAACCCATCATGTCCCCTCCTACCTCCAATTTTCGCCACTTAACTTCAGGGGAAGGTTAAGTTGACTAGATGGAGGTTACTCAAGGGTTACCCATGCCAAATGGGCCCCTGGACCCATGGGGTATAACCCAGGGTCAACTTTAACCCATACAAGGCACCCCTGGTCAAGGTAAAGCACAAGAAAAGGGCCTCATAATTTAAATAAAATAAGAAATTTCAAATTCAATCTCTTTACAACACTTAATTATAAAAATAATGTTACATGAGGGTAACCTAACCCACTCGACCATACGAAAGACCACATTACATCATGACATCAAACACAAAGAGATCTTGGTTCCTCGTGGGACTAGATCGGCTTAACCGGGAATAACAATTAACAAGGTGTGGAATGATCTCCGAAATCTGTGGTTCGATTAGTAATCCCTGCACACTCAATTACAAGATCAGTAACCACATAAATTCATCATAGCCGAAGCAACTTAAATAAAACATACATTCTCATGCCCTAGTACAATTTAACATAATTAAAAATCATATTACAATTTTCCATCATTACCTAATTCATTTTTCTGAAAAGTAAACTTATCCAAACATCACCCAATTAGTTTTTCCGAAAACATAATAAAGTTAAATAGTCTGACAAATTTCGGGAACTGCTATCCCACAAATATGAAAGTAACAATGACAGTACTGTAAATAGTCATAACAACAGTAGTAAAAAGGGCGGTCCTCACAGAATCCTCTTGATTGCCATGACATGAGATTCTCTAGGATCAACTTGGAATCTAGCAACAAGACCAACAACATTCATAATGTGAGGTCTAGTTTGAGTAAGATACAATAGTCCTCCAATCATTGACCTGCACTTTTTCTGATCAGCCTTAGGAGAGTCATCATCTTTGCTCAATTTACATCTGGTTGCCATGGGAGTATTCATTGGTTTTGAGTCTTCCATCCCAAATTTCTTCAACAATTCTTTCACATATTTGGTCTGTGAAATGAAGATTCCTTTCTTTGTTTAAATGATTTGCATACCTAAGAAGAAATTCATTTCCCCAAACATAGACATCTCAAATTCACTTTTCATTTGATTTGCAAAAGTTTTGCACATACTATCTCTTCCTCCAAAAATGATATCATCAACAAATACTTCAACAATCAAGATATTTTCATGATCAATTTTGAAGTACAAATTACTATCAGAAGTACCTTTGTTGAAACCAATCTTCAAAAGATGCTTATCCAGTCTTTCATACCAAGCTCTTGGGGCTTGTTTGATTCCATATAGTACTTTCTTCAACTTGCAGACCATATCACCATAATCAGATAATTGGAATCCATTCGATTGCTCAATGTAGACTTCTTCTTCCAAGTCACCATTCAGGAAGGTAGACTTGACATCCACCTGATATACTTTGAAGTCCTTGAAGGTAGTAAAGGCAAGAAATAATCTGACTGCTTCAATTCTTGCCAACGGAGCAAAATTTTCTTCAAAATCAACTCCTTCTACTTGAGAATAACCCTTGCAGACCAATCTTGCTTTGTTTCTAACTACTTCACCATCTTCATTTAGTTTATTCCGGAAGACCCATTTGGTTCCAATCACATTCTTGTTTCTAAGTCTAGGAACAAGATCCCAAGTGTGATTTTTCTCAATTTGCATCAGCTCTTCCTTCATTGCATGCATCATTCACTATTTTTGGTTCAATATTTGAAATCAGACAATATTTTTCTGAGTCTTGAGCAATCTTTCTTCTTGTTTGAACACCTTTGCTTTTATTACCTATGATCTTATCTTCAGAGTGATTCAGTCTTACATACCTAGGAATTTTGGGAATTTCTTGCACTTATATTTCTTGAACAGGTTCATTCAAACTTATCTCTTCTTCCTGATTCTCTGGATCAGTCTGGATCTAAATTTCAAAAGGGGCTTGGACTTCTTGGACCAAAACATCATTCTGATCATCTTCATCATATTCATAGAACCTTGAGGGTTTTTCAATACCTTCATCAACCTTCACATTTGTACTTACTATATTTTTTCTCAATCTCTTGTTATAACACTAGAATGTTTTGCTTTGAGTAGAATAACCCAAAAATATTCCTTCATCACTTCTAGCATCAAATTTTCCAAGATCTTCATCTCTTTTAATATAACATTTTCTACCAAAGACTCTGAAATACTTCACAGTGGGAGTGATGCCAAGCCAGAGTTCATAAGGGGTCTTACTAGTATTACTTCTGATTTGTACTCAATTAAGAGTATAGACAGCAATGTTTACAGCTTCTCTCCAGTAGATCTGAGGAACATTTGCTTCCATTATCATGGTTCTAGATGCTTCCTGGATGGTCTAGTTCTTTCTCTCCACTACTCCATTCTACTGTGGAGTCCTTGGAGTAGACAACTATCTTGTTATCCCATGTTTCTCACAGAATTCTATGAACTCCCCGGATGTGAATTCTCCACCTCTCTCAAACCTGAGACATTTTATGTTTAATCTGGTTTCATTCTCTACCATAGCTTTGAATATTTTGAATTTCTCAAGAGCCTCAGATTTCTCTTTCAGAATAGTCACCCACATCATCTGGGAGTGGTCATCAATTAATAACATGAAGTATCTATCACCTTGAAAACTCCTAATTCTTTCCGGACCACATAGATCAGTATGTACTAAGTCCAACAATCTGGTAGAAGACTGTTCCTTACTTTTGAATGTGACTCAACTATGTTTACCCAACTAACATTCTTTGTACAAACTATTAGTAGGTTTCACCAGTCTTGGAAGATCTCTTACAACCTGAGTGTTGCTTATCTTGATGATATTATCAAAATTCACATGACACATTCTCCTATGCCACAACCAACTCTGATCAATTTGAACAAATAAACAACTTTTACTAGTACCAACCAAGTGGAAGATATTACCTTTTGTTTGAGTACCGGATGCGACCTTTGTTTCGAAACTTTCAAGATCTTAAATTTTCCATTTTTGAATCAGAGATCATAGCCTTTGTCCACCAACTATCCAACACTGAGAAGATTGTGCTTCAGACCTTCAACATACAATACATTACTAGTTTTGTTCTTTCCATCAAAAGAACTAGTTCCTCTATCTCTGATTTTGCCAGCAGAATTATCACCAAATTTTACCACTTCATATCTTTCCAAATCTATAAACTTATTTTTGTCACCTGTCATATGGTGGGAGCATCCACTGTTAATGACCCAATCATCCTTTTCTTCAACTTGAATAGCCAGAGCTCTTTCTACCATTTTGTGATTGACAAATTCAGAGGGCATTGGATCTTCTTCCTTGATGGCAATAAACACCCAGTCACTTCCGGATTTGTTTGTTGTCTTTGATTCATCATCTGTTACTCCATCATCATCATCTTTATGAACATAGTAACATTTCTTTTGAAATCTTGATCTGTTAGGATTTTCCCTTGAAAATCTCTACGGACACCTTGAGGCAAAATGACCAATCTTATTGTAGTTGAAACATTTGAAGGGCAATTTTCCTTCATACTTATTGGATCCTCTTGGCAGTCTTTTTGCAATAAGGGCTTCAAGTTGAGCAACTTCTACTTCATCTTCTTCCAGATCTTTTCTTGCTTTTTCATACCATGATAGTTTCTTTGAAGATTTCTCTCCTGGATCAATTTTTTGTTTGCCTTTTACAGAGGCACTAGCTTTGAATGTAGATTCAGTCTTGGGAGGTGTATCTCCAAACTCGGCCAATTCAAATGCAGCTAATTTTCCAACCAATTAATCTCTTGTGATATTTGAAAAAGATCTGAATTCTTCAATAGCACCAACCTTGTATTTGTAAGAAGGGGGTATGGATCTGAGAACTTTGGCAACAATCTCATCTTCATCCAAGATTCCACCAACACATCTAATGCCACAAACAAGCTCATTTACTCTTGGCATAAATGTAGTGATATTTCAATCTTCACTCATCTTCAGGTTTTTGAATTTTCCTTTCAGACTCTGTAGTTTGGCACATTTAACATACTTGTCTCCTTCATGCAGAAGTTCCAGTTTTTCCCAAATCTCATATGTAGTTTTTAGATCTATAACATTTGTCAGCTCTGAATTAGATAAGGCACTTAGTAGAGCTTCTTTAACCCAAAGATTGTTTTCAGCATCTCTGACTTCATCTACAGTTCTTGGACCATTCTGTGGAGGAACATACTTCTTTGAAGCCATGATCCAATATTGCATTCCCATACATTGCAAGTGACATTTCATGTAGCTTTTCCAAAGAATGTAATTGGTTGCATCAAAATTTGGACTATCCTTCTTGTAAGAAGACATCTTGGATCTCCTCAAGCCATTAAGCTTCTTTTAGAGGAACTTGGCTCTTATACTAATTGTTAGATTCAAGACAAACAACTAAGAGGGGGGGTGAATTAGTTGTCCCAAAACTTTCCTCCTATTAATCACTTAAATCCTTCTTGTAATTCAGCAGCATAATAATAAATCAATCATGAAAACATAATGCAACAATTCAAGAGAAGAAACACATTAACACATATGACACCAAGATTTTAACATAGAAAACCTAGTTAAGGGAAAAACCATAGGGTGACTAACCCAAGATTGTATTCTCTATTAAAATAATAAGAAGAACAAATGGCACATGCCAATTAGGGCTCATTGCCTGAGCACACTGCTCACAAGAGGCCCACTGCCTATAGGAGACACACTGTCTATAGAATAAAAAATATTACATACTTGAACGAAGAATAGAATCTTCACCATGCTTAAGTCAATTATTTTTAAGCCCAATACTTTTGCTCTGCTCCTCTCTACCACACTCTCATCTCTGCCAAGATACCTTTGAAATGACTTCACAATTTCTTATTTATAAAAGACATTGACTTTGGGATAATCATCCAAGTCAGCATACTTTACAGAGAAAATACATAAATACAACATGACTAATTACAAAATACTTCATGTGGATCATCACACTATTAGCTACATAGATCTAGGACTTCAATCTTCTTTGAGGAACATGTCATGCTTTACAGAACATCTTCCAGATCATCTGCAGGATGTGTAACTCATTCGGTCGGCCAAACTTGGGAAGAACATCACCCAGAAGTAATTCTTCAATTATGAGCTCCATCTTCAATGTGGACCATCAACATGAACTGGACACAATCCAAAGACTTCCACAAGCTTTCCTGAATCACCAATAACATCCACACTACTTCTGCTTACTGAAATCATTCTCTCCTTCATCCAGGACCTCAAGAACACAGTCTGTCATCACTGTCATATTCGAATAGATGCTTACAGACCTCCAGACCATGAACCAATTGAGTTGTCAATTCACATTGACTTCCTAAACACTCCACCAAATCCACAGAACAAGATATTGCATTTCCAGATCTCACCGGACCTATTTGTGTCACTTTGTCACCTTTGAACATCTGCCAGAACCAGTTTTACTCATATGGCCATAACTTCTTGTAGTCTTCATGCGGACCTCTCAAATCTTTATTGGATCACCTTTAGACACATATGTACAAAGCCTTTGATGTGCATCCTCTAATCTTCATCTTAGCTAGGATCTTTACTTCAATGTCTTCAATATTCTTCTCTATTCATGATAGGACTAATTTTCTCAATATCCTCAGCATATAACTCATCCAATCCTTGACATCAATGCAATAGGAGTATTTTGACATCAATGACAACACTGATTAGGCCCATACTTGCAATAGCGTTTACAGTTTAAAGGTTGAGGGTTTAAGGGTTGAGGTATTAAGGGTTTAAGGGTTGAGGGATTACGGTTTAGCGTTGAGGGATTAGGGTTTAAGGAATAGTGTCAAGGGTTGAGGGTTTAGGGATAGGGTTTAGGATTTAAGGTTTAAGGGTTGAGGGTTGAGTCTTTAGGGATAGGTTTTAGGATTTAGGGATAAGGAATTACGGTTTAAGGTATAGTGTTGAGGGTTAAGGGTTTAGGGATAGGGTTTATGATTTAATGTTTAAGGGTTGAGGGTTGAGGGTTGAGGGTTGAGGCTTTAGGGATATATTTTAGGGTTTATGGATAAGGGATTAGGATTTAGGGTTGAGGGATTAGGGTTTAGGTTTGAGGGATTATGGTGTAAGGTATAGTGTTGATGGTTGAGGGTTTAGGGAGAGGGTTTAGGATTTAAGGTTTAAGGGTTGAGGGTTGAGGCTTTAGGGATAGGGTTTAGGGTTTAGGGATAAGGGATTAGGGTTTAAGGTATAGGGTCGATGGTTTAGGGATAGGGTTTAGAATTTAAGATTTCAGGTTTAAGGGTTGAGGCCTTAGGGATAGGGTTTAGGGATAAGGTATTAGGATTTAGGGTTGACGAATTAGGGTTTAGAATTGAGGGATTGGGATTTATGGTATAGTGTTGAGGGTTGAGGGTTTAGGGATAGGGTTTAGGATTTAAGGTTTAAGGCTTGAGGCTTCAGGGATAGGGTTTAGGTTTTAGGTATAAGGGATTAGAGTTTAAGGAATAGTGTCGAGGGTTGAGGGTTTAGGGATACGGTTTAAGATTTAAGGTTTAAGGGTTGAGGGTTGAGGCTTTAGGGATAAGGTTTAGGGTTAAGGGTTAATGGATTAGGGTTTAAGGTATAGTGTCAAGGGTTGAATATTTAGGGATAGGGTTTAGGATTTAAGCTTTAAGGGTTGACGGTTGAGGCTTTATGGATAAGTGAGAGACCTAGATGGCTAAGGGTTGAGAGATAGGGGAGAGATGGGGGTGGGGAAGATAGGTGAGGAGAGGGGTGGATAAGGATTGAGGGTTTGAGGCTTTAGGGTTGAGGGATTATGGTTTAGGGTTGAGTGATTAGGTTTTAAGGTATAGTGTTGAGGATTGAGGGTTAAGGGATAGGGTTTAGGATTTAATCTTTAGGGTTGAGGGTTGAGGCTTTAGGGATAGGGTTTAGAGTTTAGGGATAAGTGAGAGGCCTAGATGGCTAAGAGTTGAGAGATATGGGAGAGATGAGGGAGAGGCAGATAAGGGAGGAGAGGGGTGGATAAGGGTTGAGGTTTTAAGGCTTTAGGGTTGAGGGATTATGGTTTAGGATTGATGGATTAAGGTTTGAGGTATAGTGTTAAGGGTTAAGTGTTTAGGGATAGGGTTTAGGATTTAAGGTTTAAGGGTTGAGGGTTGAGGGTTTAGGGATAGGGTTTAGGATTTAAGGTTTAAGGGTTGAGGGTTGAGGCTTTAGGGATAGGGTTTACGGTTAAGGGTTAAGGGATTAGGGTTTAGGGATAGGGTTTAGGGTTTAAGGTTTAAGGGTTGAGGGTTGAGGCTTTAGGGATAAGTGAGAGACCTAGATGGGTAAGGGTTGAGAGATAGGGGAGAAATGGGGGTAAGGCATATAGGGGAGGAGAGGGGTGGATAAGGGTTGAGGGTTTAAGTCTTTAGGGTTGATGGATTAGGGTTTAGGGTTGAGGGATTATGGTTTAAGGTATAGTATTGAGGGTTGAGGGTTTAGGGATAGTGTTTAGGATTTAAGGTTTAAGGGTTGAGCATTGAGGTTTTACGGATAGGGTTTAAGGTTTAGGGTTAAGTGAGAGACCTAGATTTCTAAGGGTTGAGAGATAGGGGAGAGATGGGGGTGAGACAGATAGGGGAGTAGAGGGGTGGATAAGGGTTGAGGGTTTAAGGCTTTAGGGTTCATGGATTAGGGTTTAGGGTCGAGGGATTAGGGTTTAAGGTATAGTGTCAAGGGTTAAGTATTTAGGGATAAGGTTTAGGATTTAAGGTTTAAGGGTTGGGGCTTAAGGCTTTAGGGATAGGGTTTAGGGTTTAGGGATAAGGGATTAGGGTTTAAGGTATAGTTTCGAAGGTTGAGGATTTAGGGATAGGGTTCAAGATTTAAGTTTTAAGGGTTGAGAGTTGAGACTTTAGGGATATGGTTTAGGGTTTAGGTTAACTTAGGGTTTGGGGTTTAAGGGTCAAGGGTTTAGGGTTTAATTATTGAGGGTTTAAGGGTTGAGGTATTAAGGGTTTAAGGGTTGAGGGATTAGGGTTTAAGGTATAGTGTCAAGGGTTGAGGGTTTAGGAATAGGTTTTATGATTTAAGATTTAAGGGTTGAGGGTTAAGGATTTAGGGATAGGGGATTAGGGTTAAGGGTTAAGGGATTAGGGTTTAAGGTATAGTGTCGAGGGTTGAGGGTTTAGGGATAGGGTTTAGGATTTAAGGTTTACTGGTTGAGGATTTAGGGATAGGTTTTAGGATTTAAGGTTTAAGGGTTGAGGGTTTAGGGATAGGGTTTAGGATTTAAGGTTTAAGGGCTGAGGGTTGAGGCTTTAGGGATAAGTGAGTGACCTAGATGGCTAAGGTTTGAGAGATAGGGGAGAGATGGGGGTGAGACAGATAGGGGAGGAGAGGAGTGGATAAGGGTTGAGGGTTTAAGGATTTACGGTTGAGGGATTAGAGTTTAGGGTTGAGGGATTAGGGTTTAAGATGTAGTGTTGAGGGTTGAGGGTTTAGGGATATGATTTAGGATTTAAGCTTTAAGGGTTGAGGCTTTAGGGATAGGGTTTAGGGTTTAAGGTTAAGTGAGAGACCTAGATGGCTAAGGGTTGAGAGATAGGGGAGAGATGGGGGTGAGCCAGATAGGGGAAGAGAGGGGTGGATAAGGGTTAAGGTTTAAGGTTGTAGGGTTGAGGGATTAGGGTTTAAGGCATAGTGTCGAGGGTTGAGTGTTTAGGGATAGGGTTTAGGATTTAAGGTTTAAAGGTTGAGGGTTGAGGGTTGAGGCTTTCGGGATAGGGTTTAGGGTTTAGGGTAACTTAAGGTTTAAGGGTTGAGGGTTTAAGGTTTGAGGTATTAAGGGTTTACGGGTTAAGGGATTAGGGTGTAGGGTTGAAGGATTAGGGTTTAGGGTTGAGGGATTAGGGTATAAGGTATAGTGTCGAGGGTTGAGGGTTTAGGGATACAGTTTAGGGTTTAGGCATAAGGGATTAGGGGTTAGGTTTAAAGGTTTTAGACTTTAGGGTTGAGGGTTGAGGGATTAGGGTTTAGGGTTGACAGTTTAGGGTTTAGGGTTAAAGGATTAGTGTTTAAGGTATAGTATAGAGGGTTGAGTGTTTAGGGATAGGGTTTAGGATTTAAGGTTTAAGGGTTGAGGGTTGAGGCTTTAGGGATAGGGTTTAGGGTTTAGGGTTAAAGGATTAGGTTTTAAGGTATAGTGTCAAGGGTTGAGGGTTTAGGGGTAATGTTTAGCATTTAGGGTTAAGTGAGAGACTTAGATGGCTAAGGGTTGAGAGATAGAGGAGAGATGGGGGTGAGGTAGATAGGGGAGGATAGGGGTGGATAAGAGTTGAGGGTTTAAGGCTTTAGGGTTGAGGGATTAGGGTTTAGGGTTGAGGGATTAGGGTTTAAGGTATAGTGTTGAGGGTTGAGGGTTTAGTGATAGGGTTTAGGATTTAAGTTTTAAGGGTTGAGTGTTGAGGCTTTAGGGATAGGGTTTAGGGTTTAGGGTTAAGTGAGAGACCTAGATGGCTAAGGACAGATGGAGAGGTAGACAAGGAGTGACTAAGAGACCTAGAGAGGGAAGAGGTAGATAGGTGAGGGGGAGAGAGAGGTGAGAGATAGAGAGGTGAGGGGAGAGATAGAAGAAATACATGAGAGAGTGAAGTTGACAACTTGAGGGAAAGATGGGTAAGGAGGAGGTCAAGAAATGAATAATATGGAGTTTATTATAGAAAGCTAAAACATGCCCATGTTATAATGTGAGTGCATTTTTCCTTTCTATTCAAACAATAAGAAGGCTAGGACACCTATGATCTAGTTCCACATGCTTTGTTTTCTTTTGGTTATGCACTTGTTCTGACAAAACAAAAATTGTTTTCATGTTGTTGGGAAGTGCACATGCACATTTTTCACATTCTACCACCTTTGTATGAACTTTCCACAACCTTTTTCTAGTTTGCCAACTTAAGAAGGAGGAAATAACATAGTTTTCACATCGAATTTGATATATATCAATTCAAGTTTCAATTTTTGTAGTGTTCCAATATTGATTGTGATTGAATTGTAGGAATTTAACATTATACATTGGTTAATTGTATTGTTGTTAGTAATTCTATATGAGTGTTATTCAATTGAACATTGAAAAGGAAGAAAGTGGTGAAAAACTCAAATTGTTGAGGAGTTTGATGCAAGAATAAAAAAAGACTACATAATTGGGTACTCTCTTCATTCGAATCTCCATTTTTTAGGTATGTCAAGTCTTTACACATGTACTAAGTTACATTGTCCTTAATTCTATTTGAATTACTTTATCATGCTTTATCATACATGTTTATATCACTTGTATGATTTATATATTTTGTGTTTATATCAGTTGTGTTTATATTTTGTGTTTATAGTTCATGTGTCATGTCTATGCTTCCACATTTTGCATACATGTCTAATAGGGAATTTGTAGTCTGAGCTATTAGAGAATTTGAAGACCATATTTGTGTTGATAGGTAAATGTAACCATCATCTATTGCTTTGAATTTCTTCCCAAACAGTTGTAAATAAACAACACCCATCATGATCCATGGATCATAGTTCTTACTAGCCAAAGAGCTTACTCATCACACACAAATCTACCCATCATGCAAACTATTATGTATAGATCTAGCCCTATGTTATGTCCTTATAATAGACTATGTTCAATCAGTTCATGGTATGCATAATAAAAGATATCTCAAAGGTGAACATTAATTAAAATAGACACAATCACGATATCATTGTTAAGTGCCTTAGCATAATGAACCTTATAATACAAACTCATTAATGTCTAGAATGAGATTCAACCTAAAGGACATCATATAAAATTCCATCATGTGTGTTTCCTTTAAACCTACACAGATAGCCTTAAGTTAAATCTCTAGATTTTATTACTCAAGAATACGTAAGGTGAGCCTACAATCTCTCATAGCGCCATGTATATTTTCTATAGGAGTCAATAAAATCCGTGGCAACATAAACTTGTCATCTTACACTTGGCCTCTTTGATAAGTATGTGCAATAATGAATAATACAGACCTTAACATACTATGATGTCAAATTATACAAGAATAATTCCTTACAACATATAAATATACAATCCCTTAAGCATAATGAAATACTATTATCTTTTCATAACAAGTTACAATACAAATGAATAGGTGCCAAGATCATACAAGTAAATCGCAATAGGCTTAATCCAATCATCATCCATGCTATGCTACCTAATTCTTCATGTTGATAGTTCATACAAATCTTGTATACCAAATGTTTCCATTCCCATATCTATGACAATACCAAGTTAAATACTATAGATCAGTAACATTGCCATGAAATTGATATAGGGTCTCAAGATAACTTTTAGTCACAACAAAGTACAAAGATTACATCATATCATATGAGGCAAAGATAAATGATCCTCAAGACGACCATGCTTGGGTTTCCATTCAATATGCCTTGGAGAGTTACCTCATATTTTTGAACTTTATCTCTATAATGTACCTTTCAAAGAAAGGTGACCAACGCATGCCAACAATTATATTCACCTCCTCTAAGTTGTTGTTATAATGTTTACCTTGGACTTCAAAGACTCTTACCATGATGCTCCAAGCCTTACCACATCAAATATGGTTAGAATCAGATTGTTGGTGGGCTAGAAGGTAGCTAAAATAGTCACATTTTACTTGGGATTTCCCCCCAAACAACAATATATCAGCTAGAATATTGGCACCTAGTATCCCCAAAGGATGAGACCTCTTACACACAACATCAAGCAAAGAAATCTTCTTTATACCTATAGACCTATAGCTGCTCATGAAAGATATCATCAATCCAAAACATGAATTTATCAAAATGATCAATAGAAACATAGTATCCTAGCTGTAAAACGAAGTTCCTTTATTCAAATTCAAAAATTGAAAGGTGGCAACCACCCTCTACTAGCTGAGAACACTTAAACAATGGTAATGGGCTGAAAAATCATCCACCATGTGCTTGAAAACTCTTCTTTGACTGCAAGGAAAGTGTGGGAACTGCTGGAAATGTTGAGAGAAATAGACCTAAAATTTGGAACCATACTCAAGATGGCCCTTGGCTCATGTCTATTGCAACCAATACTCATCTGAGCTATGCCAAATTGGTGTTCCTCAACCAACAAGTCCCATTTAACAATTATCCCCTTGAAGTTCTATCTCTTCATTTCTGGATTTCAACTCCATAGAGAACTCTCCCATAAAATGCACCCAATGCGAGCTCCATGACATATATTTCAGTTATTTGTATGGATTCATTTCTTAGGAACCAATATTTGTCTATTTATCATGCTACAAATAAATTCTTCATCATGCCGAGGAAACAATCAAGGATTAAACCAACACAGGAAGAGAAAGAAGCTAAGAATACAAAGAAAGCAATGGTTATGAGGGAACTTCGTGAGAAGAGGAAATTGGGCACGATTGTCAAAGACATGCCAATTGAATAGGAACCTCAACCATCAACAAGAGACATGGTATTGGTGGCACAAAGGGAACAAATTCAAAAACTTCGTTCTATGAGAGATTTGAATACCGTAGTTGGAGACATGTCCTCTACCACAAGTCAAGATGGAGGGACACCATCTACCACATCTCAAGTTGAGAGTACATCATCACTCACATGTGAGGAAGGAGGTATGCCATCATTCCCACCTCAACCTCAAGGTATGTCATCTATTCCATCTTCGATCAAAGGTATGCCATCTAGCCCATGTATTCCTAATGTTGAGATGAATTTACCTTTCTTAACACCACCTAGAATTTTGCATAGAAAGCCATAGTATTTGATTGATATTGATGAGAATATTTTTCAAAAAATGGAAGGTAAGATTCCAAAATGCACTTGTCGAAGATATGCTCATAAGATTTGTAGAGTGTTCTTTGAAAAGTTAAATGAGACCGCAAGATGTCAACTATTCGTTGAAATGATGCAAAGTATAGAGTATAGGTCCATCATGAAGATTCTTGGGTTGAGAACATCAAAATCTTCAAGTGAAAAATCTATTGTCAAGAATCTAATGATTGCATATGACAGTGTGGGTAACACCTCACACATAAAAGATGGTAATTTCACACGACATGTCATTACATCTACAATAGTAAGTAATCAAATGAGGAAAGCTCGTATCATTAGAAATACGAGTCAAGAATTGAGAATTAATAGAAAAAAATTATCAAGAGTCGTTGGAAGGCACCAAAGAATCGAGGACACTGATGCCAATGCATTATGGGCGTTCTCAGGGAGACTACCACAAAAAGATAAACCAATTGTTGAAGCATTGAGATCACTAATTGAAGACTTTTGGAATAATTACACAAGGGTATCTCCAAATCAAAGGGATGTGGTAAGAAGGAGAACTAGTAGTCAAAATTGTGAGCCACATCCAAAGCATTTTTTGGATATGACTCAATCATAGTTTTTTGGTAAATTTCTAGAGATGTATCATCAAAATAAAATTTCTCAAAGATATTTTGAAATGCTAAAACCTTTCTATGTCAAAATATATCACACATGCACTACTTTTTGTAGAATACATATTGAATTTTCTAACCATTTTGATGTTTATCAGTCTATATGTTTAGATTTGCATACTAACAATGTTTTGCAGGATTGTGGCATACATGCCCCACCAACATCTTCAAGACACTTCATATCAACAATTTTATGTGAAAGAGAGGAAGGTCAAATATTCTACAAGAAATTGTGCTTGGATGGCACATGTCAGCTTGTGGTGGCTTGTAACATATGCCAATATGACAACATATGGAAAGCACACATGCGGTTGGAAACAAACTAGTAGAGTTCAACAAGTATAAAATGGTGGCCTACAATACAAAAGATAGTAAAGAAGCAAAGAGGTGTAATTTGATTATTCAAAAGATTCTAGTGTATCAGTTTATGTCTACATTTCATGATAGTATAGTGTATGAGTATGCAAGGCATACCCATAGAGATCGATGGTTGCATTTTCAATTCAAGTTATGCAAGGACACATTTCCACTTGGTAGCATTGTTTTAGTATCAACTTTGTAGATAAATACAATCTACAGCCATAGCGTGAGGTGTAATCACAATATTACAACTCCACACATGTTTCTATATTTCTGCACATCGTATTCATTCATGTGAATGATAGTACAGAAGATGACAAAAAGTGTTGGCCCATGATTGTCGTTAAACCACAAGGTTGCCTTCTCAATTTCTGATACAAGCACCAGAGTTAATGAATCCATGGGAGGCGATTAGTCCATGTCATGAATCCTGAGGCTACACTAGACACGGTACCAACCTTTTGGGAGACAAAAGCACCAACTTTCCAACAATCTCCCCCTAGCACCAGCCTGAGGGGATTCAAACCCGTGACCTTTCACTCTGATACCAATTGTTGGCCCATGATTGCTGTTAAACCAAAAGGTCAACCTCTCAATTTTTGATACAAGACCCAAAGTTAATGAATCCACAGGAGGTGATTAGTCCATGTCACGAATCATGAGGTTGCATTGAACATGGTACCAACCTTTCAGGAGACGAAAGCTCAAACTTTCCAACAGAAAGATCATAAGGGAGTATCATTTTTATATCAGTGATGATCACATGCATTCTACGGAGTTTGTGAAAGGTTTCTTTTAGGTTTCTACAATGATTTGGCTAGAAGGGGCATATAATTCAATCAACATATCATATGGTCAGATAATTGTGCATCGCAATTCAAGAACTCACGAATGTTCTATTGGCTCAGCAGGAGGCATAATATTACAGGTGTTCAGCATATTTGGAACTTTTGTGAGGTCAGGCATGGAAAGGGGGAGCATGATGGTGCAGGAGCATGTATCAAAAGAGCCATAGCACAAGAAGAGTTAAAGTATAAAGACAATACAAAGTTGACAGATGCAAAATCAATCGTTGAGTGGTGTAATGCTTCGATGGGTCTAGGTAATGAAGGTAAGTCTTGAGTTCATAGATTTTTTTGGTTGATAGATGATACTAACATTGCACCATATGAGGATTGTTGTACACTGACAGGATCAAGTGAGCTACACTCTTTTAGAAGCTACATTATAGGTTCATGGAGTATCCATACGTGGAAAATGGTATGCTTTTCTTCTTCATGTACAATTCACGCTTGGAATGAGTGTGAGTCAAAGCAGTGGGTTGACGAATGGTGATTAAGTTATCTTAGCCCACTTCACACGTATCAGCTCCAATGACACTGGAACTAACACATATGGAATCATCGATTGACTTTGACCACATATTAGATATAGTTCAACTAGGTAATATATCTACTTGCATGGTTTTGAAATTCATAATGTTATCTTACTTTGTAGTGTTTTTGTAATGTTGACTAATTTCATCTAATTTGTTGCACATATCAATGTAGGGCATGTTTATGCAATTATTGCAGATGAAGACAATGAAGAAGGAATGGATTATTACTTATGTCATTGTGTTGAGACCAAAAAGAAATTGGAGGCCATAGATACAGATGGATAAAACATTGAATACCCTACAAGCTCAGTGTTTGTTACTGGAACATGGCGTAGAAGGTACCCACATAAGAGTGTTAATGTTTTGTTGTTTCAAGACTTTGACATGCATCAGAAGATTCTTCATTACTCGAACCTTGTCATGGCATTGAATGTTCATTTGATACAGTATCGGGGTAGACCTTTGAACAAGACCTTGTGGAAGGTGTGTGAGTCTGACCATGAGGCAATACTTGACACAATAAAGAGTAGAGTAGACCCGTATGGTTTGTTGGATTAATTTGTAAGTATGCACATTAATATTGTAAAGTCATGTTATTAATATTAATGTATTGCAATTGATAGTTAGTCCTTTCATTTCTATATTTCAAGTTTACATATGTTTTGGTTCCAAGTTTACATATGTTTGTCTTTTTTTGCTGCTACATTTTTACACATATACAGTGAATATTAGGCAGATTATATGCATATTTATGGTTTCACCATTTGACCATCTGGAGACTTCAATTTGCAAACTTGACCTTTACATTCCTAGATCAAACTTGGGAGACCCTTTCTCAACCATCATTTTACATGAAACATGATCATGAAAAGGAATAGTGGGGGGTGTTAACAGGTAATAGCCCTTAAGATTACAAAGTGCAAAAAGGCAACAATCTTTAATGAGCAAAGGGGTGTAACTTTCATTTTGCTCCCAATGCAACCAAACCTATTGTTCCAACATGTCCAAATTGGTACATTTAGGGTAGGCATGGTCTTGTCTCACACCCAAACATGCCAAAACTATCTCAACTACATTGTATCAGCGATATCCCTTAAGAGACCAAAGTGCAAAAAGGTAGCAATCTTTGACAAGTTGTTACTCAGAAACTGGGTCACTAGAAACATTTTGTCTAAGGCTACGGGATCATATAGGGCCTGTCTACAATAACCTCTCTTGATTTTTGATATCTCTCAGGTGTTTTCCCGTGGTGAAAGTTTATCTACTACTCCAAAAATCGGTAGATGCATGTAGTGTAAAGTTGCAAAGGGGTGTAACTTTCATTCTGCTCCTCATGCAGCTAAAATGATAGTTCAAACACATTTGGATGGGTACATTTAGACTATCCATGGTCCTATTTCACACCCAAGCATGTCGAAACAGTCCGAGATACATTGTATCGGTGATATCCCTTAAGAGACCAAAGTACAAAAAGGTTGAAATCTTTGACAAGCTGTTACTTAGAAACCGTGTCACTTAGAAACATTTTGTCTAAGGCTAAGAGATCATGTCGGGACCTTCTACAATGACCTCTCTCATTTTTTGATATCTCTAAGGCGCTTGCCCATGGTTAAAGTTTTTCTACTGCTCCAAAAATTGTCAAATGCATGTAGTGTAAAGTTGCAGAGGGGTGTGACTTTCGTTCTACTCCTTGTGCAGCCAAACTGACATTTCCAATATGTCTAGATGGATATATTTAGGCTAGGCATGGTCCTGTTTCCCACCCAAACATGCCGAAACAGTCTGAGCTACATTGTACTAGTAATATCCCTTAAGAGTCTAAAGTGCAAAAAGGCAGCAATCTTTGACAAGTTGTTACTCAGAAACCATGTCACTTAGAAACATTCTATCTAAGGCTACATGATTAGATAGAACCCCTCTATAATAACCTCCCTCATTTTTTGATATCTCTAAGGCAGTTGCCTGTGGTGAAATATTTTTTGCTGCTCCAAAAATTGTTAGAAGCATGTAGTGTAAAGTTGCAAAGGGGTGTAACTTTCGTCCTGCTCCTGATGTGACCAGACTGACAATTCCAACGTGTCCAGATGGGTACGTTTAGGCTAGGCATGGTCCTGTTTCACACCCAAACATGCCGAAATAGTCTGAGCTACATTGTACTGGCTATATCCCTTAAGAGTCCAAAGTGCAAAAAGGCAACAATCTTTGACGAGTTGTTACTCAAAAACTATGTCACTTAGAAACATTCCATCTAAGGCTGTGCAATCATGTAGAACCCCTCTACAATAACCTCTCTTAGTTTTTGATAGCTTTGAGGCATTTTCCCATGGTGAAGTATTTTCTGTTGCTCCAAAAATTGTCAGGAGCATGTAGTGTAAAGTTGCAAAGTAGGCTACTTTTGTTTTGTTCTTTGTTGGGCCAAACCATTCGTGCCAACACGTCTAGTTGGGCACATATACACTACACATGGTCACTACCCTTCATTATAAAAGAGTCATAATCTTTCCTATCCGAAGGGTGACAATTTTTTGCCTTTGAAACGTCATCAGTATTTGTGAGAACCTAAATTCATTTATTTGTAATATTGCCTAAGGTTGTATTCTTCAAACATGTTATTGATGTCTTTCTCAACAATAAATTTCTCTCCCTTTTATGCTAGTACATATCAACCTAATACATGAAGTATGAGGCATACACATGAGTACACGTAATACATGAAGTATACACAGAAAGCATGAAGCATACATGTGAATACACATAATATATGAAGTCTATACAGGAAGAATGAAACATACACATGAAAACATGAAGTATACACAGGAAGCATGAATCATACACATGAACATGTGAAGTTTACACAAGAATCATGAAGCATACACGTGAATGGTAGCATGAAGCATACACGTGGAATGGTAGCATGAAGCATACATGTGGAATGGTAGATGTCTTCCTTTGTGGAGAGGTATGAGGTCTTGCTCATTTCTAGTTGCATACTTTAAAGTGCATTATATACTTACATGAATTTCATTACCATGCTACAATGGTTATTATATTCATATGATTGATTTAATGTTCAATGATCTTAGAGAATATAGTGCTACCACAATAATGGGTTACACTTTCTGGGACATCCTATTTTTTGCTGAAATCACATATTTTTAGAAAATATAATGATTTAAGCCTTGAAAGGTTCTATTTAAAGTATTTTAATTGAAGAGGGTTTGATCAAACCCCCTTAGATTTAAACCCTCTTGGATAGAAGCCCGCTAGTTTTAAACCATACCTATAATGGAGTCTCCTCTACACCTATCAAAATGCTAATAAAAAACCACTTTTGATTTACCTTTTGGGGGATCAAATGAATCCATTTAAAATTTATGTTTTGTATGTATGTAGTCCTTATTATAAGCTTCCCACAAAGTATAATTTTAAATATATTTAATTTGATTATTATATTTATATTTTATTTCTTGTGAATGTAGGTTTTTCACCGAACATCAAGTTCTCTGTTCTACACAGATGGAAAATTAGTAAATTAGTGAAAAAAAATTGAAAAATATCTATGCCCTAGGTATTGATGTCCTTTTTTCAACAAAAAATAAAAATTGAATTTCGATACATACAGAAAAAGTTATGTTTTACAAAATACACCTATGTCTAAATTATAATTGGTTTGACTTCAAAACTTAATTAAAAACAATATTCAACAAAACATTATGAAACCAAATGCATGCCCTATATATCGGTGTTACCAATCTAAATTCAAAAGAATCAAAATTTTATCCTTTGTAGAAAAAAAGTTATGTGCTACAGAATACACAACATTTTAAAAAAATGTTGTTTACTATTAAAAACTAGTTATCAAAGAAGACACAAAAAAATTTACAATTTCACTCTATTTTTTTTTTAAATGTGTATTTAGAATCTACAAAGAAAATTTCACAAATCACTAGTTCACATCATCTTCAAATTCCTAACGATTTAGTGGCTATAGGTGTCAAAAAGTGAAGATTTAGTTTAAAATGTTGATTTCAATGTCAAGTTTGGCGAAAAAGTGTAACCCATTATTGTGGGATGACCCAAGAATAAAGTTCAAACTTTATATATTTACAATTATATAAAGGAAGATTGCATGTAATACAATTGGACTTTAAATATTTGATGTAAACCATCTACAAATATCTATTGAAGCGTGGATTTATATTGCAAATACGGACACCATCAACAAAAAAGATTTGTATTAACCAATATCCATATAGGCATACATCAATATTTATCAATATAAGTATAACATATATACAAAATAGTCATTTAGGCTTACAAGAATGCCATATAGGCATACAATGTCAACTATATGAAATGCAAAATATATGTCCATAACAAAGGAGCCCAACAAAAGGAACCCAATAAAATTTCATTCCCCTTTGGGTGAAGAAAATAGATCACAGGCAGCCTTTGATCTCTGAGGGGATGTAGACGCATATGAGAGTGGTCTATTATGAACCCAAGGGCTACTCCTCCTATTTAGTTCTTCATGGAGCTGTAGTTATTACAATAAAAAGTATAGACATTAATATATAGAAATTACATTATAAAAAGTGAAACATTTAACAAAATAATCAGTTACCATTGCCAGATAATCTCTCTCCTCATTTGCCTCACTACCAACATCAGGCTATGGTGTTGTAATGTCCTATAGAAACCATCTAGATAGAAATTAAACTACAAATCAATAATCATTTGATTTTTCAATAATAAACTATAACAACGAATGTAATTTGAAATTTACTAATCTGCCTCATACCCCCATCAAAGGCATGGAGCTACTAATCGCAGAAAACACACCATGCTCCATTTCCCTAGGAACTTTGGGAGGTGTCTCCGCTTGCATCATCTGAAAATAAAACAACATTATTCAATTATGAAAACTAGAATAGTGATGCAAGCCATGGCTCCTAACATATAGACATTCACTTAAACATGGAAGTACACACAATAAAGCACACAAGTCACATGCACATATACACATTAGATGAAGATTCATATGAGGATTTATGACTATTGTGTGGTATAAGGGTCAACAAAGGAGGGACCATAGTAGCATCAAATTTTAGGTTTAAGAAGTTAGAGAGGGAGTGAAGGTGTTAGTTTAGGTTTAGGTTGGTAGTAGGGTGGGGTACGGTAGTGCTCAATTTTTTATTTATTTGGTAGTGATGGAGGTAGGACAATGCCTAAGCTAGAGGGTTTTAATATGTTAGGAAACGATTGGTGATGGGAATGAGGAGCAGAACAAGGGATACAAGAATGGCACTAGAAATCACATAGACATTAGGTAAGTTTATGGGTTTACGGGAAGGAGGAATATCAAGAGTTTGTGCGATAATAGGAGGGAGGAAAGATACTAGATAGGACAAGAAAAACCTTATTTTAAAAATTTCTTATCATTTTCTTTGTCTTCAGGTTTGCCAGGGGGTGGGTTAGAAGCAAACTAGGTCTAGGACATCTGGTAGGAGTAGATTAGGAAATAGGTAGGGTAGATATGGGTTGGTTAGTAGGTTGGATGTAATGTTGGGGAAGTTTCTAAGGCCTACTTTAAGAAGTGGATGGGGAAAGGTCCTACACTTTTTGTTTTACTTTATCTTGGAGGGGTGTTAGAAGGGAGATAGAAGTCAATGAGGAAGGTGAAGTAGTAATAGGTGGATATACGGTAGGAAAGATAGGGGCATAGCTAGTGGAGTAGGTGAAGTAATAGAAAGAGGTTGTGGGGTTGGGGCAACAATGCATTTAGAGGCATAAGATAGGTAAAGGTGAAAGAGGGAATTGGTATGAGGTTGAGGTGGACCAAAAGGGGTTGACAAAAAATAACCTAAGGAGAGGTGCCTTAAGGTAACAACTAGTTGGTATGGGCTATGAGAAATGGTGAAGACATTACCATCATGGGGAATTTAAGGCACTAGTGGATGACAGTTCAGGGACAACCCACATTGTAATGAGCCAAGGATGACCTAAGAGAATAGATAGTGGTATGAGGTGGGGATGATATGACATGAGACATCTGGGCATTTAGGTCCTACCTAGATTAGTAGGGTGAGGGAGCCAAAAGTAGGTATAGAAGTGTCATTATGTGTACACTAGGAGATATCTGAAGGGGATAAGAATCTTTTTGCAACCTAGTGATGTATAAGTGTTCCTCTGTAACTGCATTAATTCCACCTTGATGTATAAGTGTTCCACCTTGATTCAACTATCATTTTATAGTGTACTTGTGCTTCAATCTATAGAGGATCATTATAATCATCAATAGGCACATTGTCAAGCAAGAAGGTGATGGTAGGTGTAGGAGTGGGTTGAACAATGAAATTATAAGGTTGAATATCTAATGCGCCTATAATCTCAAAGAATATAGTAGTATTAAGGAAAGGTCCTCATTAGACTTAGGTGGGTTAGATGTAGGATCAAAAGCAGGGATTGAAGAAATTGAGCCAATAGGATTGACATAGTTTGTAGGGGAATGGGTTAGTGTAGATTTGAAGATTTTGGTTAGGGGTGACTTGTTGCCCCCATAATTAATACCTAAAACCTAGATGATGTTGGATTCAACCATATGTTATAGAAGATGTCATAGGCTCGTGCCCCTCTCTAGTGTCATGTTCTGGGGTCTAATTGGTGCTAATTGGATGAGTTTATTAGAGATAATTTGTTGAAGAATAGTGAGGAGGGGATCAAGAAGCTTTGGTAGACATGTATGGAAAATGTGGTAGCATAGATAAGGCAGTGAGTTGTTTGAAAAGATGCCTCAAAGAAATGTGGTCTCATGGTGATGTCCTTGTCTATGCATTTTCTTGTCATGGCATTCCATGAGACCACATTTCTTTGAGGCATTTTTTCAAAAAACTATATTGTAATTGAAATTTTGTCCTCTATCAACATCTAGTTATTAGTTATGCAATATCTAGTAATGCTTTGAGTTTGAAAGATGTGGAATGTAATGTAATCAATGATATGAATATAAACTACAAAAATCTAGTAAGTACAATTCATTAGTTAAACTGTTTATTTATTACCTGAGTGAAGCTTTGAACTCCACCACCACTTGGAGGTGTTGCCGTGAAATATCCAAGATTAACCTATTCAACATCCAAAATCAGATATTAGAATACCATTCATATAACAATGTTGTTCACATGTAACATTTATAATTATTTACTAGTTACATACCTTGGCAGTACATGTCATAGGGTAATATGGAGGTGGAGAACCGCTGAAAACTGAATGAACACTATGACCCTAAAATTTCATTAAAATCATCAAACTAAATTAGTTAATCTTGCATTTCAAAAATAAAATTTAATAAATTAAATTCAATGAACTTGCTAACATTTACCTGAGTATCAAGGCTAAAAGTCTCACTTAGGAGGGCATCTGTCATCACCATCTACTCAGTTGCAAATGTAGCCTGTGCACTTGCGTATTGACTATTTATGGGGTCATAACCATAAGCTGACCTGCAAGCCTGACAAGTATGGGGTGGAACCCTACTCCTCGAACTCTCCCCCGGCCCACACTATGCTGCAGGACTGGCATGCTCTATGATGCTCTTGGTCAAGGCACTAATGGACTGAAGTGTCTCGACCTCAGCACTCTGCTTCACAATGGAAGGGATAGACACATACTCATGGGCTAGTCTGGCAAGTGCTCATCTTGTTGGATGCTATGGGTCAACATGTGCCCATGGTCTATCTTGTGCTAACCCACCACCTCTACCTTGGAAGTCTTGCATATCAAACTAGTTTGGCACTTTATTTTTGACAAACTCATAATAGAGTTTCCTCGAAAAGTATTGTAGGACCTCATTATTGTTGCATGGAGGATGGTCAAAAACCATCCACCACCTCTGCCCAAAATTGTCCCTTATCACTCGGTTGTTGCACCAATGGATAGGGTAGAGGTTGATTTGTTCGTGGGTCTGTGAAAATGAAACACAAGTCTAATTTTGTAATTTGTTCATTTTTAACTTGTTCATAGGACAACTTGTCTGCATAGAACTATCTAAATTCTCTCCTCTTTTCTGACCAACTAGAGATTTGCTTGCTAATTGAATCTACATTTGATAACATAGATTCAAGGGATTGAGCAAGCGCGGATCTATGTGAGGTTGAAGTTTTAGGATCTTTCAACCTTCCAATTATGTCCTCAATTTGTTTTTTACTATTTTCAATTTGCCCCATTAAATTTTCTTGTGTTCCAAGGGCATATTGAGGAATAAATGGACGTAAATTGTTGTTGGGGTTGTTCTTAAGCAAGTATTTGTTGTTTAGGTGATGGAGGATTTTGAGGATTTTTAGGAGGAGGAGGTGCATTATCAATTCCTATAAATTAAAGAAATTTACATCAAAAAACTAATTAAACCTACCTATTTAGCAACAAATTCACAAAAGAAGAAAATAGAACTTACTCCTTTGGCTTCCCTGATGTTGTGGCAGCATTTTGATGATGAATTAGTCACAAATAGCTAATGATATACCCTCTGATAACGTGAGTGCACTCTCCTTTATCTGCAAACCATGGGTTTGCTAGAAAATGAAATGAAACAATGAGCAAACACATTTTTTTTAAAATACTTGAGTATAACGCGCTCATGTTATAACGCGAGTGCGTTATGGCTTGGTGTAGGCTTGGCATCACCAGGCCATAATGCGAATGTGTTATGGCTTAGATTTTTTTTAAAAAAGTTGGCCACTTTTTGGCCCCCCAACTTTTTGCACCCGCCCAGGTTGCTGACATTTTCACCAAACCCTTCACTAAGAGCAAGCTCATTCATTTGTGAGCTCTTCTTCGGGTAAAGTCCACTTCATCAGTAGCATCATCCTTTGGGGGGCTTTCTAGCTTCTCCACTTTCTTTTTCTCTCTTTTTGGGGGGTAGTTTTTTCCCATTGGGTTTTCTACCTTTCTCTGCTTTTATGAGAGATTGCATTGCATTGCATTATTCATGGGTACCTGATTAGGCCTAGTTGTCGAGACACATTTTTCTTCCTCACCTAAGATTTTCTTAAGGGGGTGTTAGTGTTATTAAGCTCACTTAGTCAACTATATTTAGCTACACTCAATTTAGGTGTTCTTGTGCTTTTATTAGCACATCTATGTTTAGAACAGGTGTCTAACTCAGCTTATCCTAAGTTAAGTAGTTGCATGCCTATCCTTGGGCCACTACTATTCTTAAGATTGCTTTATTATTTATGGCATGTCTAAACATAGAGAGACTATTACCTATATGTACTCATTTGTGTGAGCTAATACATTCATCCAGTTTGCTTTTCATATTACTTGTGTCTTTGATAGCATTAAGTGTGCAACATTTCATCTTTCGTGACTTGTGTGAGTGTTTACAACCTTCCACAAATGTTCTTGGTTTCTTCATTCACCACTATCTAGAAATTAATATCATTAGTTTGATGAGTGTGTCAAATTCTATATAATCTCAAAAATTATTATGGTTTAATATTGAGCCCCTTAGATTTGATCTCAATCACCACAAATTTGATATATCCCCCAAGATTGAATTGTTACATGCAAAAATAATTTGATAGAATGTGCTTGAGTAAATGTTCTCACCTTTACCTTCTTGGTAGCTAAATGTTTGAAGGTGGTGTCTAGGGACACCATTTAGGAGTTTTCTTACTTGATAGTTGAATGGGTTCTCCTAGGTCAAACCCCTTTAGTGAGATAGATTAATGGTAATGATAAATATCAAAGATAACATTCAATAACATTTAGATGGCCTATATGTAGATGATGCGGATCTAATTATTTTCCCTTTTAGAAATTGAAGTGTGCTCTAATGATTTTCATTGTAGTCTAGTAGATAAAAATTAGTTCACATTTAATTTCTTTAAATACCATGACACAACAACATGTCACACAAACATGTGTTAAGTCGGTCCATAACTACTAGTAGAAGGGGATGAGAAACTCATTTAAATTTTTAAAAAAAATTAATTGTATGTTAATTTCTATGAACCATGAGACTAAGCTAGGTCAATCCCAAGCCACTTTGAAATAGACCTTGGGCCTACAAGGGTAATTTAAATGTAGGGAACAAATTTCATATAAAAATGAATTTAAATAATGGTACAGTAATGATGAGTAAATAGAGAAGGGTGATCTCACAATAATGTGTCCCACTTGTTGGACTGTTATCCTAAAAATTAGATGTGCTCAATTTTGTAGGATGACCCCTATGAAATTTATCTGTTTTGTAGCCTACAAATCTAAGTACATAAAATTAGGTGAGTCCATTTACCCTCATGTGTGGTTCCCTAGCTCTGAAAAGTCTATTCGAGTCCCCCTCGTTTCGGTGTCTCAAAGTTTACATAATTAAGTTAATTTGCAAATGAATCAAAGAATTGAGCTTAATGTTTTTGGGAGTTAGAGTGTTTGAAGATACATGCAAGGGTGGTGTTTTTCCCCACCATTACATAGTTTTTTTTTGTTATATGTACGGGCAAAAAAAAATTCTCCCGATGCATGTTAAAACCTTTGTCACATGCAAGGGCAGCAAAATTTGCCACCCATGCATGTTGTTCCCCATTGCATGTCCAAGCAATGAATTTCACTACCCGAGCATCTTTTAGTTCATCTCAAGTGTAATAAATGCACTTCAAGTTGAGTTTTTTATAAGCTTTGTATAGGTTTTATTAGCTTTATTTTTCATTGTTGTTTTATTTCTCTTGTTTCAAGATTTCATTTTCCTCTGTAAAAGCTTTTTAAACTAAACCTTATCATCTGTCTTTAAAAAATCCTATATGTTTTTGATAATATAAGGTGGCTAAACAAGGGGCTGAACCCATACAAAAAGCAAAAGAGCCACAAAGGCAGCCAGCACAAAAGTGCCTCAAAACAGATACATCAAACTCTGTTTTCCCCGCATAAACAGCAACTACAGCTTAAGATAGTTAGTCTTTAAAAAACCCTATATGTTTCCTTCATTAGTTCTCTTTGTTTCTTTCTTTTTGTATCATTGATTCTTTACTGCTTTTTGGTTAGTCTAGGTGTATACTATGTTTAGGGTTTTTCGTTTTAAGCTCAGTATTAAAAAAACTATGTTTTTCTTTTTGTATGGTCGAACCTATCCTTATTCATTTTTCTTCAAAGTTCTATCAGGTGTAATGGCGATGATTTTTTCTGACCTTACACCTAAGTGATATTCTTGTAACTTGTATGAGTAGTGATTAATACCACTGGTGCATGTTTTTGACCTTCCATTTACAAATGCTTAAGCGGTGAATAATGTCATTTATGTTCAAACTTTCAACTATTTTTATCCCATGTAGGGGCAGCAATTTTCACCACCCTTACATAATACTTCTCCCAATTCATGGTGTCAATTCTCTCTCGTACCTCATTCAGATTGCCAAGTATTTTGTGCCTCTGCTACAATGGAACCTGTGTTATAGCTGCAATAAACTATCATATAACTAGAATTTCATGGAGAAATCACTTTGACATGGCTTAAGAAGGTGCTCTTCTTCCAAGAGGAAGAAGTGATGAAAGCCGTTATCAAAATCTTGGGTCAAGATTTCGTTGAAGAGGAGGCAAGGTATTAAATGAATACTGAAATCTCTTCCATGTTCATGGAGAATCTACTCAGGATAACAGGGAACAAGGAACTCTCAAAGGCTTTGGGTAGATACTACATTTGGAATTTGTTTCATGTAGGGCTCGAGCTAGAAGTGGAGAATGTGTAGTTGAAGAAGCTCGACTCTCTACCAATTTTGGGGTATGAATTTCAAATGATGGCTTTTGTAGGTGCAATTAGATGTATTGATGAAAGGATTGCAAGGCTGGCTTGAGAAGTGATGAACATCCAAGTTTTTCTTATGTCACCTAGAGGGAATGAGATTTATCAGCCTAGTTTGGATGTGCATGAGATCCTTTTTCTTGAGAAGTTTTTCCCTCTTCAAAAAAGATTTAATGTGGTTGAGGTTGAGGCAACAGTCAAATACCTTTCAAAGAAAGTTGTGTTAGAAAGGAAGGAGTATGGAGCTAGATGAGTAGGCAATGATCGAGATTCTCTGACTAGATTGCCACCTAATCACTCTGGTGAAAAGTGTGGTCGTCAGGAAGGCTCTGAACTAAAAAGAAATGAATATCATAAATACAATAGGGATAATATAGATTGCAGTCTTGATTATCCTCAGAGGAGGGATAGCTAGATAGATTATCCGTGAGAAGGAATTGAATATGGAATAGGGAGATTGGATCATGGACTTCCTTTGCTGATTTATTCAGATAGTCGCTCTGATGTAAACCGTCCGGGTACTATTTTGCAGTCTCATATTGAATATGATGATATAGAGGATGCAATAGGATTGAGGATATCCTCTTCAAGAGATAGTTATGATGATGATGATAGTAATGCTTTCAATTTTGATGTTGTTCGCAAGCCAATTCCAAAACCTGAACCAGTAAAACAGATGGATGGTTCTGATTCAGAGGAGAATGAAGGTTACAAAAGGAAGCAAAGCAAAACCAAAGGCTCTAGCAACTGTTCCAACTATTGAAAGGGATAGTGCAACAGAGGACTTAGAAGATGACTACCATGATAGCGATTATTCTCATCAGGTCATGAAAAATGTGGGACTAGAGGAATCAACAAAAGAAGTTGATAAGGATCTAGCAGTAGCGGTGGAATTCAACACCAATACACTTTTTTTTTCCTGGAAAATCTTGCCTTTACATGCTCAAGCAGCAATTTTTGCCACTAGTGTTAAGAGTCTATTCCCACATGTAGGGGCAGAAAAAATTGCCACCCATACATGGATATCAGTCAGACCTATCAAAGTGTAGGGGCTTCTAGTTATAATTCCAAACAGCCTTTTACATGTTCATCCAAAAGAAGCAAGGAAGCCAAAGTTCATAATTTATCAGAAAAGAGATGGAGGTAGAATCAATGAAATGATGAAATCCCTATAGAACCTCATTCCCAACTCTAATAAGACTAATAAAGCATTCATGCTTGATGAAGCAATCGACTATCTTAAAAGTTTCAATTGCAAGTGCAGATCCTTTCTACAAGAAGTGGAATTAACCTCTCGCCTATGTGCATACTATCAGAGATGCAATAGTTATAGATTCCACAAATACCCAAAACATATATGAATACAGGATCTGCAGGAGTTTCCCTAAGTATGAACAGGACAATAGGACTTGCAAACATGACCCAAGGTTCTACAAGGAGTCTAGTGTTATCCTCCCTTGATAGGCATCCTAAAAGCCTTCATAATATGGTTATGCCTAATTTGTCTCTAGGCGGATATGATGTTCACAATTGCATATAAGATTCTAGCAAAATGAATCAATTGACAAGTTTTGTTTTGCCACAAGTGTCAAGCTCTTCTCAGGAAATCCATTCTGCATTTTTCTTGCAACATCATTAATCATAGTTGTCCCATTGTAGAGGCATTTAATAAGAATAGAGCACTGATATCTCAACCACTTCAGAATGTTCCACCAATGGCTCCACTATCTCTACTTCATAATGTACAAACATAGGAAATGATAATTGAGAAGTTAGATGATCTTAAGGAGGAGAGAATAAAAGAGACATAGTGAACCACTTGAAAAAGGTTTAGCAGAGGATATAAAGAAAAAATGGTGGAGAGGATTGACCATGCCTTAGCATATTTTTCAGTTAGTTTTCACATGCACTTTGTATTTAGTTTTGGACATGTCCACATGTACTTTTCAAAAATATAATTACATGTGTAAACAAAGGAAGTCCTAAATCAATAAGGACTCTTTTGTTGAATAAGTCAAAGTAGTTAGAACTTTTCCTAGATTAGCTCTTGGCTCTCACCTATAAATATGAGAGAGCTCTTTTGTAATTAGATACCTTTAATTTTATACAATGAAGTGCTGCCCAAATTGAGAGTCAACTTTGGGACTTTCTGTTCAAATTGCATGATCAATTCCAATCAATAAAGAAGGCAGGTTTTTGTATCAAACTTGTATGAGTGAGGATGTTCATATGGCATTTTTGCTGATTTCTCTTGTTGATTGATTGGATAAAGTGGTGTTTGGTTATTACGATTAGAGGACGTTCAAGATAAGTTATATAAACTTTGTGCTGTATTATTTTCTTGAATCTATGTGTGTTGAAAGCATTTCTCAGTGGAGGATTATAAAGACTTTGCGCTTGTAGTGGTTCACTTTGTATATGAATCATGTTGAGAACTTGTAGACTCTGTGCTATAATTTTCAATTACATTTGCATGGATTAGTGGTATTGTTAGTTGACAGACTTTGTGCTCCAACTAGTGATACGATTACTTTTAAAATCTTTCTGAGGATAATTTGAAGACTTTGTGCTTGAGATTATTCACTTGGTTCATGAATCTTTTTGTGAAGTGAGTTGAAAGACTTTGTGCTACAAATTACGTCATTGGTTACTATAAAACTCTCATTGAAGGCAGCGAAAAGACTTTGTACATTTGTGTGTCTTTCGGTCTCTTATCACATATTTATACTAGTACTCTTTGATTATCCACATGTTTAATCAAAAATATTGGTGATTACTATTTAGGTTAATATTAGAAGTGTATAAGTGTTATTGAATATTACCGTGAAACATTGTAAACATGGTTAGAAACCTAGTCAATATTAACCTAAACAGTAATCTTATTTCGCAGCATGGGCTTATTGACTACTCCTGAAATCGTACAATGGTGCAAAATCACCATTTCTAAGTAGTTTTGGCCTTGCAATATTCTGTACAGCAAGGATGGGCATACTTTCTTCTCCTTGGAGGCATTTTTGGAAGTCTTCTGGGCTGGATTCAAACAGATTTTTGCCTAATGAAGTTGTTGATCACGTTTTTTTTCTTTCCAACACATTTTTGGGGGTGTTTTAGAGCTCAAATTTGTTGTTTCATGTTTTAAATTCATCTCTTGGCTGTTCCTATTGCCTGGGCAGAGGTTTTAGTCATATTTGTGATGAATTTCAAGTGCCTGTAGCCATAAAAATGCCCCTGCATTAGAAAAAATGACCCAACAATGAATGAATTGGGCAAAATTAAATTGGGGGCTACTGACTTTTGTTATATGTCATCTCAATGGATGGATGCAATCAAGAAGGAGCAGGAGAGGAGACCACATAGTCTCTTATCGTGGCTACACATAGGGATGAAGGAGCCTTCAAACATGATGTGCGACAGTGCAAAATGGAGATGCCCCGACAACAAAATTAAAGTGGACAAGTCAAATCAAAGGGAAAATAAATTAAAACATTTTGCTCCATATTTTATATTATTCTCTCCTCTTTTTTGTGTGTTTTAAAATTTCACCAGGTTCATTGGCAGCAACTTGTCATGTAAAACTCACCTAACTGCCAGGATGTAATAAATTTTTAGGGCAACATGCTCTTGTGTCTATAAAAGAGCATGTTGTTCCACTTTGCAAGGGGATTTTTCTCTAGGATTTGGATACAAGGTATCCATTCTTTGGGGAGTATTTTCTATTGCAGACTTCGTTCTTGTGTTTGGGTGCAAAGGTATTTTTTGTTTTGTAAATGTATAAATTTATGAATGACAATGTTCTTTCCAGATTGAGATATATGAAAAACACTTTCTATCTGTGTTATTTATGACTGTCTCCTTGGGTATTAGCATTTTTCTTTTGAACAAAGTTGTCAAGAGTTTCTAAGTTATTCAATGTACACTTTCTATGTTGCATGTCAAATTTTCTGCAACTATTCAAGGAGTAGATTAAATATTGCATGTAATCTATTCCAGAAGTAGATTAAAGGAGTAGATTTTCTTCAATGTTGCATGCACTTTTCTTTCTTTTTTAGTTATTGATTCCTTGGTATTTATCACACTCTGATATATAGGGAGTGGTGATTTATGATTTTAGTTTAGAGACCTTGTTTTAATAAACTTCCCATGTGCCTATATGTATGACTCAGTGGTTGAGGTAGAGTAAGTTGTAAGTTGTTCATTCACAGATATAGTTATCATATCTTTTAGTTATTTTTATACAGACAATGTTTATTGTTCAATGATGAATTCATGAATAAGATATTTCAGTAGAATCTTATGTGATATTGTGGAGATTGTGCAATAAATGATTTTCAATTATTATGATTGTGTCAATCTAAGAAGCTAGATTTGAGTTAGATCAGTGGAAATAGTCACTTGAGCAAGGGCCACTCAAGGTAACTATCCCTCAATTCATTTCTTGTGTGATTACTTTTATTGTAGCAGTTATTTTGTAAATGCATGATTAATTAGATTCTTTGATTTATTCCAGTTGCTTAAACTTGTTGTACTTTGGAGTGTAGGTTTAGATTATCAGTATCAAGTTGAACCTTAGCATTCATTTCTTGATAGTAATTAGTTGTAGTCTTATATTGTATGTACTTGTAGCAATAGTGCCAGCATTACTTCCTTTACCATTATGTAGTTTTGATATTTTCTAGAAAGTCTAATACTATACTAGGATGAGTTAGATAATCTTAAATCTTTGAAAGCACATACAGTGCCAGTACCATCACAAGCTTACTATCCCTGGTCGATAATTCAATGAAGATCTTTCCAAAGGTTCAAGTGGACTGTTCAGTTAGGTTTTTCCTCTTAATTGTGTGATTGCCACCAAGTTTACTAGGCATAGTAAGGATGCTACAATTTTGGCACTGTTGTTGGGGATGGTGTTGCTTTCAAAGATCATTTTATGTTATTTCAAAGCTTTCCTAGTTTAAAATTTTGCTTTCAAGTATTAGGATACTTAGGTTTCATCCCTTCAAATACTAGAACATTTTACTAATATTGTGCAGGAGTTGTTTCTATACAAAGTCATACCTATTGTATGTGAAGGTAGAGAGATGCTTTGGGAAGGTTTCTCCCTTCAAACTAACAAGCTAGAGCAGATATTGGTGACCACAGTGATCAGTGCGAGGATATTCCTGAAGAAGAACTTTCACCAACATCTACTGAAACTACAGAGGGGTCCTTCCAAACGGCAGATACAGAAGTGGATGATCCACCAAAACATGTGACTTTTGAATTTCCAATTACTGACCAAGAGAGGGTTGTTGCCTTGAAGAATATACCTCCTTCGGCTTTGGTAGCCTTCTATGGTTTGGTGACCAAGGATCTAGATACATTCTTGTTTGAGTTTGATGTCCTATGTAGAAGCTATGACTACACAATTGATGCTCATAGGCTCAAGCTATTTCCTCCAACTTTGAAGGATGTTGCTATGAGATGGTTTATGGGACTGGGCAAAGATACTATTCCAGATTGGGACACAATGAAAACAAAATTCTTGGAAAAATACCAAGATTATTGCAGAAGAGTTGATAGGAGGACTGATGATATTTTCAGAATGACTCAAAAAGAGGATGAACCATTGGAAGATTATGTAGAAAGGTTCCAATTTTGCCCGAAGAAAAACTCACAGAATCAACTCTCAGAAGAATCCCTGAAGCTTGTATTTTTGAGGAATCAATGATGATTGCATGGATGCCCTTAATCTTATTAGGGTAGGGGATGTGTCTCAATTACCCTTTGATGATATCTGCAAAGTTTGTAAGAACTACTCAAGGTCCTTTACCAAAAATATAAGGGGGGAAAGAACATCTACCATTGGCAAGATATCTAATGTAGTTTCAAGGGTGGAGTTAAGTAGCCTATTGAACAATATGAAAGAAGATATTATAAGTCACCTAACTACTTAGTTGGACACTATACATTCGAAGAAGAAGTAGGAGGTTGAAGCAATACTTACTGAATATTGCCCCAATTGCAGACAAAGGAAAGCCAATTACAAGTGTAAAAGGGTGGCCAGTATTATAGAAGACAAATAGAACAACCACATTTTCAACCATTTGAAAGTGAAGATGGGCAGTTGTTCTACATTGTACAAAGAAATCCATGGCAACCAAGACAAGGTATGCCACAAGACCCTCTATGTTTCAATGCATCATTTCCAATTGGTAATCATAATTTCTCTAGTTGGAACCCCTAGCCTTGGCCAAATACCCAAAACCAATAGCAAAACCCTCAACAATGGAAGAACCCTCAACAAAACTGGAACTAGAAACAACCAAATGTATGGCCACAACAAAATTTCCAAGGTTCCAATTACAATCCTCAATGGCCAGTACAACAAAATTAGTGGCAGCCACAATGGCAAAGGGACAGTAATGGCAGCACCAAAATATGAATTACCCACAACCTTTGATTCCTTCTTAGCTACAACAACAGGCTATTATGCCCAATCCATCAAGCTCAACATCTCATCCACCAAGATCACCACAATTACCTACCCAACCTACACCTAACCCTAGTAACAAGCCTATCTAGTAGGCATACACTAATAAGCCTATTCAATACCCCACTTATGGCGTAGAGGTGAGTGATGTCCACCTCAGGTTAGGGAAAACACTAGCTAGGCCTTCATCCCCTCAAATCACTGAGATGGTAGATGAGGAACCCACAACTAAAGCTTTAGACAATTCAACTCTAGAGCCTGGGTCAAATCAAGTAAATTAGACTGTCTCAAGTCCAAAGCCTCCTTTCCCTGAGTGTTTAGCCATTCCAAAACATCCTACCCAAGCTGAGATAGACCTATTGGGTCAACTTAAGAATGTCAATATCAAAATTCCCCTCATTCAAGCTATCAAGGATAGCCCAATCTATACCAGGGTAGTAAGAGACCTTTATCTTAAAAATCCATGAAGAAAGATGAAGGACCCTCAGACTGTACATGTCCTAGGGAACCTTGCTGACATTATGCTAGGGAATGTAACTGTCCCTAAATACATAGACCCTAGCAGTCTAGTAGTGGATGTTAAGATAAATGGGACCCTTATCAAAAACACCTTGATTGACTTAGGGACAACCATTAGTGTCATGACTAAGGAAACAATGCAACTACTTCAGCCTGCTAACCTTAGGCCTACACCAACTATTTTACAATTGGTAGATAGGTCAACAATAAAACATGAAGGGATCATTGAGGACATAGTCATAGCATTAGACTCCTGGGACTATCCTATAGATTTCATAGTCTTACAGCCAAAGGTCAACCTTGCAGGATATCCACTTATCTTAGGCAAACCATGGTTAGCAACATCTTATGCATTCATAGGTTGTAGGTCTGGGAACATGATAATCTCAAATGGAACTATAACAAAGAAATTGGTCCTCTATCCACCCGCCCAACCTCATGAAAATCTAGAGCAAATTATATGGCCTACCTTGGATGAAGAAGACCATTATTCCCTACTAACTCTCATGACCATTGAATGCAGCCCCTTGTTGGCAAACCAAGATGAGGATGACTTAATTGACCACATCATACAGAATAATTGTCTTAGGGACCCACAGCAACAAGACTGTCTATCGTGTCTGCAAGATCCACTATAGAACATTATACCTACAAATTCCTTAGAAGAAATGTCCCAACTTTTCCACTCTTTACTGCCACAAGAATGTGTCTCCAACATTAGTGGATATGACCTTTCATCTGTGCAATCAACTTCCAAAACATTAGAAATCATGCCAAGTAAAATGTTGAATGTTAACAATGCCCTAACTGAAGAACAATAGAATTTCTGAACACTGTGCTACAAGCACATGCATCAGCCTTTGCATGGGACTACCATGGCATGAAGGGAATTGATCTAGACCTATGCATGCATAGGATCTACATAAATGATGGTTTCATGCTAATTAGATAGCCTCAAAGGAGAATGAACCATGCCTTATGAGAAATAGTTAAAACTGAGCTATAAAAATTACTTGATGCAGACTTCATTTACCCTATTTCTGACAGTCAATGGGTGTCACCTTTAGTTATTACCCCTAAGAAAGGAGGAAAATGGAGGGTATGTGTGGACTATAGGGAGTGAAACACAACCACTAGAAAGGATCACTTTCCACTAACTTTCATTGACCAAGTACTTGATTCCCTAGTAGGTAAAAATTACTTCTCCTTAGATGGATTTAGTGGCTATAATGAGATAAAGATAGCTCCAGAGGACCAGGATAAAACCATATTTACATGCCCTTGGGGTACATATGCTTATTCTATTCTTCCCTTTGGATTATGTAATGCTCCAGCCACTTTCTAGAGGGCAGTGCTAAGTATCTGTTCAGATTATGCTGATGATTCTATGGAGATGTACATGGATGACTTCACCGCCTATGGAGAAACACATGAAAAGGCACTCAGCAATCTATAGAAAGTTCTAAAAAGATGTCAAGAACACAATCTATCATTGAGTTGTGAGAATTTTTTTATGATGATGACTCAAGGGATTGTTCTAGGACATTTTATATCAAGTGAAGGAATTCAAGTGGATCCCCATAAAAATGAGATCATCTTGTTGGATCTAGGGCATACAACTGAGAGGGGGGGGGTGAATCAGTTGTACAAAACTTCTCCTCATTCAAACACTTAACTCACTATTGTTAGTTAGCAGCATATCAAATAATCATCCATGGAAGCATAATACATAAACACAAGGGCAGATAAGCATCAACACATTGAACACCAAGATTTTGACGTGGAAAACCCGGTTAAGGGAAAAACCACGGGGTGATTAACCCAAGAATTATTCTCTGTTAGAAGAATAAGGAAAAATGAATGGCACATGCCAATAAGGGCTCACTGCCCGAGCACACTGCTCACAAAGAGGCCCACTACCTACAAGGAGACACACTGTCTACAAAGTGATGAAAATCACAGTCTTGAACTGGAGAATGACATCTCTACCATGTCCGGATCAGTTCCAATTAAGCGCAACAATCTCTGCTCTGCCTTTCGCACGTTTCTTCGCTATACCATACTCATCCTCACACCACTCTGAAATGAATTCACAAATCATTATTTATACAAGACATCGACTTAGGAACAAGCATCTAAGTCGGCAAACAACCATAGGAGTATCCGCAAGATGAATAACGCATCCGGTCGGCCATCACAAGAACATTCGCAAGATGAACATCTCATCCGGTCGGCTACACAAAGCAAGAACTTCATCCGGAAGAATAACTTCAATTCCGGGCTCTACCATCAATGCGGACCAACAACAAAACCTAAACATGATCCAAGAACCTTCACAAGCCTGTCTGAATGTCCGGATACATCCGCACTTCCTCTGCTTACTGGGATCTCTTGTCTTCCTCATCCGGAACTTCAAGAACACAGTCTGTCGCCACTGTCATAATGCAAGAGGTACTTCCGGACCTCCAAATCATACACAAATCAGGATGATACATCACACGGACATCCCAAACACTCCTTCCAATCCGCAGATTAGGATAATACAATTCCGGACCTCACCGGACCTTTTTGTGATCCTCTGTCACCTCCGGATACTTGCCGGACCCGGTTCTATACCGGCAGCCACAACTCCTTCCGATCTTCATGCGGACCTCTGAAATCTTAACTGTAGCATCTCAAGACTCATATCTACTAACCCTTTAATCCGCATCATCCGGTTCTCAACCTATACAGTACATTTACCTTCTTCTCATCACTGTTCTTCACTGTTCCTGACTGAGGCTAATTTTCTTAATATCCTCAGCACAAAGCTCATCAAATCCTTCTTGTCAATGCAGTATGAGTATGTTGACATCAATGACAACACTGGCTCACCTCATACTTGCAACAATCTCCCCCTTTGTCATTGATGGCAACATATGATGTGAAAAACCATCAAGACAAGAACTTCTCTTTTCTGTCACAGCTCCCCCTATCAACAACAACTCTTCACATGTCTTTCTTTGCTGCTCCCCCTTTGATCATCAACCACTTGTTTTTCACATGTCTTCTCTCCCCCTTTGACATCAATGGCAAAGGGCTCATACTTGCAATTCTCATGCATCAGAATCATACCAACTGCTCCCCCTTAGTTGCAGCTCCCCATTAGTCTGGATCACAAGATATGACTGTGATAGCCACCGGACTGATGCACAACAGTGCATCTTAGTTCATTACCGGAGGGGCCATGACCCCTAACTTCTCCCGGAGATATTCAAAAGAGTCCTTGGGAAGAGGTTTTGTAAAGATATCTGCAATCTAATCCTTGGAGGGAACATACTCCAATCTGACTTCTTCCTTGTTTACTTGTTCTCTCAAAAAGTGAAATTTGATAGATATGTGCTTAGTCTTAGAATGCAATACCGGATTCTTGGAAATATTAATTGCACTTGAATTATCACAGAAAATTGTGATAGGCTCCTCATATTCAACTTTGATGTCTCTTAGCATCTGCTTCATCCATAAGATTTGAGTGCAACTACCTGCTGCTGCAATGTATTCTGCTTCAGTTGTAGACAGAGATATTGCATCTTGTTTCTTGCTTAGCCAAGAAACCAATCTCTTCCCCAAAAAGAATGCTCCACCACTAGTGCTCTTCCGGTCATCCACATCTCCTGCCCAATCTGCATCTGTGTAAGCATGAAGAGAGAAATCTGGATCTCTAGGATACCATAGACCATACTCAACTGTCCCTTTCAAGTATCTAAAAATTCTTTTGATTGCCATAACATGAGATTCTCTAGGATCAGCCTGGAATCTTGCCACAAGACCAACAGCTTGCATTATATTTGGTCTAGTTTGAGTGAGATACAACAATCCACCAATCATTGATCTATACTTTGTCTGATCTGCCTTTGGAGAATCATCATCTTTGCTTAACTTACATCCGGTTGCCATAGGAGTGTTCATAGGCTTTGAGTCCTCCATACCAAATTTCTTTAACAATTCTTTCACATATTTGGTCTGAGAAATGAAGATCCCTTCTTTTGTTTGAGTAATTTGCAGACCCAAGAAGAAATTCATTTCACCAAGCATAGACATTTCAAACTCACTTTTCATCTGATTTGCAAAAGTTTTACACATACTATCTCTTCCTCCAAAAATGATATCATCCACAAATACTTCAACAATCAGAATGTTTTCATGATCAATTTTGAAATATAAGTTGCTGTCAGCAGTACCTTTGTTGAATCCAATCTGCACAAGATGCTTATCCAACCTTTCATACCATGCTCTTGGGGCTTGCTTCAATCCATACAAAGCTTTCTTCAACTTGCAGACCATATCATTATTATCAGACAATTGAAATCCATCCGGTTGTTCAATGTAGACTTCTTCTTCCAGATCACCATTTAGGAAGGCAGACTTGACATCCATCTGATATACCTTGAAGTCTTTGAAGGCAGCAAACGCAAGAAGTAATCTGACTGCTTCAATTCTTGCTACCGGAGCAAAAGTCTCTTCAAAGTCAATTCCTTCTATTTGAGAGTAGCCTTTGCAGACCAATCTAGCTTTGTTTCTGATTACTTCACCAGCTTCATTTAGTTTGTTCCGGAAGACCCACTTGGTTCCAATTACATTCCTGTCTCTAGGTCTGGGAACAAGATCCCAAGTATGATTTTTCTCAATTTGCATCAGTTCATCTTCCATTGCTTTGGTCCAGTTTTCATCATTGCAGGCTTCATTTATTATTTTAGGTTCAATCTTTGAAATCAGACAACATTCATTCTGATCTTGAGCAATATTCCTTCTAGTTTGTACACCTTTGCTTCTGTCACCTATGATCTAATCTTCAGAGTGATTCAGTCTTACATACCTTGGAATTTTGGGAGTATCCAGCACTGCTGTTTCTTGATCAGGCTCATTCAAACCTATCTCTTCTTCCTGATTTACCGGATCAGGCTGACTCTGTCTCACCGGAGATGATTGAGGTCCTTGAACACTGTCTTGATCATCTTCATCAAACTCATAAAATCTTGAAGGCTTCTCAATTCCTTCATCAACCTTTACATTGGTGCTTTCTATCATCTTCCTCAATCTCTTATTGTAACACCGGTATGCTTTGCTTTGAGTGGAGTATCCCAAGAAAATTCCTTCATCACTTCTAGCATCAAACTTTCCTAGATCTTCATCTCTTTTAATATAGCACTTGCTACCAAATACTCTGAAATATTTCACAGTAGGAGTGATGCCAAACCAGAGTTCATAGGGGGTCTTACCGGTGTTGTTTCTGATTTGAACTCGATTGAGTGTGTAGACTGCAGTGCTGATAGCTTCTTTCCAAAACATTTGAGGAACATTTGCTTCCAACATCATTGTCCTAGCAGCTTCCTGGATGGTCCGGTTCTTTCTCTCAACTACTCCATTCTGCTGTGGAGTCTTAGGAGCAGATAACTGTCTCCTTATACCCTGTTTCTCACAAAAGTCAATGAATTCACCAGATGTAAATTCACCACCTCTATCAGACCTTAGACACTTTAGTTTCAATCCGGTTTGATTCTCCACCATAGCTTTGAAGATTTTGAACTTCTCAAAGGCTTCTAATTTTTCTTTTAGAAAGGTAACCCACATCATCCGGGAATGATCATCAATTAACAACATGAAATATCTATCACCTTGCAGACTCTTGATTCTTGTCGGACCACATAGATCAGTATGTACTAATTCCAACAATCCGGTAGAAGACTGATCTTTGCTTTTAAAAGAGACTCTGCTTTGTTTGCCTAACTGACATTCTTTACACACACTATTTGTAGGTTTTATCAACTTTGGAAGATCTCTCACAGCCTGAGTATTGCTTATTTTGATGATGTTATCAAAATTTACATGACAGATTCTTCTATGCCATAACCAACTCTGATCAATTTGAACAAACAAACAACTTTTATTTGAACCAACCAGATGAAAGATGTTACCTCTTGTCTGAGTACCGGATGCAATTTCAGTTCCGGAGCTTGTAAAGATTCTGCATTTTCCATTCTTGAACCGGAGATCATAGCCTTTGTCCACTAACTGACCAACACTGAGAAGATTGTGCTTCAATCCTTCAACATACAGTACATTTCCTGTTTTGCTCTTACCATCAAAGGAAATAGTTCCCCTACCTCTGATTCTGCCAGCAGAATTGTCACCAAACTTTACCATTCCTCCTTCATATCTTTCCAAGTCTAAGAACTTATTCTTGTCACCAGTCATATGGTGAGAACATCCACTGTCAATAACCCAATCATCCTTTTCTTCCACTTGAGCAGCTAAGGCTTTTTCAACAACTTTGTGATTGACAGATTCAGAGAGCATGGAATCTTCTTCCTTGATGGCTATAAACACCCACTCATTTCCGGATTTGTTTCCTGGTTCTGATTCATCATCTGTTACTCCTTCATTGTCATCTTCTTCATGAACATAATAGCAATTCTTTTGAAACCTTTGTCTGTGAGTATTAGATCTTGCAGATCTTTCCGGACATCTTGAGGCAAAATGACCAATCTTATTGCAGTTGAAACACTTAAAGGGTAGTTTTCCTTCATACTTACCGGATCCTCTTGGCAGTCTTTTTGCAATGAGGGCTTCAAGTTGAGCTGTTTCTGCTTCTTCTTCTTCCATGTCTCTTCTTGCTTGATCATACCATGACATTTTCCTTGATGAGTTTTCACCCGGATCAAATCTCTGTTTGCCTTTCACATAGGCACTGGCTTTGAAAGCAGATTCAGTCTTGGGTGGATCATCTCCAAACTCGGTCATTTCAAATGCAGCTAGTTTGCCAGCCAGTTGTTCTCTTGTGACAATTGTGTGGGCTCTGAATTCATCAATGGCAGCAACTTTGATTTTGTAGGCAGCAGGAAGGGATCTTAGGATTTTGCAGACAATCTCATTTTCATCTAAAGTTCCACCAGCATTTCTGATTCCACATACTAGCTCATTTACTCTTGGCATAAAGGTAGTGATGTTTTCATCATCTCTCATTTTCAATCTTTCAAATTTCCCTTTCAGACTTTGCAACCTTGCACTTTTGACAAACTCATCTCCTTCATACAGAAGTTCCAATTTAGTTAGGATCTCATATGCAGTGGGTAGGTCAATGACATTCGAGAGATCTGAGTCATTCAATGCGCTTAGAAGAGCTTCCTTGGTCCGCAGATTGTTTTCAGCTTCTGTGATTTCATTCAGGGTTGTTGGACCACCTTGTGGAGGTACATATGGTTTTGAAATCATACCTAGGTATGCTTTTCCCATGCATTCCAAGTGACACTTCATGCGACCTTTCCAGAGAGTGAAGTTGGTTCCATCGAACTTCGGACTATCCTTCTTGTATGACGACATCCTGGATCTCCTCAAGCGGTTAAGCTCTTGTCAGAGGAACTTAGCTCTGATACCAATTGTTGGATCTAGGGCATACAACTGAGAGGGGGGGGGTGAATCAGTTGTACAAAACTTCTCCTCATTCAAACACTTAACTCACTGTTGTTAGTTAGCAGCATATCAAATAATCATCCATGGAAGCATAATACATAAACACAAGGGCAGATAAGCATCAACACATTGAACACCAAGATTTTGACGTGGAAAACCCAGTTAAGGGAAAAACCACGGGGTGATTAACCCAAGAATTATTCTCTGTTAGAAGAATAAGGAAAAATGAATGGCACATGCCAATAAGGGCTCACTGCCCGAGCACACTGCTCACAAAGAGGCCCACTGCCTACAAGGAGACACACTGTCTACAAAGTGATGAAAATCACAGTCTTGAACTGGAGAATGACATCTCTACCATGTCCGGATCAGTTCCAATTAAGCGCAACAATCTCTGCTCTGCCTTTCGCACGTTTCTTCGCTATACCATACTCATCCTCACACCACTCTGAAATGAATTCACAAATCATTATTTATACAAGACATCGACTTAGGAACAAGCATCTAAGTCGGCAAACAACCATAGGAGTATCCGCAAGATGAATAACGCATCCGGTCGGCCATCACAAGAACATTCGCAGGATGAACATCTCATCCGGTCGGCTACACAAAGCAAGAACTTCATCCGGAAGAATAACTTCAATTCCGGGCTCTACCATCAATGCGGACCAACAACAAAACCTAAACATGATCCAAGAACCTTCACAAGCCTGTCTGAATGTCCGGATACATCCGCACTTCCTCTGCTTACTGGGATCTCTTGTCTTCCTCATCCGGAACTTCAAGAACACAGTCTGTCGCCACTGTCATAATGCAAGAGGTACTTCCGGACCTCCAAATCATACACAAATCAGGATGATACATCACACGGACATCCCAAACACTCCTTCCAATCCGCAGATTAGGATAATACAATTCCGGACCTCACCGGACCTTTTTGTGATCCTCTGTCACCTCCGGATACTTGCCGGACCCGGTTCTATACCGGCAGCCACAACTCCTTCCGATCTTCATGCGGACCTCTGAAATCTTAACTGTAGCATCTCAAGACTCATATCTACTAACCCTTTAATCCGCATCCTCCGGTTCTCAACCTATACAGTACATTTACCTTCTTCTCATCACTGTTCTTCACTGTTCCTGACTGAGGCTAATTTTCTTAATATCCTCAGCACAAAGCTCATCAAATCCTTCTTGTCAATGCAGTATGAGTATGTTGACATCAATGACAACACTGGCTCACCTCATACTTGCAACACATCTCTACACTCCCTATGCCAAATAAACAAAAAGATGTAAGGAGATTTCTAGGCCATGCAAGTTACTATAGGAGATTCATTCAGGACTTCAGTAAAATTGCAGCACCTTTGTTTACTCTACTCACAAAAGACATAGAGTTTGACTGGACCACCAAACGTTAGCACTCTTTTGAGACACTTAAGATAGCTTTGACAAAAGCACCTGTCTTGAGATGACCAAATTTGACATTACCTTTCCACATACACACTGATGCTTTTGATTTTTCTATAGGAGCTATATTGGGACAAAAGGAAGCTAATAAGGAGTATGCTATCTATTACATCAGCAATAACTTACAAGGATCATAACTTAACTACATTGTCACAGAGAAAGAGATGTTGGCAAATGTTTATGTCATTAACAAGTTTAGGCATTACATCAGTGGCTATCTAGTCTTTATCCACATAGATCATACTACAATAAGATACTTAATGAACAAACTTGTGGTTGGAGGGAGACTAGTTAGATGGCTACTCTTACTAAAAGAGTTTGATATAACAATAGTGGATAAGCCTAGGAAAGCTAATGTGATGGCAGATTTTCTGTTTAGATTACACATACAACTAGAAGAACATGTTGTAGATGACTCTTTTCCATATGTGCATTTGTTTTCTCTCAATGTACACATGCCATGGTTTGCTGATATTGCAAATTACTTAGTGGTAGGACAGATACCATCACATTTCTCTCCTAGAGAAAAAAGACAGCTGGTGCATAAAATCTTTCCATACTCTTGGGTTTTTGGTTATCTATTCTACATCAGTCTAGATAATATTATGAGGAGTGTTGGAATTAGGCAGACAACGGAAGAGGGGGGATGAATCAGTTGTCCTAAAACTTTAAGACTTTCTGCAATTAATTCTTCTCTACCACTTATTAACAAATTACTCTATAACAATGAAAGTATGAATTAATGACACATGAGCTAAACCACAAATAACACACTTGACACCAAGATCTTTAATGCAAAAACCTAGTTAAGGGAGAACCACGGTGGGGGTTAACCCACAAGAATTATACTCTGTTAAAAGTATTACAATTGGGGAAGGCACATGCCTTCAAGCTCACTGCCCAGAGCTCACTGCTCAAGGAGGCTCACTACCTACAGGAATGATCACAAGGAGATTACAAAATGTTTGAACTGATGAATAGCATCTGCAAATGCAAGAATTTAGTTCTGGTTAAGTACAAAATATTGATCTTATACAATTCATCCTTACTTCTTCCCTGTTTACTATTATTCCATGATCCGGTCCTTAGATCTCTTCTCTTTCACACTCCTTTTGCCTTTTCACACTTACACCATCATCATATCACAATCACACACCAAAAGACTTGAATCCATTAGCTATATATATCCGCATCAAGAAATTCAATCAACTACAATCGGCTTCAAGGAAACTTAGAACTTTTATTAAGAACTTTGCTCTATCGGCTGAATCCATGCACAAATAACAATGCAGACCAAAAACTTGTGTTCTCAAATCATCAATCATGTCAGCCAATACCAATGATTGTCACTAATTTCTTATCCAACAATTTTTCTGTATCTGGACCAAGATCAAGTACTAGGTCGGCATGTTCTTCTTCTAACTGTGCTAACTAACTAGACCCTGATACTCAGATGCTTATATCTTTTGAATCCTTCATCACTGGAGGCTAATATTTTGGATTTAGATAGTCTTGACAATCCTTATCACTCCCTTAGATCCGTAGCACACTGTGATTTAACACTGGAGAGATCCAGACCAAGATACTGAACCTTGTCACATGCTCTATTTCTAACATATGAACTTAGACAAATCCTCACTCTGACTTCTAGTATGAACAAATAATGTAATGCAGATGTGTAGGATAGACTTAGTTTCCATCAATGACAACACTTGTCATGCGTAGCAATGTCTCTTGCCAACAATCTCCCCCTTTGGCATTGATGGCAACACTTAGTGAAAAATGACTAAGTATCGGAACAACTCCCCCTTGCTAAGTACTTTTGATTTTCACTGTTCTCCAATGCTCCCCCTTTGTTGGATTCCTCATTTTTCACTTCTCTTCACTCCCTCTTTGACATCAATGGCAAAGGGTGAGGTCTGCAAACCAAAAATTACACAGAAATTCTACATACCAGGCCGCATATGTACAAACAATCCTTAAGTCCTATTTACATAAACTTAAGTATATCACCAAAAATGTTCTTCAATTGTGGCAGCTCACTATCCCAGCTCTTCTTTATAGTGTTCAAAATTGAGATGTGGCCACTAAAAAGAAATGCTTGTAACTCTCTCATCCATAGATCTATGGGATCACTTGACTAAGCTGTAGCTTGGGCTTCGGTCAAGGCATTGAACATTGCTTCCATTTTAGAGTAAATTAGTCCCCAGAGCTCACTCATCCTTGTCTCTATGCTCTCCTTTTCTTTTGTCAATTTCTTTATATCTTCAATCAGGCTAATTGTTTGACACTCTTGGCTTGTCACTGATACTGTCAGAGGATCAAAAGATTGAGATACACTTGACAGTTTTTCCTTGGACTCCTTTATTTTTATTTCAATGTCCTCTATAGCTTTAGGACAAGACAAACAAAATTTATATGCATTCCCTCCTTCTGTAAAAGAATTTTGAATACTCTTTACACTGGCATCCAACACCATTCTATCTACTCCAATCAACCCTTTTAGAGCATCAAATATTTTATCATTGAATTCATTTTAGACCTTGACCTCTATAGACTTTTCAAGAGATTCAAAATGAGTACTTATTGTTAGATTTAGAGCACACAACTAAGAGGGGGGGTGAATTAGTTGTACAAAACTTGCTTCTAATTCAAACACTTAAATCCTCTTTGTTATTTAATAGCATATCAATTAATCACTCATGAAAGTATAAAGCATAAACACCAGAGCAGATACACATCAACACATGAGACACCAAGATTTTGACGTGGAAAACCCGGTCAAGGGAAAAACCATGGGGTGATTAACCCAAGGATTATTCTCTGTTAGAAGAATAAGAAAATAGATGGCACATGCCAATTAGGGCTCACTACCCAAGCACACTGCTCACAAGAAGCACACTGCCTACAAGAGACATACTGTCTACAAAGTAACAAGTATCACAAACTTGAACTAGAGATTGACATCTTTACCATGTCTGGATCAGTTCCATTTAAGCCCAAAAACTCCTGCTCTGCCTTTTTCTCTTCTTCTTCGCTATACCACACTCATCCACACCAAGACACACTTCAAAATGAATTCACAATTCTTTATTTATACAAGGCATCGACTTAGGAACAATCATCTAAGTCGGTAAACACCTACAAGATCATTCGCAAGACATGTAATACATTTGGTCGGCCAGTCTCAAGAAGAACACCAATATCCATGGTTATTCTTCAAATGCAAACTCTAACTTCAATGCAGACCACCAATAAGAATTGTACACAATCCAAAGATCACCAAAACCTTTCCTGAGTCATCAAGAACATCCGCACTTTATCAGCTTACTGGAATTCTTCTCTTCTTCATCCGAAACTTCAAGAACACAGTCTATCATCACTGTCATAATGAAAAAGGTGCTTCCGGACCTCCAAACCATGAACAAATCTGGTTGTCACCTCACACAGACTTCTTCAACACTCTCTCCAATCCACAGAATGAGATAATGCAATTCCGGAGCTCACAGGACCAATCTGTGACACTCTGTCACCACTAAACACCTGCCGGAACCGGTTCTACTTGAGTGACCATAACTTCTTCAGATCTTCATGCAGACCTCTGAAATCTTGACTGGATCATCTCAAGACTCATATCTGCAAACCCTTTAAACCGATCCCTCTAATATTCATCTTATCTTGGACTTTTACCTTAATGTCATCACTATTCTTCATTGTTCCTGATTGAGACTAATTTCCTCAATATCCTCAGCACACAGCTCATCCAATCCTTCTCATTAATGCAATATGAGTATGTTGACATCAATGACAACACTGGTTATCCTCATACTTGCAACACTTATAGACCTTATCAAGTTCTTTAACTAATCGGAGGGGGATACTAAAGAGTCCTTTTGGTATGTTAGCATGATTTTCTCCAAAATCCCTGATGCTAGACCAAGTAGATCACTATCTTCTATGTGAGACTTCAAAACATCTTCTCTGGCCTTAGCTTGAGCAATGGAGGCCAATTTTATCTTCTGCACCAGAGATAAGGTATCAAAATTTATTAGACCTTGTATTATGTCCTGATCTTCTTCAATTTGTTTCTCTTTCCAAAATTTCCTTCACTACTTCAGTAGTGTCTCTTGCCCAAAATGATGTTTTTGACTTGAGTACTTCAGGGCCTACATCTTCTCCCTTTTGAGAGTCAACCATATTGTCATGCTCATCATAATCACACTTTTTCTCTACTTCTGCCTTTTTTGCACCTTCATCAGAAGCATTTTTACTTTTTTCTATCTTAGAGATATATTCTACATTCTTTTCTGGAGGATTTGGTCTATCCTCAATGATAGTTTTATCAGGTTTCTCAACATCTACAATGGAAGAGTTGACTCCATCATTAGTTCCTTTTACTTGATCTTCTTCCACCATTTCTTCATCCTCTTTATTCAATGCTTGTTTTTCCAGAAGGGAGTCATCATCTACTCCAGTTTGTTCCTCATCCTTCTGCAACTCTTCATTATTTAGAATTGATGCATCCTCAGTATCAATCGATTCTTTTGTGACCACATAGAACTTGTTCTTGTCCAATGCTTTTCTTAGAATTTTTTCAGTTTCTTGGATAGCTTCCTCTATCTCTCCAATCATCAGCTTATTCATCTTGGTCTTGCTTTTGAATTCACTCTTGACTTCTTTGAAAAAAAATTTTGCTTCTTTTATGGAGATCACTGAACAAAACATGTTCTCTCAACACCATATCCTTACACTTGGCAGCTTCTTTTCTGATTTCTAGAATGTATCTTAAACTCTTGGGAACTTCTGACAAAATCTCTACCAAAGCACGGTTGAATACCTTCAAGTATTTGATAGTAGCATCTTCCAAAAGTCTCTTGTCATCATCATTGTAAAGATCATAAAATTTAGTCAGTGGCTTTAAATTCCCATTAACAGTGATTGACTTAACAATATTTTTCATACAAGGGGTTGCCTTCTCAACATCAGCTTCTGACTTCTACCTCTTATTTGTCATCTTGCTTCCGGAATGCTTATCTTTAGACTCTTTGATTGCTTTGGTGCCTGTGGCCTTCATCTCTTTAATCTCATCATCTAAATCTATCTTTTCTTCATCCTCCTTTTCCAAACTGCCATATGGCCTTTTTGCCGTTACTTTAGTTCTTTTCTTTTCCTAACTGAATGATTTGTCTTCTGATTTCTTAGGATTGGCAGGTTTTGGGGGAATAGGGATAGCAATAGAGCTCCTAGTGGTCCTTGGTGTTGGCAAGAGACATTGTGTGGCTTCATGAGTGTTTTCATTGATGGAAACAAAGTCTATCCCACACATCCACAGCACATAGTATGTCTATACTGGAAGACAAATTGAAGAGTGTTTTACTTCGGTGAGTAAGAACAGAGCATGCAGCAAGGTCTGACAATCAGGTCCAGATCTCTCAGATGGTGTAACTCAGCAAGTTACAAACTTGGACAAGTCAAGAGGAGTATCATGACTACTACATTCTAGAGATTGAGCCTCCGATGATGAATGATTGAAAAGATATGAGCATCTAATTGTTGGGTTCCTAATAGGCAGAGTAGACTAAGGAAGAACTGACCGGCAGAGCATAAGACTTTAATCCGGATGAGAAATTGATGATGATCAAGCTATTTGAGGGATCATACATGGTTGGCCAACATGATTGATGACTTCTATGTCTATGTTTTTGATACGCATCACATATTAAGCATGGATTCAGCTGACAGATCAGTGTTTTGTAGATATCTTAAGTATTCGGGTTGCCGACTAGAAAGATGTTGAAATCCCTGGTGCAGATATATATACCAGATGGATTTTGGTATGAAGGTGTGTATGTGGTGTGATAGTGTGCAAGGAAAGGAAGAAATAAGTGTGGAAGCAGCAATACAAATCCAGTATGTGACAGAACAGCAGCACTAAAGCAGAGGAAGAATGAAGTGCATTAGATTAGAATATTGAACCTAACCAGAACTGAACCTCAGCATATGTGGATGCCTCTCATCAATTCAAACACTTGGTTACCTTATATAAACCTTGTAGATAGCAAGTCTCTTGTAGGCAGGGTGCCTCTTGTGAGCAGTGAGCCCTAATTGGCAAGTGTCATTTTCTACTTATTCTTTTAATAGAGAATACAATCTTGGGTTAGTCACCCCGTGGTTTTTCCCTTAACAGGGTTTTCAACGTAAATATCTTGTGTTATGTGTGTTGATTTTATTTCTGCTCTCTTGGTTATGTATGCTTATATGTTTTGATGTTGCACTAATTGTTAAAGAAGAAAAGAAAGTTAAGATATTTAAGATAACTGATTCACCCCCCCTCTCAGTTATCTACCTTGTTTCCAACAATTGGTATCAGAGCTAAGTTCCTCTAAATAGAGCCTAACAGCTTGAGGAAGATCTGGGAATCTCAATGGATATGTATGGTATGAAGGAACATCTTCATTCTGCCTTATATGATCTTGAGAAATCTTACTCTGAAGTCAACAACTTGAGAGAAAGACTCAAACAAGCTGATGATTTCATAAATGAGCTAAAAGAAAAACTGAGTATCTCTGTGAAAAAGAGAAAGGAACTACTTCAAAAATTAGCAAGTCAGAGTGAAGCCAATGATACTAATGAAGATCTAAATGAGAAAAACAAGCTATGTGAGAAGATATCAAAGGAGGTCATTATGATAAGGCATGAGATGGAATCAGGGGTTATGAGATTCACCCAAGAAATTGTAGAGAAAAGGAAAATTGAAGATAATCTAAAACAATCTCTCAAGGAGAAGATAGAAGATTGCCACAAAATGGACAGAATAATCAGGCATCTTGAATCTAATATTGAAGAAGCTAGAGATAATGGAGAACAACTTGAGAATTAGATAGACACTCTTAAACAAGATCTTCAAACAGCAAATGAATACAAAGAGAAATTCAAGATAATCTCAGCTCAACTTGAAGTTCTTCTTGAAAGCCAAAAAGGGGTAGATGACAAGTGTGGTTTGGGATATGAGAAAGGTGAAAGCTCCAGATCCAGTCAGAAGAACTCTGGATTAGGAAATCAAAGAAACATGCCTAGAAGACCTCTGGTAAGGCAACCAAATGCTCAAAGATATCCAACCTTCAATGGATACTGCTACAATTGCAACAACTTCAGTCATAAAGCAACCCAGTGTAGAAGAAGAATGAATCAGACTAATTCATCCTTCTCTGGACAGTGTTTCAACTGCAAAATGTATGGTCACAAATCTCATGAATGCAGAAATATGCAATTTAACAATTCATTCAAAGGGAGATGCTTTCCATGCAATAGAATGGGACATATGGCTAATCAATGCAGATCAAGAGGATATCAGTCAAATATGCAAAGAAATGTGGTTTGTTACAATTGCAATAGATCTGGTCATTTTGCCAAATTCTGCAGAAATAAAAATCAGGATAAAAGGGGTCCAGTGTATCATAATCAAAATCAAGACAAGGGAAAAGGCAAAGTAAATGCGGATGAACTTCAAAGGGAGATGAGCAAGATTTGGGTGAAGAAGAGTACAAAAAATGATGGGGATGGATCCACACTAGAATTTGGTGCTGATATTCCTTCCAGAAACTAAATAGATGAGCTCTGGCTTAGGGGGAGTCACAAAGAAAAACAAATTCACCCAGCCAATCAATTGGTGCCTAAATTTGGCACATGGGATGTTGCGGATTAAAGGGTTCTCAGAAAATTATCTAAATAACCCCTGGTAAAAATATGAAAGATCTGCATGGATTTTTGCAAGAGTTTAATCATCCAAGGTTAATCCGGTTTGACAACCATCTAGTAAAAGCAAGATTTTCACAGTTAGATCCGGTATAATTCAAAATTAAAATATCTTGATCTACAGATAAATGGCATGATTGGAGGAAAGGAGATACATTGTCAATTATCACTAAAAATGATTCTAAGTGCATCTCAGTGATTCAGAAAGATCTCTCTCAGAACAAGGCAACTGGAATAACTTAAGTTGTGCATTTATTGCAATAGGAAATTAGGGTTTGCACAGAGATAAAAGGGTTCTTTTATTCATCATTTGCACATTTGCATTCGAAAAGAAGAAAGGAAGAGCTCTACATCAAGATTGTTACAACCTTCTCAAAGATCAACCGCAGAATCTGATTCAACTAGCGACCTGTTCCAGCTCATATTGTGAACCCTAGAAGCGTAAAAAGGTATTTCCATTTCTGAATATCTCTCTCTAAATCTTTTGCAAAGATGGCTACTCCAATGGTTGTTAAGATCACTGATAGGCGACGCCCAAAGTTTAAGAAACGCCCCTACAAATCCTTAGAAGTTGATCCCTTAGGTGCCTTTTCTAGCATTCCGCATGGGGTTCTGCATGTAGAAGATGTTAGGGTGTACATCCACACCAATATTGAGGAATTTGGAGAATCCAAGCTGATGGATATCTATCATAAACAATTAATAGATGAAACTTTTGAACTCAAACCTCAATACAAGGCCTTCCGAGATAAGCATTTTGGACATTGCATCCACTTTCCCTATTTTGCAAAAGATGAATTGGTCTGGTATGTTCTTAGCATAATACATGACAACTTCATGTGGTTGATGAAGCCCTTCAAGATAACAAAAGATGCCATTAGGGCAGTAACTGGATTGCACTCATCCGGTGGGTTGCCTGCACTCAAATCTATCAAGAACTAGAAAGTAAGTGAGGCTACCAGATCTAAGTTTGACAAACAAGCAATGACAATAGAGGATATCACAAATCCAGATATAAAATTTGCCTCTATGATAATTGGTTATAAAATCTATCATTCCAGCAGGGAGAATTCTGTGTCCAGAACTGTAATTTATACAGCATATTAGATGCTAAGGAAAAATGTTGATTATGACCTATGTGATCTTCTTCTAAACCAACTATTAGAAAACTTACAGAAGATCAAGAAAGACAAGAACTCATTCAAGTATGGTGGCTTAATACTGTGTTTGTTCTTTTACTATATGAATGAGCTACCCGGATCAAGTGGTTGGGTATGGAAAAATGACAGACTGGTTGCCATACAAACTAGAGACTATATGTATGGGCTTGGTGATGCCAAGGCTCAAAGAACAGTGCTCTAGGGATACTTTGAGAATTTCCAAAGTACAATGCAGTCCAGAGAAAGAATTCCTCAAATAATAGTTAAAAAATATAAGGATACAGTATGCTTCATGGTAGACACTGATTAATGCCTAATGGAGGCAACTAAGCCAAGAACAATTTGGGTTATTCCAATGGGCTATGAAGTAGATGAGAAAATCTTGGAGCTACATGTTTTACACCTGCTGAGTCAACCTAAGGACCCTAAGGCAGAAAGGTTTGGAACCTTTCAAGAATTAAGTGTAAAGATACATGTTGAGCTAAGACAACCGGAAATAAAAAGGAAAGTTAGAAAGGAAGTAGAGGAAATTGCCAAAAGATATGGGATATCAAAAGAGGCAATTGATGCAAATAGAGAGAAAATAGAAAGAGCCAAGAAAGAGAAACAAGAAGCTGAAAAAGAAAGTGTTCCGGTGTAAGCCTCCTCCTAGACTAGATCCTCCAAAAGCTCTGCACCTACCACCTCTAAGAGCTCAAGAGCCTCAAAACCAGAAACCAAGACATCCAGAAAGTGAGAAAAGAGAATGAAAACAAAGGCCACAAGATCCTACATAAGCTAAAAGGATGATGAAGAAACAGAGTCTGGTGAGGAAGTTAAGAAAATGAAGAAGAAGAAAACATCCGGGGAATCCTCTGCAGGTAAAAAAAAAGAAGAGGTAGAAGAATTTGTTGAAAGGCCCACTCTTTCTGTTGATGATGTCATCAAGGTAGTCACTATGGATGGAAATCTGCAACCGGTAACAGAATTTTATGATGAGTATAGTGACACTAACAAACAGATCCTGGAAGAAGCTATAGTCAAGTACATAAATATTTATAATAAAGCATTCATTTAAATCATTTCATTAATTCCCAAAAGTCTAGAGAAGGTACTTGAACTTAGAAAGGAGAATGCTAAGGCAAAGGACTTAGAGATCCGAGAATAGATAGCTATTCATCTCTATCCTTCCATTACTCCAAAACAAATGAACATGATTTTTAAGGACTGCAAGGATGAGTTCCGGAGCAAAGCAAGAATGAACAAACTTATGCTTGGAGAGATGGATCAGGTAGTAAAAGAAACAGAAGACATCCTCCGGAATGCCTTCAAGAGATTCAATCTTCCTGTTATAGAGGAAATAGATGAAGAACCTTCTACCATGGATGTCAAAGGATTAAGTGCATCAAAAGAAGAATCTACTAAGAAAAATGTAGAAGGGTCAAAAGAGATGGATGAGGAGAAGATTAACGACTTGGATTCCTCTATTCTGGAAGAGGAATTTCATGAAGAAGTTAAAATCTCTCCTCCGGATGCCCCTGCAAACTCAAGAACTGAAGGAGAAGGAAGAAAAGAGGAGAAATTGAGTCAAGAAGAGGAGGTAAAGTGATGCAGAGTTCCCAGCTAAAGCGTTCAAATAGGGTGAAAAACCCATTAAAACCCACAAAAAATAGTTATTCCTGTTCATATCGGCAAGATATCTCTCTTGTCTTATTGAAATGATCCTTTTCTTCCTCATCGGCCTAACCTATCCTATCAGCCACTTCAGAAATTCTTTCACCGATATTTTATCTCTCTCCGATGAGCGGCTTCATCTATTTGCCTATCGGCAAGACCACACTCTATCGGCATCCTCTGAATTTGTTATCTCGACGTGTGCTGTCACGCCAATGTTAACTCCCCGTCGCCAAGACAATCTCTGTTGTCACTCCGGTATGCTGAACGCCAACTCCACCGTCACTAAGACCTCCTACTGTTGGCCCAATGAAATTTCCTCAGCCCAATGCCTCTGGTCACGCCGACGCCGAAAGACTTAACATCAACTTCTCCATCGGTCAGACTTACACCATCGGTGTAACTTTTCCCTTGTTCACCAAAACCAAAACTCACACCGATATGCCTTCCTCTTTCGCTGAGACTTCCCAAACTTCTTCTCGATGAACGATCCGCTTGCTTTCACCAAGACTTCCTCTTTCAGCATAACATTTGCTCCTTCGACCGATAATGCTTCTTACACCGATACACCTTTGACTTAACATGTATAGGATTTGACGTGCTATCTCCAACCTTCATTACTGATGCAGCCGGTCTACCATTGTATCACTCGAATGTACATTACCAGATACAGTCTTTTGGCATTCAACAGCAGGATACACACAAAATGTCTGTGACGTCACATGCGAGAATATACACAAAATGCATCAATGTAAACCTTATACCAATAATCTCTCTTGCACCAACTATAACTAAACACACTACACAGAAATCACAAAACTCTACAGAACAAAAATAAAACTAAATGACACGGAGGTCATTCCACTGGTTTCGTAGAAACCCACCAGTGGAATGACTCCAAACTGATGTTCTTGTAATTAGACCAGAACCACAGAATCTTTCTATTCCTTCTATTTCAGAATATACATACAGTTTCTTTCCACACTGTCCTCTTTTAATCCGACTGTCTACTCCTCTTATAAATACAGACTTTTAGCTATGTGAATGACACCTATCTAGATAGTTACATACGTGGTGGAAGGTGAACCACCCTCAACCACCGATTACAACAACAAATAGTTTGGTTACATTCTTTTAATCCTTCTTGACACGTATACAGTCATTCAATATGGCTCGAAGGCCTTTACAAACATAACATTTCATTTTTTTTTAAGATAATATAAAAAGTAAGGAATCTTCTATATCTTTCAGATTTTGAGGTGCTCCTACACCATAAAGGGAAGAGAAGAAGAACAAACAGAGAAGATCTCTGATGAAAGTTCTGAGGCTACAAAAGGAAAGAAGACTCAGTCTTTGGCAAGAGACACTACAAAAGCAGTGAATAAATTCTTGAAGAAAGAGCTGATGGAGATAGATGAACCAGAACTTTTTCAAGTACCACTAAATTTTGATTCCCTCTCTCCGGTCCAGACAATGAAGATAGCATCTTTTGCCCAAGCTAAAGCAAAAGAAAAGCTTATGAAGTCTCACATGGAAGACTGTGAGCTGATAGAGATTGCATCTGGGATGCTAGAGAAGATCATGCCATCATTCCAAAAGGATCATTTGGCCTCTCCATCTAGTAACTTGAAATCTCTGGTTAACTCTGTTAGCACCCATTTTGATTCTTTGGAGAAATCGGCAGAAGAGAAAGTCTGGAAAGAATTTTTGGGAAAAAGATTCACTGAAGTATAGGGACTCATAGCTAATGATCGGAGGACCCTAGCTATTGGGATAAAGAGCCTAGAAAATGCTCTTAAAGATGGTAGAGAAATGTATAAATTTTCTCTATCCTAGTCTAAAGTGACAGAGGATATTGAAAAAAAGGTGAAAGAACAAGAAGGTAAACTGTCAAGTTTATCTCAGAATTTTGATCCCCTCACCACATCCATAATGAATCAAGAGTGCCAGGCTATTACCATTATAAATGAAATAAAGAGGCTTGAAAAGGAGAGGAAGAATATAATAAGAAGGATGAATGAACTTAGAGGGATAATTATCCCTAGGTTAGAGGCCATGCATGAGGCCTTAACTGATGCTCATACCATAGCTCGGACCAGTGATTCGGCAGACTTAAGAAGGGCAGAAGCTTATGCATTTTTGTTGAGTGGTCACATCTCAATTTTGGACAAGATGAAGCAGAGTTGGGTAACATAATTTGTACAGTTGAAGACCACTTTTGCAGATATACTTAAGTATATGTAAGTATAACATGAATATATACTTATACAGTTATGTATAGGATGATTTTTGCAAATTTTGGTGTGTGGATCCCACCCTTTTCCATTGATGTCAAAGGGGGAGTGAGAAGTAGTCAAAAATGTGGAATCTAGCTAAGGGGGAGCTCCAGTAAAATAGTGCATAAGATAGAGCATCATCCAAGGGGGAGTTTGCTATGACACTTAGTCATTTTTCACTAAATGTTGCCATCAATGCCAAAGGGGGAGATTGTTGGCAAGAGACATTGTGTGGCTTCATGAGTGTTGTCATTAATGGCAACAAAGTCTATCCCACACATCCGTAGCACATAGTATGTCTATACCAGAAGACAGATTGAAGAGTGTTTTGGTCCGGTGAGCAAGAATAGAGCATGTAGGAAGGTCTGACAATCAGGTCCAGATCTCTCAGATGGTGTAACTCAGCAAGTTACGGACTTGGACAAGTCAAGAGGAGTATCATGACTACTACATTCCAGAGATTGAGCCTCTGATGATGAATGATTGAAAAGATATGAGCATCTAATTGTTGGGTTCCTAATAGGCAGAGTAGACTAAGGAAGAACTGACCGGCAGAGCATAAGACTTTAATCCGGATGAGAAATTGATGATGATCAAGCTATTTGAGGGATCATACATGGTTGGCCAACATGATTGATGACTTCTATGTCTATGTTTTTGATACGCATCACATATTAAGCATGGATTCAGCTGACAGATCAGTGTTTTGTAGATATCTTAAGTATTCGGGTTGCTGACTAGAAAGATGTTGAAATCCTTGGTGCAGATATATATACCAGATGGATTTCAGTATGAAGGTGTGTATGTGGTGTGATAGTGTACAAGAAAAGGCAGAAATAAGTGTGGAAGCAGCAATATAAATCTGGTATGTGACAGAACAGCAGCACTAAAGTAGAGGAAGAATGAAGTGCATTAGATCAATGTGTTGAGCCTAACTGGAACTGAACCTTAGCATATGTGGATGCCTCTCATCAATTCAAACACCTAGTTACCTTCTATAAACCTTGTAGACAGTGAGTCTCTTGTAGGCAGTGTGCCTCTTGTGAGCAGTGTGCTGGGGCAGTGAGCCCTAATTGGCAAGTGTCATGTTGTACTTATTCTTTTAACAAAGAATACAATCTTGGGTTAGTCACCCCGTGGTTTTTACCTTAATAGGGTTTCCCACGTAAAAATCCTTGTGTTATGTGTGTTGATTTTATTTCTACTCTCTTGGTTATGTATGCTTATATGTTTTGATGCTACACTAATTGTTAAAGAAGAAAAGAAAGTTAAGATATTTAAGATAATTGATTCACCCCCTCTCAGTTATCTACCTTGTTTCCAACACTTGGTGTGGAGGAGGATTCTACTAGAGCACTTTCTTGTTTCTTATCCTGCTTCTCCCTCTCATCCTTTTCAGTTCTTTCCCTAAATTGCCTCATAGCTTCCTTGGTGAGGCCTAGATTCTTGGCCAACTGCTCAACTTCTTTCCTTACTTTCCTATTGGTTTCAGGTTTTCTGAGCTCAACATGCAGTTTCATACTTAGCTCCTCATATGTCCCAAATCTTTCAACTTTTGTGTCCTTTAGCTTGCTCAAAAGATGTTGAGCATACATATTCAAAATTTTCTCATCTACCTCATACCCCATGGGCATGATCCAAATAGTTCTGGGTTCCACTGCTTCCATTAAGCACTGATCAGTGTCCACCATGAAACATATTTCATTCTTGTATTTCTCAACTACTGATTTAGGGATTCTTTCCCTAGAATGCATCATACTCTAATAATTCTTGAAGTATCCCCATATTGTAGTTTTCTGTGCATTAGAGTCACTAATGTTGTGTAGATGATCTCTTATCTGAATAGCAACTGGCCTGTCACTAGTCCTGTGAGGTCGATTATTTTTACCTTCCATATTTTGATCATTATGCTATTCAGTAGATGACACTATCAGACCTTAGTGACTATGTTTCATTATGTAGACTTGATTTTTATCTATTGTTTATGTTAGGACATTGATTTGACATATGTGACTCGGTTTGATCATAGTGATGCTAATTGTGTGATTCAACTTACGAGTTTATATTTGATGATGTGTTGTGATGAGATTCTAGTGATTATGTGATATGGACTAATTGACATATGTTTGGAAAGTGCAGTTAATTTGGATTTATGTATTGATGGATATTGTTGTATTTGTTGTGTGAATTTAATTTCAAGTTGCTTCGGCTATGACTTTTCATGACAGGACTGACACTTGATCGAGATGTGCAGGTTTTACATTCCCTAGCCACGGGAAATCAGAGGTAGAATTCACACTATGTTATCCCCTGTAAAGCCGATCCATTCCCAAGAGGGATAAGGACCACGTTTGAATTTGGGTGTGGATTTATTGTGCTTGATTTAATTCTATTTATTTTGGCCTTAGTACCCCTTTTTATTTAAATTTGATTAATAATAAGTGTTGTATAATTTCACTTGATTTATACCACTTGGTATTTATCTTATTTATTTAAGCCATTTAAATGTGGATTTTCTAACCCCTTCATGAACCCTAGTGTCCTAAAAGTTACCCTAGGTGGTCAACCATGAGTCTAGGGTCAACTTGGACTATCTAACCCTAGTTTTGACTCACCTTAGGTCACTCTAAACCATGGTTTAGTAAAAGTGACGAATTTAGAAATGAGGAAAGATGAGGGATGGGCCTTGCCTTGGGAAGGACCCATCTCCCATCCCAAAGTCTTGGGATCATTCCCAAGGTAGACTTGGGAGGTCTCCAAGAGTCCTCCAAAACTCCCAAGTGAGTGGGAGCACCATTCAAGACCCTTGTCTTCTTGGGGGTGTGAGTGGGAATCCAACTCACCATTTGTCCCCCTCCCACTTGTGTGGAAGCACAAGTGGGTAAGGTGGAGATGGAGGTGGAATGAGGGGATGACATTTGTCATCCTCATACTTCCTCTCCTTTGCAAGTGGCATAGGAAGGGGAAGGAAGAGGTGACAAGTGTCACCTTCTCATCCCTCATGGCCAAGTTGATGGCCTATAATAGCTCCTCTTGTAGAGGAGTGGGGGTTCTCTTTTTCTAGTCTTTTTCCTTGCAATTTGGAGAGTTCTTGAAAATTTTAGTTTTCCTTTCTAGTTTGGAGGAGTTAGGGAAGGTTGGAGAAATTCTAAAAGTTGGAAGGCTTGGGAAGGCTTGGAGCTCTTCACCAAATTCTACTTCCATTGTCAGGGCCTTGAAGGTAGGCCTCTTCACTTGCTTTTTACCTTGCTTATATGATGTTCAATGTTTTAGATTTTGGTTGTGTGTTGTTTGCATTATGATGTTTGCATTGTGATGTTGGGTTGGGTGTTATGGTGAGAGCACCTCCAATGGAGGTAATGCTCAACTTGTATGGGGAGGGGAAAGGAACCTCCTTGAGGTCTCTCCCACAGTTTGTATTTGTGCCTTGAGGGCTCTTATTGGAGGAGTGAATTAATTGAATGGCAAGAGTGCCAGGTGATTTATTTGAGAATCTTATGGATTGTGGTGTTTTGGGGAATTTGGCTTGAGGCCATGAGGAGAAAATTTCATCATTTGGGAGCCCTTTGAAGTTGAGGGGTCCATTCCCTACCCTCACCAAGCTCATTTTTATGAGTAAAGTTATGTGTTAAACCTATGGGGAATTGTTCTGATTTTGTGTTGTGTGCTTGTTGTTGTGGAATGAAACCCTATGTGAAACCCCTACCTCCCTAGCTCGGGGGTGACCCACTTGCGGCTCTATGGTAGGGAGGAGAGCTTTTGTAGTGGCTAGTTTAGTTGTCTTGTTGTGTGTTTAGTTGCAGGTTGTTAAGTGAAGAGATGGAGTTTCTAGGAGCTCATGTTGTTGTTCAAATAGTCTCTTGTGTTGGCTGTTAGAGCCAAGACCAATATGGCCTTATTGTATCTATTTTGACCGGTTTTAGATTTATGAAGTTGGCTGTCAAGAGTTGTGTTATGTAAACAATGTCTTCAAATAATTTAAATGTTGTTTATTTTTCCTATCAAGTGAGTAAGAATTGAGAATTACATGAGAAATAGAATTATATTTCTGTCATCAATGTTTCAAAAAAAAAATATGCATGTGTTGTAATGTTGCTGTTTTAGATCTTGTTGTGGATGGAGGAAAATAAATGCATCCTCTGTCTGATTAATGTTTTCAAAGAAGGAAAAAAAAAGAGGGGAATTAAAAGTGTTATTTACTAAATATTGCTGCCAAACAAGAGAAAGTTTAGAATAATTAGTTGGGTATTACTTGAAGGAGATATTAATTACTGTTGTTTTAGAAGAGAAAATTATTAGCTGCTGTTTGGGAAGAGAAAAGGAGCTGTTATGAATTTAAATAAATTTTTTCCTTCTAGTTTACCGTTGTGTAATAATGTTCTTGCATGTAAAAAAAAAAGAATTTAATTGCTTTGGTACTTAGTTGGTTTTAGAAATAACATGTATGCAACAAAAGAAGTATATTGTCAGTTTTGCTCAGTTCACTATATTTACTCCTTATCCCAGTGTATTTCTTTTTCAGAAAATAAGAAGTAACCCTAGAAAACTTAATGCCCATTGCCTGTGATAAATATATATATATATATAAACATATATATATAATTATATATTTACATGTTAGAGCATACGCTCATTTTGAGTATTCTTTTTCTTATAAACTATATAAACTATTTGCACAGTGTATATATATATGTGTGTACATATACACATATATATATATATTCACAAAAATTTATATATATATATATATATATATGTTCAATATAAAGAGAAAAAAAACAATTTTAAGATAGAAATTAAAGTTTATCGATGGGAGGTCTGTTCTTTTAGATCAGGGTTTAAACATGAAAGAAAAGGTGGGTGAGTGGGGCTATGGAGGGCAGTACCCACCACAATCCCCACGGCCCTTGACCTCTTATAACTGGTGTGGGGGGAGACACGGCCCCCTCCCCACACTTAAACCCTTTTGCTAGAGGCGCCGCCCCGTCGGCCATTCTACGGACTGCACACACCGCTCAGTATTCCACCAAGCCTTCCCTCCACGCGATCCTCCCACTGCCCTCCCTTCACTCCAGCTGACCACTGCACCCCCACTGGAAGCGTCGCCGACCCCCTACCACCATCCGTGCCCATCGCGTCGCCCGCAGAACCATCCCCTGCGTGCAGCTCCCCCTCACTCCCGTTCTCCCTGCCGCTGCACTTCGCAGCTCCCGCTACCCTCTGCGGCCATCACCTCCAATGCCCCGGCTACCCTGCATACATTCCACCCTCTGTGGCTGCCAAACCACTCACTCTCCAACCCTCCGCCATTCCTTCCACCGCCACCACCTCTATTGGCCCCCGTTTGCAGGCAAACCCTGCTCATAATGCGAGTTTCCTCTCAGCTATTTAGGTTATAGTATAGACAAAAAAAAAAGAAAAAAAAAAGAAAATTTGAAAACAAATAAACTGAAACAACTGTGTATACCTCCGAGAGGTATTCCATGGATCCCTTGGAATTCCACAAACCCTAAACCTGCAAATAGCAGGACATAAAGGAAGAGAAATGATAGATAGATTAGGGTTGAGGAAGAATAATAAAATAGGGAGATAATTAGGGCAAACTAGTCATTAGATAACAAATTTTAAATTTGTTAGGGCTCTCCTCATTTTGTTTGTGAGGATATTTTTATTTGAGGGATGTAATTTCCCATTACTTTTAAATTTTGCCTTGTTGCTTTTATTCATTTCACCTTAGGAGTTTTTATTTTATTTTATTTTTATTTTTATTTTATCCTTGCTTTAATTTTCAATGGGGTTTGCATTGAAATTAAATGCCTTGGGAAATTTTTCTAACTTGGAAATTATTTTATTCGTTATGGGAAGAATTTATCCCTAGTAGTTAAAATTCACTATAATGGGGCTTTTAATTTCATCTTCTTTTTACTTGGCGGGGATATTTACCGTTTGAGATTATGGAGTTATTTTATCATAAATTTTGTGAGGGGAATTAATTAAACTCTTCTCCCTCATCCTTTTCATTTTCAAGTGAGATATTAAACGTTATGCCAAAATTAAGTTTAATAACGAACTCAATTTTTCGATTGAAATTCAACCGACAGCTTGACGTTTTAAATTACTTTTATTATTATTTTTATCTCATTGATTTTAATATTTAATCGTATATTTTATTTATCTTTCCTAATTGGTGTTTATTTAAAATTATTTTTGCGTTTATCGATATGCGTATGCTGCTAGAATTTTACTTTTTTTTTAGGCTTATTTTATGCGTTGTGTTATTAAACTTTTAATCCATCATCCCAACTTAAACAAGCACCTTCATGCCATATCATTTAATCATTTTTCGATCTAAGTTAAGTTAGGGTTTGATGTTGAATTCAGCTTCACCTAGGAACTTAGGGTAAAGATTGGAATCGGTCTAACCCTAGAAGTGACACATTTCGTGAAGCATGACCCTAGAAGACCTTCACCTCATCAAATTATGTGGACAAGGTTATGCCTCAAGCTTGTTGCCACCGAGCATGCCAATGCGTGCGAGGGGGGGTTCATAGGGATAGGTAGAAAAGTTTTTGCAGTTCGTGTCATGACCACATGGCGGATGTGGTCATGACACGCGTGTTTGTGTGTCGCGTCCGCGCGGAAGATGCGGGCGTGACAAGTCCAGTGTACACCCTTTACTCCAGGCACCTCATTCATGAAGTAGAAGAATAAGCATATAACCAAAGAACCATATTTAAATGTGTTTTTCTTGTCTTTCTTGATTTTGTTCAGCTTCCCAACTAGTTGGTTCTGTAAAAGCTCACACAGGTCATAATCTGTATTTTCCTTTAACATTTGGTATGCAGCATATATGGTCATTTTGGACACAGAATTTTCCCTGCTAGAGTGATAAATCTTGTAACCAATTATCATTGAAGAAAACTTAACATCTGGATCAATAATGTCATTGATAGTCATTGCCCACTTGTCAAATTTGGCACCGGTTGCATCAGTTACTATCTAGTTCTTTACAGATTTTAGCACAGGTAAACCACCAGTTGAATTTAACCCAGTTACAATCCTGATAGCATTTTTTGTAATCTTGAATGGTTTCAATAGCCACATAAACTCATTATGCATTTGACTCAAAACATATCAAACCCACTCACTCTCATCAAATATCAGAAATTCAATGACCTATAGAAAATGTTTGCTTTCTAGGGCTTTGTATTCCGGTCTCAAATCATAATTATCATCCTTTAGGTAGTTCTCAAACAAGTCTAGCAATTTCAGGTTCCCAAATTCATCTACACTGTAGTGAATGTATGCCCTAATATCCTTGACATGCAGTACTCCGTAAGGGACACCAGAAAATGCTCCTAATGGTTCGACTTCGACTGATTTGTATGAATGCTTCTTGAATTTTGGTTGGGGCCTTTCAGTAATATCAACAACAAGAGGAGTAGCCATCTCAAAAGATTACAGGTTCAAAGCTTCATAGAAAAATACCTTTTTCTTCCACGAAATTTAGGGTTAGCTAATGAATTCTCCAGTTGCACTTCAGATCCTTGAAATCTTAGCTCAGGTGCTCTTCTGCTTGCTCTCTTCGAATGCAAAGTGATTCAAATGTTCAAATGAATGACCTTTTATCCTCTGCAAAACCTAATTTGTCATTGTAATAAATGCTCTACCCTAAAACATCTGTTTACACTATTTTTGCATGCAGTCAATCTTCACTTGCTCCGCAATCAATGACGTTGTCTTCTTTTCTTCCAAAATTTGCTTCAACAAATCTACAATAGGCTTTTCTAACTTCAATCATCGTGCCAGATTCAGGCACCCACTTACTGGCTGGGGGAATTTATTTTTCTATGTAGCTCCCCCTAAGCCGGAGCTCCTAATTTAATTCCCGAAGGAATTACCAACACCGAATTATGGTGTTGACCCATCATCATTGTTCATTACACCTTTCTTCACCCATGTCTTGTTTATTTCATTCTGGACCTTATTTACATCAACTTGGCTCTTGCCTTTGTCTTGTCTTTGCTCATCCAGTTTTCTATTTACCGGACCTCTCCTTTCATTATTCCTACTTCTACAGAATCTTTCAATATGACTAGATCAGTTACAATTTAAGCATACAACATTTCTTTGCCCATTTGATTGATTTCCTCTTGATCTACATTGATTAGCCATATGTCCAAATCTATTGCATGCAAAGCATTTGTCATTGAAAGAATTGTCATTTCCTCTATTGTTAGAGTTATTCATTATCATACACTTGAAGCATTGACCAGAGAAGGATGGGCCACTTTGATTTAATTTTCTTCTACACTGAGCGGCTCTATGACCAAATTTATTGCAATTGAAACAATTTTCATTAAAAGATGGATATCTTTGAGCATTACATTGTCTTACCGGAGGCCTTCTAGGTTTATTTCTCCCATTCCTTGATTGAGAATTTTGTTGTCTGGATCTAGAGCTTTCACCTTTCTCATACCCAAGACCATGCTTATCATCAGCCTTCTTCTAACTTTCAAGAAGCACTTCAAGTTTGGCTAAGCTAATCTTGAACTTCTCCTTGTATTCATTTGCAATTTCTAGGTCAAGTCTGAGAGTGACAATTTGCCTTTCAAGTTCCTCCTCATTATATATGTATTCTTGTAGATCAGATTTTAGGTGGCCAATTGTTATGTCCATTCTGTAGCATTCTTCTATTCTTTCCTTTAGAGTTTGATTCAAGTTTTCTTCAGTCTTCTTCCTTTCCTCAATTTCTTTGGTTAGCCTCATCACCCCAGATTCCATCTCATATTTTAGAACAGAAACTTCTTTTGTCATCTTCTCACATTCCTTTGTCTTTTCTTCCAAAACCTCATTCATACCATTTTCTTTAGTAAGATTAACTAGCTGATGAAGTAGCTCCTTCCTCTTCTCCATTGATTTCTTTAATTTTTCTTTTAGCAACTCAATGCAATCATCAGCATCCTTAAGGTTTGCTTTCAAGTCATCTACTTCTACTTTGGACCGATCAAGATCTTCTAAAGCCAATTGAAGTTGTTCTCTAAGTGAACCCATTAAAACTCCTTCCCAGATCTTCCTCAAGCTATTAAGCTTCTTCCAAGGAACCTTGCTTGGATACCAATTGTTGGAATTAGGCAAACAACTGAGAAGGGGGTGAATCAGTTGTCTTAAAACTTTAACACTTTCTACAATTAATTCTTCTCTATCACTTATTAACAAAGTAATGATATAACCATGAAAGTATGAATCAATGACACATGAACTGAAACACAAATGGCACACTTGACACCAAGATTTTTAACGTGGAAACCTGGTTAAGGGAAAACCCCGGTGGGGGTTAACCCACAAGAATTATACTCTATTAAAAGTATTACAAATGGGGAAGGTACATGCCTTTGGGTTCACTGCCCAGAGCTCACTATTCAAGGAGGCTCACTGCCTATAGGAATGATCACAAGGAGATTACAGAATGTTTGAACTGATGAATAGCATCTACAAATGCAAGAATTTAGTTATGGTTAAGTACAAAATACTAATCTTATACATTTCATCCTTACTTCTGCCCTGTTTACTGTTGTGTCATGATCTAGTCCTTAGATCTCTTCTCTTTTGTACTTCTTTCTGCCTTTTCACACTCACACCATCATCATATCACAATCACATGCCTAAAGAGTTGAATCCATTGGCTATATATATTTGCATCAAGAAATTCAATCAATTGCAATCAGCTTCAAGGAAACTTAGAACTTTTATTAAGAACTCTACTCTGTCAATTGAATCCATGTACAAATAACAACGCAGACCAAAAACTTGTGTTCTCAAATCATCGATCATGTCGGCCAATACCACTAATTGTCACTAATTTCTTATCCAACAATTTTTCTATATCTAGACCAAGATCAAGTATTAGGTCAGCCTGTTCTTCTTCTAACTGTGCTAACTAACTGGGCCCTGATACTCAGATGCTTATATCTTTAAAATCTTTCATCACCAGAGGCTCAAATTTTGGATTTAGATAGTCCTAACAATCCTTATCACTCCCTTAGATCCGCAGCACATTGTGATTTACCATTGGAGAGATTGGGACCAAGATACTGGACCCTGTCACATGTTATGTTTCTGACATCCAGACTTAGACAAATCCTCACTCTGACTTCCAGTATGAATAAATCATGTAATGAGGATGTGTAGGATATACTTAGTTGCCATCAGTGACAACACCTATCATGCGTTGTAGTGTCTCTTGCCAACAAGGACATGTATAAGAGAAGATGAGGTCTTTGACATCCTAAAAGCTTGCCATGATGAGCCCAGTGGGGGTCACTTTGCAGCCAAAAGGACAATATTTAAGATCTTAACAATAGGTTACTAATGGTCAACTCTCCATAAGGATTCAATAAAGTATACAAGAAGATGTGATAGATGTCAAAGAATGGGCAGACCAACAAGGACACATGAGATGCCTTTGCAGCCATAGCTAGCACTAGCACCATTTGACAAATGGGGGCTAGACTTCATTGGCCCAATATCACCAGCATCCAATAACAAGGAATATATTTTAGTTTGCACAAATTATCTTACAAAATGGGTTGAAGTCAAAGCATTATAGTTTGCAAGAGATGGGAATGTAGCTAAGTTCTTGTATGAAGACATCTTTACTAGGTATGGAGTCCCCAGAGAAATTGTAACTAATCACGTTCCCTAGTTCACTTTTGAACTCATTTCTAAATTGGTTAAAGAATATGAAATCAGACATAAAAAGTCAACATCTTATCACCCCCAAGCCAATGGGTAGGTGGAGGTTACAAATAGGGAGATTGAAAATATTTTGACCAAAACAGTACACATTCATAGGAAAGACTGGGCAGCTAGACTACCAGAAGCAATGTGGGCATATAGAACAACATGGAAAACAACTACAGGTTTCACACCTTATGAACTAGTGTATGGAAAAACAACAGTTCTTTCAATAGAATTTGAATATAAGACACTTAGAATAGAAATAGAACTCAACATAGACTTGATAGCAGCACAGGAAGAGAGGCTACATATTCTGAATGGGCTAGTTGAAATTAGAATGGAGGCTATCCATCACACAGAGATAATTCAAAAATAAAGGACTAAATGGCATGATCAATTTATAAAGACTAAAGAATTCCATGTGGGTGACTGGGATTTATTATATGATTCTAAATACAAAGATTATAAGGGCAACTTACAATCTAGATGGTTAGGACCCTATGAAATACAATAGGCATTCCCCAATGGAGCAGTCAAATTGCAAACCATAGATGCAGTCAGATCCTCGCTACTAGTTAATGGCCATAGATTGAAGCTATACACAAAGCCAACAAAACAAGATGATTTTCTTCTTTCTCTTAAGCATTTCTATGGTCCAAGCCCTGATTCTAATACTGACATGTTACCACCAGATAATAACTCAGTAGCAGACACTACCGGTTCTCATAGTGACTCAGCAGATGAGCTACACAGCTCACCTCCTGAGAGCACTTAGGTATAATTCCTTATACCTTTTCATGTGCACACACAGCACAGGTGCCACAATCTTCATGAAGACCACTTCATTATGTAGTAGGGACCTATAGCAAGCAAAATCAAAGCTGCCATAGTTCACTTCGGGACCTATTGATGAAGGTACCTACAGCAACTATCTGTCAGAGCATTCAAATTTTGTGCCAAGTTAATTACATTCCATCAGCATTTATTCCACTTTTCTAGTGCATTCATCCACCAGCCATCATATCACAGCATGCAAGCTTGCTCAACTTGTTCACATGCATCAACCTGTCATTCACTCCATATCCCATAATAATGTTCAACATCCAATCACATTCATGCTGCAGACACTCTTAACACAGCTTCACACAGGTGGAGTTTCGTTCACTTCAAATAATAGGTACGCATACTAACTTTCCATAATTAACATAGTTTTCCAATACATTCAATATGTATGCGCACTTAATTCAGCATGATTATCATTTAAAATCTTATTTCTATATTCTTTAATCATCCCCTTCGTCTCGTACAAATGCATTGAAGTGAGATCACTTCTAGGTTTTAGTTGGGGGAGGGAGATAGTATATTCTCAAAAAAATGATTGTTCGCCACCAAAGCCACCAAATACAAAATGCAGACAAACCATATAGACCATATAAATGTTAGGGATTGCATGCAGAAGATATCAATTAAATGCAAATAAAGATTAAACAGAGGAATGAAAATACACAGAAATAATAATAGTGAGAGACAATTTTTAACGTGGTTCACCCAAACTCGAGATACATCCACCAACATATAGTCCAATATTATTATCCAGCAAATCAAACCGATTTCAACCAGCAATCTTTGCAACTCAATACCGTTGCGAACGCTACAATACAATATCAACAAAAACCCTAACCCTTAGTCATTTTTATCAAGAAGTTTATGTCGGTTACAAAATATGATTTTTTTATGTCAACCAATAGAAAAATAACTCCCAACACCTTTATAAAATAATAGGCAATTTTTTCTCTGCTCCCCCTGCACTCCCACGTTAAATAATTTGGGGGGAAACCATGCCGATAAAAGTGGGGAAATTTAACCTCCGAGTCTGATTAGGCTCCATATAACAACAAAAAACCCTTTTTTTTTCCCTTCATATATCTGTAACCTTTTTATTATCAACTTCCTAAAATTCTGAGTCAATTCAAGTTGGTTCAAGCTTAGTAGTGGAAGTTACAAGTGAACAAAGTGCATGCAAGTATAACAGATATAGAGGGTTGTTAAATCTGAACTTTGAGCTAAATTAGTAGCATAGAAGGTGATCTTATCAGAAGGGAACCAACAGTACATCAGCCAATATTGGAGGATGGATTATTCTTGCCAATTTTCACAAGAGTAGGATGGCTAGATTACTTCTTGAAGCTCACAGAATATAATGAAGACATGACAAGGCAATTTGCAGCAACATTACATCATGATGAAACCACTGTCAAGGGTTTAAGAGTGGACACTTTAGAGCCTGCAATTGCAGAACTGTCTAGTCTACCCAGGAATGGAGATGAATTCCTTGTCAGAGCAAATGCATTAGCTACCAGGGATGAGTTTAGCGAGGTAGGAGAGAACCTTGACTCATTGTCACAAGGTACCAAGAGATTATCACTTCCATGGGTATGGGCTTCTTGTGTTTCTTGCATTATTAAGTATGTTACTTGATATGGTAGGCAATCCCTTCTATATATTGTGCATTTTAAGCTATTGAGTCACCTCCATCACAATAGACTAGTCAATGTACCCAATTTTCTTTTAATTTGTTAAAAAGAATGGGGTTTGAATACCAATGAAAGTTAAATGATTCAGTTCTATCACATGATTGTTTGGTTACTTTGCTAGTAAAAAGAAGCCTTAGGGTTTAGCAACCCACAGGTGTCCTGGGAAAGTTTTTTAATTTGTGGGAATATTAATGACATTCTCAATGGGGTAAGTGCAGGAAGATGGGGGGACAAAAAGGGATCTTAAGTGGCCACTTTTTTTTCTGAAATCAGGAAATACTGACCTTGGATGAGAAATTGAGCATACTTACACTCAAAATTTTAAGATGCAACAAAAAAAATGTTTGGAGTGCTCTGAGTCTACTTTATAAACTACTAATTTTTTTTAAAATGGTATAGATTAAGGGGTTCAAGAAAGAGAGCCACAAAAATTAGTGTTGTTTATGTCAAAAAAACATAACATAGCATGTTTTGTGGCTCCCTCAAAAGTTTAACTTTTTTTTGGTCTTTTTGAAATCACTTTTGTGAGAAATTAGCCAACACCATGTAGTTTATGCCCGATTTTTTTGATAATTTTTTAATGAATATTTGATTTTTTACTAATTTTCAAAGTGGACACATCCTGAAAAACAAAATTTTGGCCATGCTACCCCTATAAATTTTGAATACTAATTGAAAATCATTTTTTTTAACATGTGTAGAATGGATTCTAGTTTATAAAAATATAATTTATTTGAGATTTCAATGAACAGTTAATTTATTAAGAAAAAATACCAAACACTAGTTTTTGCCAAAAATGTACACACAAACAAAAGAAATTAAAGATGAAAGGCTTAACATTGTCAAAATGTGAAAAAAACTACATCATTAAATAGATAAGAGAAATCCTAACATTACCCAAGTGTTTGATTTGTTCGACCTTGAAACACGTGCAAATCTGAGGGTTAGCACGAATAAAATTATGTGAAATCCTATAGAATATGCAAAAACAAGTCTTTGGACATTAGGAAGGCACTTCAAGCCTTTGGGTTAGAAATTGAGAGGAACCTCCTGCAACAATATAATGAAAAATGCACAAAATAATAGAATTAGCAGAACACAAAAGGAATTTATTGATCGCAGGCCACTTCGAGGGGGCAACCTCCTTTGAGCAAGCTCAATACAATAAACTCATGGATGCCTTCATTGGCCTCAACACGTATTTATATACTAAGTCTAATCGAAACAACTATTACTCCCCATGAATGTAGGATAATACAATATACTCACAGGATGACTTATAAAGCATATGCGTCCAACAACAATATACTAATAAAGTAAAGAGAAGGGCTAAACACAGGTTCCTAATATCCCCTTCCTCTTAGAAAAGCTTTGTCCTCAAAGCTTAAGATGTGGACATTGTTCCTGAATCTAAAGGAGTGGTTCCCATGTAACATCCTCTGGTTGCATTCCGTGCCACTGAATTAATACCTCTGTGATGGATCGAGAGTGAAGCTTACGAGTGTGCCTGTCGAGGATTGCCTCTGGCTCCAAAATGATGGATCCTTCATTATCTAGTTCTGGTAAAATAGTTTGTGCTCTGATGTTGGTGCCAAGAACTTTATTTAGACAAGAGACATGAAATATTGGATGAATGCGGGAAGGAGGAAGCTCCAATTTATAAGCAACTGACCAAATCTTCTAAAGAACCTTATATGGCCCATAGAACTTTGGAGCTAGCCTATGATTCCCTTTGAGTTTCAGGGAGGATTTCTTGTATGGCTATAAATGAAGAAAAACCATATCACCTACTTGCAAAGTGCTCTCAGAACGGTGTTGATCGGCTTGTTGTTTCATTCGATTTATTGCCATGTGAAGATTGTCCTACAAAATGTGAAGAATCTGATCTCAAGTTCAGAGAACCGTGTCAATTGCCTGAACTGGTGAACTGTTGGGGGTGTATGGAAGGGGCACTGGTGGTGCATGACCATAGACTGCTTCATATGGAGTCATTTTAGATGCAGTGTGGTAGGAGGTATTGTACCACCATTCAGCGAGAGGGAGCCACTTTGCCCACTGATGATGTTGTTCTAAGGTGAAAAAAGGAAGATAAGTTTCCAAACATTTGTTGATAACTTTAGTCAGACCATCTATTTGTGGGTGATACCCTAAACTCATCTTCAGTTTGGTGCCAGTGTGGTGAAATAGTTCTATCCAAAAATGACTAATGAAAGTGGCATCATGATCTGAGATAATGGAAGAAGGGATTCCATGAAGACAGAAGATCTGATCCATGAAAATCTGTGCGATGGAGGAGGCGGTATAGGAATAGCTGAGGGTACAAAAATAACTATATTTAGAGAGGTGATCAACCACAACCAAGATCACTATCTTCCCTCTAGATTTAGGAAGCCCCTCAATGAAATTCAAAGAAATATCTGTCCAAATTCGTGTAGGGATGGGCAAGGGTTCAAGCAATCCAGGGAGTGTCATTTCACCCTTGTTACTCTGGCAGGTATCACATTCAGCCACCATCTGTTGAATTTCCCTTTTCATTCCCTTCCAAATAAAGTTACGTCATGCCCGCTCATAAGTTTTGAGGAACCCAGAGTGCCCTGCTGATGGAGAAGCATGGATAAGATCTGTATTCTGGGGAAGCACCAGACGACCCTTGTATCTCAGAGAAGCACCATCCCAAGAGTAATGCAGTACAGCAAAAGGGTTATTGGCCAACTGTTGGATGATTTGAGATAATGAAGAGTCATTGACATAGCCCTGCTGGACAGATTCTAGCCAATTTGGAACAGGCATAGAAATAGTTGAAAGAGAAGCTTGGTCATCAAATCTATGAGAAAGAGCATCCGCCACAATATTGTCCTTACCCTTCTTCTAAGTGATCTCATAGTCATAACCCATGAGTTTTCTAACCCATTTCTATTGTGCTGGGGAGGAGACCCGTTGTTCCAGGAAATATTTCAGACTCTGGTGATCAGTCTTGATACAAAAATGATTTCCTAATAGGTATGGCCACCACTTCTGTACTGCATGCAAAATAGCCATCATTTCCTTCTCATATGTAGAGAGTACTAAATTCTTACCTGAAAGGGCTTTGCTAGTGAATGCAATGGGATGTTCATCTTCAAGAACAGCACCAAGTCCATTTCTGCAAGCATCACTCTCAATAGTGAATGTCTTGGAAAAATCTGGCATAGCTAGAATAGGTGTAGTACACATAGCTTGTTTCAGTTTTTCAAATGCACACTCAGCAGCATGTGTCCATGTAAAAGCATCCTTTTTCAATAGAGCTATTAATGGAGCTACAATCTTCCCATAATCTTTGACAAACTTGCGGTAGTAGTCAGTCAGTCCCAAAAAACCATGGAGGCTCTTCAGTGTTTGAGGATGCGGCCAATTTTTCATGGCATCTATTTCGGTAGGATCCACTCGAACCCCTTGGACTGAAACAATATGCCCGAGATACTCCACTTCCTCCTACCCAAAAACACATTTAGACTATTTTACACAAAGATGATGATTAGAGATAAGTTACAGTACAAGATCCAGATGTTGGAGATGCTTAGCCCATGTTTTACTATAAATGAGGATATCATCAAAGAAGACCAGAATGAATTTCCGCAAGTAGGGCCGGAATATTTTATCCATCAATGCCTAGAATGTGAAAAGAGCATTAGTGAGGCCAAAGGGCATAACCAAAAACTCATAGTGGCCATCATGCGTGCGGAAAGCCATTTTAGGGATATCATCCTCATGAACCCGAATTTGGTGATACCCAGAGTGAAGATCCAAGTTGGAGAAAAAATGAGTGCCATGAAGCTCATCAACAATAGGAATCGTAAAGTTATCCTTGATTGTGATGTGATTAAGTGCTCGGAAGTCAATGCAGAGGTGTCATGAGCCATCTTTTTTCTAGACAAGAAGAACTAGTGGAGAAAAGGAACTGGTGCTAGGGTGAATAATACCTTGCTTCAGTAAGTCTCGAACAAGCATCTCAATCTCTGTCTTTAGGTGAAAGCGGTAGTGGTAGGGCCTGATGTTGGGAGGAACGCTTCTAGGAAGGAGCTAAATACAATGGTTCTCTAGTCGTGAAGGTGGCAATCTCACTGGTTCAGCAAAGACACATGCATATCTATCCAAAATTTATTGTAGATCTCAAGAACTAGTGGAGACCGTTGATGGTTGCATTTGAATGGAATGGAGCTGAGTGATAACACCATGTGAATTCTTCTTAAGGAGCTTTTCCATGCGATGTGAACTGATGATGCTGAGAGACCCTGGTTGTAAGCCCTTCAATGTGTGTTTTTGCCCATTGTCTAAAAAATGCCAAAGTTTAGCAAAATCCCATAAGATGGGTCCAAGTGTGCGTAACCATTGAGCACCCAAAACCACATCACATCCGCCTAAGGGCAAGGCAAACATGTTAGAGCGTAGGTTATAATCTCCAATAGAGATATGCACATTGCGACATGTCCCTTTGCAAGGTAATGTGCCCCCATTGGCAATCATGACTTCAAAGCTGGAGCAAGGATGGACAAAACAATCAACCTGTTTGGCGATCCAAGGGTCAATGAAGTTATGAGTGCTACCAGAATCAAGAGGGAGCTTCTTGAAGTAACCCTTGACTTGCATGGTTTGTGGGGTGGTGACTCTGCTAAAGCATGGAGAGAGATCTCTGGGTGGTCTTCCTGAGAAGGAGGGTCAACAAGCGGCTGTTGAATGTCAACTGATCATCTATTGTATCCTGAGCATCTTCATAAACTTCAGTTGAAGGCGGAGAATCCACATCCAAGAGATAGAGCTTTTTCTCAACACATCTATGCCCCTGAGTTAATTTCTCATCACAATTATAACAAAGCCCTTTTTCTCTACGTGCCCTCATCTCTGCTTCAAACAAATGCTTGATAGGAGTTGTTCTAGGAGCTGGTGTGATTGGAGATCTTTGGGAAACCATATTTCTGAATGGAACAAAAGTGGATTTGGAGCACTGTTGATCTGTGATCTTGTCCTCCGCCAACTGTGCTAGGACAGAACATTTTAACCTCAGATCAGATTGCATCCTTTAGACCACTGACAAAATAACTCCTGAAAAATTCATCAGACAATCCCTCTGTGTGATTGGCTAGTTTCTCAAATTCAGTCTGATATTCTCTCACAGTGCCAGTTTGGCAAAGTTTAGTGAGTGCTCTTGTGAAGCCATCAAAAGCACTAGGGCCAAATCGTTGCAAAATGAGTTTGCAAAAATCTGTCCATTTTGGATCTTCATGAGCTTTGATGTACCAATGGAACCATTGAAGGGCTTCATGTTCCAAATGAAAGGATGCAAGTGGGACTTTGTTGACATCAAAAGTATTATGCAAACTGAAATATTGTTCTGCCCGGTATATCCATCCAGTCGGATCATCACCATTGAAGTGAGGAAAATCAATCTTCCACCCAAGAAAATTGCTGGAAGAAGAGAACCCAGTGTCTGTAGAAGACTCTGGCTGCCATCTATTGTTCATGGTTGAATGCTAAAGATTGAGGCCGAGAATTTTTTCATCCAGGTCTTGGAGTTTGGTCTTGAGGGCTGCAAGTTCATCCTCCATGTTTTTTGCTCCTGCACGGGTGACAACCATAACCAAGATTTTTTTTTTTTTTTTTGGGAATGGGTAGAAAAACAAAAATAGAAACTTTTTTAGTAAAGGAAATTTTGAATTTGGGAAAAACTCTGATGGGTAATTGGGGTTTGACTAGGTTTTTGACACTTTCTGAGGGACAGGGAAGCAGAAAATGGGGATTTCAGAAGTGGGGTGAAAGAATGGGAAAATTTGTCCAAGAGGGACAAAGGAACAGAAATTGGAAATGAACACTGTGGCAAAATTTGAAAGCGATTGGGTGAGAATCGAAGAAGTTATGGCAAACCCAAAAAATAGACAAATGTGATTTCTATCTTCTCTAAGTGGAATTTGAGATAGGGTCCTCAAGGAAGGAAATATGCAGAATGGAATTTCAGGGGTTCCAGTGAATTTTCAGAGGAAACGGAGCTAAAGCAAGGAAGATATGGCGAAAAAATAGAATTTTTTTTTTTTTTTATGATCTGCAATAGGATCCACAATGACTCTAGACAGATGCGATTTACCAGCTAACAATAGATATGGACCCCAGGTATGTTCAGCTTCCTAAAGTTTCTGAGGAAACGAAGCTAAAGCAAGGAAGATATGGCGAAAAAATAGAATTTTTTTTTCTGGAAATGATCTGCAAAGGGCTCTAGATAGATGCAATCTATGATTTACCAGCTGACAATAGATATGGACCCTAGGTATGTTCGACTTCCTAAAGGTTTAGGGGATTCACTCGGCTACCAATGTTGTCTAACGGCTTGCGTATTGGGGTAGTACCCCTCACTCCATGGCTCAGGTAAAACTGATAACCGCTTTGCCACAAATGATAGCTCTTGGTGTACCTCACAGATGGGAACTAGTCAATCAGGTAGGGGTCGTTGCCCTTTTCGCTAGCAGGTCCTCTCAATGGGCCAGCTACTTTGGGGTTCCTGTGGTACTCCTCACAATGAGTTTTAGGGCTATGCCCAGGCACTTCCCACAGTTAAGTGGATAGGGATTATTCCTTGATCTAAACCTGTAATTGAAATGAACAATACAGATGCAAAGAAAAAAGAACTACTGCAATAATCACAGCACCTCGAAGCCACTGCAAAAAAAATTCAGCAAAAATTACACCCAACGAGCCCAAGAAAGAGCTCTGATACCATATGAGAGGAACCTCCTGCAACAATATAATGAAAAATGCATGAAATAACAGAAATAGCATAACACAGAAGGAATTTATTGATCACAGGACACTTCGAGGGGGCAACCTCCTTTGAGCAAGCTCAATACAATAAACTCATGGATGCCTTCATTGGCCTCAACACATACTTATATACTAAGTCTAATCTAAACAACTATTACTCCCCATGAATGTGGGATAATACAATATACTCACGGAATGACTTACAAAGCATATGCGTCCAACAACACTATACTAATAAAGTAAAGAGAAGGGTTAAACATGGGTTCCTAACATCAAGCCTTTAGACGTTGGGAAGGCACTTCAAGCCTTTTGGTTGGAAATCCAAAGCAAATCCTAAGCCTAAGGCTTGGGATTCCCAAAGCAACATATAACATGATCGCGTTATAATGTGCTCACATTATGTTTTGTTTTGCATTTTTTTCATTTTTTGCAAAAGTTTGCCCGATGTTTGTCAAGTTTGACATAACGTGAGCACATTATAACGCACTCACGTTATGTCTCGCTTGAAATGTTTTATGTTCAAGGGTAAAAGCATAGAACTGTGTCACACTTTTGGCTGACTTATCAACACAAGTGAATTTAAACATTATAACTAAAAGTCATTTTTTTCTCAAACATATGGTCTAGTGAGATTAATTCTAGCTAAGTTAGATATGGGCCACAACTTTTCCAACTAGAAGTGTCCACTAAATATATATGTAGCACCACTTGGAGGCCAATTTACCAAAAAAATACAAAAAATCAAAAAATTGAGATTTCAACAATTCCTACTCATGTAAATAATTTTTTTTAAATCTAAAAATACTTTTTTGTAGATTTGTAAATGTAGTTTTAAAAAATGGGGTTTTTTTAATAGTCTAATTATTGTTAATATTTTATTTTTTATTTTTGCTAAAAGTAGGTCATTAGCACCAAAATATAAGGTTGATTGTCTTATCAAGAAAAAATAGTAAAGTTTATTAAAAAAATTTAAAAAAATATGATGCACTAGAGAAGAGATTTCATGTCAAGATGATATAATTTCTTTTCTATTTTGGATAAATAGTCAAGACAAAAGCTGACGTCCCATTGAAATAATTATTTTTCAGTACACGCAACTTTTAATATTTATTTAAAAATATATATCTATCAAAATGCATAATAAATTAATCCATGCATTAAAGTTTCAAGTTATAAATACACACAAAAAATTTGAAGGAAAAAAAATAAAATTTACTATAAAAAGAGTGACGTCCCACTTAACTTCATTTTTTAGCATTTTATCAACAACTAAATTATAGTATCAATTTTACAAAAAAATGTATTCAAATAATTTTTTAATTTTTATAAAAAATACACTAAAAAATATACATTTCATTAATTTACATCATTTCAAAATTCAAAATGTATATGTCACTTTTTAATGATTCAAGTTAAAAATTTATATCAACATTGGTCGTTTCCACACAGCTTTGTGTTGTATGTTCTATATATTTATATGTATGTATGTATGTATGTATGTATGTATGCATGTATGTATGAATGTATATATGCATGCTTGTATGTATGTATGTATGCATGCATGCTTGTATGTATGTATGTATGTACATGTATGTATGTATGTATGTATGTATGTATGTATGTATGAATGGTTGTATGTATGTATGTGTGGTTGTATGTTTGGATATATGTATGTATGTATGTATGTATGTATGTATGTATGCTTGTATGTATGTATGTATGTATGTATGTATGTAAGGGTTTTGGGTTTAGGGTATATAAGGACCTAATCTCATATAGTTTTTAGGAACCTTGAGGGTTGAGGTTTTGGGTTTAGGGTTTAAGGTATAGGGTTGACAGTTGAGGGATTAGGGCTTAAGTAATAGGTTGATGGTAGAGGGTAGAGGGTAGAAGTCAATAGAGGGTAGAGGGTTACAATTGAGGGATAAAATTTAGCTTGTTGAGTGTATAAGATTAAGTGTGTAAGGTATGGGGATTAGGGTTTAGGATATTGGGTTTAGGGTTTATGATATGCATTGAGGGTATATAAGGCATAGGGTGACTTGGGTTGAGTATATGGTTTAGGTTTTAAGTATAGGGTTGAGGGACAATATTTAGGGTTTAGGGTATAAGGGTGAGGTTATAGGGTATAGGGATGAGGGTTTGTGGGTTGAGGATTGAGGGATTAGGGCTTAAGTATATGGTTGATGGTATAGGGTAGAGGGTTGAGAGTTTACAGTTGAGGGATAATGTTCAAGGTTGAGTGTCTAAGTTATAGGGTTTAGGGATTAAGGTTGAGGGTATAAGGCATATGGATGAGGGTTGAGGGTTTCGAGAATAAGTATAGGGTTGAGGGTATAGGGTATAGGGTAGAGGTTTGAAGGTTCAATAATGTTCAAGGTTAAGTGTCCAAGGTTAAGTGTATAGGGTTAGGGTTTAAGGGTCTAAGGTTTAAAGCTTTAAGGGTATCTGGCAATTGAGTGTTTAGGGTTTAAGGGTTTACAGTTTGGATTAAGGGTTTAAGGGTTGAAGGTTTAAGGGTTGAGGGGTTAGAGTTTAAGGCATAGTGTCAAGGGTAGAGGGTTTAGGGATAGGGTTTAGGGATGAAGGTTTAAGGGTTGAGGATTGAGGGTTCAGAGATTAGGGTTTAAGGTATAGTGTTGAGGGTAGAGGATTTAGGGATAGGGTTTAGGGTTTAAGGTTTAAGGGTTGAGGGTTGAGACTTTAGGGATAGGGTTTAGGGTTTAGGGTTAAGGGATTAGGGTTTAAGGTATAGTGTTAAAGGTTGAGGGTTTAGGCATAGGGTTTAGGATTTAAGGTTTAATGGTTGAGGGTTGATGGTTTAGGGTTTAGGGTTAATTGAGAGACCTAGGTGGCTAAGGATGGATGGAGAGACAGATAAGGAGTGACTAAGAGACCTAGAGAGGGGAGAGGTAGAGAGGTGGAGGGAGATAGAGGTGAGAGATAGAGAGGTGATGGGAGAGATAGAATAAAATGAGAGAGTGAAGTTGAAAACTTGAGGGAAATATGGGTAAGCAAGAGGGAGAGAGGTGGAGAGGAAGGGAAATATCTAGAGAGCCCTGAGAGATATACAAGTGAGAGACCTACAACCTAGTGAGAGAGGGGTGAGAGAGATAGGGGAGAGATGGGGGTGAGGTGGATAGGGGAGGAAAGGGGTGGATAAGGGTTGAGGGTTCAAGGTTTTAGGATTTAAGGGTCAAGGATTTAGGGTTTTAGGGTTGAGCATTTAAGGGTTGAGGTATTAAGGGTTTAAGGGTTGAGGGATTAGGGTTTTAGGTATAGTGTCAAGGTTTGAGGGTTTAGGGATAGCATTTAGGATTTAAGGTTTAAGGGTCAAGGGTTGATGTTTTAGGGTTTAGGGTTTAGGGTTTAGAGTTAAGTGAGAGACCTAGATGGCTAAGGACAAATAGAGTGGCAAACAAGGAGTGACTAAGAAACCTAGAGAGGGGAGAGGTAGAGAGGTGAGGTGGAGACAGAGGTGGGAGATAGAGAGGTGAGGGGAGAGATAGAATAAAATGAGAGAGTGAAGTTGACAACTTGAGGGAAAGATGGGTAAGGAGGAGGGAGAGAGGTGGAGAGGAATGGAAATATTTAGAGAGCCCTGAGAAATATACAAGTGAGAGACCTACAACCTAGGAAGAGAGGGGTGAGACAGATAGGGAGAGATAGGGGTGAGACAGATAGGGGAGGAGAGGGGTGGATAAGGGTTGAGGGTTTAAGGGTCAAGGGTTTAGGGTTTAAGGGTTGAGGTATTAAGGGTTTAAGGGTTGAGGGATTAGGGTTGAGGGTTGAGGGATTAGGGTTTAAGGTACAGTGTCGAGGGTTGAGAGTTTAGGGATAGGGTTTAGGATTTAAAGTTTAGGGTTTAAGAGGTGAGGTTTAGGTTTAGGGTTTAGGGTTTAGGTTTAAGGGATTAGGGTTTAAGGTATAGTGTTGAGGGTTGAGGGTTTAGGGATAGGGTTTAGGATGTAAGTCTTAAGGGTTGAGGGTTGAGGCTTTAGGGATAGGGTTTAGAGTTAAGTGGGAGACCTAGATGGCTAAGGACATATGGAGAGGCAAAAAAGGAGTGACTGAGATACCTAGAGAGGGGAGAGGTAGAGAGGTGAGGAGGAGACAAAGGTGAGAGATAGAGAGCTGAGGGGAGAGATAGAATAAAATGAGAGAGTGTAGTTGAAAATTTGAGGGAAAGATGGGTAAGGAGGAGGGAGAGAGGTGAAGAGGAAGGGGAATATCTAGAGAGCCCTAAGAGATATACAAGTGAGAGACCTACAACTTAGGGAGAGAGGGGTGAGAAAGAAAAGGGAGAGATGGGGGTGAGGTAGATACTAGAGGAGAGGAGTGGATCAGGGTTGAGGGTTTAAGGGTCAAGGGTTTAGCGTTTAAGGGTTGAGGGTTTAAGGGTTGAGGTATTAAGGGTTTAAGGGTTGAGGGATTAGGGTTGAGGGTTGAGGGATTAGGGTTTAAGGTACAGTGTCGAGGGTTGAGAGTTTAGGGATAGGGTTTAGGATTTAAAGTTTAAGGTTTAAGGGTTGAGGCTTTAGGTTTAGGGTTTAGGGTTTAGGGTTTAGGGATTAGGTTTAAGGGATTAGGGTTTAAGGTATAATGTCGAGGGTTGAGGGTTTAGGGATAGGGTTTAGAATTTAAGGTTTAAGGGTTGAGGCTTGAGGCTTTAGGGATAGGGTTTAGGGTTAAGTGAGAGACCTAGATGGCTAAGGATGGATGGAGAAGCAAACAAGGAGTGACTGAGAGACCTAGAGAGGAGAGAGGTAGAGAGGTGAGGGTGAGACAGAGGTGAGAGATAGAGAGGTGAGGGGAGAGATAGAAGAAAATGAGAGAGTGAAGTTGACAACTTGAGGGAAAGATGGGCAAGGAGGAGGGAGAGAGGTTGAGAGGTAAGGAGTTTTGTATAGCAACCTAAAACGTGCTCATGTTATAATGCAAGCATGTTTTGTCTTTCTATACAAATGGTAAAATAGCCATGACACCTGTGATCCAAGCCCATATACTCTATTATTCTACTGGTTATGTGTGTGTTCTAACAAAAAAAGATTTTTGATGTTGTTGGGAAGTACACATGCAGATTTTTCACATTCTACCACCTTTGCATGAACTTTCCACCACCTTTTTCTAGTTTTCCAACTTAAGGAGGAAATAACCTAGTTTTCACATCAAATTTGATATATATCAATTCAAGTTTCAATTTTTGTAGTGTTGCAATGTTAATTGTTATTGAATTGTAGGAATTTAACATTATGCATTGGTTAGTTGTATTGTTGTTAGTAATTCTATTTGATTGATATACAATTGAATGTTGAAAAGGAAGCAAGTTTATGAAAAACTCAAATTGTTGAGGAGTTTGATGCAAGAAGAAAAAAATATTACATAATTGGGTAGTCTCTCCATTTGAATCTTTTTTTTTAGGTATCTCAAGTCTTTACACATGTTCTTTACATTTTTCTTAATTCTATTATGTTTCTTTATCATCCCTTATCATACATGCTTAATACAATGCTTTGATTTTGTTATTATGCATATTCCATTTTCATCATTGTTTGTTTCTCGTTATAACCTTAGTCTTGTCTATGTTGTTTGATAAAATGCTTTGGTACACATGTATGTAAAATGCGGTAGCATAGACAAGGCAATGAGCTGTTTGAAAAAATGTCTCAAAGAAATGTCATCTGAATTATAAAATTTACTTGAAAATAAGAGAAGAGAAGAGAATCTAGTAATTGGACACCCTATGTTATATTGGTTGGCTTTTAGACAGTAGCATCTTTTTTCTCAGTGGATTTTAAAGCTTTAGCATTTTTTTAATTTTTTTTGTTTTTGTTGTTCTTTGATGCAGATTTGAATATATTTTGTGTTTATATCAGTTGTATGTTTTATATGTATATTAGTATTCATTTATTTGATGGGTGGTGGAAAGATCTTTGCAAGGGATGACTCAAAATCAATCTATGCATTTTTGTAGTATGCAGTAATTTGTTGCCCCTGTTATGAAAATGTTCTTTTTATAGGGTTTTAAGTTATGTTGCTTTGTAGTTTGGAATGACTGATCAGAAAGAATGTCCATCACCATGAGACCACATTTCTTTGAGGCATTTTTTCAAACAGCTCATTACCTTGTCTATGCTACTACATTTTACATACATGTCTACCAAATCATTTTTTTCATATTATAAAATCATGGTATTCCATGAGACCACATTTCTTTGAGAAATTATATGTCAAATAGTTCATGTGCCTTGTCTATGCTTCCACATTTTTCATACATGTCTAATAGGGAATTTGTAACTATAATATTTGACAAAAATCCTCCTTCCATTATGCTTTGAGCGATCATGCCCATAACTTGTTTGAAATAGCCCATTTTTTAAAATGTAGGGGGATGCTATCAAAGGTTGTGAATTTTGTCTTAACACTTTCCAATTGCATTATCTTGAAAGATTCTAAAAACTTTTTAACAAATCCATTTTGTGCATATTCTACAATCATAATGCTCCATGAGACCATATCTCTTTGAGGCATTTTTCCAAAGAATCCACCTATCTTGTCTATGCTTCTAGTATAAATTTTAAAAAAGCCTCTATCCTTAATGCTTTGATGGATGCCCATATCCTATTCCAAATATCCTTTCTTGGCATGGGTAGGGAGGATCTTGACAAAGGTCATAGAATTTGGCTTCACACCCATTGATTGCATTTGCTGGGAAGTTTCCAAAACCTTTTCAACAAATCTATTTTGTGCATATCCCGCAATCATTGCAATCCATGGCATATCTCTTTGATGCATTTTGTCAAACAATTCACATGTGTTGTCCATGCTTCCACATTTCTCATGCATTTTTGTGAAGGGAATTGTAATTATAACATTTGACAAAAATCCCCCTTTCTTTCAATGATTTGATTGATGCCCGTACCTTGTTCCAAAGGTAGGATGTTGACAAAAGTTGTGGAATTTGGATTTATACTCAACCCAATTGTACTTTCTTGAAAGTTTGTAATGTCTTTTAAAAAATCCATTTTGTTCTTATCTTGCAATCATGGCATTCCATGAGACCACATTTCTTTAAGGCATTCCATCAAAAAAATCATGTGATTTGTCTATGCTGCCACATTTTGCATACATGTCTATTTGTGTACATTATATTGGTAGGTTGTACGTTAGAAAATGGCTAGAGAAAAGTCACATGATAAATTCTTGCAAGGTAGAAATACTTCAAAAAAAAATTCTTTCCATTTTCCTTGAGTTCTTAGTGCACTTGTTTATTCATCATGGTTGAGTGACATTTACTCTTCTACATGATGATTGTATGTACATTTTGTATGAAGGGTTGAATGACATCTATTTCATTTATTTGTATGGATTCATTTTTAGGAACTATTATTTATCTCTTTATCATGCTACAGATAAATTCTCCATCATGTCGAGGAAACAATCAAGGATTAAACCAACACAGGAAGAGAAAGAAGCTAAGAATGCAAAGAAAGCAGTAGGTATGAGGGAACTTCATGAGAAGAGGAAATTGGATACGATTGTTGAAGACATGCCAATTGAAGAGGAACCTCAAACATCAAAAAGAGATATGGTATTGGTGGCACAAAGGAAACTAATGTACAAACTTCATGCTATGAGAGATTTGAATACCGTAGTTGGAGACACGTCCTCTACCACAAGTCAAGATGGAGGGACACCATCTACCGCATCCCAAGTTGAGATTACATCATCACTCACATGTGAGTAAGGAGGTGCACCATTATTCCCACCTCAACCTCAAGGTGCGTCATCTTTTCCATATCCAATCAAAGGTATGCCATCTAGCCCATCTCATTTAAATATTGATGAAATTCCTAATGTTGAGATGAATTTACCTTTCACAACACCACTTAGAATTTTGCATAGAAAGCCAAAGTATTTGATTGATATTGATGAGAATATTTTGTAGCCAATGGAAGGTAAGATTCCAAAATGCACTTATAGAAGATATGCTCATAAGATTTGGAGAGTGTTCTTTGAAAAGTTAAATGAGACTGCAAGATGTTAACTATTCATTGAAATGATGCGAAGTATAAAGTATAGGTCCATCATGAAGATTCTTGGGTTGAGAACATTAGAGGCTTCAAGTAAAAAATCTATTGTCAAGAATCTAATGAGTGCATATGAGAGTGTGGGTAACACCTCACACACAAAAAATAGTAACGTCACATGACATGTCATTACATTGACAATAGTAAGTAATCAAATGAGGAAAGCTCATCTCATTAGAAAGATGAGTCAAGCATTGAGAATTAATAGAAAAAATTTATCAAGATCCATTGGAAGGCCCCAAAGAATCGAGGACACCGATGCTAATAATTATGGGCAATTCTCAAGGAGACTACCATGAAAAGATAAACTAATTGTTGAAGCATTGAGATCACTAATTGAAGACTTTTTGAAGAATTACACAAGAGTATCTCCAAATCAAAGGGATGTGGTAAGAAGGAGAATCAGTAGTCGAAATCGTGAACCACATCCAAAGCAGTTTTTGGATACGACTCAAACACAGTTTTTTGGTAAATTTCTAGAGATCTATCCTCAAATTAAAATTTGTAAAAGATATTTGAAATGCTAAAACCTTTCTATGTCAAAATAAATCACACACACACACTACTTGTTGTAGATTACATATTGAATTTTCTTACCATTTTGATGTGTATCAGTCTATTTATTTAGATTTGCATACTAACAATGTTTTGCAGGGTTGTGGCATACATGCCCCACAAACATCTTCAAGAGACTTCATATCAACAATTTTATGTGAAAGAGAGGAAGGTCAAATATTCTACAGGAAATTATGCTTGGATGGCACATGTCAACATTGTGGTGGCTTGCAATGTATGCCAATATGTGAACATATGGAAAGCACACATGCAGTTGGAAATGAACTAGTAGAGTTTGGCAAGTATAAAATAGTGGCCTACAATACAAAATATGGTAAAGAAGCAAAGAGGTGTGATTTGGTTATTTAAAATATTCCAATGTATCAGTTTATGTCAACATTTCATGATAGTATAGTGTATGAGTATGCAAGGCATACTCATAGAGTTTGATGGTTGGACTCGCAATTCAAGTTATGCAAGGACATATTTCCACTTGGTAGCATTGTTTCAATTGTTGACTTTGCAGAGAACTACACTCTACAGCCACAACATGAGGTGCAATCACAATATTACAACTCCACATAGGTTTCTATATTTGTGCACATAGCATTCATTCATTCGAATGATAATATAGAGGATGATAGAAAGGTCATAAGGGAGTATCATTTTTATATTAGTGATGATCACACGCATTCTACAAAGTTCATGCAAGGTTGCGTTCAGGTGTTCTACAATGATTTGGCTAGAAGGGGCATATCATTCAGTCAGCATATCATATGGTCAGATAATTGTGCATCACAATTCAAGAAATCATAGATGTTATATTGGTTGATCAGGATACATAATATTATAGGTGTTTAGCATATGTGGAAATTTTGTGAGGTCAAGCATGGAAAGGGAGAGCATGATGGTGTAGGAGCATCTATCAAAAGAGCCATCACATGAGAAGAGTTAAAGTATAAAGACAATGCAAAGTTGACATATGCAAAATCAATTGTTGAGTGGTGTAATGCATCGATGGGTCTAGGTAATGAAGGTAAATCTTTATTTCATAGATTTTTTGGGTTCATAGATGATACTAACATTGGACCATATGAGGATTGTTGTACATTGACAGGATCAAGTGAGCTACACTCTTTCAGAAGCTCAAATGCATGTTCATGGAGTATCCATACATGGAAGATGGCATGCTTTTGTTCTTCATGTACAATTCAAGCCTAGAATGAGTGTGAGTCAAAGGAGTGGGTTGATGAATGGTGGTTAAGTTATCTTAGGCCACTTGACATGTATCAGCCCCCGATGAACTGGAACTGACACAGATAGAATCATCAGTTGACTTTGACCACATATCAAATCTAGTTAAACTAGGTAATATATCTACTTGCATAGTTTTTAAAATTCTTAATGTTATCTTACTTTGTAGTATTTTTGTAATGTTGACTAATTTCATCTAATTTGCTGCACATATCAATGTAGGGCATGTTTATGAAGTTATTGCAGATGAAGACAATGAAGAGGGAATGGATTGTTACTTGTGTTGTTGTGTTGAGGCCAAAAAGAAATTGGAGGCCCCAGTTACAGATGGAGAAAATATCAAATACCCTATAGGCTCGGTGGTTGTTACTGGAACATGGCTTAGAAGGTACCCACATAAGAGTGTTAATGTTTGGTTGTTTTAGGACTTTGACATGCATCGAAAGATTCTTCATTACTCAAACCTTGTCATGGCATCCAATATTTATTTGATACAATATCAAGGTAGACCATTGAACAAGACCTTGCATAACGTGCGTGAGTCTAACCATGAGGTAATACTTGACACAATAAAGAGTAGAACAGACCTGGATGGTTCATTGGATTAATTTGTAAGTATGCACATTGATTTTGTAAAGTCATGTTATTGATATTAATGTATTGCAGTTGATAGTTAGACCTTTCATTTCTATATTTCAAGTTTACATATGTTTTGGTTCCAAGTTTACATATGTTTGTCTTTTTTTGCTGATGTATTTTTACACATATATAATGAGTATTGGGCAGATTATATGCATATTTATGGTTTCACCATTTGACTATCTAGAGAACTCAATTTGTAAACTTGACCTTTCCATCCCTAGATAAAACTTGGGAGACCCTTCCTCAACCATCCTTTCACTTGAAACATGATCATGAAAAGGAATAACGGGGGGTGTTAATAGGTAATAGCCCTTAAGAGTCCAAAGTGCAAAAAGGTAGCAATCTTTGATGAGTTATTACTCAGAAAGTGTGTCAATTAGAAACAATTCATCTAAGGCTACGAGATCATGTAGGGCCACTCTACAATAACCTCTCTTGGGTTTTGATATCTCTAAGGCATTTGCCCATGGTGTCCAGTTTTCAGTTGATAGAAAAAGTGTCAGATGTATGCAGTGTAAAGTTACAAAGGGGTGTAACTTTTGTTCTACTCCTTGTGTGACCAAACCAATAGTTCCAACACATCTAGATGGGTACATTTAGACTAGGCATGGTCCTTTTTTGCAGCCAAACATGTGGAAATAGTCTGAGCTACATTGTACTGACGATACCCTTAAGAGACCAAAGTGCAAAAAGGCAGCAATCTTTGACAAGTTGTGACTTAGAAACTGTCACTTAGAAACATTTTGTCTAAGAATACGAGATCATGTAGGGCCTCTCTACAATAACCTCTCTTGGTTTTTGATATCTCTAAGGCATTTTCCCATGGTGTACAGTTTTCAGTTGATGGAAAAAGTGTTAGATGCATGCAGTGTAAAGTTGCAAAGGGGTGTAACTTTCGTTCTTCTCCTCTTGCGACCAAACTGACAGTTCCAATGCATTCATATGGGTATGTTGAGGCTAGGCATGGTCCTATTTTACACCTAAACATGTCAAAATAGTCTGAGCTACATTATACCGGTGATATCCCTTAAGAGTCCAAAGTGCAAAAAGGCGATAATCTTTGACACACTGTTACTCAGAAAGCGTGTCACTTAGAAACATTTTATCTAAGGCTACAAGATCATTTAGGGCCCCTTACAATAACCTCTCTTACTTTTTGATATCTCTGAGGCATTTGTCTGTGGTGTCCAGTTTTCATTTGATGGAAAAAGTGTCAAATGCATGCAGTGTAAAGTTGCAAAGGGGTGTAACTTTCATTCTGCTCCTCATGCGACCAAACCGATAGTTCCAACACATCTGATTGGGTAGGTTTAGGCTAGGCATGGTCATTTTTCACACCCAAACATGTCGAAACAGTCTAAGCTACATTGTACCAGGGATATCCCTTAAGAGACCAAAGTGCAAAAAGGAAGCAATTTTTGACAAGTTGTTACTCGAAAACTGTGTCACTTAGAAATATTCCATCTAAAGTTATGAGATTATGTAGGGCCCCTCTATAATAACCTCTCTCGGTTTTTGATATCTCTAAGGCATTTGCCCATAGTGTTCAGTTTTTAGTTGATGGAAAAAGTGTCAAATCCATGTAGTGTAAAGTTGCAAAGGGGTGTAACTTTTGTTTTGCTCCTCGTGTGACCAAACTAACAGTTCCAATGCATCTAGATGGCTACATTTAGGCTATGCATGGTCATGTTTATCACCCAAACATGCCAAAATAGTCTGAACTACATTGTACTGGTGATATCCCTTAAGAGTCCAAAGTGCAAAAAGGCAGCAATCTTTGATGAGCTATTACTTGGAAAATGTGTCACTTTGAAACATTATGTCTAAGGCTATGGGATCACATAGGGCCCCTCTAAAATAACCTCTCTCAGTTTTTGATATCTTTGAGGTGTTTGCATGTGGTGTCTAGTTTTCAGTTGATGGAAAAAGTGTCAGATGCATGCAATGTAAAGTTGCAAAGGGGCGTAACTTTAGTTTTGCTCCTCGTACAACCAAACTCACAGTTTCAATGCATTCAGATGGGTACATTTAGGCTATGCATGGTCCTATTTCACACCCAAACATGCCGAAATAGTCTGAGCTACATTGTACCAGTGATATCCCTTAAGAGTCTAAAGTGCAAAAGATAGCAATCTTGGACGAGATGTTACTCAGAAAGCGTGTCACTTAGAAATAATTTTTCTGAGGCTAGGGGATCACATATGGCCCCTCTACAATAACCTCTCTCATTTTTTGATATCTCTAAGGCATTTTCCCGTGGTTTCCAATTTTTAGTTGATGGAAAAAGTGTCAAATGCATGCAGTGTACAGTTGAAAAGGGGTGTATCTTTCATTTTGCTCCTCATGTGACCAAACTGATGGTTCCAACACGTATGGATGGGTACGTTTAGGCTAGGCATGGTCATGTTTCTCACCCAAACATGCTGAAACAGTCTGAGCTACATTGTACCAATGATATCCCTGAAGAGTCTAAAGTGCAAAAAGGCAACAATATTTGATGCATTGTTACTTGGAAACCGTGTTACTTAGAAACATTTTGTCTAAGGATATAGGATCACGTAGGACCCCTCTACAATGACCTCTCTTGGTTTTTGATACCTTGAGGCATTTACCCATGGTGAAAATTTTTTTGATGTTCCAAAAATCGTCAGATGCATGTAGTGTAAAGTTGCAAGGTAGGCTACTTTTTATTTTGTTCTTCGTGGAGCCAAACCATTAGCGCCAACACATCTAGTTGGGCACATCTACACTAGGCATGGTCAAAACCCTTCATTATAAAAGGGTCATAGTATTTCTTGTTCAAAGGGTCACAACATTTCGCCTTTGAAATGTCAGAACCTAAATCATATCATGACTATTTGTGAGAACCTAAATTCATTTATTTGCGCTATTGCCTAAGGCTGTATTCTTAATTGTATTCTTCAAGGATGTTATGGATTTCTTTCTCAATGATAAATTTCTCTCCCTTTTATGTTAGTGCTTATCAACCTAATACATGAAGTATGAGGTGTACATGTGAATAGACATAATACATGAAGTATACACAAGAAGCATGAAGCATACATGTGAACACATGTAATACATGAAGTATACATAGGAAGCATGAAGAATACACATGAAAACATGAAGTATACACAGGAAGCATGAATCATACACGTGAACACGTGAAGTATACACAAGAAGCATGAAGCATACACGTGAATGGTAGCATGAAGCATACACATGGATTTATAATGAAAATATGGACACCATCAACAAAAAAGATTTGTATTAACCAAATAGCCATATAGGCATACATCAATTTCTATCGATATAAGTATAACATATATACAAAATAGCCATATAGGCTTACAAGAATGCCATATAGGCATACAATGTCAACTATATGCAATACAAAATATATGTCCAAACAAATGCCATATAGGCATACAACAAAGGAACTCAATAAAAAGTCATTCCCCTCCGAGTGAAGAAAATAGATCACGGGTGGCCTTTGATCTTCAAGGGCATGGAGATGCATATGAGAGTGGTCTACTTCAAACTTGATGGTTGCTCCTCCTATTTAGTTCATCATGTAGTTGTAGTTGTTACAATAAAAAGTATAGACATTAATATATAGAAATTACATTATCAAAAAAGAAACATTTAACAAAATAATCACTTACCTCTGCTAGATAATCTCTCTCCTCATTTGCCACAGTAGTAGGATTAGGCTATGGCATTGTAATGTCCTATAGAAAGCATCCAGATAGAAATTAAACTTCAAATCAATAATCATTTAATTTTTTTAATAATAAGAACTATAACAATGAATGTAATTTGAAATTTTCTAATCTACCTCGTACCCCCATCAAAGGCATGGAGCTATCAATTGTAGAAGACACACCGTGCTCTATTGCCATATGAACATCAGGGGGTGTCTCCACCTGCATCATCTAAAAATAAAACAACATTATTCAATTACGAAAACTAGAATAGTGATGCAGGTCATGGCTCCTAACATACACACATGTTCACCTAAACATGGAAGACACAATAAAGTACACAAGCCGCATGCATATATACAAATTAGATGAAGATACAATACCTACTCATTGAACTCCTCATCCAATAAGTCATCCTTTTCCAAATCATGGTCATATGAGGATTCATGGCTATTGTGTGGTATAAGGGTGAACAAAGGAGGGACCATAGTAGCATCAAGAGAAGTAGAAAGGGAACATTTTTTAGATGCAACAAGATCAGTGCCCTCCTGAATGTCTATAGAAGGAATGATGGTCATTGAACGAGTGAATATTAATGATAACATGTGAAAATAAACAATTAAGTCAAAGAGACACCCACCAACTACATGGGTTGACGGCTCAGGTAGAGAATATTCCACTAATCTCTGATCCTCTATGATTATAGTAGACATGAGCATACTAAGATAATGAAGATTTAGAAGAGGAGACAATTCAATTAGAGAGATAGTAGGTGTAGAAGAAGTCAGACAGGGAGTGAAGGTGTTAGTTAAGGTTTAGGTTGGTGATAGGGTGGGGTAGGGTAGTGCTCAAATTTTTGTTTGTTTGGTAGTGATGGAGGTAGGACATTACCTAAGATAGAGCGTTTTAATATGTTAATAAATGATTGGTGATGGGAATGAGGGGCAAAACAAGGGATACAAGAATGGCACTAGAAATCACATAGACATTAGGTAATTTTATGGGTTACGAGAAGGAGGAATATCAAGAGTTTGTCTGACAAGAAAAACCTTATTTAAAAATTTCTTATCATTTTCTTTGTCTTGAGGTTTATCAGGGGGTGGGTTAGAAGCAAACTGGGTCTGGGATATCTGGTAGGGGTAGGTTAGGAAATAGGTAGGGTAGATATGGATTGGTTAGTAGGTTAGGTGTAGTGTTGGGGAAGTTTCTTAGGCCTACTTTTAGAAGTTTCTTAGGCCTACACTTCTTCTTTTACTTTATCTTGGAGGGGTGTTACAGGTGATATATAAGTCAGCAAGGAAGGTGAAGTAGTAATAGGTGGATATATGGTGGGGAAGATAGGGGCATAGCTAGTGGAGTAGGTGAAGTAATAGAAAAAGGTTGTGGGGTGGGGGGAGCAATGTGTTTAGAGGCATAATATAGGTAATGGTGAAAGAGGGTATTGGTATGAGGTTGAGGTAGTCCAAAAGGGGTTGACAAAAAATAATCTAAGGAGAAGTGTCTTAAGGTAACAACTAGTTGGTATGGGCTATGAGAAATGGTGAAGACATGACCATCATGGGGAATTTAAGGCACTAGTGGATGATAGTTCAGGGACAACCCACATTGCAATGAGCCAAGGATGACCTATGAGAATAGATAGTGGTTTGAGGTGGGGATGATATGACATGTGATATCTAGGGATTTAGGTCCTACCTATATTAGCAAGGTGAGGGATCCAAAAGTAGGTATATCTCAGGGTGATTAAGTGTTCCTCTTATAATAAGGCTCAAAAGATCCACCTAGTGATGTATAAGTGTTCATCTATAATTGCATTAATAAGGCTCAAAAGATCCACCTTGATTCAACTATCATTTTATAGTGTACTTGTGCCTCAATCTACAAAGGATTGTTATAATTATTAGTTGGCACATTGTCAAGCAAGAAGGTGATGGTAGGTGTAGGAGTGGGTTCAACAATGAAATTATAAGTTTGAATGTCTAATATGCCTATCATATCAAATAATATAGTAGTATTAAAGGAAGGGTCCTCATTAGACTTAGGTGGGTTAGATATAGGATCAAAAGTAGGGATAGAAGAAATTAAGGCAATAGGATTGACATAGTTTGTAGGGTGGTGCAGGAGATCCCTAGTTTAGTCATTTTGTTGGCTATTTCCTAGTTGGTTTTCATGTTATTTTATTTTCTTCTAAGGCTTTACAAGCCATTTTGATATTTTGTAATAAAGACTTAGTCATTTAGATTGACTAGTCCTTGAGGATGTTAGTAAGGCCTATTTTATAGGAGTGTTTCTTTTAGAAACTTAGTTTTTTTAAAGAAAAAGCTTTTCCCATCATTTCATTGCCTCTCATGGCAGTTGTATGGATAGAATGGGAAGTGGAAAGGTCAGAAAACTTTCTATAAACTTCACTTTGTAAAAACATGCCAATAATGAATGGAGAGGAGGAGTTTTTTAAGGAAAAAATAGTGATTTTCTGCTTTTTGTTGTAAATAGTCAGCTGGTACGGCCTAGTACGGATTGTTCATAAACCAAAATTTGGGAAATGTGTTAGGGTTGTTAAATATCTTTCATTTGCATCTAATTAGAGTTCTTGGCATTATTTGTGAAGGAAGTTTCAATTCATTTTGGTTAAACTAGTCTTAAACCCTCCATAGCTAGGGTTTTGTACAAAATGCAACTTTCTTCCTCTATCCTCTGAAAGTGATCGCCATTTCTTGGTGGGATGTAGGAAGGTAGACTAGTTTTTATGTGTTCCATGGTTTTGTAGGTTACTTTCTCTTCTCCAGGGTGTTTGGTATGGTAACTTTCTAGTCTTATAGTGACTAGTTAGCAGAAATGAAACAAGAACAGTGCATGTTCTAAAAACAGCCACGTGCTCAATCCAATGGAGGTTGGAATTTTGTGTCTTGGTGAAGGACAGACCTCTACAGTTGTTTGGTAGAGCATCAGAAGGCTGATTTACTATATCCCTCTCATGCAATCTCTGAATTAGACCTTTTCTCTGAGAAAAAAATAGTCTCTTGTTTCTAAATTGCTGACAGTATGGTACAGTATGATCTGCATGGTTGAGGAATAGTATATGATCAACATAGGCATTTGGATTGTGCATTAAGTGGTGAAGTTCATTTGGGGTTTAGAGGAGTTAGTTGTTGTTTATTCATTCCTTATGCTACAAGGGTTAAACCTTATTGAAATACTATTTGTTTAGGACAGTCAAAAGGTAGTTTGTTGTCCACTATACTTTTTGGTACAAATTTAGTGTTGAGTCAGTGTTGTCATGTTGATTCTACCCTCAGTAGGTACATGTTGTGTTTGGGGTGAAGATCCTTATTGATATAGGAGTTGATGCAGGTTTACTAGTTCATAACAGACACAAGAAACAAGCTTTCCTTGGCACTGTCAAAAGACAGTCACATAGAGATTTACTGTCCACTATTGTGTTGGGAGTAGAATGGTAGTTTCTTGGTCAGTGACCTTGTTCCATGCATGTCATAGATAAGTGTATGTTAACTGATGTTATGGTTCATGTTGGTAGAGTGGATTGGTAGTAGTTAGAACTGTTGAAGGTAGATTGTTGTCCTTGGAGGTGGACTGTGTAGAAGGGCTGGTTAGAGCAGAGACTCACCAGTAGGAAGTTGAATAACCTGTGTGGGTGGTCCAAGGTTATGTCAGTTCCTTGAGAAGCCTTGTATAGGCTATTGATAGTAAACACCTTTGTATACCTCTTGGAGGAAGTATAAGATCTAAGTTCATTGAGTGAACTTCAACAAACACTACCAATACCCACTGCATCATATTGGTACCAGAGCCAATATTCTGATTGGAAGCAAGTGTATGTCAGAAGAGGAAATTAAAATAGAGGCTAGTACAATGCCTCCCAAGAAAATGAGTCAAGATGCCATCAAGAAGTTGGTGGAAGAGATGGTTGAAGCAAGATTGCAAGAAGCAAAATTACAGGAAGAGAAGAAGTCTAGTGGCAAGACCAAAGAAGAGGGAAGTTCTTCTGACACAAATGAAGAAATAGAGATAGAAGAGGATCCTCTAGAGCAGGATATGTCTGCAGATCAGAAAGCCTTCTTGAATGCACTTAAGGGTGCTCATGGAGACAGTGGTGATCCCAAGATGGATGTGCCTACCTTTCATGGTAAGTTGGATGGAGATGTTCTCACTGACTGGATAGAAGCTATGTGCAACTTCTTTGATTACAAGGAGTTCAATGATAGCCAAAGGTCAAGTTTGCCAAGACAAGGCTAAGAGGTTATGCACTTGTATGGTGGAACTATATGCAGAGTGACAAGGAGAAGATTGGGAAGAATCCCATCACTAAATGGAGCAGAATGGTGGCTATGTTCAGAAGCAAGTTCATGCCACCTGACTATGAGATTCAAATCATAAGGAGGTTTCAGAATTTGAGACAAAAAGACATGGATGTGGCTACCTACACAGAAGAATTTCATAGACTCAGTATGAGGGCCAATCATAATGAAGATGAAAAAGGGATGGTGGCTAGGTACCTGAATGGACTGAAATACAATCTGCAAGATGAGATAAGTTTGGTGTTACCAAAGACAGTGGATGAATGTTTCTTATTGGCCTCCAGAGTAGAGGAAAAGCTAAGAAGGAAGGGTGAACAAAGTGCCAGAGGTAGAGGTGGCAGAAACCAAAGAGGAAGAGGCAATTTTGGCCGTGGACAGTTCAACAAAACTGAAAATAACAATCAGCAAAAGACACATTTAGAAACAGAGCATAGAGGAGGCTTCAGAGGACAGAGAAGTCATAATGTCAGGGGCAGAAATGGTGGAGGTGGTAGAGGACTAGGTGTCTTCACTGGAAGATGTTATGGCTGCAACCAAGTTGGCCATACAATGAACAAATGCCCAGGGAAAGCCAACAACTCTCATGACAGTGGGAAGAGAAATCAGTTAGTGAAAGATGATGACTGTGAAAGTGTGAATTCACCAATGGGAAGTGCTGCACCTATTTTAGATGGAGAGAGTATGATGATAAAAAGGTCTATGTTGAAGATTTCATTGAAGCAAGAGCCCCCTCAGAGAAAGAATCTTTTCAGAACCCAAGGCCTAGCCTATGGGAAACTCTGCAAAATCATAGTGGATTCAGGGTCTACTAAGAATGTGGTATCCACTGAGATGGTTGAGAAGTGCAAGTTGAAGAGGCTGCCTCATATTAGTCCTAACAAGATTTCTTGGTTAAACAAGAACCAAAGTTTCAAGGTGGAGGAACAAACTTGGGTTGAATTTGCAATTGGTGACTACAAGGACAAAGTGCTATGTGAAATCATCCCTATGGATGCATGTCACCTACTTCTTGGCCACCCATGGCAGTATGATGTTAAAGTTTAGCATGATGGTGAGAAGAACACTTATGTCATCACCAAGAATGGAAGAGCATTCAAAATGGATCCTTTGTTGGAGCAGCCCAAGGGAAAGGAAAATAACAACAGTATCATGTTGGTGAATGGCATTGAGTTCCTAAACATCTTGAAGGAGAATGACAATCAGGGGTATGCCTTGGTCATGAAGCCCAAGGGTGGATCAGATCAGCAAGATCAAAAACAGAAGGAGATTCCATTGGAAGTGCAGCAACTTCTAGATAAGTATCAAGACCTTGTGGTAGAGGAAGTTCCCAACTCCTTACCACCCATGAGGGATATTAGTCATCAAATTGACTTAATACCTGGTGCTACATTGCCTAACAAGGCTACATACAAGCTGACTCCATAGCAGAATGAAGAGGTGGCAAGGCAAATTCAAGATCTCCTGGAGAAAGGGCTGATTAGGAAGAGTCTAAGTCCTTGTGCAGTTCCAAGTGTACTTGCTCCTAAGAAGGATGGAAAGTGGAGGCTATGCATAGATTCAAGGGCCATAAATAAGATCACCATAAGGTACAGATTCCCAATGCCAAGGATTGAAGATCTCTTGGACTATCTTCGAGGATCATGCTATTACTCAAAGATTGATTTGAAATCTGGATATCATCAAATCTGGATCAGACAAGGAGATGAATGGAAGACTGCTTTCAAGACCAATGAAGGTCTTTATGAATGGCTTGTTATGCCATTTGGTCTTAGCAATGTGCCAAGTACATTTATGCACCTGATGAATGAGGTATTAGTTGAATTCATTGGTAAATTTGTTATTGTTTATCTTGATGACATACTAATCTTCAGTAGGACAAGGGAAGACCATGTGAAGCATGTTGGTCAGGTGTTGGAGAAGTTGCATGAGTACAAGTTGATGATCAACTTAGACAAATGTGAGTTCATGAAAACTAAACTTGTATACCTAGGATTTGTAATTTCTAATGGCTATTTGAAGATGGATCCCTCTAAGGTTTAGGCTATTCTCAGTTGACCTACCCCAAAAATAGTGGGAGATGTGAGAAGTTTCCATGGATTGGTGACTTTCTATAGGAAGTTTATTAGAGGTTTCAGTCACATTAGTGCTCCCATCCTCAACACCATCAAGGGTGGAGTCAAATGTAGATTTCAGTGGACAAAGGAAGCTGATGATAGTTTTGAGTTGTTGAAAACAAAGGTGGCTGAGTTACCTACCTTAGTACTCCCTGATTTTGATAAGGTGTTTGTTGTTGAGTGTGATGCAAGTCAGCAAGCTATTGGTGTTGTTCTCAGCCAAGAAGGACATCCAGTGGCATTCTTTTTAGAAAAGTTGAATGAATCCAAGCAAAGGTATTCTACCTATGACTTAGAACTCTATGCAATGGTGCAAGCTCTTAAGAAATGGAGACATTATTTGCTGCCCAAAGAATTTATTGTGTTTACTGACAATCATGCTTTAATCTTTCTTAACAGTCAAGAAAAATTGAACCATAGACATGTTAAATGGATGGAATAGCTACAAGTTTATGCCTTCACAATTAAGCACAAAAGAGGTGTCTCTAATAAGGTGGCTGATGCATTGAGTAGGAGGTTGCTTCTTATTCATGAAATTCAGTTAGAAAGCACGGGTATTGACTGTTTAAAGGAGCTGTATAAAGAAGATTTTGATTTCAAAGAGGCTTATGATGTCTGTGTGAACTTGGCTAACACATTCCATGGAGAGTATGCTGATTTTGTTTTGTAGGAAGGCCTCTTGTTTAAAGGCAATTTGTTGTGTGGCCCTAAGTGCTCAGACAACATCATCAAGGAGAAGCATAATGGTTCCTTAGGAGGACATTTTGGCTTAGACAAGACACTAGAACAAGTCACAAGGTTCTATTTTTGGCCAAAGGTGCAATCAGATGTGAGAAAATATGTAGCTAGTTGTGCAATCTGTCAAAGAGCCAAAGGTGTGTCTTCAAATGTAGGTCTTTACCAGCCCCTTCCCATTCCCAATAGACCTTGGGAAAGTATCAGCATGGATTTTGTGCTTGGGTTACCCAAGACAGCCAGAGGGGTGGATAGTGTGTTTGTCATTGTTGATAGGTTCAGCAAGATGGCTCATTTTGTGCCATGTAAATGCACAAATGATGCATCTCATGTTGCAGGTCTATTTTTCAGAGAGGTAGTAAGGATACATGGTTTACCATTGTCCATTGTAACTGACAGAGATTCTAAGTTTGTAGGTCACTTCTGGAGGACCTTGTGGAAGAAGCTGGGCACACAGTTGTCCTTTTCATCAGCCTACCATCCACAAACTGATGGTCAGACTGAGGTGGTTAATAGATCACTTGGAAACTTTCTAAGGTGCCTTACAAAGCAGCATGGTTTGGCATGGGACTTGGTTATCAGCCAGGTTGAATATGCCTACAATGATTCAAAAAATAGGAGCACTGGTAAAAGTCCTTTTGAGATAGTTTATGGCTTTAATCCAAGAGGGCCACTTGAGCTGAACGATCTCCAAGGTTGGGATAGAAGGAGTGCACTTGGTGAAGAGTTTGCTGCCTCCATGAAAATAGTCCACGATCAAGTCAAGTTGCACCTAGAAAAATTAGTCACAAAGTACAAAGAAAAGGTAGATTTGAAGAAAAGAGAAGTACAGTTCAAAGTTGGTGACTTAGTTATGGCATATCTGAGGAAAGAAAGGTCACCAAAGGGTCAGCCAACTAAACTCCTGATGAAGAAGATTGGACCATGCAAAATAGTGCACAAATTTGGTCCAAATGCATATGAGATTGAGCTACCATATGGCCTTGGTATCTCTCCAATTTTCAATGTTTGTGATCTTTTTCCTTTCAGACCTCCATTGCCTAGTGAAAGTGGATTAGATGTGGTCACTGAAGATGCTGATTGGATCAAGGATTTGTCTCCAATCAAACCTTTACAGTTGGAGTGCATTCTAGATTCCAAAGTTATCAAGAAGACTCAGAGAGGTGTCTATAAAGACTACTTGGTGAAATAGAAGGATCTTCCTGATTCAAAGGCCACCTGGATGACTGAAGCAGATATCTTGAAGCATGGCATAACACTTCAATAGTTGGCAACTCAAGGGACTTGAGTTCTTCCTACAGGGGGAGTATGGTGCAGGAGCTCCCTAGTTTAGTCATTTTGTTGGCTATTTCCTAGTTGGTTTTCATGTTATTTTATTTTCTTCTAAGGCTTTACAAGCCATTTTGATATTTTGTAATAAAGACTTAGTCATTTAGATTGACTAGTCCTTGAGGATGTTAGTAAGGCCTATTTTATAGGAGTGTTTCTTTTAGAAACTTGGTTTTTTTAAAGAAAAAGCTTTTCCCATCATTTCATTGCCTCTCATGGCAGTTGTATGGATAGAATGGGAAGTGGAAAGGTCAGAAAACTTTCTATAAACTTCACTTTGTAAAAACATGCCAAGAATGAATGGAGAGGAGTTTTTTAAGGAAAAAATAGTGATTTTCTGCCTTTTGCTGTAAACAGTTAGCTGGTATGGCCTGGTACGGATTGTTCATAAACCAAAATTTGGGAAATGTGTTAGGGTTGTTAAATATCTTTCATTTGCATATAATTAGAGTTCTTGGCATTATTTGTGAAGGAAGTTTTAATTCATTTTGGTTAAACTAGTCTTAAACCCTCCATAGCTAGGGTTTTGTACAAAATGCAACTTTCTTCCTCTATCCTCTGAAGGTGATCACCATTTCTTGGTGGGATGGAGGAAGGTAGACTAGGTTTTATGTTTTCCATGGGTTTGTAGGTTACTTGCTCTTCTCCAGGGTGTTTGGTATGGTAACTTTCTAGTCTTATAGTGACTAGTTAGCAAAAATGAAACAAGAACAGTGCATGTTCTAAAAACAGCCACGTGCTCAATCTAATGGAGGTTGGAATTTTGTGTCTTGGTGAAGGAAAGACCTCTACAATTTTTTGGTAGAGCCTCAGAAGGCTAATTTACTATATCCCTCTCATGCAATCTCTGAATTAGACCTTTTCTCTGAGAAAAAAATAGTCTGTTGTTTCTAAATTGCTGACAGTATGGTATAGTACGATCTGCATGGTTGAGGAATAGTATATGATCAACATAGGCATTTGGATTGTGCATTAAGTGGTGAAGTTCATTTGGGGTTTAGAGGAGTTAGTTGTTGTTTATTCATTCCTTATGCTACAAGGGTTAAACCTTATTGAAATACTATTTGTTTAGGACAATCAAAAGGTAGTTTGTTGTCCACTGTACTTTTTGGTATAAATTTGGTGTTGAGTCAGTGTTGTCATGTTGATTCTACCCTCAGTAGGTACATGTTGTGTTTGGGGTGAAGATCCTTATTGATATAGGAGTTGATGCAGGTTTACTGGTTCATAACAAACACAAGAAACAAGCTTTCCTTGGCACTGTCAAAAGACAGTCACATAGAGATTTACTGTCCACTGTTGTGTTGGGAGTAGAATGGTAGTTTCTTGGTCAGTGACCTTGTTCCATGCATGTCATAGATAAGTGTATGTTAACTGATGTTATGGTTCATGTTGGTAGAGTGGATTGGTAGTAGTTAGAATTGTTAAAGGTAGATTGCTGTCCTTGGAGGTGGACTGTGTAGAAGGGCTGGTTAGAGAAGAGACTCACCAATAGGAAGTTGAATAACCTATGTGGGTGGTCCAAGGTTATGTCAGTTCCTTGAGAAGCCTTGTGTAGGCTATTGATAGTAAACACCTTTGTATACCTCTTGGAGGAAGTATAAGATCTAAGTTCATTGAGTGAACTTCAACAAACACTACCAATACCCTCTGCATCATAGGGGAATCGATTAGTGTAGATTTGAAGATTTTTGTTAAGGGTGACTTGTTGCCCCCATAATTAATACCTAAAACCTAGATGAAGTCAGAGTCAATCATATGCTATATAATATGTCATAGGCTCGTGCCCCTCTCTGGTGTCATGTCCTAGGGCATGGTGATACTAGAAAAAACCTTTGGGATCATATGTCTTTAAAAGGGGAAGATTTGTTTCAAGGGGTCTAATTAGTCATAATTGGATGAGTTTATTAGAGATAATTTGTTGAAGAATAGTGTGGAGGGGATCAACAAGCTTTGGTAGATGTGTACGGAAAATGTGGTAGCATAGACAAGGTAGTGAGTTTTTTGAAAAAATGCCTCAAAGAAATGTGGTCTCATGGTGATGTCCTTGTCTATGCATTTTATTGTCATGGAATTCCAGGAGACCACATTTCTCTGAGGCATTTTTTCAAAAAACTATATTGTAATTGAAATTTTGTCATCTATCAACATCTACTTATTAGTTATGCAATGTGTAGTAATGCTTTGAGTTTGAAAGATGTGCAATGTAATGTAATCAACGATATGAATATAAACTACAAAAATCTAGTAAGTACAATTCATTAGTTAAACTCTTTATTTTATTACCTAAGTGAAGGTTTGAACTCCACCTCCACTGGGAGGTGTTGTCATGAAATCTCCAAGATTAACCTATTCAACCTCCAAAATCAAATATTAGAATACCATTCATATAACAATGCTATTCACATGTAATATTTATAATTGTTTACTAGCTACATACCTCAGCAGTACATGTCGTAATGTAATACAGAGGTGGAGAACTGTTGAAAACTAAATGAACACTATGACCCTAAAATTTTATTACAATCATTAAACTAAATTAGTTAATCTTGAATTTCAAAAATTAAATTTAATGAACTTGCTAACATTTACTTGAGTATCAAGGCCAAAAGTCTCATTTAGGAGGGCATCTATCATCACCATCTACTTAGCTACAGATGTAGCCTACACACCTGTGTCCTGACTATCCATGGGGTCATAACCACAGGTTGACCTGGAAGCTTGATAAGTATGGGGTGGAACCCTACTCCTTGAAGTCTCCCCTGGCTCACGTTGTGTTGCAGGACTGATATGCTCTATGATGCTCTGGGTCAAGGAACTAATGGATTGTAGTGTCTCGACCTCAACACTCTCCTTCATAATGGAAGGGATACACATTCTCATGGGATGGTCTAGCGAGTGCTCATCTCACTGGCCGTTGTGGGTCAACACGTGCCCCTAGTCTATCATGTGCTAACCCCCCACCTCTACCCTAGAAGTCCTGCATATCAAAATAGTTTGGCACTTTATTGAGGACAAACTTGCAATAGAGTTTCCTCAAAAAATATTGTGGGACCTCATTATTGTTGCATGGACGATGGTCAAAAACTATCCACCACATCTACCCAAAATGGTCCCTTATCACTTTGTTGTTGCACCAATGGATGGGGAACCTCTTGCATGTAAGGGGTAGAGGTTGATTTGTTCGTGGGTCTGTGAAAAGGGAACACAAGTCAAATTTTGTAATTTTTGAATTTTTGACTTTTTCATAAGATAACTTGTCTGCATAGAACTCTCTAAACTCTCTCCTCTTATCTGACCAACAAGAAATTTGCTTGATAATTGAATTTACATTTGATAACATAGATTCAAGAGATTGAGAAAGCATGGCTCTATGCGAGGTTGAAGTTACGAGATCTTTCAACCTTGCAATTATGTCCTCAATTTACTTTTTATTATTTTCAATTTGCCCCATTAAATTTTCTTGTGTTCCAAGGGCATATTGAGGAATTACTAGAGGTGTTTGTTGTCAAGGTTGTTCTTCAGTAGGTATTTGGTGTTTAGGTGATGGAGGATTTTGAGGATTTTCAAGAGGAGGAGGTGTATTATCAATTCCTATAAATTAAAGAAATTTACATCAAAAAAACACTTAAATCTACCTATTTAGTAACAAATTTGCACAAAAAATAAATAGAACTTACTCCTTCGACCTCCCCGACGTCGTGGCAGCATTTTGATGACGAATCAACAAAAATTTGGTGACAATTTGGCCTCCAATAAAGCAAGTGTGGTCTCCTCTATTTGCAGGTCATGGGTTTGCAGGAAAACAAAGATGGAAGAATGAAAAAATGTTTCTTTTTTTCTATAGTCATATATAACATGCTTGTATTGTTTTTTTCAAAAAGTTTTTAAAAAGTTGGCCACTTTTTGGCCCCTCATCTTTTTGCACCCACCCCTTGAGGAACCAATAGTACTAGGAAACATAGAATCACTTGCTATATCTTTAAGGAAAACTCCTCTTGTTCCACCTACTGCTTCACCCACCTGTAGAAAGGGAGAATTAGGGGAGAAAATGTACAAAACTTATCACATGCAGCATCTGATCAACCTACAACAAGAGAGGTACATCAAACTGAAAGGAAGCTAGGTGTGCAGAAATCACTTCCTACACTAATCTAAAGAGGAGAGAAGAGTGCAAATTCAATTTTATCTTAATAGTTACAGAATGTTAACAATAACAATGGAGATATTGCAGTAATACACATACACGCAGAAATGAGACAAAAGAGAGAGACACAAGATATACGTGGGGAAAACCCTTATCGAGTGAAAAACCCCACACTCCAAAACCTGCTCAATGTATTATCAAAACTAAAATGGTTTACATACACTTGCAATGCAAGTTCTCAAGAGTCTTCAACACTCATATCTAGAGACAAACCGGTAGCATAACAGTACCTATTAATCACATAATACATCTCCTCCTCAAAGCACCTGTTTATACATCAAATACAAGGCAAAAAATGGCTCCACATTGAGATGGGCGTCCAACATGGCCTCATGGCCCAAAACCCACACCTATGGACACTTGTCCGACACTGTAGGATGCTCCTAACACTTGTCAAGTCACCCCATCCCAATTAGGTCACCTATTTCCAAAATGGGCTATGACAGATGCTCTTACGACTCTTACAACTGTCATAGAATCTATCATAGCTATCATAACTTACAGTTGTAAGAGAATCTGTCATACACAGGCTATAAATAGAATATTCTCTTACAACATGTCATAGTCCACCTTGGGGTGCCCAAATATGCCATTTTAAAAAATGCTTCTCAACACATGTCCATACCTGTCATTAGATCTTCTATTTCTGACTCTTACATGTCATAACTTTGTCATAGGAATCTTTCATGACCGTTTCGGTCAATATTCCCTTACACATATTCCAAGATGTCGACACATGGTAAAATATTCCTACCACTAAGTGGGACACCTATCTCCTCATGTGAGGACAAATTTACATGTGGTCATATGCCATGTAGGATCACACATCACCGTGCCAACTCCCACAATATGACAACATAGGATTTGCATCCAAATTATACAATAGGCAATAAATAAATAAATACAATGAAATAATACAAGGAATTACCAAGGTTGAGACACCTTAATTCCCAACATTCTCCCACTTGTCGAACACCTTGTAAGAGCCAATAGAAATAACAAGATTTAACTGCTATAGGCTGAGAGGCCCATAGACTCTGATCACCATCTAAACTTCTCTATGCCCACTGGCTTCATCAATGCATCTGTAACATTCTTCAAAGTATCTACCTTCTCCAAATTTACCTTCCCATCCTCTACCATGTCTCACACAAAGTGAAACTGCACATCAATATGCTTTGTTCTGGCATGAAAAGTTGGATCCTTCGCAAGTTACATCGCACTCTGACTGTCACAACAAATCATAATCTGTCCTGCATCAACACCAATATTTGAACACAATCTCTTAAGCCAAATGGATTCCTTGCAAGCATGAGTTGCTGCCATGTACTCAACTTCTATCGTGGACAAAGCAACCATAGGTTGTCACTTACTCATCCAACAAAATTGCACCACCAAGCATAGTGAACACATAGGCACTGGTGGATCTCCTATTGTCAATGTCACCTACCCAATTAAAATCCACAAATCCACGAATACAAACTAAATGCGAAGGTCCTGTAACATTACCATGATAGCATATGGAATACTCGGAAGTACCCCTCAAATATTTGAACAGTCACTTAACTACAACCCAATGTACCCGTCCAGGATTAGCCATAAATTGACTAAGGACTCCCACTGCTTGGGCAATGTCTGGTCTTGTGCAGACCATGGCATACATCAAATTGCCAACAGCACTAGCATAAGGTACTCTACTCATGTCCTCCACCTCACTAGGAGATTTTGGACAATCATTAATAGACAACTTTGTCCCCAAAGAAATAGGAACACACAATGGTCTACAATCTGCCATTTTGAACCTATCCAACATGGTCTTCACATACTTACTCTGGTTTAACCAAAGTTTTCTGTTAGCTCTATCTCTTCTAATTTCCATTCCTAGAATGTACCTGGATGCCCCTGGATTTTTCATCTCAAACTGTGCTGACAACTGAGACTTCAAATCAGAAATCATATTCTTACCATTCCCAATTAACAGCATATCATCAACATACAATGCAATAATGAAAATGTGATCATTGTCAAACTTGTAATATACACAATGATCTGATTTCGATCTTAGATATCCAATTAACAACACAAAGGCATCAAACTTCAAGTACCACATCCTAGGAGACTGCTTCAAACCATACAAAGACTTTTTTAACTTACAAACCAAATTTTCTTTACCTTTTTCTATGTAATGCTCTAGCTGTGACATGTAAATCTCTTCCTCCAAATCACCATAAAGGAAAGTTGTCTTCACATCCATCTACTCCACCTCTAAGTCATAAGTAGTTGCAAGAGATAATAGGAACCGAATAGATGTCATCTTTGCAATGGGAGAGAAAATTTCACCATAATCAATTCCCTCCACTTGAGATCAGTACCCCTTTGCAACCGGTCTGGCCTTGTACTTTTCAACACTACTATCTGCATTGAATTTATTCTTGAACACCCATTTGCATCCAATAGGTTTCTATCCTTCAGGTAGAGGCACCAAGTCCCATGTTTTATTTTTCTTCAAAGAAGCCATCTCATCTTCCATGGCCTCCTTCCAGGAACCTACATCTTTCATGCCCATAGCCTCTTTCACAGATCTAGGCTCATCAGTGTTAGCAAGCAAAGTAAAAGCACAACTAGAATCAAGCAATGAATAACCAAACCTATCAGGTTGCTTTCTTGTTTGTGTAGACCTCCTCAATGGCTGAGGTTGAGGTTCTACTTCTTCTTCTGAGCTTTTAGAGCTTCTAGAGCTCTCCTCATTATCAGGTCTCACAGGGTCTATCTATTCAGTCTTCTCAGGGGTAGAAGGAAACTAAACTGCATCCTCTTTATTTTCTATCTGTTCTGGTTGTAGAACAACAGAAGAAGGTGTTAGCTCTCTAAAGATAAAACTTCTTCTATACAACACTTTTTCAGCCACAAGATCCCAAGAATTGTATCATTTCACACCAACACTATAGCCTATGAAGATACACTTAACAGCCTTGTTTTCCAATTTAGACTGTTTCTCCCTAGGTACATGTGCATATGCCTCACAACCAAGAATACGAAGATGTCTAACTGAAGGCTTCTTACCAGACCACACCTCCATAGGTGTCTTACCAACAAGAGCTGATGTAGGAGATCTATTTACCAGATAGAAAGCAGTGGCTATAGCTTCAGCCCAAAACATTTGTTCGAGGCTTGGTCCACTAAGCATACTCCTAGCCTTCTCTATCAGTGTCTTGTTCATCCTCTCTGCAACTCCATTTTGTTGCGGGGTGTATGGAATTTTCTTATGTCTTTCAATCCCTTGCTCCTTACAGAACTTATCGAACTATGCTGAACAAAACTCACCACCATTATCAGATCTCAAACACTTAATCTTTTTACTAGTTTGATTTTCAGCAAAGGCTTTAAACTCTTTAAATTGACTAAAGACTTCAGGCTTGCTTCTGATAAAATAAACCCATGTCCTTCTACTATAATCATCTATGAAAGATACAAAATATACATATTTGGAAATCAAAGGAACATTAACAGGACCAAACACATCAGAATGAATAAGATCCAATACACCAGAAGACTTGTGAGAACTAGAGTAAAACTGAACATGGTTTTGTTTTCCATAAATGCAATATTAGAAAAAGTCAAACTTGAGATTACAATCATTTAACCCCTCAATGAGGTTTTTATTTTTTAGGGTACGTAGACCCTTCTCACCAATGTGGTCATATCCCAAATGCCATAACATAGTCTTTTCAGCAAGAAGTTTAACTTCCAAAGCATATGCACTACCATCAGAATGTGTTACAACAAATTTTGTCACTTCTCATTCAGATGGTGGGGATGAAGTGACTGTAGCTCTTTTCTTCGAGTCAGAAGAACTATTGCACTGTGAAGTGCATGCCTCTAGCTAAAACTGAGTACCTCTCTGAGTACCCTTCGCAAGCACCATAGATCCTCTAGTCATCTTACATCCATCCTTCGAAAAGACAACCTGCACACATGCATCATTCAACATACTTACAGAAAGTAGGTTCCGTACTAGGCCTGGGATGTGCATAACCCCAGTGATCCCCTTCACTCATCCATCAGGGAATCAGATTAAGACTCTTCCACGACCAACAATCTTCATATGAGAATCGTCACCAAGGTACACTCTTCCACCATCAAACTCTTCATACTTCGTGAACCAGCTTCGATGCGAGGTTATGTGGAATGATGCACCAAAATCTATCAACCACACATCATCAGATGTATGGGTGGCCAGGGCTGCGATGAAGGCATCACCATCATCTTATGACTTGCTAGAATCTAAATTAGAAGCATTATTCTTCTTCTTTTTCTTCTCCTCTTTTCATTCCTTTCAGATATGCCCAGTTTTCCCACAAATCCAACAAAGAGCCTTGGACTTTCCAGGAGATTTGGATCTCCCATAGGATTTGGATCTGCCCTTTCCACCTTTCTTGTCCTTCTTCTTCCCTTTCTCTTTGGGTCTTCCACAAACTGCAAGAGCATCTTTGGCTGACTTAGATGTCTTTCTCCGCATTTCTTTAGATAATAGCAAAGATACTACTTCATCCATCATGAAGGTGGTTTTAGTGCTTCTGATAGCCATGACAAGATGATCCCACAAATCTGGCAAAGAACAAAGCAGGGTCATACATCTATCCTCCTCCTCCATTTTCACACCCACGGATGCCAATTGTACAAGAATCATGTTAAAAGCATTCAAATTGTCCGCAACAGATCCTCCGTCTTCCATCTTTAGAGCAAACAACTTCTTTTTCAAAAAGATCTTGTTCATCAGGGACTTGGCCTGATAAACAGTTCCCAGCTTCTTCCAAAGTTCTTTAGCAGTCTTGTCCTCATGGACATTCAATAGGATAGAGTCAGCTAGCTAGACAGAGTCTTATGAGACCCTTAGGCTTCTGATCTTTGAGGTCCCAATCAGCTTGTGACATTGTCATAGGTTTTGTTCCATCAATGGTTTCCCATAGGTCACGATCAACAAGTAGGTCTTTCATCTTGAGTTTCCACAACTCAAAATTTGTGCCATTGAACTTCTCCACCTCTACTCTTCTGGATGTGATTTCCATCTCCTTCTTGCAACAAGATATAGAATACTCTACACAAACTCCCACTCAACCTAAGATTAGCTCAAAAAACCCCTACCCAACAGCTAGAACCAAAACTGGCCAGGCTCTGATACCAACTGAAAGGAAGCTAGCTGTGCAGAAATCGCTTCCTACACTAATCTAAAGAGGAGAGAAGAGTAAAAATTCAATTTTATCTTTATAGTTATAAAATGTTAACAACAACAATGGAGATATTACAGCAATACACATACACACATAAATGAGACAGAAGAGAGAGACACAAGATATACATGGGGAAAACCCTTATCGGGTGAAAAACCCCACACTCTAAAACCTACACAAGGTATTATCAAAACTGAAATGGTTTACAATACACTTGCAATGCAAGTTCTCAAGAGTCTTCTACACTCATATCTGGAGACAAACTAGCAGCATAATAGTACCTATCAATCACATAATACATCTCCTCCTCAGAGGACCTATTTATATATCAAATACAAGGCAAAAAATGGCTCCACATTGAGATGGTCATCCAACATGGCCTCATGGCCCAAAACCCACACCTATGGACACTTGTCCATCACTATAGGATGCTCCTCACACTTGTCAAGTCACCCCATCCCAAAGAGGTCGCCTATTTCCAAAATGGGTTATGACAGATGCTCTTACAACTCTTACAACCATAGCTATCATAACTTATAGCTGTAAGAGAATCTGTCATACACATGCTATAAATAGCATATTCTCTTACAACATGTCATAGTCCACCTTGGGGCAGCCAAAGATGCCTTTTTCAAATATGCTTCTCGACACATGTCCATACCTGTCATAGGATCTTCTATTTCTGACTCTTACATGTCATAACTTTGTCATAGGAATCTGCCATCACCGTTTCGGTCAATATTCCCTTACACACATTCCAAGATGCTGACACATGGCAAAATATTCCTACCACTAAGTGGGATGTCTATCTCCTCATGTGAGGACAAATTTACATGTGGTCATATGCCATGTAGGATGACACATCACCATGCCAACTCCCACAATATGACAACATAGGATTTGCATCCAAATTATACAATAGGCAATAAATAAATAAATACAATAAAATAATACAAGGAATTACCAAGGTTGAGACACCTTAATTCCCAACACAAACCCCATCTTCTAGTAAAACACCAAAAACTAGAAAAAAGAGAGGTGGTTCTTCTTCTGCACCTTCAAAGGTTCAGAAAAAAGAAACCCACAAAACTAAGGCATTCACACCACCTGAAAAGGAAAGGTGCTATGAGGGGTAGTGTTGAGAAACTAGGAAAAGAAAAAGAAGGTGTTGTGATAATGGATACTGACTCAGAACTAAGGAACAAGGAGACTAAAAATGTGCATGTTCCCATGAAAAGATAATGGTATATATCCACCACCTCTGAATCAGAATTAGAGGATATTTTTGTTGCCAAGAAAACCAAGAAGAGAACCCTAGTCAAACCTAACAGTGAGGGTTATGAATCCACAGGGGATGGTGTTGAATGGTTTTTGAGAGATGATGAATTGTAGTTAGAAGAAAGAAATGTCAGAAAGGAATTGCAAGAAGATTTTAAAAGGATCAAACAATTGGAAGAATTAGTAAAAACATATGACAAAAGGGACAAATAAAGGAAAACAAAGATTCAAGAATTGGAGGAAAAATTAAATACTTATGGGCAAGGGTCAAAATTAGATTTACTTGCACAACTAGCAATAGTTACAGCAAGAAACAAGGAACTAGTAATTGAGGAAAGAAGACCCCCTGCCATAAAAACTCCAACCTGTCACACAACGATGTCCATACAAAAATGTAGCATCCTTACTATGTCTAGTAAACTTGGTGACAATCACACAATTTAGAGGAAAAACCTAATTGAACAGTCCACTTGAACCTTTGGAAAGACCTTCATTATATTATTGACCAAGGCTAGTAAGCTTGTGATGGTACTGGCACTGTATGTACTTTCAAATATTTAAGACTACCTAACTCATCCTAGTATAGTGTTCGACATGCTAGAAAATCTCTAAACTGCATAATGGTAAGGAAGTAATGCTGGCACTATTGCTACGGGTACATACAATATAAGACCGCAACTAATTACTATCAAGAAATGAATGCTAAGGTTCAACTTGATACTGATAATCTAAACCTACACTCTAGAGTACAATAAGTTTAAGCAACTGGAATAACTCAAAGAATCTAATTAATCATGCATTTATAAAATAATTGCCACAACAAAACTAATCACACAGGAAATGAAGTGAGGGACAGTTACCTTGAGTGGCCCTTGCTCAAGTGATTGTCTCCACTGATCTAACTCAAATCTAGCTTCTTAGATTGGCACAATCATAATAATTCAAAACCATTCCTTACACAATCTCCACAATATCACATAAGATTCTACTGAAATATCTTATTCATGAATTCATCATTGAACAATAAACATTGTCTGTGTAAAAATAACTAAAAGATCTGATAACTATATCTACAAATTGAACAAATTAAAACTTACTCTACCTCAACCACCAAGCCATACATATAGGCATGGGGGAAGTTTATTAAAACAATGTCTCTCAACTAAAATCATAAATCACCACTCCATATATATCAGAGTGTGATAAATACCAAGCAATCAATAACTGAAAAAGAAAGAAGAGTCCAAGTGAAACTGAGACTCTTGTTATAATAGAACTGGAACATGGACTAGTTGAATCAATCACGTTATATTCCTAATTGCAATAGAGTTCTTCTCCTTCAATCACCTTTATTTATTATCATCATGATGCACAATCATCTTCATTAAGTGCCTCTATGTTTTAGTTGTTGTGCTCAATTTATTCTGGAACCTCCCCTACTCTGTTGTCTGGGAACTCTTTTGGTTGTGGCTTGCACCTTGCAATTTCTATGGGCTACAATCTATCTCCTCCAGTTGCAAAGAGTTAGTTCACAAAACATGCACACAATACTAACAACCATAGCTAAGCACAAATATCCTTTACAATTCATGCATATCCACACATAATCATGCATATCCATCATATCATAACCATATTTCCATATACTTTAAATTAGGTTCAGGGTTGCATAATGAGCATAAAAGATACCATAGTGTAGGAATATGTATAAGATAAATGTCTGAGAATGTCTATGAACTTGCATAAAAACATAAGAAAACTAGCTGATAATTAGACTCATTAGGTATACTAGTAGCATTTACAGTTACAGTAACATGTTAACAACATTATTATAATGATTTAATCATTATGTTTGAGTAATAATAGACTAATAACTTTAGAGAAGATAAAAGGAGACATAAATAATGTTTAAAGAATCATGATAAAGTACTATACAAATGATAAAAAATGAGAAACATTGCTTCATTTCATATTGTTTGAAACATATTTGAAAGAAGTACATCGCATAATTTATCTTCTAAAAATTTAGTCTTTGTTCTTCAACTTTTTTATTGGCCACTTGTTTCCCTTTTTCATCTTTTCATAGTGGTTCCTTATAGTTGATCTTATGACTTTATAGTTTACTCATATGACTTTTACTCAAATTCTAGTGGACTTGGATTGGTCTAAGGATCTCCCTATAGATATTGTACTAAAAGTTAAAGACTGTGAATGGGTCCAAACCTTGGACTATGAGGGTGTCCCCTTCTACTATCATATATGATTTGAAATTGGTCTTGTGGTAATGAAATGTGTCTACTCCAAACCTGAAATAGATCATTTAGCTTCATGGTGGTAGGATGCCCTGCCTCAACACTTCATTATTTTTGAGGATTCTTTAGAGTTGTCACCACCTACGTCTCCTTCTACTAAGGTTACTCATGTTGTGTCACCTAATGATCATGTTGTTCCTTCTACTCTAATTAACACCATTCTACAAACTAAGGTCACCTTGGTTCCTCCTTAGTTAAACATTGGTTTCCCTTTAGGTGATTCTATCAAGATGTTGGATCTAGATCCAACTCTGGGTAGTCCCCCTAAAGCAAGTACTTTAGATTCATGGATTGTGGTTCATGGGAGGAGGCATGGCCCTCCTCTAGTTGTTTTAGATCCTCAAAAATTTAAGAATATTAGATGGGTGTTGGTGGTTTAATTTTTTGTTTGACACATTATTGTGGTGATGTTATTCAGTTGTGTTTGTGTTTCTATTTTTTGGTAGTTGGCCATGTTGGCAATATGTGTTGTCATTGATGTCAACATAACATATGGGAATGTGCAAACAAACTTAGAGTCGGGATGGTTAAGATAGATCAGTCTGGGAGTAAGGAAAATGGTCTAAGTATGGATTAGTTTTGGGCTTGAACATGATGTGGAGGTAAACAACCATATCCTGGCATGATTTTTGCATATATACTTACAAATATCATCAGTTGGAAGTACTGCACTCAAAGGTAAGGAGTGCAAAAATGTTTAAGGCATTCTCAGTGCAAAGCCTAAGGCAGATTCAACTTGAATTAGTCTTCAATTCTTCACAAAGAAATATTTGGCAATGCGGTTCTAATGATAGTTTCTAACATTTATGGAAATTTTATATCCAAGGTTTCAGTCTCTCATTTCTTCAGCATGAAAAGTTACAAGGGATAGTTCATCAGCCATCACTGAGACAAAGTAGAGTAGTATTGGGGGGACAAGGAATGCTCTGCATTCCTTTGGAAGAGATCTATTTGTCATGTGGATTTAACGAATGACTAAGATAAGTATGTTATATGCTATGATTAAATTTCAAGTGTTTCAATGGTCCACAAAGACATTACTCAAGAGACAGATGGATCACATTGTATTCTGGAGTCTAAATATACAAGTTAAGTTCTTTAGAAAGTAAAATATTTATAGTTCTATCATCAAAGCTTATGCAGAGATTCTACATTGTTCATAATATATCAAGTATGATCTGCATGCAGACATTCTTATTTTCCTATACCACATTAAGTATTCTTGTCTGCAAATGGAATTCGATTATAACGGTATTTCAGAACTGCAAATACTTAAGCCATTTTTGAATTCCTCTAGAAGCTCCATAAAAAGGTGTGTGGATCTGATGAGCTACATACATTTATTTCTTTGTACATCCTTAAAAGGTTTCAAGCCCCTGCACTTCACCACAACTTCATATCTTGGATTGTGAAGCACTACATAAGGTTCGGAAGACTGTTCTCTACATATTGATATATTCCTGTCTTGTGAATGCATAGTTTGGCATGATACTCTTCTAATATGGTGTTTTATTGCTATTTAACTCATACATGATTGAATCCTTGGTCCACATTAAGGTTTTAGCTTCTCCATAGTAGTTGAAAGATGAACAGTTGACAGTGTTGAGCAGTATGAGCTGACTAGTTAAGTACCCAATGCATGTGGAGGCTTCTGACTAGTTTATACAAGTCTAGAAGGTATGGAATGATGTGTCCTGATGTTTTTTGCAAAGCCCTAAGGTCCACAACAAACTTTTCTATCATTTTGCATGTGTTATGGCCGATTGGTGATAAGCTACACGTTACACTTTGTATTACTCTAGCCGTTAACCTAATCAATGTTTCAAGATCTTACGGAGGATATATATAGAAGATATAACTCATTTGAAAGGTTATCAATAAACTAATAATATAGCAAAGTAGAGAAAGATATGAAATATGTAGAACCAATTTGAAGGCAGATATTGAGCAAGAATAGTATACTACACCATCAGCATACAACAGATGTGTTCTCCATACAGTCCTTATATCTCCATAACAGTCCTTATATCTATATTATCATTGTAATAGCAATAAGTTGAGCATTCAAGGAGTAGTAGCTTCCTTAGGTTATAACCCTAAATCAAAGTTGTAAATCAAGGAGTAGTAGCTTCCTTGGGTTGAGGCCCTAAAATAATGTTGTAATATATTTTTTGAAGTGAGCATATTATATTGTGAGCTAATCCTCAAAGTGGTTTTTCCCTGTTTTAGGCTTTTCCACATAAAAATACTGGTGTTATGTGTTGACTCTTGATTTTCATGTTTTCTTTTATGTTTTCAAAGTTGTTTAGTTTTATTAGTAAATGTTTGGCGAAAGTTTTTAAGTGTGCTGATTCACCCCCCCTCTCAGCACCCCGTTGTTTTCAACAATTGGTATTAGAGCCAAGTACCTCTGAGAAGCTTGACCGCTGAGGTAGATTCTCCACTTGAACACATGGAATCTAAAGTGTTGGACAATGATATATTTGCACCTAAACCTGATCTAGAAGTAATGGATCTTGAAGGTTGGGACTTTGAGTCCCATGAGTGTGAAATAGATCTTGAAGAAGAACTCAAGATAGCTCTTAATGATCTTGAGGAAGCAAAAGATCTAAACTTAGAATATGAAGACATGCTTGAAAAGGCAAAGGGGACAATTGACAAGTTGAAAACAAAAGCCAAAGAATGAAAAGAAGAAATTGGGAAACTAAAAAATCTGATAGAAGGAGATAAAGGAAGTGACAAGATCAAGGAGGCTAAAGACATGATCTCAAAGTTAAAGATCATGGTTGAAGAAGAAAAAAGGATTGAAAATTTCGTAAATATCAAGCTCAATGAGGAATCAACTAAATGTTCAAAACATGAAGAGGAAGTTGTCACTCTAAGGAAAGAACTAGAAAAGCCAAAAGAACATATTGACAAGGGACTAAACTAAAAGGAGGAACTGATATTCTTGATAAAATAATAAGTTCTCAAAAGCCAGCAAAAGAAAAAATAGGTATTGGTTTTGATAAGGTAAAGAGTCCTATGATTAATGACTCTACAAACATATATGATAAGTTTCATTCATCAGGAAAGTCTGAATCTAGGAAAGAAGAAACCTACAGAGATTCAAAAGAAGATGAATTCACTCCTGTCCAAAGACAAAGGAAGAACGTGAAGAAAAATTTCAAACTATATCCTCAACCCACAAGACAATCAGCTCACATCAGGTATTCTCAAAGCTTCAATGGCAATTATTTTATTTGCAAAAAGTTTGGTCAAAAAGTTGTGGTTTGTAGAAACAAGATGAATCAAAAAGATTTAAGATGTTACACTTGCAATAAAGTTGGTCATAAAGCTACTGAATGCAAAAGTAGGATAAACCAGAGCTCTATTAGATGGTATGCATGCAACAAGTTGGGACATAGGGCAAATGAGTACAGAAGTAAAATGTCAAGGTTTAACAAGGACAATGCTCAATCATTTTGTGGATAATTTTATACTTGTAATAATTTTTGTCACAAAGCAGCTAACTACAGATCAAGGGCAAGGAGTGGAAATGCTCAGCAAACGAAATGCACCTATCATGAGTGCAATCAAATAAGGAATTTTGGAAAGAATGTGAAACCCATTGATGTTTCTCAGCAAAGAGTGGAAATGAACAAAGTACGGAAGAAGAAGGAAGTTAGTGATACTTTTGGACCTCTACCTAATGTAGGTGGGTCCTCCAGTAATTAAAAGGCAAAACACTGGGTCAGGGGGAGTTTCAGCAGTAAAACTTTCAAACCCTCGAACATGCAAGATGTTGAATTTTTAGCATATGGATCAGTGCTGGCATGAGAATGATAGGATTAAGGAATTAAAGAAGTCTAGTGAAAATTCTGGAGAAAAATCTCTAAATGCAGCAGAATGTAGAAGACTTTAGGATTAGCAGTGATAAGGTTTTCCACCAAGAAGTTACATGGACTTAGGGGGATTTGAATCTATAAATTTGTCATCTTATCTTTAGAATAATGAAAGCATTTAGCATATAGATGATGTTAACAAAAGTTTTGGAGCATTTGAATGAACTGCGGAGGATTGCTGAAGTTCTACAAGGTTTTGCATTTGAAAGAAAGCAAATTAGGTTAAAACAAAAATTGCAATTAATGCAGATGAAAATTGTTGGTGGAATGTTTATATAGGTAATCCCTGATCATTTTTTATCACATTTGAGTGAAGACAAAAGATAAAGAGCTAAAGAAGAACCAAAAGCACTCTGCAACTTGACCGAGCGAGACTTATCACCGCATATCTAGGTGCTCTTCATCTTTCTAGTTAAAACCCTATATTTGTAATGGTTACATCATTTACTCCTCAATTGATCAACATTACTAAGCAATCCTAACCAAAATTCAAGAAGCATCCATACAGGGCAATGGAATTTGATGGCAGCGGAGCATTATCAATGTTCCTACTTTTGTGATATACATAGAAGATGTTAGAATGTACATTCATGCAAAACTTGAGAAAATTGATCATGACAAATTTGAAACCCTTAGACTTGATCTGTTAGATGATAACACTACACACTACAAGCCTGAATATGCCAACATTAGAGTAAAACATTTGGATGTTTGGAAAGATTTTCTAGATTTTTGTAATGAGCACGACTGGGTCAGATACATCCTTAGCAAAATTCATGACGAATTCATATACCTAGACAAACCCCATCAAATAACTAAAGAAGCCATCCAGGCTATCACATGATTGTGTTCTACTGGACCCATACCACAATTGAAATCAATTAAAAATGAAAAGGTCATGGAACTAACCGGATCCAAATTTGATAAGAAGGTGTTGCCAATTGATGACATTACTAATCCCAGTGTAACATATGTGGCAATTGGAATTGCCTACAAATTATATTACTCTAATAGAGAGGGTCTACCATAGCTACAGCCATATACATTACCTATCTAATGGCTAAAGAAGGTAAGAATTTTGACCTATGTGAAGTGATGAAGGAACGGCTGCTGGAAAACTTGAGAAAAACTAAGGAGACATGATATCATTTCAAATATGGCTCATTGATCATTTGTTTGGAATTCTATTTCATGAATGAGTTTGTTTTATAGGGAAAAGAGGGAAGATGATAAAAAGGATCAAATCCTCCTTTCTCTACAAACATTTAAGGACATATCAACCAAGTTGAATCAGACTTTTGCAAGAGGATTCACTAGGTTAGGCTATCACTTGGAACAATCTGGAAGCTCATATGTTATCAACTAATGTATCAATTTAATACTCAAATACCCTTAAAACCCTAAGTATACAAAACAGTAAGTAAATTGATGAATTATGACAAATGCTTCCAGACTAAGGTAGTAGACAGAAATTAGTTACTAACCATTTTTTAGAGTTCAAGATGCGGAATACTTGAGGACACTACCACTAACGCCCTTGTCCAAGGTGGTGTTTTCTCTACGAAATCCTAATCTCCTCCTGACATTGATGATCACTGTATTTTATGTTTCTACCCTGGAAGATGCAGAGGACACTACCACTAGCGCCCAAGTCCAAGGCTAGATGTTTTTTAGGATGTTGGAGCCTCTTTGGATGCTGATTATCACTATCACAATGATTTCTATGTTTGCAACTTCAGAGGACACTAGGCCACTAATGCTTGTGTCCAAGTAATTCTTTTCTTCACAGATCTAGAATCTGTACACTGTCTTACTATTCCTTGCAACTCCACTCCATTAAGATGTGACACCTATAACCTGCAATCACAAGGAGAGTGGTTGGCGGTTGTGGTGTTTAGAGGCTTGCCTCAATCAAGCATTAGAGAGACATTCAAGTCTTTCAAACACCATTGTTAGATGAAGAGTGCATATCCATCCAGGATAGAGGCAAATTCTAAATGATAAATGTTTGAAAACATAAATAAATGTCACCTCAGAGGTGTAGATCTCACATAGATGAAGATTTTTCAACACATGAGAAGATGAACCTAAATCTACAATCACAAACACAATAACAATACTCTGCTTTACAATAATGAATATCTTGAATACTCTAAAATCACAAGTTAGCCAAATGTTCATAATCATCTTCTAGTTTGCAAATGAAACACTAAGCATGTTTATATATGCAACAACACACATTCCTACTAAGAATTTCGTAATTCAAACTTGAGATATTGGCATAGGACCTAAGTAACGGTCATAAAACTGACATAAAAATTTAGGGTTGACCTAAAATGGGGCAAGACTAGCACGCTAGAGCCCAAGTCCACCCTCCCAATTTGGGTCAGGATCTATTTAAATAGCACCCCCTAGGTCCTATTTGCCATAACACTTAGGGGTTTTCTTATTGAGATTCAAAATTAACATGCAAGATACTTATAATGCATTCTAAGGACCTGGGAGCTAAACCTTAAGAGGGAAAAGTCCTAGGGAGACATTTTCCAACATAACATTTAGCCCCCACTTTAATGTATGCATGAATGCAAGGCCCATACATGCATTAAAGTATGGTCAAAATATAACAAACATGCCAAGCACGTAGAGATAATGCATACACAAAGATTGAGGAACTACTTCTAGCCCCCAGTCTCAGGTAGACATTAGAGAAAACACATTACAGACGCACCAATCACAGTGAAGACAGTAACAGGCATGCAAAACACAGATAAGACACTTACAGTCATGCAAAACATGGAGAAGACAATATTGAAGACATGCAAAACACAATGAATATAGTGAATGCAGTGATTATTTCTTTTTCATTTTCATATATATGAATGCAAATGTAAGTAAATGGAACGTAAACACAACCCAAAATGCAGGAGGGACTTATCACCACCAGTCTTTAGACTGCATATGGGGCAACAAACACACAATACAAATCTCAGAGTGTAGGAGGGACTCATCGCCACCAGTCTTTAGACTACACTTGAGAACAAACACGCCATACAAATCCCAAAGCATAGGAGGGACTCATCACCACCAGTCTTTAGACTATGCTTGGGAACAAACATGCCATACACACACACATGGAAGACATGGAGAAAACATGGAAAACAAGTGATGGAAGGAGCCTTTTGCTAGGTTCACCACCATCTTAGGCACATTACAGGCACACCTGACGGTTGCACTTCACCACAACAACCGCCAAAGACATGCTTAAGGGAGATACACCAACCTTGCCTACTCGGAGGACTTTTAGAATAAAAAGGATGTGAACTAGCTCAAGAGATACACCATCCCCGCCTCCATAGAGGACTTTCTCATTGCAATATAAAATAAATATGTGCACTCGCACGAAGATACAACATCCTGCCTCTATAGAGGGCTTACAAGCATGCTTTGTTAGTACCAAAATCATCAAACAGCTTACCTTATATATGCCCCCACCTTAAGGTGGTTGATATCGTGTACCGATATCAAGCACATTAAGGTAGTGAGAAAACACACAAGGGAAAATGAGCTCTCACAAAGCCCATGCCCCAGAGGTCACATGTACTTTACGATCGCCAAATGTTCTCACAAACACATGATTTCCTACAAGAAATGAGGTTAGAAATATTTCCATAAGATAATAACCACATTACATGATCAAAGAAATGCATAAACATAATCACATCAAAATCCAAGGTTATACTACAAATTCAAAACTTGAGTATAACTGTGGGGCTATACTGTAGAGATCTCAGAACCGAGTATAAGCAAGGTGAGATCCAAGATAAACAAAGTGCACGGAGCAGCATTATTGTTATGGTTTGTTAGTGCAATAAGACGTCATCAAAATATCACATGGAGTGATTCTACTAGCCAAGCATTAGATAATATATATCAATCCCATCACCATGTATGGACCAGGTCCATTTTTTCTTACTCACTAAAGGGACACCTGGTCTGTATCAGTCTTATTTGTTTTTCGTAATCTGCCAGCTAGATAGAACCACCAGAAGAAGGTAAACAATAAATCAAGAGAGGAGCACAAGTGCCTTAGGGTCATCACATAGGAAGGTACCCCCAAGTTACCAACCGCAATGCTATGCCCCTAAGGCATGACACACAACAATAAAATAGAAGGGAGGAACAATATAGAAGAATGGTCATGACAGATGCAGTCTCCCAGTATCCTTGGCCTTACAAGAGTACCAAGGGTCATCCTAGGAGACCTAAACAACACAACACATCATGAGAGAAACACAACATGGAGGTAAAGGGTTAGAAATACCTACCTGATACAACCCAATGTTAAGAACATACATATCTAGGAAGAGGCCACCCTTGAGAGAAACTATAATCTTTGCTACAATGAGTGTGGCTTATAGAGGGAGAAATACTTACCTAATTCATAGGGATAGCTCCTGGTAGATAATTATTGTCTATCAGCCCAGGATATCTTGCATGTTGATTTGGTCTTGTTGATATTGCATTAACATTAAGTTTAGGACGACGAGAAGCTTTAGTGGGCTTCAAAGAGCAGTATCCAATACTGGTTGTATAATTAATTCCAACAACTTGTAAAGGTACTCTGACTCCTTGTTGATTTACACCACAACCATTACCTACATAGTCACAGTTGTTATAAAGGATTTTAAATCCTCAACCATAGAGGGATGTCATTTATTTAGAAGATGGTAAAGCCTCGTAGGTCTTGTAATTTGTAGTATAAGTAAGAGTATTATCCTTGTTTTCTACTAAGGAGACTTTAGGTTTATCAGGTGTTCCCAAAGATTGCTTAGATGAGATCGACGCAACTTTTAATGTGTCAAAGTTAATAAGTTTATATTACCCATTAAAGGAAGGAGTAAAATCTAATTGACCCCAATTGTCACCAAAAAATGCATTTGATGGTTTAGAGTCTTGCATAACATTGTCTGTGGCAAGGGGCATTGATGAACCCTTTTGTAAGTTGTTTAGGTTTTGTTTTTTTTCTTGTTTTTGCATTTCAATATGTAAACAGTTATTTGGTTCAAGATCAGATTTAACGATGTGGAGCTTGTCTTTATAAATAAACTTTCTTGATCTATGAAGGGTAGACAGAACTGCCCCCATGGCATGAACCCACGGTCTACTAAGAATCATATTATATGAAAGCGAACTGGGTATAACATGAAAAAGGGTAGATAATGTCACAAGACCAATCTTTATAGGTAAGGTTATTGTACCCATAGATTGTCTACCTTAATTGTCAAAGCCTCAAATGCTAATCTTATCCGGTTTGATTAAAGATGTGTCAATCTTGATTTTGTTTAGTAGGTCAATGCCACAAACATTAAGAGCCAATCCATTGTCAATCATAACTCGCTTTATCAACTTTGTATTTATCATGGAAAATATTATAAGTGCATCATATTCATCTTTACTTGTCGATATTTCATGTGGTTGAAATAGAATATCCATTTTTGTTGCATGCATACAATCTAACAAAGCCGCTACATCATTCGGCTTAATAGCAGGTGGTACAATCACCTTTTGTAAAGCTTCTTGGAGAATTCCATGGTATGTAGGTGATGTTTGTATTAAATCCCAAAGAGAGATCTTAGTCAAAGTAGCACAAAGCTACTCGACAAAATCATATTCTTGACCACTTTATGAGTAAGACGAGGTGGTGGAGGGAGCATAGGTTGAGAACATGGAAGACAGATAGGCACATGAGGTCTTTGCTTACTTTGCTTGTTACTATGGGTGTTGTATGTGTGAGAAATCATATTTTAAACACCTTGATTTCTTTGAGTGATTTGTATTGCATAGTTTAGGATGTAATCTGGGGGTTGAGGTGGTTTTTGATCACCTTGAACTATAATCACCAGTTTTAAGCAAGAAGGTGCATTAGGTGCCCCCTGCACAACCTTCTTAGGAATATTGCTACACTTATTTACTAACCCCTTAGTAGGTGGAATAAGTTTATTAATGAAGATTGAATTAACATTGTTGTTCTTTTGATTATACCCAACATATATCCCTAAAGCATTTAATGTGAGAGGCATTTTCTCATCCACTAATGCTACATCTTGGCTAGGGAGAGCATTGGAATGAAAAGAAGGTACGGTGTTATTAGAAAGGTTAGGTGTTGTATCATTAGTGATGTCTAAGGGACTTTAACTTACAACCACAGTAGAGCTATCCATAATCTTCTCATCTAAGGTTCTTGGATATTTAATTATAGAAGTGGGACAACTTATGGGATCATCAACATCATCATATTCTTTAGCTATCAATTCCAAGGCATTAACGAGAGAGGATTTTTCACACTTATCTTTCTCATGAGAGTTCTTAGAGATGAATTTCGTTAAATCTTCTAATATAAAAGGATATGCTCCTATGAGTAATGTGAATCTATCAAAATTATGTATATAACAAAGTAATTCCAGCTCATGTGTAGAACATTTAGAAACATCAATATCATGTAGGCATGCTATGTGTTCCAGAACATGAGGGTTCTCATTAATGAAAGTAGAGAAATTTAAAAATTCTAAGATATACTCATGAAAATTTTTCCATGAAGATGCCATATTGAAATGTCTTGTAATATTAATGTCCAATGAAATCTAGGGAGACAATTCATGCAAAGTTTTATGATGACTAAGGTACCCTAGATGTGTGGCTATTTTACTCCTAAACACTTGTTTGAGGAGAAGGGCTAAAAGGAAACACAAAGTCCACAAAAAACACAATGGATAAGAGGAAAATAGTGCAACATAGCAAGGCCCAATTGATGATTTAGAGGTTCTAATCAAAAGATGTGAATGAAGTGTGTGAACAACTAATGTTGAAATGTGCACTGTGTAATTAAAAAGATGCCAATTTTCACATCATTTAATGAAATAATCCCAAATTTTCAAATGATAATTCAATGAATGCTTTAATATGGATGTAATATCTGAAATGAAAGATATTTAGGGTGAATTTAATGAAACAACACCAAATTATATTTGCTTATGTGCCTAAAAATGCTCAATTTTTCCACTTTTTTCAATGTTTTCAATGCAAATGACTAAAAGAAAAGGTGTTGTAAGGAAATTGATGAGGGGAAGATAATAATAACCCTAATATCAGTCCAATAATGTCATAATATCTTTCACAATATGTCTATAATGCAATTCTAGGGAGACGATAAGGTCAAATCTAGTGAAAATGCAAGGTTTTCAAACCCTAGGCATGAATTTTTTAAAGAGGACACTATGATGAGACACTACATTTATAAATCAACCCTAAATGAGTGTTTGAAAAGGGTAGTAAAATATGAAACAAGATTTTAACTACAAACCCTAGCTAATGCAAAACTAGGTTTTTATGAAAAATGCACAATTATAAGCAATTTTTAACAATTTAAGCATGAAAATGCAATGCAAATGATTAAAATAAGAGGAATTTATAAAATTTGAATCAGATCTAATGAAAATAACAGAAATTAAATGGAATTAAATGCCAATTAATTCAAATTATACCAAAATGCAAGCCTGAGAGGTCAATTTTTTCAGATTTTTCTTTTTTTTGTAAAATTTCAAATGCAATAAGATGAATGATTGCAAATCTAGAGTACAAAACTCAGAAAGGTGCAAAATTCAAATAAAAATGGGTTCACCAATATGTTTTATATGGAAAAGAGGGAAGATGATAAAAAGGGTTAAATCCCCCTTTCTCTACAAACATTCAAGGACATATCAACTAAGTTGAATCACACTTTTGCAAGAGGATTCACCTATAGGTTAGGCTATCACTTGGAACAATGTGGAAGCTTAGATTTTATCAACTAATGTATCAATTTAATACTCAAATACCCTTAAAACCCTAAGTATGCAAAGTAAGTAAATTGATGAATTATGACAAATGCTTGCAAACTAAGGTAGTAGACAGAGATTAGTTACTGACCATTTTTTTGAGTTTAGGATTTGGAATACTCAGGGACACTACCACTAACACCCTTGTCCAAGGTGGTGTTTTCTCTACAAAATCCTAATCTCTTCCTGACACTGATGATCACAGTATTTTCTATTTCTACCTCAGAAGATGAAGAGGACACTACCAGTAGAGCCCAAGTCCAAGGCCAGATGTTTTTCAGGATGTCAAAGCCTCTTTGAATGTAGATTATCACTATCAAAATGATTTCTATGTTTGTAACTTCAGAGGACACTGCCACTAACGCACGTGTCTAAGCATTCCTTTTCTTTAGGGATCTAGAATCTACACACTATCTTACTGTTCCCTACAATTCCACTCCGTTAAGATGTGACACCTATAACCTGCAATCACAAGGAGAGTGGTTGGGGGTTGTGGTATTTAGAGGCTTTCCTCAGTCAAGCCTTAGAGAGACATTCAAGTCTTCCCAACACTGTTGTTAGATGAAGAGTATGTATCCCTGTAGGATAGAGGCAAAATCCAAATGATGAATGTTTGAAAACACAAATAAATGTCACCTTGGAGGTGTAGATATCACATAGATGAAGATTCTTCAACACATGAGAAGATGAAGCTAAATCTGCAATTACAAACACATTAACAATGCTTTGCTCTGCAACAATGAATATCTTGAATACTCTAAAATCACAAGTTAGCCAAAAGTTGATAATCATCTTCTAGTTTGTAAAGGAAACACTAAACATGCTTATATATGCAACAACACACATTCCCACTAAGAATTTCATTATTAAAACTTGAGATGTCAGCATTGGACCTAAGTAACAATCATAAAATTGACATTAAAATTTAGGGCTGACCTAAAATGGGGCAAGACTAGGGCACTACCACCCAAGTCCACCCTCCTAATTTGGGTCAGGATCTATTTAAATAGAACTCCTTAGGTCCTATTTTCCATAACACTTTAGGATTTTGCTTATCAGGATTCAAAATTAACATGCAAGATGCTTATAATGCATTCTAAAGACCTAGGAGCTAAACTTTAAGAGGGAAAGTCCCAAGGAGACATTTTTTGACATAACAGAGTTACTAGGGTTTAAAGGGAAGATATGGCAACAAGATAGACCAGTAACAACTCAAATAAGAGAATACATAAGAAGCTTTAGTTCACAAAATTACACAACTATTTTCTCGGGCTTCTTCAAAAAATTTCAAAGTGAAATGCATAAAAGGGAAAGGATTTCTTTTGATTTGGTCTGGAAATACAAAGATGACATAACATTTCTTGTGGACAAATATTGTTCTTATATGGAAGCAATTGAGCCTAGAACTTCATGGATTCCCAAGCTTCCCTATGAAGTGTCTGATGAGGAAGTCAAAGCCTATGCAGATATCCTGTTAAGTCTATCAAAAGACCCTAAAAGTGAAAGATTTGGAACTAGTGAAGAAATTCAGAACAAGTTGACCAAGAAAAGGGCAAAGGAAGAGGTAGGGAAGAACAAAGAAAAATTGTTCAAGAGGGTGGGTATTCCTTCTGGAGGTTTCTCTACTCAAAACTCTCCTGAAATTATTAATTCCCTTCCCATTGTGCATCCAACTCCAAGAAGATCTGGTAAAACTACCTCTCAATCAACCGCCAGCATTCCTCAATCTACCTTTTCTGAAAAGACAACTCCCATTAAACAAGTTTCTAAATAACAAACATAGACAAAACCCAAGAGCAAACATCCAGAAGAGAAGAAAGAAACCATTATGGAAGAGATTGAAAGTGACAATAGTGAAGAAGTAATTTCTAAGAAACAGAAAAGGTAAAGGAAGAAAAGGGGATCAAGGGTTAAAGTGAAGGCCAAGAGAAACAAGAAGATATAGAAACAAGTGAAGAAGAAGAAGTAGAAGAAGAGGAACCAGCTTCTCCTCCTTCCAAGAAGAAAAAGAAGAATGACTCTCAGGAAGCACCTATGTCTCTAGTAGTTGTCTATAATGCAATCGTCTATCACAGTTTATTTGATGAAACTATGGTACTCCATCTTGAATCCTCACCTAAGAATCAAGCCATCATTGAAAAGGCTATTGTTATGTATATTATGAGGTACAATAAGCCTTTAGAAGAAATCTTGATCAAAGCATCAGAAATCCTACAGAAAGCCTTAAGAAGGAATTGAGATGAAGTTGTGACACTTGACAAAAAGCTCAGACAAGATGCCTTGAAAAAGGTCAGTGATTCCCTATCTAAGGAAGAAAAAGAAAAGTTGATCCAAAGGCAAGCTCTGGAAGCATAGAACTCTCATGCAAAATAGAAAGGAGGACATTAAAGAAATCATGAAGGAAATTGAAGAAGTTACTCAAAAGGTCCTTAGTGAGGTAAGAGAAATAAAAAATATAGAACAATCATATGTCTCTCTGCCACAATCACCTCATCATGCTATGGCATCTCCTCCAGAGAAAGAAGAACAAGTTGGAAAGGAAAAAGACATGAATGTTGATCCAACTCTCCAAGAGAATCTGCAAAATGAATAGAGTGTTCTGGAAAACACTGAATAGGTGGATGACCAAGCAAATGTGTAAGATTCATAGATTGGTTCAGAGACTTTAAGGCAACATGAAGATCCTGCCTCAGACAAAGAAAAGACTCTGGAGAGAAGTCAAGACATGGCAGAGGAGACTAATCAAGACTCAACTGACTCTCTTATTGAACTCCTAAACTTGCAAATTCAATTTCAACTAATTGTCACTCCCCAATTGCTACAAGTTCCAACAAATGAAGGGCAACTTGATCTAACAAGGATATCTCCCATACACAAGTTGTAGCTTGGAGACATACTACATGCCTCTGCAAGAAAAGAATTTTTACAAGAAAGCCTAAAGAAATCTCGTGCAATAGAGGATGATATGAAGTTGGTACAAGAAGGGTTACCTCAGGTAACCATTGACCCCTCATTGCCTCTAGAACAAAAGCTCAAATTACTAATGGATTCTTTTAAGGATCATTCCTCCTTGGTAGAGCAAAAGGCAAAGAAAGAGGCAGCACAAAGGATTAATGACAAAAGAATGGTAGATATGGTTGATAAGTGTGCTAATGCACATAATAAGCTCAAGGAAAATATAAAGAAATTTAAAGCTTGTATTGAGGAGGCCACATCCTTAACCTATTCTACCTAAACTGGCCAAACTCCACCAAGTAGATCAAAGATCAGATGGACTCAATTGAGTCACATATCCATAAGATGGCTTAGGCATATGACTTGTCAAAGGACAAGGTGGGGGTTCAAACAAGGGAACAAATTGAAAATTTGCATGCACAACTGTCCCAATTGTAGGACCAAAGAGAGAACATAAAGAAACAATTTGGTCAATTGAGAGAGGTAATGAATTTGAGAATTGCCTCAATGTCTGGTTTGTTTGGAGAAGAAGAAAAGATAGATCAAAGAATGAAAACCCCAAGAAATGTAGAGTAAGCTAAGGAAATGTACATACAGTGTGAGTGTCAGACTCAAATCCTTGCCTCAGAATATGTCATTTGGACCACAACTGTTCAACAACTCAAGATAATTTACAAAGCCATTGTCCCATCCAAGTGAGTTGTTAGAACGATTTTGATGTACATAGTATTGCAAAGAAAATAAGTAGAGTGGTAGTACCATTTTGGTTTTCAAGGGTACAATTTTGTAACTAAATCATACAGTCAGGGGGATCACAATCTAGATATCTTTTTGTAAGGGGGGTACATATAGCTTTGGATTGATACAAAGGTTATCAATCCCTTTGTCCTTGATGTCAAAGGGGGAACATATGTTGCCATCAATGACAAAGGGGGACATTGTTGGCAATATGTGTTGGGCCATTGATGTCAACAAAACAGATGGAAATGTGTAGACAAACTTATAGTCGGGATGGTTAAGATAGATCAACCTGGGAGTAAGTAAAATGGTCTAAGTTTGGATTAGTTTTGGGCTTGAACATGATGCAAAGATAAACAACCCTATTCTGGCATGATTTTTGCATATATACTTACATATATCATCAGTTGGGAGTACCGCACTCAAAGGTAAGGAGTAGAAAAGTGTTTAAGGCATTCTCAGTGCAAAGCCTAAGGCAGAGTCAACTTGAATTGGTTCACAATTCTCTACAAAGAAAGATTTGGCCATGCGGTTCTAATGATAGTTTCTCACATGTATGGAAATGTTATATCCAAGGTTTCAATCTCTCATTCCTTCAGCATGAGAAGTTACAAGGGATAGTTCATCAGCCATCACTGAGACAGAGTAGAGCAGTATTGGGGGGACAATGGAATGCTCCACATTCCTCTGGAAGAGATCTATTTGTCATGCGGATTCAAGGAATGACTAAGTATGTTATGTTCTATGATGAAGTTTCAAGTGTTTTAGTGGTCCGCAAAGACATTACTCAAGAGATAGAGGGATCACACTATATTTCAGAGCCTGAATATACAAGTTAAGTTCTTCAGAAAGTAAAACATATATAGTTCTATCATCAAATCTTATGCAGAGATTCTACATGGTTCATAATACATTAGGTATGATCCACATGTAGAGATTCTTATTCTCTGGTACCGCATTAAGTATTCTTGTCTGCAAATAGAATTCAAGTATAACTGTCTTCCAGAACTACAAATACATAAGCCATTTTTGAATTCCTCCGGAAGCTCCATAAAAAGGTGTGTGAATCTAATAAGTTGCATACATTGATGTCTTTGTACATCCTCAAAAGGTTTCAATCCCTGCACTTCATCACAACTTCATATCTTGGATTGTAAAGCACTACATTAAGTCTGGAAGACTCTATTCTCTATAGATTGATATATTTCTCGTCGTGTGGATGCATAGTTTGGCATGATACTTACCTGATAAGGTGTTTCATTTCCATTAAACTCATACATGATTCAATCCTTGGTTCGCATTAAGGTTTTATCATCTCCCCAGCAGTTGAAAGATGAACAGTTGCTAGTGTTGAGCAATATGAGCTTACTGGTTAAGTACCTAGTGCATGCAGAGGCATCTAACTAGTTTCTCAAAGTCTAGAAGGTATGGAATGATGTGTCCTAGTGTTTTTTAAAAGGTCCTGAGGTCTGCAACAAACTTTGCTATCATTTTGCATGTGTTATGGCCGATTGATGATAAGCTACATGTTACACTCTGTATTACTCTGGGTATCGACCTAATCAATATTTCAAGATCTTGCGGAGGATATATTAGAATGTATAACTCATTTGAAAGGTAATCAAGAAAATATTAATATAGCAAAGAAGAGAAAGATATGAAATGCGCAGAATTAGTTTGAAGGCAGATATTGAGCAAGAATAGCAGACTACACTATCAGCATACAACATATGTGTTCTCCATAACAGTCCTTATAACTATATTATCATTGTAATAGTAGTAAGTTGAGCATTTGGGGAGTAGTAGCTTCCCTGGGTTGAATCCCTAAAACAATGTTGTAATATCTTTTGTAGTGAGCATATTATTTTGTGAGCTAATCCTCGCCGTGGTTTTTCCCTGTTTTAGGGTTTTCCACATAAAAATACTAGTTTTATGTGTTGACTCTTGATTTGCATGTTTTCTTTCATGTTTTCAAAGTTGTTCAGATTTATCAATAAATGTTTGGCTAAAGTTTTTAAGTGTGTTGATTCACCCCCCCCCCGCCCCCCCTCTCAACTCCCCATTGTGTTCAACAAGTAGCTATACTTTTGCTGATGTTTCACTATTGTAAATCTTTTTTGGTCCCTTCAAAACTTTCTTTTAACTTTTTTTATCAAAAATTATTACTATTAATTAATAGAAATATTCCATTTTGTAAAACACTTGCTAAGAAAAAGTAAACCTTCTAATTTACACTTAAAATTTTATTTGATTAATACAAATGTTAGAATAAATAAGTAAACTTTAAAATATTAAAGATAAATATAAAATCATTTGAAAACTCTACTTTATTTTAACCATTATATGTCACTTTAAACATGCGTATACTTACCACTATGCAAATAATTTTTTTTGTGTTTGTATGATGATTGACGACAACTATAAGTAAAGATTTAAATATAAATTTTAGTATTCCCGAGGCAACCATATGAAATGATAACAGTATTAAAGGACTGACAACCTCTGATATTCTCTTCACTCAATAATTGGATTTATTTGGATACAGATTTATATTTTAAGAGCATATTATGCCATGTATAAATTAAAATTTTACAACCAACAATGTAAAGGCTAGAATAAGGAGCCAAATTCCTCGGCCAATCAAATTATCAATAATTAATTTTTTGAATATTTTTAGTTAAAAAAATTGCAACTTAACTTTACAAAAGATCAATATTTCTTTTGGGCTTATAATTTGTTCACAAGTACAACTAGTAATAACTAGTTAAAAACATAAATGCAATTGTATATGTTACGTACTAATAACCAATTAAAAAATACTAGTTGCAATAATATTTACCAAAAGTAAATACTAATAACTCTTAAATAAATAATATAACTCTTAAATAAAATAACTCAAGACTCATATAGGTTTTAAAAATATCTATATTAATAAATTATCAAAACGATTCATTATCTCTATATTAAAAAAAATAATGGTTAAATCTAAAAATATATTTTAGAATCTAAAAATAGTTATTGTTTTGTTATTTAAATATGGATTACCTCATACAATAATAATTATCCTTTACTATGCCATTAAGGGCATGGTTTGGTGGTTAAGTCACTTAGTTGTAGTGGCGACCACCAGAGTTCAAACCCCTGTTGGGCCAACGAGCTTGCAGGCTTTACCCCTTTGTTGTTAAACAAATTAATAATAGTCATTTTGATAAAAGTGCATTGAAATAGACAATATTTCAATGGTGAAAACTTCTTCTAGACAAATTAATAATAGTCATTTTGATAAAAAGTGCATTGAAATAGACAATGGTGAAAACTTCTCTAGCAAATGTACCACAAAACTAGTAGTTCACAAAGTGATTAACGAAGTATTAATAAAGAAATAACCATATGAGGAAGGGTGTACATACATTTCAATCTCCCATGGTATAAGTGGAGAGGTAATTAATATGAAGTTAGATAAAAAGTATGTTAAGAGTAATTAAAAATTTAAAACACAACATATTCCATTTAACAAATTAATAATAGTCATTTTGATAAAAGTGCATTGAAATAGACAATGGTGAAAACTTCTCTAGCAAATATACCACAAAACTAGTAGTTCACAAAGTGATCAAGGAAGTATTAATAAAGAAATAACCATATGAGGAAGGGTGTACATACATTTCAATCTCCCATGGCATGGTATAAGTGGAGAGGTAATTAATATGAAGTTATATAAAAAGTATGTTAGAGTCCCATGTTTTGTTATGTATAACTTTAAATTGTACAACCTAAGCGCTCTAATAAGAGATGAAACTCTTCAACCAATCAAATTATCAATCAATAATTTTTTTAATATTTTTAATTAAAAATTGCAACTTAACTTTACAAATAATAAATATTTCTTTTACATAAAAAATTGTAACATGATTTAATTATAAATACAACTAATAATAACTAATTAAAAATCATAGATACAATCACCTAAACAGATGTACTAGTACGATATGCTACAAACACAAAATACACATTTTCAATCAGTATTAAAACATGAAGCGGAACCAATAGAGTGTGACTTATGATTGATGAATTCAATCATAAACAAAATGCTGAATGACTATGTTAGGTAATGGAGTAGTTACAATCATTTATCTACATAGATGCACACTTATAAGTGAAATTTATGGCACGTTAACTGCTCTTATCTTTTTTTTTTTTTCCCAGAAAAAGGTGAAGACACCCATACGTTAAGTGCTCTTATCATCATCAATTATAGGAAGTTGAACTCCAACACCGAAAATAAAATAAAAAAGATAACTCGAATCGGCATGAAACGATTCGCTACACCCAAAAAAATCGAAGAGGAAGTGAATCGGCCCTGGTTATAAAATTCTATACTAAAGCCGGAAAAGGGAGGGTAGGAATTTGGGTGACTGTAAAGAGAGGAAGAGACGGAGTTGCTGTAGAAGGATTGCCATAACTAACATAAGCAGTATTTGTTTTGGTAGCTTTTAGCAGGCTGGCAAAGAGATTGTATTGCAGAAGACAACTGCTTTAAGCACAGTGCGATTCGTTTAAAAGCAAAGAAAAATTCAAAAATGGAAGAAGATCCTTCTAGGCCTAATTCTCCTTCTTCTTCACCACCACCATCACCTCAAAATTATCCTCCTCTCACATCACCACCATCACCTCAAAACCCTCCTTCCACGTCACCTCCACCATTTCAAAACTCTCCTCCTCCACCTGCTCTAACATCACCCCCACCATCTCAAAACTCTCCTCCAACAACACCACCACCATTTCAAAACTCTCCTCCACCATCACAAAACTCTCCTCCTTCACCTGCTCCAACATCACCACCACCATCTCAAAACTCTCCTCCAACATCACCACCACCATTTCAAAACTCTCCTCCACCATCACAAAACTCTTCTCCTTCACCTACTCCAACATCACCGACACCACCTCAAAACTCTCCTCCAACATCAGCACCATCACAAAACTCTCTTCCTTCACCTGCTCCAACATCACCGCCACCACATCAAAACTCTCCTCCAACATCACAACCATCTCAAAACTCCCCTCCTCCTACAGAGCCACCATCATCTCATACTTCTCCCCTTACATCACCTCCATGTGATCAATCCCCACAGATAAATCCAGAGGTGAAAACTGATCCCTCCCCATGTGCCTCCATGGCTGGCACTAGTTCACAACTTGGCGCCTCACTTCAAGACATAACTCTACTTGAAACGCAAAAAGTTGGAGAGATGTGGGAAAGCTTTATCCAAAAGGGTATAGAGCATGATTTTACACAAGATTTAGCTCGTTTTAGTTTACCTTACAGCCAGATTTTTGATGCCAACAGCAGGCGTTTTTATGAGAGATGTGTGGAGTTGTTAGAAAACATGTCCCTACCTCCAACACCTATTCCACCTTCAGTCATGCAGGAGATCAAAAACCTTCCGAAATTCTTGAAAAATACTAGGGAACAGCGGTTGTTGATCATGGAAAATGTTCGAAGGTCACTACCAAGAGATACAGCTCATTCACAAGTGTCTGCTACATCCTCTCAAATGTCAACAGCGTCAGCATGCTCAGCCTCCGAAGAAGTTAACAGTTATTCATACGAGAACGAAACTCTTGTGAATCTATTGAATCCCAACAACCTGAACCTCTTCTGCGAGATGGTGGCGAAGTTTTCAGAGTACCTGGCGAAGAATAAAAGTGACTCAGCCACCTCTTCTTCATCTCCTCCTAATTAAGACATATCCCTGCTACTCCAAACACTAGGAGAAATATGGAGTCTCCTAAGAAGATAGCAAAATATCCTAGATGTAGTTGAGGGAAACCAGATGGTATTGCAAATTTTCATTATTATTATTATTGTATTGAAATGTATTGAAGGAGAAAGACTCTTGTATTGAGGGATACTAAATTGGTTTGAAACATCTATTGAAATGTATCACACTCTACTTAAACATTATTCAGTTTACTGGTTAAACAGTTAATAAGAGTTTGACACTTCATCCACAGGAAAAATTGGTAAATACTAGTTTTAATTTTATTGGCCAAAATTGACTTTTACTATTGAAGTGGATGATATTTAAGAATAGCCAATGTATCAAGTTGAGGCTAATTAAATAGATGTATTCAATAAGTATAGAATTATCCTAGATTAATTAGTTGGACATATTATTAAAATAAATACGCAGAAATTTAATAAAGAGATTAGGACCTTACTTAGCTCTAGAAATGATGGAGTAAGAATGTTGTTGATGCCATGTTGAATCTATTCAGCACTATCAAGAAATTAATGTCGTTAATCTAATGAGTATATCATAGTCTATACAATTTTATAAATTCTAACAGTTTAATCTTGAGCCCCTTGGGTTTGATTAGAATCACTGTAAATTTGATTTGATGCATGGTATTAAACTGTAGTGCATGGAAATGATTTAACAAAATGTTCTTAAGTAAATCTACTTGCCTTTAGCTTTTCGATAACTGAATTAGTAGCAATAAGAAATATTGAAAACAACATTCACCAACATGCAAATGATGTGGGTCTTATTCTTTTTATCCCTTTAAAAATTGAAGTGTGCTCTAATGATTTTTCCTTTTAATCCTAAATAGATAAAATTTAATGCACATTGAATGTCTTTAAATACCATGATATAACATGTTCCATAAATGTGAGAGGGGGCCAATAAAATCATAATTTAAATTTAAAATTTTTAAATTTCAAATTCATTCTTGTGTACCCCAAGATTAAATTAGATCAATCTAAGCCACTCAAAAATGAACCTTGGGGCTAAAATGGTATTTTTGAGGCAAAGAATAAATGTATGGAAATAAGTGTGAACGATGATGTAATAATGATGAGTACATAGTGAATGTCTAGGAATATGTGTAAACAAGGGTAAGTAAAGGTGGATGTGGATTGTGCCATATGCAAACCAAGCACAAGAGTAAGCCACTTGTCAATATGTCATTGCATTTAAGACATTCCGCTAGTTGGGCACAAAGATAAATGGCAAATGCAATTGGTATTAAAATTTCACCATTACATTTTGTCCCCACTTTGATGTGCATGTGAATCTAACAGGAGAATGCATTCAAAGTATACGAACATTCTTAGCCAACATGAAAAATTGAATATCTAGACACTCATACAAAGAAAATGTTTCTGAAAAATGATATATCATTTTACTTGTATTCTCCTTGGTATGAGTGCTCCATCAAAACCTACAAAATGATAAAAATATTTATAATGAGTAGCTTCTACTTCATAATCAAAATAAGAAAAACTACAAATTGCTTCTACAATATAAAAAAAAGTAGAGAAAAGGGATAACAAAATTGCCTGTATAGAAAGTGATACAAAAATACTCCATGTGATGCAACCATGTTTTAAAAAGTCCATGTGATGCAATCATGTTTTAAAAAGTCCTTGTGATGTGGCAATGCAACAGTTATCTCCAAAATGTGATGCAATTGTGTTTCACACAATAGGGGCAATGTGATCAACACTCTACACATGATGCAACTTATTATGATTAATTTACATGTAATGTGGTAATGTGATAAATCTTTGGTGTTATGTAGGCATGCAATGTAATGAATCTCCATTGAATACAACAATATGATAGATCTCTACATGCAATGCAACATGTAATGTGATGAATGTCCATGAGATGTGATAATGCATTTTTGTAATGTAATCAAGCTTCGTTTAGATATAGTGATGAGTCTTTATTTAGCAAGATCATTATTTGAAATCTCAACCACTAAAAAGTTTTAGCGATAATATATTGCCCCTCCCAATGGTTGCATAATTGTACTACATAAATAATTGCACTACATTGAAATAATGAAATAATGGTACCAATTAAATAAATCTAGGATAATAAAATAAATACATTGAATAAGCACACAATCTACCTAGATTAATTATTTAGGATAGATTACTAAAATAAATATGTGGAAATTAAATAAGGAGAGGGTGAGTGCAAGGTAAATAAACAAGGCTAAAAAATAAACAAAAAGTAGAAACTTTTTGGCTAAAAATTAGAGTTAGTTGTACTTGGTGTAAATATTTAAAGCACTTCTAAATAGAATATTAACATGGTGTAAAAGTATAAAATCTAGGAATTTGTCTGTAATTTTCAAAAATATAATTTATTCTAATACCTTATGGTTAAGTAAAGGATGTATAAAATGATCTTTTTTAAAACTTTTGGATGGATGCAAAAGAATGCACATGAACGCTAGGTCTGAAAACTAGTAAATCAAAGTATAATTTAAAATCCTTTTGCCAACAATTGTAATTGTTGTTGAGTCTTGGGATTGATATTTGTTATAATTTTATCAAATATTTTTATTATTATTATCTGATAGGATTAAGGTAGAAATCTCAAACCCCTCGTGTACATCAACCTTAATTTGACTTAAAATAATCTTAACATGATCCATTTTTTAGTGTGTAGAGCATGATGTCTAGCTTGGGTTCATATAGTTTTTTCAAATATATTTACTAATAAAAATTTATTAAAAGGACAAGAAAGTATTTTGTCAAAACTGATGTTTGGGAAATTATAAAAATAATAAATTAGGTCCAAATATTTTTTAAATTATATTTGAAAGTATACATTTTACTCTATAAAACCTATTAATTTTGTTAAAAAATTAGCAAAATAAACTCATCGTCCATATCATAAAAGTGAAGTTTGTCACTACTAACTATCTAATCTATTAAGATCAAATATATAGTCTGTTGAGATATTATTTGCAATCTTCTTGGATATTGGCAAGGCTTAGGTGTCAAGATTGACTAGATATATCTTCCTTGGGTGTCAAACATTTTTAGCACTAAAGCACTTTATATTTCTTGAACCCCATCCAAAGCACTACCTCATATTAGGGTTACCTAGCTCTAGAGATGATGTTGTAGAAACAATATTAATGTCATGATGAATCTATTCACCACTATCTAGAAATTAATATCATTAGTTTGATGAGTATGTCAAATTCTATATAATCTCAAAAATTCTTGTGGTTTAATATTGAGCCCCTTAGATTTGATCTCAATCACCACAAATTTGATATATCACACAAGATTTAATTGTTCTATGCAAAAATAATTTGATAGAATGTGCTTGAGTAAATGTGATCACCGTTACCTTCTTGGTAGCTAAATGTGTGAAGGTGGTTTCTAGGGACACCATTTAGGAGTTTTCTTACTTGATACTTGAATGGGTTCTCCTAGGTCAAACCCCTTCAGTGAGATATATTAATAGTAATGAGAAATATCAAAGATAACATTCAATAACATTTAGATGGCTTATATGTAGATGATGTGGAGGGTAAGTGCAAGAAGATGGGGGGACAAAAAGTGGCCAAATTAATTTCAAAAAAAATTAAGTCATAACGCGAGCACGTTATAACGTGCTCGCGTTATAACGTGCTCGCTCACGTTATAACGCGAGCACGTTATAAGGCGCTCGCATTATAATGCACTCACGTTATGACTTGCTATAAATAAATAAAAAAGTTTCTAATGTCATTTCATTTCTTTCTTTCTTCTCCTCTATGCCCGCAACCTGCAAACCCTAGAAAGCACGCTCGCGTTTTGCAAAACTCCATTCAACATAAAAACCTTATCGATTCATCGCCAAAATGCCGCCATATCGTCGAGCACACCAAAGGAGTGAGTTATATTTGTTTTTTTGTTTGAATTTGTTTATAAATAGGTAGGTTTTAGTTGATTTTTGATGTATATTTTGTTAATTGTCAGGAAATGTTAATGCACCTCCTCCTCCTCTTCAAAATCCACAAAATCCTGCAAAGGAAATACCTACAGAACAACAACCTCCTCCATCCATTCCTCGACATGCCCCTAGAACACAAGAAAATATAATGGGGCAAATTGAAAACAACAAAAATGAAATTGAAGATATAATTGCAAGGTTGAAAGATCCTTCCACTTCAACCTTGCATAGGTCCACGATTGCTGAATCTCTTGAATCTATGTTATCAAATGTAGATTCAATTAGCAAGCAAATAACTAGTTGGACAGATAAGAGGAGAGAGTTTAGAGATTATTATGCAAACAAGCTGTCATACCAAGATGTGAAAAAATTACAAATCACAAAATTAGACTTGTGTTCCATTTTCACAAACCCACAAACAAATCAACCTCCACCCATTACATGCAAAAGGTTCCCTATCCATTGGTGCAACAACCAAGCGATAAGGGACAATTTTGGGCAGAGGTGGTGGATGGTTTTTGACCATCCTCCATGCAATAATAATGAGGTCCCGCAATACTTTTTAAGGAAACTCTACTACGAGTTTGTCCTCAATAAAGTTCCAAACTATTTTGATATGCGGGACTTCCAGGGTAGAGGTGGGGGGTCAGCACAAGATAGACCAGGGGCACGTCTTGACCCACAGCGGGTAGTGAGATGAGTAATCAGTAGACTAGCCCACGAGCATGTTTCTATCCCTTCCATTGTGAAGGAGAGTGTTGAGGTTGATACACTTCAGTCCATTAGTGCCTTGACCCAGAGCATCATAGAGCATGTCGGTCCTGCAACACAGAGTGGATTGGGAGATAGTGCGAGGAGCAGGGTCCCACCCCATACTTGTCAGACTTGCGGATCAGCCTATGGTTATGACCCCATGGATAGTCAGGATGCAGGCACACAAGCTACATCTGCAGCTGAGCAAATGGTGATGACAGATACCCTCCTGAGTGAGACTTTCAGCCTTGATACTCAAGTAAATATTAGCAAGTTTATTGAATTTAATTTATTAAATTTTATTTTTGAAATGCAAGATTAACTAATTTAAATTGATGATTTTAATGAAATTTCAGGGTCATAGCGTCGATGCAGTTTTCAGTGGTTCTCCACCTGCATTTTTCACTAGATCATCTACTGTCGAGGTATGTAACTAGTAAACAATTATAAATATTACATGTGAATAGCATCGTTATATGAATGGTATTCTAATATCTGATTTTGGATGTTGAATAGGTTAATACTGTAGATTTCACAGCAACACCTGCCAGTGGTGGTGGACTTCAAAGCTTTACGCAGGTAATAAAATAAATAGTTTAATGAATGAATTGTACTTACTAAATTTTTGTATGTGACTTGTGTGCTTTATTGTATGTACTTTCATGTTTAGATGAACGTGTGTGTATGTTAGGAGCCATGATTTGCATCACTATTATAGTTTTCGTAATTAAATAATGTTATTTTATTTCCAGATGATTCAGGCTGCGGAGACACCTCCCCATGTTTATAGGGCAATGGAGCAGGGTGTGGCCTCTACGATTCATAGCTCCATGGCATTGACAGGGGTATGAGGTAGATTAGTAAATTTCAATTTACATTCATTGTTATAGTTGTCTATTTTTGAAAAATCAAAAGATTATTGATTTAAAGTTTAATTTCTATCTGGATGGTTTCTATAGGACATGACATCACCAGGGCCTATTCCTGCTATTGAGGCAAGCGAAGAGACAGATTATATGTTAGCGATAAGTGATTATTTTGTTAAATGTTTCATTTTTTATAACATGTAATTTCTATATATTAATGTCTATACTTTTTATTGTAACAGGTAAAGATGCAGGAAGACCTAAATAGGAGTAGCCCTCGGGTTCGTAGTAGACCACCCACATGCGCGTCTCCATCCCCTAGAAGATCAAAGGCTGCTCGTGATTTATTCTCTTCACCAGCCAGAGGGGAATGACTTTTTATTGTATTCCTTTGTTGTATGCCTATATGGCATTTGTGGACATATATTTTGTATTGTACATAGTTGACATTGTATGCCTATATGGCATTCTTGTAAGCCTATATGGCTATTTTGTATATATGTTATACTTATATCGACAGATATTGATGTATGCCTATATGGATATTTGGTTAATAAAAATCTTTTTTATTGATGGCGTCCATACTTGCATTCTAAATCCACATTTGAATGGATATTTGTAGATCGCTACTTCAAATATTTAAAGTCCAATTGTATTACATAGGATGTTTGTTGATCCAATAAGCTAGCTATTGTTATTCAAGTATCACCTAAACCTCATTTTGGAACTAAAAGATAAAAGTTGTATTTAAAAAAAATGAATCATCATGTTGAATAGAAAATATTAATATTCTTTATGAGTAGCATAGAATGTCAACTATATGCAATACAAAAAAATGAACCATCATGTTATTCTTTATGTTTGAGATCCTGAAAATGACTAAGTCTGGTAGCCTGATATCCTGAAACACCAGGATGAATATCCAAGTCATTAGGATGATTGCGCCTTGAGAAAAAGTCATTAAGATGAGCGCCTAAAGGAGACTTTCTTAAACATTCAAACATTGAGCAACAAGCATGAAGGGTTAAGACGTAATTTTCAACTCATAAAGCCTCAAAAGGGCACCCAACTTAGAGAGAGCATTCATTTAAGACAAGGCACCCATTGACACCTATTCCACCATAAAAGTTTGCCTAAGGTGGAAGGAGAACAAGCCTCTAGTAAGTGAAGTGCACCTATTGTCTAAACCACTTCATTATGGCACCCTAGCATGAGGAGGAGTATATAAGTCAATAGGAAATGGTGCCTATAATGCAAATGAAGGACTAAGTGGCATTTTCAATAAGCATCAATTCACCTTGAGCTTTCAATAAATACATCAAATTGAGCCCCATAAGCCTAGGCGCCCTTTGCCTGCAAAAGAACCTTGTATCAACGTCAAGAGTTGGTCATATTGGCGTATCGGTAGACCTTGGTTAGGCTTCGCCGATAGTGATCTGTCTTACCGACGAGTGTGGTTCGAAGTCGAAGACATCAGTGTATCGGAAGATAATCCCATCTATGCATCGGAAGAGCAGTTGAGAGATTCACCGATGAAGGGGGTCACATTGATAGTCAAAATCCATCAGTGTATCGGCCCAACGAGATAAGAGTTCACCGATGTTTGGAGTCTCACCAACGGGTGTGGTCCGAAGGTTGTCATTCGTGAGATTGGTGTGTCGGCAGAAGAGTTTTTGAGTGTACCGATGGTATTAAGTCCTACCGATAGGCAAGGGACTTAGAGTCTCGTATCGGAGTGACAAAGACATCGGTGTGAAAGGATATAAAGTCATCGATAGTGGTCTATCTAACTGATAAGAGTCAATGATGGGATGTTTGTCAGAAGTGAAATCAAATGGAGTCATGGTGGCATCGGCCTATCGGCCGATGAAATTTTAAGCTCGCCGATGGTATGTTGTCTCGCCAATAGTGAGTTTGAAGGTTCAAAAGTTGATAATTCTATGCTTCCATTATTTTTAGACAAGTCAACAATAGAGTGAAATACAGAGTATCTAACCCTCTCTTGAGCAATCTACCTCCTAGGCGCTCAACATTGAGGAAAAACTTCATAAAAATGCCTATCTCTTTCTTGGCAAGTTTTATTATTTTGATGGTTCTAACTCATATCTAGAGAACTTCTCACCAAGGCGCCAAAATAAGTTTAACCCAACTAAAGCAAGAAAATACGCCCAAGATGATTTCAATCAATTGGACTAGGCACCAATTTAGTGTTATTTTGACTCATTCACCCTCAAGGTGCTAAAGTATCATTCCTTCAATCAATCTAGTTTCCATGTTCCCATGTGTGATGTTCCAAGTAGGAGATAGCACCTAGGGTCTTTATCTTATTTTCAAAATTCTAATGATTCCAAACACTTACCAATAGTCTCAAAAGATCCTATTATCCCTTAAGCGCTCAATCCTCTTCGAGGCGCTCAAACTCATTCAAGGCACTATCCTTTACTACTTCCCACTTCAAACACTCTAGGGCGCTCATAATTACTCCCATCACCAATCTTTCTCCTTAAAGCACATTTGAGGACTTCTTCTTTATTCTAGGGTGCTAATATGAAAGTAACAACTCAAGGAGCTATATGAAAGCTTGATCTTGGAAAGGCGCCTAAACTCATAATGTGAGTTATTTTATCAAATTTTTAATTTTAAGGTCTTTTGGCAACTCCTCTACCAAGGCGCCATTTGATGAGGTGTTTGAAGCTTGATTTTCTCCTTAGGTGCACAAACTTGATGTTCTTGACCCTACAATGCACCTTGAGTCCCTAAGCTCTTACACTTATCATCTCTTATGCTACTTAGTTTCATCACTCTCATAAAGGCGTTTTGAGGAGTATTACTCTTCGAACTCAATCTCTGGAACTAAGGCGCTCAAGGGTGAGTAAACGTCCATTCTTCCAAGGCACTCATCAAGGTATAAAACAACACACAAAGGCACTAAGATTACTCCACTCAACCTCAAAGTGCTAGATCATATCTAAATTTACATAAGGGTGCCAAATCAAATTGTAACTCAAGGGCAAGTGCACTCGAAAGGTCATCTATCTTCAAACTCAACTTCCATTCCTCTAGGCGCTTCCTTGGGTAAGTTTGGACGCTCCCTTCATGCTTGCCATTCAAGTGGCTTTAACTCATTATAGAGACTTCCTCATCTAGGCAAAAATCATGATAGTTTCAAACACTTAGCTTTCGAGGTGCCAGAAGATGATTGTAGAGGAGTGAAATTGCACCTTAGTTCAAATAAGCGTTTACTTCATCATTGATGGATTTAAGTCATTGTATATGCTCATGAAGACTTACCTCACTCAATACTCCCCAAACTTATGGATCTAAACATGATTTTTCTCAGGCGCTAAACTGGAGTTGTCTAGATGCACAAGTGCGCCTCCCTCAATGAAGTTCATTTTGTTAACTTAGTTCATCCTAGTGACTCAAGGGGTTGTTATATTCTTTAGGTGCAATCTTTCATAGACTAAAACATTCACTCCATGTTAAGGCACTCAAAGGAGGCTCTGGAGATGGAAAATGGCGCCTTAACTCACTTGTGTAAATTTTGGACTTTTAGGCAATTGTAAGATGTCTTGGAGGGCTCAATTCGTCAAGGTGCCCATTATTTTCACCACTTGTAGCATCACTTGTTCAAGGCGCATGTTTGGGATTCTCTGGATGATGAAATGCTCCTTGACTCCCTAGGCAGTTAGACTCCAACTCTAGGTGCAAGATAATGATGATTTGAGCTAAAATAAGCATCTAAAAATCCAAGGTATTATTTGAGGCTTCCACTCCAAATTCTACCTAGGCGCTCACCTAGGGTGAAATGATTATCAAAGTGCGCCTTAATCATTCCTTCCTCTACGCGCCCACTATCAAGATCAGGTCATCAAGGAGCTCTAAAACTCAAACACCACTGACCTCATCATGCAATAACCCCAAGACATCATCTAAGCTTAGTCAAACACGCTGGAGTTCAAAAAAAGTAGGGGGTCCCCATTTGCAATGGGGCGATGTGTGATTTGGTCACAACAAGCGCCTAGAGTGAATTGGCTTTCATCCTGACTTAATACATTGCCTCCTTCTGACGATTTTTGGGGCAGCAGAAAACCTTTCACCACGGGCAAATGTCTTAGAGATATAAAAAATTGAGAGAGGTTATTGTAGAGGCACTCTACGTGATCGCGTTGCCTTAGATGGAATGTTTCTAAGTGACACAGTTTTTGAGTAACATCTCGTCAAAGATTGCTGCCTTTTTGCACTTTGGACTCTTCAGGGATATCATCGGTACAATGTAGCTCAGACTATTTCGACATGTTTGGGTGAAAAATAGGACCATTCCTAGCGTAAATGTACCCATTTGGATGCATTGGAACAGTCAGTTTGGTCGCATCAGAAGCAGGATGAAAGTTACACCCCTTTGCAACTTTACACTACCTCCTTCTGATGATTTTTGGGGCAGCAGAAAACCTTTCACCATGGACAAATGCCTCAGAGATATAAAAACTGAGAGAGGTTATTGTAGAGGCCTCTATGTGATCGTGTTGCCTCAGACAGAATGTTTCTAAGTGACACAGTTTTTGAGTAACATCTCGTCGAAGATTGTTGCCTTTTTGCACTTTGGACTCTTTAGGGATATCGTGGGTACAATGTAGCTCAGACTATTTCGACATGTTTGGGTGGAAAAAAGGACCATGCCTAGCATAAATGTACCCATCCAAATGTGTTGGAATAGTCAGTTTGGTCGCATCAGGAGAAGGACAAAAGTTACACCCCTTTGCAACTTTACACTACCTCCTGACGATTTTTGGGGCAGCAGAAAACCTTTCACCATGGGCAAATGCCTCAGAGATATAAAAAACTGAGAGAGGTTATTGTAGAGGCACTTTACATGATCATGTTGCCTTAGATGGAATGTTTCTAAGTGACACGGTTTTGAGTAATATCTTGTCAAAGATTGCTGCCTTTTTGCACTTTGGACTCTTCAGGGATATCGTCAGTACAATGTAGCTCAAACTGTTTCGACATGTTTGGGTGAAAAATAGGACCATGCCTAGCATAAATGTACCCATTCAGATGCGTTGGAACAGTCATTTTGGTGCAAGACGAAAGTTACACCCCTTTGCAACTTTACACTGCCTCCTTCTGATGATTTTTGGGGCAGCAGAAAACTTTTCACCACGGGCAAATGCCTCAGAGATATAAAAAACTAAGAGAGGTTATTGTAGAGGCACTCTACGTGATCATGTTTCCTTAGACAGAATGTTTCTAAGTGACATGGTTTTCGAATAACATCTCGTCAAAGATTGATGCCTTTTTGCACTTTGGACTCTTTAGGGATATCGTGGGTACAATGTAGCTCAGACTGTTTCGACATATTTGGGTGAAAAAGAGGACCATGCCTAGCATAAATGTACCATACGGACGCATTGGAATAGTCAGTTTGGTTGCATCAGGAGCAGGACAAAAGTTACACCCCTTTCCAACTTTACACTGCCTCCTTCTGACGATTTTTGGGGCAGCAGAAAACCTTTCACCACGGGCAATTGCCTCAGAAATTTAAAAAACTAAGAGAGGTTATTGTAGAGGCACTTTACATGATCATGTTGCCTTGGACGGAATGTTTCTAAGTGACACAGTTTTTGAGTAACATCTCGTCAAAGATTGCTGCCTTTTTACAATTTGGACTCTTTAGGGATATCGTCGGTACAATGTAGCTCAAACTGTTTCGACATGTTTGGGTGAAAAACAGGACCATGCCTAGCGTAAATGTACCCATCCAGACGCGTTGGAACAGTCCATTTAGTCACATCACGAGCATGACACCAAAAATGTAAAAGTTGCTTTGTGCAACTTGACAACATTGACACTTTTTTGCAACATGACTCAAAGACTCAAACTAACCCCAAATGACTCAAAGTGACTTAAAATCACCTTGATTTTGGTGCCCAATGTACATTATAGAGGTTGAGGTGCTCCTTATCATTCAAACATCTTAGATGAGCGCATAGGAAAGGAAAAAGCTCTAAGTTTCATCATCATGAGCACCTAATATCAAGAGACTTTAATGGCTCAAACCTTAGCATGGAGTCCTAAGGTGCATTTCATGTCTCCTTTCATCCATTTTGTGCCCTTATGTAGATTTTTCAACTTGATTTGGCGCCCTGTATGTGAAGGAAGATCTAAAGGCATGAAAGTGGATGTCGTATTGCAAGAGTTTGGATCATCAAAATTGAAAGAAATAAGTCTATTAAGCTTGGGCACCCTTGGTCTTCTTTTCATTCATTATGAGCGCCTTGGGAGAATGGTATATAGGTCATCATCATGATTGGGCACCCTGGATCCAGAGTGTTGGAGAGATCATCAAATGGTGTCTAGAGGAAGTAGGGTGAGTTATGAGTTTGGTCGCATCTGGAGCAGGACACCAAAAATGCATAACATGATGATGTAAAAATGTGTACATGTGTAAAAATGCAGGAGGAAATAAAAAAAAGACAAACCTTACAAAGTAATGTGCATACTTACAACTTAATGTAACATGACTTTACAAAATCAATGTGAATACTTACAAATTAATCCAATGAACCATTCGGGTCTGCTCTACTCTTTATTGTGTCAAGTATTGCTTCATGGTCAGACTCACGCACCTTCCACAATATTTTGTTCAAAGGTCTACCCCGATACTTTATCAAATGAACATTGGATGCCACAACAAGGTTCAAGTAATGAAGAATCTTCTGATGCGTGTCAAAGTCCTGAAATAGCCAAATATTAACACTCTTATGTGGGTACCTTCTAAGCCATGTTCTAGTAATAACCACTAAGCCTATAGGGTATTCGATGTTTTCTCCATCTATAACAGGGGCCTCCAATTTCTTTTTGGCCTCAACACAACAACATAAGTAATAATTTGTTCCCTCTTCATTATCTTCATCTACAATAACTGCATATACGTGCCCTACATTGATATGTGTAGTAAATTAGATGAAATTAGTCAATATTACAAAAACACTACAAAGTAAGATGACATTACCTAGTTGAACTAGATGAAATTAGATGCATATACGTGCCCTATATTACCTAGTTGAACTAAATCCGATATGTGGTCAAAGTCAACTGACGATTCCATTTGTGTTAGTTCTAGTTCCGTCAGGGGTCGATACGTGTCAAGTGGGCTAAGATAACTTAACTGCCATTCGTCAACCCACTCCTTTGACTTGCACTCATCCCAGACTTGAATTGTACAGGAAGAACAAAAGCATGACATCTTTCGTGTATGGATACTCCATGAACCTGCAATTGAGCTTTTGAAAGAGTGCATCTCATTTGATCCTGTCAGTGTACAACAATCCTCATATGGTGCAATGTTAGTATCATCTATCAACCAAAAAAATCTACAAACTAAAGACTTACCTTCATTACCTGGACCCATGGAAGCATTACACCACTCGACAATCGATTTTGCATTTGTCAACTTCGCATTGTCTTTATACTTTAACTCTTCTCGTGCTATGGCTCTTTTGATACATGCTCCTGCACCATCATGCTCCCCCTTTCCATGCCCGGCCTCACAAAAGTTCCACATATGTTGAATACCTGTAAAATTATGCCTCCTACTTAGCCAATAGAAATTTCGTGAGTTCTTGAATTGTGACGCACAGTTATCCGACCATATGATATGCTGACTGAACGATATGCCCCTTCTAGCCAAATCATTGTAGAACACCTGAAAGCAACCTTGCACGAACTTCGTAGAATGCATGTGATCATCACTAATATAGAAATTATACTCCCTTATGATCTTTCTATCATCCTCTGTACTATCATTTGCATGAATGAATGCGATGTGCACAAATATAGAAACCTGTGTGGAGTTGTAATATTGTGATTACACCTCACACTGTGGCTGTAGACTGTATTTCTCTACAAAGTCGACGACTGAAACAATGCTACCAACTGGAAATGTGTCCTTGCATAACTTGAATTGCAAGTCCAACCATCGAGCTCTATGGGCATGTCTTGCATACTCATACACTATGCTGTCACGAAATATAGGCATAAACTGATACAGTGGAATCTTTTCAATAACTAATTCACACATCTTTGCTTCTTTACCATCTTTTGTATTGTATGCCACTATTTTATACTTACCAAACTCTACTAGTTCGTTTCCAACCGCATGTGTTATTTCCATATGTTCACATATTGGCAAATGTTGCAAGCCACCGCAATGATGACATGTGCAATCCAAGCATAATTTCTTGTAGAATATTTGACCTTCCTCTCTTTCATATAAAATTCTTGATATGAAGTCTCTTGAAGATGTTGGTGGGGCACATATGGCACAACCCTACAAATCATTGTTAGTATGCATATCTAAACATATAGACCTATAAGCATCAAAATGGTTAGAAAATTCAGTATGTAATCTACAAAAACAAGTAGTGCATGTGTGATTTATCTTAACATAGAAAGGTTTTAGCAATTCAAAATATCTTTGACAAATTTTTATTTGAGGATACTTCTCTAGAAATTTACCATAAAACTGTGTTTGAGTCTCATCCAAAAAATGCTTTGGATGTGGCTCGCGGTTCTGACTACCGATTCTCCTTCTTACCACATCCCTTTGATTCAGAGATACCCTTGTGTAATTCTTCCAAAAGTCTTCAATTAGTGATCTCAATGCTTCAACAATTGGTTTATCTTTTCGTGGTAGTCTCCCTGAGAACGCCCATAATTCATTGGCATTAGTGTCCTCAATTCTTTGGCATCTTCCAACGAGTCTTGATAAAGTTTTCCAATTAATTCTCAATTCTTGACTTGTCTTTCTAATGAGACAAGCTTTCCTCATTTGACTACTTACTATAGTCGATGTAATCACATGCCATGTTGCATTACTATATTTTGTGTGTGAGGTGTTACCCACACTCTCATACGCACTCATTAGATTCTTGACAATAGATTTTTCACTTGAAGCCTCTGATGTTCTCAACCCAAGAATCTTCATGATAGACCTATACTTTATACTTCGCATCATTTCAACGAATAGTTGACATCTTGCAGTCTCATTTAATTTTTCAAATAACAATCTCCAAATCTTATTAGCATATCTTCTACAAGTGCGTTTTGGAATCTTACCTTCCATTGGCTGCAAAATATTCTCATCAATATCAATCAAATACTTTGGCTTTCTATGCAAAATTTTAGGTGGTGTTAAGTTAGGTAAATTCATCTCAACATTAGGAATTTCATCAATATTTAAATGAGATGGGTTAGATGGCATACCTTCAATCGAAGATGGAATAGATGACATACCTTGAGGTTGAGGTGGGAACGATGGCGTACCTCCTTCATCACATGTGAGTGATGATGTACTCTCAACTTGAGATGTGGTAGATGGTGTCCCTACATGTTGACTTGCAGTAGAGGACGTGTCTCCAACTATGGTATTCAAATCTCTCGTACCACGAAGTTTTTGCATTCATTCTCTTTGTGCCGCCAATACCATATCTCTTTGTGATGGTTGTGGTTCCTCTTCAATTGGTATGTCTTCATTTATCGTGTCCAGTTTCCTCTTCTCACGAAGTTCCCTCATAGCCACTGCTTTCTTTGCATTCTTAGCTTCTATCTCTTCCTATGTTGGTTTAATTCTTGATCGTTTCCTCGGCATGACGGAGAATTTATCTGTAGCATGATAAAGAGACCAATATTAGTTCCTAAGAAATGAATACAAGATAATAGTGTGATTGTATTTTTTTATGTTGTAAGGATTTATTCTTGTATAGTTTGACATCATGGTATGTTAAGGTTTATTTATTACACATAATTATTAAAGAGCCCAAGTGTAGAAAATATACATGGCATCATGTGAGATTGTAGGCTGCTTTCCTGATTGGGAATGTGTCTATTTTAAACATGTATGATAAAGCATGATAAAATAATTCAATCCAAAATAAGGAAAATGTAAAGAACATGCATGTAAAGACTTGACATACCTAAAAAACAAAGATTTGAATGGAGAGAGTACCCAATTATGTAGTGTTTTTATCTTCTTGCATCAAACTCCTCAACAATTTGAGTTTTTCACCACTTGCTTCCTTTTCAATGTTAAATTGAATAACACTCAAATATCATTACTAACAACAATACTATTAACCAATCTATAATGTTAAATTCCTAAAATTGAATCACAATTAACATTGCAACACTACAAAAATTGAAACTTGAATAGATATATATCAAACTTGGTGTGAAAACTATGTTATTTCCTCCTTCTCAAGTTGGCAAACCAGAAAAGGTGGTGGAAAGATCATGCAAAGGTGGTACAATGTGTCAAATGTGCATGTGAACTTCCCAACAGCATGAAAGCACTTTTTTTTGTCAGAGCACACGCAGAATCAGTAAGAAAATAGAGCATGTGGGCCTGGATCACGGGGGTCAATACTTTTTTACCATTTCAATAGCAAGACAAAATGCAAGCGCGTTATAACGCGCTTGCACTATAACACGCTAGCGCTATAACACGCTCGTGTTTTGTCTTGCTATAGATTGATCACATCCTTTGCATTGATCACATCTCTTTCCTGCAAGAGCTTGCCAGATGCTCCGCCATATGATAGGCATAACAATGAAGGGGCAAGCCCTCATAATCAAGTTCTTGATAGAAAATGCCCATAACCCTAAACCCTAAATCCTAATCCTTCAACCCTAAACCCTATCCCTAAACCCTCAACACTATACCTTAAACCCTAATCCCTCAACCCTCAACCCTAAACCTTATCCCTAAACCCTAATCCCTCAACCGTCAACCCTAATCCATCACCCCTCAACTCTAATACCTCATCCTTAAACCCTAAATGCTATCCCTATTCCTAAACCCTCAACAAACTTGATACTATACCTTAAACCCTAATCCCTTATCCCTAAATCCTCAACCATATCTCTAATCTGTATACCCTCCACACTCTACTTTAACCCTAATCCCTTGACCCTCAACCCTATCCCTAAACCCTTGACCCTCGAACCTCAACCCTCAACCCTCAACGTCAAACCCTAATCTCTCAACCCTTAACTCTGATCCGTCAACCCTCAACCCTATCCCTAAACCCTAAACCCTAAACCCTCAACCCTCAACCCTCAACGTCAAATCCTAATCCCTCAACCCTTCACTCTAATCCCTCAACCCTAAACCCTATCCCTAAACCCTCAACACTATACCTTAAACCCTAATCCCTCAGCCCTCAACCCTAAACCTTATCCCTAAACCTTAATCCCTCAACCCTCAACCTTAATCCACCATCCCTCAACTCTAATCCCTCATCCCTGAACCCTAAATGCTATCCCTATTCCTAAACCCTCAATAGACTCGATACTATACCTTAAACCCTAATCCCTTATCCCTAAACCCTCCAACCCTATCCCTAATCCTTATACCCTCCACACTCTACTTTAACCCTAATCCCTCAAACCTCAACCCTATCCTTAAACCCTTGACCCTCAAACCTCAACCCTCAACCCTCGACGTCAAACCCTAATCCCTCAACCCTTAACTCTGATCCCTCAACCTATCCCTAAACCCTAAACCCTCAACCCTCAACCCTCAATGTCAAATCCTAATCCCTCAACCCTTCACTCTAATCCCTCGACCCTAAACCCTATCCCTAAACCCTCAACACTATACCCTAAACCCTAATCCCTTATCCCTAAACCCTCCAACCCTATCCCTAATCCTTATACCCTCCACACTCTACTTTAACCCTAATCCCTCGACCCTCAACCCTATCCCTAAACCCTTGACCCTCAAACCTCAACCCTCAACCCTTAACTCTGATCCCTCGACCCTCAACCCTATCCCTAAACCCTAAACCCTCAACGTCAAATCCTAATCCCTCAATCCTTCACTCTAATCCCTCAACCCTAAACCCTATCCCTAAACCCTCAACACTATACCTTAAACCCTAATCCCTCAGCCCTCAACCCTAAACCTTATCCCTCAACCCTAATCCCTCAACCCTCAACCCTAATCCGCCATCCCTCAACTCTAATCCCTCATCCCTAAACCCTAAATGCTATCCCTATTCCTAAACCCTCAACAGACTCGATACTATACCTTAAACCCTAATCCCTTATCCCTAAACCCTCCAACCCTATCCCTAATCCTTATACCCTCCACACTCTACTTTAACCCTAATCCCTCAAACCTCAACCCTATCCCTAAACCCTTGACCCTTGAACCTCAACCCTTAACCCTCGACGTCAAACCCTAATCCCTCAACCCTTAACTCTGATCCCTCAACCCTATCCCTATACCCTAAACCCTAAACCCTCAACCCTCAATGTCAAATCCTAATCCCTCAACCCTTCACTCTAATCCCTCAACCCTAACCCTATCCCTAAACCCTCAACACTATACCTTAAACCCTAATCCCTCAGCCCTCAACTCTAAACCTTATCCATAAAACCTAATCCCTCAACCCTAATCTATCATCCCTCAACTATAATCCCTCATCCCTAAACCCTAAATGCTATCCCTATTCCTAAACCCTCAACAGACTCAATACTATACCTTAAACCCTAATCCTTTATCCCTAAACCCTCCAACCCTATCCCTAATCCTTATACCCTCCACACTCTACTTTAACCCTAATCCCTCAAGCCTCAACCCTATCCCTAAACCCTTGACCCTCGAACCTCAACCCTCAACCCTCAATGTCAAACCCTAATCCCTCAACCCTTAACTTTGATCCCTTGACCCTCAACCCTATCCCTAAACCCTAAACCCTCAACTCTCAACGTCAAATCCTAATCCCTCAACCCTTCACTCTAATCCCTCAACCCTAAACCCTATCCTTAAACCCTCAACACTATACCTTAAACCCTAATCCCTCAACCCTCAACCCTAAACCTTATCCCTAAACCCTAATCCCTCAACCCTAATCCGTCATCCCTCAACTCTAATCCCTCATCCCTAAACCCTAAATGCTATCCCTATTCCTACACCCTCAACAGACTCGATACTATACCTTAAACCCTAATCCCTTATCCCTAAACCCTCCAACCCTATCCCTAATCCTTATACCCTCCACACTCTACTTTAACCCTAATCCCTCGAACCTCAACCCTATCCCTAAACCCTTGACCCTCAAACCTCAACCCTCAACCCTCGACGTCAAACCCTAATCCCTCAATCCTTAACTCTGATCCCTCAACCCTTAACCCTATCCCTAAACCCTCAACCCTCAACGTTAAATCCTAATCCCTCAACCCTTCAGTCTAATCCCTCAACCCTAAACCCTCAACACTATACCTTAAACCCTAATCCCTCAGGCCTCAACCCTAAACCTTATCTCTAAACCCTAATCCCTCAACCCTCAACCCTAATCCATCATCCCTCAACTCTAATCCCTCATCCCTAAACCCTAAATGCTATCCCTACTCCTAAACCCTCAACAGACTCGATACTATACCTTAAACCCTAATCCCTTATCCCTAAACCCTCCAACCCTATCCCTAATCCTTATACCCTCCACACTCTACTTTAACCATAATCCCTCGAACCTCAACCCTATCCCTAAACCCTTGACCCTCGAACCTCAACCCTTAACCCTCGACGTCAAACCCTAATCCCTCAACCCTTAACTTTGATCCCTTGACCCTCAACCCTATCCCTAAACCCTAAACCCTCAACCCTCAACGTCAAATCCTAATCCCTCAACCCTTCACTCTAATCCCTCAACCCTAAACCCTATCCCTAAACCCTCAACACTATACCTTAAACCCTCAGCCCTCAACCCTAAACCTTATCCATAAACCCTAATCCCTCAACCCTAATCCGTCATCCCTCAACTCTAATCCCTCATCCCTAAACCCTAAATGCTATACCTATTCCTAAACCCTCAACAGACTCGATACTATACCTTAAACCCTAATCCCTTATCCCTAAACCCTTCAACCCTATCCCTAATCCTTATACTCTCCAGACTCTACTTTAACCCTAATCCCTCAACCCTCAACCCTATCCTTAAACCCTTGACCCTCGAACCTCAACCCTCAACCCTCGATGTCAAACCCTAATCCCTCAACCCTTAACTCTGATCATTCGACCCTCAACCCTATCCCTAAACCCTCAACCCTCAATGTCAAATCCTAATCCCTCAACCCTTCACTCTAATCCCTCAACCCTAAACCCTATCCCTAAACCCTCAACACTATACATAAACCCTAATCCCTCAACCCTCAACCCTAAACCTTATCCCTAAACCCTAATCCCTCAACCCTCAACCCTAATCCGTCATCCCTCAACTCTAATCCCTCATCCCTAAACCCTAAATGCTATCCCTATTCCTACACCCTCAACAGACTCGATACTATACCTTAAACCCTAATCCCTTATCCCTAAACCCTCCAACCCTGTCCCTAATCCTTATACCCTCCACACTCTACTTTAACCCTAATCCTTCGACCCTCAACCCTATCCCTAAACCCTTGACCCTCGAACCTCAACCCTCAACCCTCAACGTCAAACCCTAGTCCCTCAACCCTTAACTCTGATTCCTCGACCCTCAACCCTATCCCTAAACCCCAAACCCTCAACCCTCAACCCTCAACGTCAAATCCTAATCCCTCAACCCTTCACTCTAATCCCTCAACCCTAAACCCTCAACACTATACCTTAAACCCTCATCCCTCAACCCTAACCCTAAACCTTGTCCCTAAATCCTAATCCCTCAACCCTCAACCCTAATCCGTCATCCCTCAACTCTAATCCCTCATCCCTAAACCATAAACGTTATCCCTATTCCTAGACCCTCAACAAGCTCGATACTATACCTTAAACCCTAATCCCTCTACCCTCAACACTCTTATTTAACCCTAATCCCTTGACCATTAACCCTATCCCTCAACCTCAACCCTCAACCTTTAACCCTCAACCCTCAACTCTCAACATTAAACCCTAATTCATCAACCCTCAAACCTAAACCCTATCCCTAAACCATCAACCCTCAACACTATACCTTAAACCCTAATCCCTATCCCTCAACCCTTAACCCTTAAAACTTAAACCCTATCCCTACACCCTCAACACTTGACACTATATCTTAAGCCTTAAACCCTCATCTCTAAAGCCTCAACCCTCAATCCTTAAACCTTCAACCCTAAACCCTATCCCAAATCCCTCTACCCTCGACACTCTAACCCTAACCTCGACATTAAATGCTAATCTGTCAACCCTAAACCCTAATCCTAAACCCTCAACCCTCAACATTATACCTTAAACCCTAATCCCTCAACCCTAAACCTTATCCCTTAACCCTCAACCCTAATCCATCATCCCTCAACTCTAATCCCTCATCCCTAAACCCTAAATGCTATCCCTATTCCTAAACCCTCAACAGACTCGATACTATACCTTAAACCCTAATCCCTTATCCCTAAACCCTCCAACCCTATCCCTAATCCTTACACCCTCCACACTCTACTTTAACCCTAATCCCTCAAACCTCAACCCTATCCCTAAACCCTTGACCCTTGAACCTCAACCCTCAACCCTCAACCCTCAACGTCAAACCCTAATCCCTCAACCCTTAACTCTGATCCCTCGACCCTCAACCCTATCCCTAAACCCTAAACCCTCAACCCTAATCTGTCATCCCTCAACTCTAATCCCTCATCCCTAAACCCTAAATGCTATCCCTATTCCTAGACCCTCAACGGGCTCGATACTATACCTTAAATGCTATACAAACAACAGACTTGTGGGAAAGGAAAAATGCAAAGCAAAACATAACGTGAGCGCATTATAACGTGCTCGCGTTATGTCTTGCTTTGGGAATCCCAAGCCTTGGGCTTGGGATTTGCTTTGGATTTCCAACCCAAAGGCTTGGAGTGCCTTATGAACAGTCACAGATGTGTTTTTCCATATTCTTCAAGATTTCACATAATTTCGTTCGTGCTAACCCTCAGATTTCCATGTGTTTCAAGGTTGAACAAATAAAACACTTGGGTAATGTTAGGCTTTCTCTTAGCTATTTGACAATGTAATTTTTTTCACATTTTAACAATGTTAAGCCTTTCATCTTTAATTTCTTTTGTTTATGTGTCCGTTTTTAGGCAAAAACCACTGTTTGGTCTTTTTTTCATTGTAAATTAACTATTCACTCAAATTTCAAAAAAATTACATATTTAGAAACTAGACACCATTCTACAAATATTAAAAAAAGAAAAAAAATGATTTTCAATTAGTTTTCAAAATTTATAGGGGTAGCACGGCCAAAATTCTATTTTTTAGGATGTGTCCACTTTGAAAATTAGTAAAAAATTAAATATTCATCAAAAAATTATTAGAAAAATTGGGCATAAACTACATGCTATTAGATAATTTCTCACTGAAGCAATTTTAAAAATACCAAAAAAAAAGTTGACCTTTTGAGGGAGCCACAAAACATGCTATGTTATGTTTTTTTGACAGAAACAACACCAATTTCTGTGGCTCCCTCTTTTGAACCCCTTAATCTATGCCATTTTCAAAACAAAATAGTAGTTTAGAAAGTAGACTCGGAGCACTATGAACATTGTTTTGGTTGCATCTTCAAATTTTGAGTGTAACTATGCTCAATTTCTCATCCAAGGCCAGTATTTCCTGATTTCAGAAAAAAAAATGGCCACTTAAGACCCCTTTTTGGCCTCCCATCTTCTTGCACTTACCCTGGATCTAATTCTTTTCCTTTTAGAAATTGAAGTGTGCTCTAATGATTCTCATTGTAGTCTAGTAGATAAAAATTAGTTTACATTTAATTTCTTTAAATACCATGACACATGTCACACAAACATGTGTTAAGTCGGTCCATAACTACTAGTAGAAGGGGATGAGAAACTCATAATTTAATTTTTTTTAAATGATTTTATGTTAATTTCTATGCACCATGAAACTAAGCTAGGTCAATCCCAAGCCACTCTAAAATAGACCTTGGGCCTACAACGATAATTTCAATATAGGGAACAAAATACTTATAAAAATGAATTTAAATGATGGTACAATAATGATGAGTAAATAGAGAAGGGTGATCTCACAATAATGTGTCCCACTTGTGGGACATCTTAATTTTTTCTTGAAATCACAATTTTTTTAGAAAAAATAATGATTTAAGTAGGTATAGGGGTTCCATCTAAGCGGATTTGATTAAAGAGGGTTAGAACAAATGCCCTAGGCTTAAATCAAACCCCAATGGAGTCTCTTTGGTACCTATCAAAATTCTAACAAAAAATAATTTGCTTCACCTTTTGGGCGATCAAATGAACTCATTTGGAAATGTCATTTTGTAAGTATGTATTCCTTTGTATTACCTTTCTAAAATTATAATATGTAGTATGTTTTATTTAATATTATATTTTTTTAAATAATTATAATTTTTTTTTATTCATGGGTAAACGCTTTTGACCGGAGCTATGAACCGGTTACAATTATCAGGTGGGCAGGGGGGAGACTGGACCTCATGACCATCTTTACCGCAACGGAATTACTTAGCCAATCGAGCCAGGGCCCCTGCCCAATTTAAATAATTATAATGAATGGTAGGTCTATTATGAAAAAATAATGACTTATATTCAAGACATTAGGAAAAATAACAAACATTGTTAGAAAAATATTGAAAAATGCACTACACTCCACATAGATGTCCTTGTTTCAATGAAAAATAAAAAATTAATTTTGATATATATGCTAAGAGAAATGTGTTACGGAATAATATAGTCTGAATTTTTTGTTAGTACTAATTCAAAAATTAATAGTAAATAAAATATTTACTAAAAAATTACCAAAAAATAGCAATGCACTAGATAGTGGAGTTAATGGTCTAATTCCAATAAATCATGGAAATTTTTATTTGTATTGAAAGTTATGCATTATGGAAAAATGTCGCTCAATAAAAATAATAGAAAAAATAAATATTGATTTAAAAAATGATAGAAAATGATTCTTTTAAAAATATTAAAAAATTTATAGCTTGAATCTAAATAGAAAATTTCACAACTCATTAATTTACATCATCCTTAAATTCATGACCATTTGTTTCCTATAATTGACACAAATTGAAATATGCTTAAAATATCGATTTTGATCATCCCACTTAGCCCAAAAAGTGGGACACACTATTGTGTTGTCACCCAAAATGTCTAAGACTATATGTAACCAAGGGTAAATAAAGGTGGATAGGGATTAGGCCATGACCTAAAAATAAGAAAAAGAGCATGTCATATGTTGATATGTTATTCTAATTGAGATAGTTTGTTGTAACATTTGGGTACATAAGCAATCTTGTGTCACCAGAAATAGTAGCAGGTTACATTTTTAGGTTTCTTTAGTTTTGGACTCTTATTTCCTAGTGAACTTTTTCCAATTGGCTTTCTTAGAAGGTTTCTCTAGGGAGTATGCAATTTTTCAATATATTTTAGACCACTTGTAGCTATACTACAAGACACCTACAAGTTTCTACAAGCCTAAATCAAGTTTATATAGGTCAATTTCTTATGCAAATGGACTACTTCAAAAATGTGGCATGGGTTGCTATAGGAACTCTATAATGTGTTACATGATGATTTTGTGTTTTACAAGTGTATTACCTTGGTGATAACTTCTAGTGTCTTGAGGTTTTGATGAGGAATATGAAGAATTGCTATAGATATTATTGTTGAGTTATATGTTGGGCTAATTGGATAACATGATTATCATTGCTTCATGCAATACAATCAATTATAAATGGATATGTCATCATTGTTAGTGTGAAAAGTGAGATTATTTATCTAGTTAGCTTTTAACATGTCTAGGAGATTTCTATTCACCCTAGCTTAAGTCCAACTTTGGGCTTTTTAAATTTTTGTCTCACCTCATGTGGTGAAAACATGTGTACTCACCTTTGTGAGACGCCTACTTCATGCAAACTTGCCACTTGCTCAAACATGTGTCACTTGAGCAAGACAAGTGTTGCACCTTTGGAGGGTTGCTCAGTTGTTGTGTATGACCTTCTCACCTCCTCATGCTTGTGTATTTAAGCAAGACTTCTATGTACATTTAAATTATCTTTTGGTAATATCAATAGGTTTATTGTGTGCAAATAGCTTGTGGTTGGGTTATTGTTTGTCGATCCTTGCTAATCCCAACATGGTATCATAGCCATGCTTATAAAATCTTGCCCTTTATAGAAAATCACACATCTAGCCTAGCTAAAAGGCCCTCGTAGATCCAAATGGACATCTCCATTGAGTCTAGAAGGCCTGAGAAAGACAAAATAGCATGTCATTTTGTCAAACTTGACACATGCTAAATTTTGCAAAAACAATTTAAGCCCCTGCCCTTGTACGGATTTGTTTTTTTGTCAATTTGGGCATGAATTTTTTTAGGAGGTCATTTTTTGTCCTCTCGGTCTACTTGGATCACCTTGTTTGAGGGCTTGCCAGGCATTTTTGGGCATTTCTACCTCTGGATGAGGGTTTGACAGGTGTATTCAAGCATTTGAAGTCATTTCCGTGTTGTAAGCCTGATTTGGACTTCCTTAATCTAGCACATGACACATTTTTTGGCGTATTGTGGAGGATCATTCACCATTTCAATCTTGGTCGCCAATCTCTGTGTGTTGAGTCATAAGGGGCTTCTAAAATAGAAAAATAATATCTAGGATAAAATATTAAATTATGGGGGGTTCATATAGAGTTGTGTCAAGAGCATTTATGAGTTGTACCAAGAGCACTTCCACAGAGATATGTCAAGAGTACTTCCACTTCTGAGTTGTGTCAAGAGCATTTCTGAGTTTTGCCAAGTACACTTCCACAAAGATATGTCAATAACACTTCCACTACTCCATCATCCTTCAACATTTTTCCGCATTGTATTGAGATGTGTCAAGAACACTTCCACATCACCATCACCTAATGCTACATGTGAATCCAGAGTTGATCCTTAGAGGACTTCCAAAGATTCATCGCAGTAGAAGATGTTGCATTTGGGTTATCATTGATGTCAATAGTGGTATGGAGTGTTGTAGTATGGAAGTGTATAAAGGATGTCAAAGGGAGATTGCAGCAGTATAGTGATCAAAAGCATTGTGAAGCAGATCAAGAAATAAGATAGAAGGAGATGGATCAATATCATCTGTACACAGTCATACCTTATCTTTCATATGTAAGCTCATGCTAAGTGTATGCTCTCAATATCTTTGATATGTTGGTCATCGATGCTTTATGTTTGGATAATATGAAGTCATGTGGCTTAGCACCGGATGCAATAGTTTGAAGAAATCTAGCTAAGTAAAGTCCAAGTCAGGAGACGTGTCACAGGCCTAAAGGATTGTATCGTATTCTACCGCACTTGAATATATGGACTTGCAGATTGGATGGATGGCTAGGTATTGTACTCATGTACCTATGTTTCAAGTTTGACATCATAAAGTTTACCGCAAGGTATTTTGGAGTCAAAAGAGTGAAGATAATAATGGAACAGGGTAAGGGTAGTCACAGAGGACAGGAGAATGTTCCACATTTCTCTGCCGATGAAGATATGACTTGGTGGTTTGGAGAACAAGTAAATATGAGTGTGCAATATGCATTTCTCAAGGTTCAAGTGATTATATGCACCACAGTTGGTTCTTTGAAAGTCTATTGTGTGAAGACAAGCTTAGCCATTGCTTAAGGTAAATAATGGGAGATAGTGGAGGCCACCGCAGTTCACTACACATTAGTTTTTGGCCTTATTGATTGAATGATAAGTTCATATGGCTGGTTTGTATGTGTTGTTCAAGTTTCAAATAATTATGTTCACCGCAAGTATGTTGTTCATTACTTTCTCTTAAGACTGTGTAAGCAGTGGTTGTTAAAGACACTGGAAGCAAAGTTCAAGTGTTTGCGCCAGCATGAAATATTTTGAAACAACAAAAGAAGTGTACAGGAGTGTTTTGCAAATCATATAATATTTAGTATGTGCTCCGCATGGTGTAACTTTGTCTCCTTCGGTACCACTTTGGGTCTGGATCCAAATACAAGGAAGGATAAGTGTCTGCAGAGCCGACTTGATGTATAATGAAGTTTTTTCAGTGTGTATAGAGTGTGCGCTAGCCTAAAAGAGTGTGCTAAGGTAAAATAGGACCTAATTATGTTTTGCTCTTCAACCGCATTGGATTGAACTACTTACCACATATGTTGGGGAGCCAACTGTTGTGGCCACTACACATTCCATGTCATACATTTCATTTTAGTCGACGAAGGAGAAAGCTTTTTGAGCTTGAGGAGGATATAAATGAAAGATAAAATGTGAAAAGCAATAGAGAATGTGTGTGTTGCAAAACCATTTTTAGATTGTGTGAATATACTTACTACAGAAGTAGATTTCATGATGAAATGTGGAAAGGACCAATTTATGTAATGTGATATTGTTGTCACGGAGATAGTTGTTGGTAAAGTAATGATGTAGAAGAGTTTTTGAAGTCATTTTGTTGTAGCAAAGGTTGATATTGTGATTGTGAAGAAGTGAGAATGTTGTGGAGAGGTTGAAGTGATCAGCAGTTAGTATTGTGAGAAGAACATTTGAATCAGATAAGTTTGTTGTGTAAAGATTGTAAGTGTTGTAACTATTCAGGGAGATGTAGCTTCCTTTGGGTTGTAGCCCATAAATAATATTGTGATCTTGTTTTATTTGTGAGGCTGGAATTTGGAAAGTATATCCAAGAAGCTTGCTCACCATGGTTTTTTTCCTTCTAGGGTTTTCCACGTAAATCTGGTGTTACGGATGTGTGCTTATGTGCTCTTGTGCTTTTCATGTTTTAAAATGATTATGTTAGGTTGAATGTTGTTGGAAGAAAAGAATTTGAATAAGTGTTGATTCACCCCCCTCTCAGTACTTCTATGTGTTCAACAATTAGTATCAAAGCCGAGTTCCTTGTATGCATCCTAACAACTAAGGTAGATCTTGGAGTGGAACACATGGGAACTGAAATACTATTTAATAGAAAGAATTCTCTGGAAGATGATGAAGACATGATAGCCTATAATCCTAAAGACTGTGTAGTTGATTTTGAAGGAGAACTCATTTCTACTCTAGATGATCTAAATGCAGGAAGAAGTGAAAATGAAGAATATAAGATTAAGCTCAAAAGAAGCAATTGTCAAACTAAAAGTTCAAGTTGAAGAAGGTAAGAAGGTTGCAAATTGTCTAAATACTAAGCTCAATGACAAATCAGTTGAATGCTCCAAAATTGAAAAAGAAATTGTTTTTCTGAGGAAATAATTGGAAAAGCTAAGGATCAAATAGACAAAGGTCTAAAACTAAGAAAAGCACCAATATCCTTGATGAAATAATTATTAGTCAAAGACCTCTAAAGAATAAAGGTGGCATTGGATTTGAGAAAGGCCAGAATTCTAAAACAGACATTCTTGAAGGCATGTTTAAAATGAAATTAGAAGTACCCTGCTTTGAAAACCCTGAGGAGACTAAAGATGAGCAAGAGATGGATGATAATGACTTCATACTGGTCATAAATAAGAAGAAAGATCTGAAGACATCTCCTCCTAGACAAGCTGTTGATCTCAGGATCTCTCAATCCTTTTATGGTTACTATTTTTCTTGCAATAAATTTGGACATAGGGCTATTGATTACAAAACTGGGTTAGAAGAAATGATAACATGAGGAAGAATTCATTTGTGCTTGCAAAATATGATGTTGTGATCTCTAACTCCTTCTATGGCTATTGTTATGCATGTAATAAGTTTGGTCATAGGTTTGTTGAGTGAAGAACTAAGGTAAGGAGAAATAGTATGTCCTTAGATTATAATGTTGTTTTCTACAAGTACAACAACTTTGGGCATAAAGCAAGATTTTGTAGGAGCAGTTCTGTGAAATCATCTACTCGGCATAAAAAGATAGAGAAATTTATGACTCGGCAAAAGAAGGAAATGGCAAAGATATGGAGAAGGAAGACAAAACGCTTGATGATGAGAAGAAGGAAGAATTTGTTCTTATGCCCAATGTAGAAGACTTCATTGTTGATATAGATATGACATAAGGGTCAGGGGGAGCTAACTATCCTTCCCCCTAAATATTTGTTGGCTTCTGCAAGTGGGAGCTAAGCATACAGATGAATTGGAATGAAATCAGCTGGTGAAGATGTTGATAAGATAAAATAGTTTCTTTTTCAAAGCAGAATATTATGATACGGAGGATTACAGAAAATTCTTGAGTCTCTGTGAGTTCATAGAGCAATCTGGCAGCAGGTTTACCTAACTGGATAAAAGTGCATTAATAAGGTATGTTAGGGAAAAAATGAAAAGTACTTATGCTTGCTCTAAATGATCAAATCTCATTTGAAGACAAAGTGTTTGCATTTAGAGCTAAGGAGAGAAGAAGAAGACCTCTAGATCACTTGGCGATTTGAGATAAAGAAGAATTTTGAATTCTAAGCACTTGAAGTTGAAACCCTAATAAAACAAAGGTATTTATCTGATCTGCTAAAAACCCTAGTCATTGAATTAAAAGAAGCTTGATATGGCAACTCTAAAAGTGGTTGATGTCTCTGAAAAACCTAGACCGAAATATAAAAAGTATCCATTCAAAGCAATGGAGGTTGATAAAGATGGGGTATTTTCAAATGTTCTGGCATTTATGGTGTACACTGAAGATGTTAGGTTTTACATTCATTCTAAGATAGATGAAATTGACCATATGAAGCTTGAAGAGCTCTTAGATGATGATGTAAGTTACAAACCAGAGTTTGCAAATGTAGGGTCCTAGTGACTAGACATTTGGAAGAATTACCATGATTTCTGTTATGAGCATGAATGGGTGAGATACATATTGAACAGAATTCATGATGAGAATTTCATATATCTGGATAAGCCCCACCAAATTACTAAGGATGCAATCAGGGCAATGACTGGGCTATGCTCCACTAGACCTGTACCAGTAATGAAATTAATTAAAAATGAGAAGGTTACTAAATTGACCAGAGTGAAGTTTAACAAGAGAACTTTAACTGTGAATGACATAACTAATCCAGGTGTTAGATATGCAGCTATGGGGATTGCATGTAAAGTCTATTTCACTAATAGAGAGGGATTCGCTACTGGTACTATCATTCACACTGCATACCAGATGGTCAAGGAGGGAAAAGATTTTGACCTCTGTGAGGTCATGAAAGAGAAACTTATAGAGAACCTAAGAAGAACAAAGGAAACTGAATAACATTTTAGGTTTGGTACTCTAATCATTTGTCTTGCATTTTATTTCATGAATGAGTTACCAGGATTTAGAGGAAAGGTTTGGCAACAAAGTATTTCGGTTGCTGCACAAATTAAAAGTCACATAAGAGACTTCAGGGACCCCAATCACTACAAACAAATGTATTGGGGTTTCTTCAAAAATCTACAAACCAACATGCATGCAAGAGATAGAGTTCCATCGAATGCTATAAGGTGGTATGAAGGACTTGGTGGACAAAGATTATACCTATATGGAGTCCATTGAACCTAGAATTGTATGGATTCCAAGATTTCCATATGAGGTCTCTGGAGAAGAAATAAGGGTCTATGCTGATATTTTGCTGAGAAAACCCAAAGACCCTATTGTTGAGAGGTTCGGCATAAATGATGAAATCATGAAAAAGATGCATAAGAAAAATGTAGAAGAGCATCTTGAGAAGTAAAAGGGTGAGCTACATAAAAAGTGGGACATTTCATTTGAAACTACTTCAGAAGCCTCTATAGAGGAAGCACAACATGCTCCTGTTGTTCCACTAGTTGCTCAAGGACCAAGAAGGTCTAGCAGATCTACTTCTACTACTGCAAATGTACCACAGCCCTCCGGATCAAATCAAACTGCCTCAACCAGAAGAAGAGCTGCATCTGAAATTCTAACTTAGATGAAAATAGGTGAAAAGAAGCAAGGAAAAAGTAGCCTGCTAAGAGAAAGAAAGTTAATATTGAGGAGGTAGAAGAAAGTGGAGAGGAAGAAGTAGGAGATGAAGGAACATCTCATCCAAAGAAGAAAGAGAAGAAACCCAAGAAAACTCCTCCACCAACACCTGAACGAGCACCTCTTTCATTAGATGTAGTTTTCAATGCTATTGTGCATTATGGCATCTTAAAAGATACAACAAACTTATATCTGGAGGTGCCACCTAAAGATCAAAGCACCATTGAGAAAGCTATTGTAATGTATATGCTCAAGTTTAATGTTCCCTTAAATGATGTTATTGAGCAGGTTCTAGAAAGTCTAGCTAATGTTCTAAGAGAAAGGAGAGAAAAAGTTGTTAAAATGGATGATGAATTGAGACAACAAGCTCTTAATAAGGCTGGGTCTTCCATGACTCAAGAAGAAAAAAATAAAATGGTATAGATGCAAGCTCAATAGTTGAGGACAAAGAAAAGAGTAGATGCTCTTATGAGCATGGAAAAAGAAGACCAAGATAAATTTCAAAAAGAAACTGAAGATGTGACAAATAAAATACTTGAAAGTATAAAAGTTACTAAGAATGTAGAGCATTCACAAGTTTCTCTGCCACACAATGCAGTATCTCCTCCACATGACTCACATCAACAAGATACTCAAAAGGAGAAAGAAGATCCTTCAACACAAGATGAAAATCAAGCAGAGCAAGGTAAAGGAAATAATGATGTGCATGATCACCCTCCTCCAAAGAATACTGAGAAACAGAGTAATCTTGAATAGCATGAGGAGAAAGTTAATGTTGATATAGGAGAGGGTCCAGAAAAGGAACAAGACACTTCCTCCTCCTCTTCTCCAATTGACTCAATTAAGGAGTTCTTAGCTTGGCAGATGCAAATACAACCGGTGGTTACTCCACAACTATTATAGTTTCCTATGCTAGATGGACAAGTTAACTTGTCTGAGATATCTCCCCTTTAGAAGCTACGACTAGCAGACATGCTCCAGTCCACTACAAGACAAGAGATACTGCAGCAACAAGTGGAAGGAGTTGAAGTATTGGAAGAAGCAATCAAGATAATACATGAAGAACTACCTAAGGCAAAAAGAGATCCATCCTTGCCACCTACTCAACAAATGAAGTTTATGCTGGAGTCTTTTAAGGCTCATTCATCTTACCTTGAGAAGCAAGTTGAGATGAATATAACGGAGCAAATAAATAATAAAAGACTAGCTGATGCCTTTACTAGATGTGCTAAGGCACACAATAAGTTGCAAGAAAATGTGAAAAATATTCAAAAATACATAGAAGATGCCAAAGTTTTGTATCAATTTTGTTTGAACTAGCCTGCAACTACCAAAAGCATAAAAGATCAAGCTAACTCTATTGAGTCACAGCTAACTCAAGTGGCCAAAGTATATGATCCTTTGAAAGATAAAGATGGAACTATTAGGGCCCAAATTGAAAGTCTCCATACTCAGTTAAAGCAGCTATTGGATCAAATGGAGTAGGTAAAGAATGAAATTGGACAATTGAGAGAAGTAGTAAGTATGAGACTAGCAATTTTGATTGGCACTTTGATAGAAGCTGAAAATGTTGCACAAAAAGTGATGGTGCCAACCACTCAAGAGGATGCAGAAGATTTATACATTTAGTTTGAAAGTCAACTGCACATCCTATCTTCTGCAAAGAAGGACTGAGACACTACACTTTCCCAGTTGAAGGTGATCTATAAGAATGTTCTACCTTCCAAGTAAAAAGAAAATTATGTGAAGGTAAGATAAATTTTGACTAATTTTGTAGATATGCGGAGAATAACTTAGGAGTAATAAGTGACAAGCACTCTATATATATCATCCATGTATATCTTAAGAAAAATGAAGAACCAATTTTTGCTAAAGAGATTGAGACTACTCCTTAGGGGGAGTTGATTGATAAAAGGTGATAAGAAATGTTTAGACAGGGGGAGCCTACTTGTTTTTTCCAGAATAGAAGAAGACCACTAGCCCTTTGCCACTGATGTCAAAGGGGGAGAAATATATGTATATCAATTCAAGTGTTGCCATCAATGACAAAGGGGGAGATTGTTGCATTTGGGTTGTCATTTATGTCAACAGTGGTATGGAGTGCTGCAGTATGGAAGTGTATAAAGGATGTCAAAGGGAGATTGCAACAGTATAGTGATCAGAAGCATTGTGAAGTAGAACAAGAAAGAAGATAGAAGGAGATGGATCAGTATCATCTATACACAGTCATACCTTATCTTTCATATGGAATCTCGTGCTAAGTGTATGCTCTCAATATCTTTGATATGTTGGTCATGGATGCTTTATGTTTGGATAATATGAATTCATGTAGCTTAGCACTGGATAAAGAATGTTGCAATAGTTTTAAGAAATTTGGCTAAGTAAAGTCCAAGTCAAGAGAGGCTTCACAGGCCCAAAGGATTGTACTGCATTCTGCCGCACTTGAATATATGGATCTGCGGATTGGATAGATGGCTAGGTATTGCACTCAGGTACCTATGTTTCAAGTTTGAAGTCATACAGTTTACCGCAAGGTATTTTGGAGTCAAAAGAGTGAAGACAGTAATGAAATAGGGTAAGGGTAGTCACAGAGGACAAGAGAATGTTCCGCATTTCTCTGCAGATGAAGATATGAATTGGCAATTTGGAGAACAAGTAAATATGAGTGTGTGGTATGCATTTCTCAAGTTTCAAGTGATTATATGCACTGCAGTTGGTTCTTCGGAAGTCTTTTGTGTGAAGACAAGCTTAGCCATTACTTAAGGTAAATAGTGGGAGATAGTGGAGGCCACCGCAGTTCACCACACATTAGTTTTTGGCCTTGCTGATTGAATGATAAGTTCATATGGTTGGTTTGTATGTGTTGTTCAAGTTTCCAATAATTATGTTCACCGCAAGTATGTTGTTCATTACTTTATCTTAAGACTGTGTAAGTTGTGGTTGTTAAGGACACTGGTAGTAGATTTCAAGTGGTTGTGCCAACATGAAATATTTTGAAATAACAAAAGAAGTGTATAGGAGTGTTTTGCAAATCATATAATATTCAATATGTGGTCCTCATGGTGTAACTTTATCTTCTCCGGTACCACTTTGGGTCTGGAGCCTAATACAAGGAAGGATAAGTGTCTGCGGAGCTGACTTGGTGTATAATGAAGGTTTTTCCATGTGTATAGAGTGTGCGCTAGCCTAGAAGAGTGTGCTAAGGTAAAATAGGACCTGATTATGTTTTTCTCTTGAACCACATTAGATTTCTACTTACCGCATATGTTGGGGAGGCAACTGTTGTGGCCACTACACATTCCATGTTATACGTTTCATTTTGGCTGACCAAGGAGAAAGATTTTTGAGCTTGTAGAGGATATAAATGAAAGATAAAATGTGAAAAGCAATAGATAATGTGTGTGTTGTAAAACTATTTTTAGATTGTGTGAATATACTTACTATAGAAATAGATTTCATGATGAAATGTGGAAATGTGGAAATGTGGAAAGGACCAGTTTATGTAATGCGATACTGTTGTGTAGACAGTTGTTGGTAAAGTAATGATGGAGGAGAGTTTTTTAAGTCATTTTGTTGTGGTGGAGGTTGATATTGTGATTGTAAAGAAGTGAGAATATTGTGCATAGGTTGAAGTGATCAATGGTTCGTATTCTGAGAAGAACATTTGAATCAGATAAGTTTATTGTGTAAAGATTGTAAGTGTTGTAACTATTTAGGGAGTTGCAGCTTCCTTTGGGTTGTAGCCCATAAATAATATTTTAATCTTATTTTATTTGTGAGGCTAGATTTGGACAGTAGATCCAAGCATCTTGCTCACCGTGGTTTTTCCCTTCTAGGGTTTTCCACGTAAATATGGTGTTATAGATGTGTGCTTATGTGCTCTTGTGCTTTTCATGTTTTAAAATGCTTATGTTAGGTTGAATGTTGTTGGAAGAAAATAATTTGAATAAGTATTGATTCATCCCCCCTCTCAGTACTTATGTGTGTTCAATAGAAGATTGATATCAGTTTCTTAAATACTTCTACAGATTTTAGAGTTGCTTCACAGAAGGCTTCCAAAGAATCTTCAAAGCAATACTTCACATTGGATTTGAGTTGTATCCATATGGCATGCAATTGACATTCCACACATGGATCTTGCAAGTATTGCAGGACTATCACTTTCAGTTGTATTGTGTCAAGTGCACTTCCATTGAGTCGTGTCCAGAACACTTTCTTATTTCCTCTCTTTTGGAGGAAAGTTTTTTTCCCACAAAGTTTTCTTTCTTTCTCCACCTTATGAGAGATGTATTTGTACATGGGTACCTCATCAGACCTAGTACTTGGGACCCATCATTGTATCACTACTCCCTAAGTTGCACTTAAGGGGGTGTTACTGTGAAAAGTGACATCATCTATCTAGTTAGATTTTAGCATTTTTAGGAGATTTCTATTCACAATAGATTAAGTCCAACTTTGGGCTTCTTACATTTTTGTCTCACCTCATGTGGTGAAGACATGTGTACTCACCTTTGTGAGACACCTACTTCATGTAAACTTGCCACTTGCTCAAACATGTGTCACTTGAGCAAGACAAGTGTTGCACCTTTGGAGAGTTACTCAGTTATTGTGTATGACCTTCTCATCTCCTCATGCTTTTGTATTTAAGCAAGACTTCTATGTACATTTCAATTATCTTTTGGCAATATCAATAGGTTTATTGTGTGCAAATAGATTGTGGTTGGATTATTCCTTATTGATCCTCACTAATCCCAACAGTCATCTCATGCAAACCTTTAGTGATTTCTTTCCTTTTTGATAAGTGATTATTTTTCTAAAATGGATGTTTTTTGTCTTTTCAACCTTGGCAGTGTTGGGTTGATTTATTTCATGCAACTATTATTGCTTTCAACAATATAGTCAATATGTAGTGATTTTCTTGTATTCCACCTAGCTATAAATTAAGGGGTCATTCTATTATTCCTTCTATTTAGATGGATCGTTATTCTCTCCTATCACAACTTCTCACATTCCCTTGTTGTGGATGTGTATGCTAAAATATTAAATAAAATTACAAACAATGCATCAAAGCAAAGAACCTATTTAATATCCAACAACACCTCATATTGAGCAAAGGGTTAGTAAAAATTAATGAAAACTAAAAATCTCTCACCAACACCAACCCTTGTTACACCAAATGGTGGTTGTGCTCCAATGGGTTCCTAATGTTGAGATTGATTGGTGGTTGCTCACTTGGACAACATGACATTACATTCCAAAATATTGTTGGAAATTGCTTGATTAAGGGTTAATTTATAGATTTTTGGATGATAGGATGGAGGGCTAAGATTTGATTAGAATGGATGGCTAGGATTACAATGAGACAAATTAGGGCAAGGATGGAAGCTTCTAAGGCTTATCCTTATGTGAATGGCTAGGATTAAAGATGTAGTATGGAAATGAATGGTAGAGATATAAAGTTAGTTTGACTTTTAGTAGGTTCAATGAATCTAGACAACTTTTAGCTAGTCATGTGACTTCTTGAATTGTTAATCCATTTGTTTGGGGATAATGGATAAGGATGAGAGATAAATGGTGGATTAGACTAGGATTTAGAATTTTTAGACTAATTAATCAAATAATGAAATTATTTAATTAACTAATGGAGAGGAATGTTGGAAATTAGTTTAATTTATTTAATTAATTTGATTGTAGAGGGAATGTTAAAGGAATATCCTAATTATTTAAATAAATATAATTTATTAGTCTTAAGATGTATGTGGTTAGGATGGGATTAAGACAATGTCAAAAGGTGTCGAAAGTGATGTGAGAAGTGTCATTTAGGATGTTTAGGTGTCAACAATGGCAATTGATATACACTTGCATGGGATAATTTTCCTATTTTCTATGTTGTGGGTTTTCCCTTCTAGCATCTATTCTTATTTTTCCTTCCATATGACAAGCCATCATCTTCACCAATAGACTTTTCTATTGCTACACAAGCTATTTGATTATTCTTTGTTAGTGTGGAAATCATATACCTTTCCCTTAGCTATTCATTCATTCTTGAGGAGGTGGTTACAACTTTGGGTTGGATGAATAATTATTTTCTTGGATGGCATCAAGATCTAAAATGTTTTTTTGGTTGTGAAAATAGTTATTCCTTTACTTTTGGGGGGGTAAGCAACCTTAGTTTGGAAAGGAAAAGAAAGTAAGGGGAAATAAACCTCTAATTGAATAGAGGGAAGATGAAATCTAGGAAAGGAAGGAAGATCCCCTATACAAAGAAGATGGGATGAAGAGGAAGGTTGTGCTGAGGAGACTCATATATGAGAGAAGTGACAAATTATAGGAACTCCTATATTTTACTATAGATCAATGTAATTTTGTGAGAAAGTTGTATTCTTTTATATAAAGTTAATAAATTTACTATAGTTATGTAATATGTGTTGCTTCTATATTGCATATGTGTGTTGATTGAGTGTTGGGATACTAGATTAACTCATCTATCATTAAACTTCCTAATCTAGGCTACATCAAATGGTATTCAAGTAAGGTATGTTCACTAGGTTGTGTTTGGGAAGTCTCTAGAAATGTGTTGTAGGTGTGAGGAAATCCTATAACTATAAAGAGACATGATAGAGATACAATGGTGTCAGAGAGAGTCTATCTTATGTGGGAAATAATGTATTTAATATCCTCTAATAAAAGAGGGTGTTGTTTCTAGAAGGTGTAGCAACATCCTCTTATGAGTGGCAAGTGGGTAGATGAACTTATAAGAGTTTACATCTTCTAGTGTCATTAGTGGATAGAGGGAATGTGTAGGTTGTTTAGGAAAACCGTAGATTGTGGTGATTGTGAGAGTGTCTTATCTCAATGTAAGAGTCTTGTTATTATGTGGTGTGGAAGTGTGTGTGAAAAAATGTCTTATAGAAAGAGGACTAAGATGGTCTTGAAGAGGCCTATGAAATTTACAATAACGGAGCAAAGATAAAGGGCTCAACTAGAGAGGACTCTTAAAGGGTTGAGAAGTCAAAACAAGATTGAATGTGATGGAGATTGTGCAATGTAGAGGAGTTGTTGTATATGTGAGTGACTATGATGAATAATGCCATGTAGGTGGTATCAACAAAGAGGAAAAGGAGAAGGGTAATTTTGAAATTCCTATGTTATCTAACATTTTTATAGGTATGGAGGAAGGTAAAGCAAGAGAAAAGGAAATTTGTATGCAAGAGGATAATGAAAAGATAAAAATGTGGTGGTAGAAGATGTAAAGATGCAAATTGTTGAATCAAAGGAAGAAGAGAAAAATGAGATTATAGTGGGAGCATGTCTTTTGGAAGTCATGGATGTGTTTGTGAATGAGGTTAAATCAAAAGAAAGAAGTGTTGTAGTAGCAACAACCAATGAGAATGTGGATGTGGAAGTTGAGCTTTTGTAGATTAATGTAGGTGTAACAATCAGTGGTAAGAGTGCAACAATGTTTTTTCCTTTAAAGGAAATGAAGATGTTGATCAAAGTGGAGTGATAGAGTACCAAAAGAGAAGAGAGTGAAGAGTACTTTGGGATGGTACAAGGAGTGGAATTTGTAGAAATTGAACCTCAAATGTTTGTAGAAGAGATGAGAGTGTAGATTTTTGTGCATCAAAATGCATATGTGATGGTTGTTCTATTTGAAGATGGAAAAAGTATTATGAGGAGTGATGTACAACAAGTGCATCCATATAGGACTATTGGGATGAAGGATGTAGAAGAGGAGTGTTTGGAAGTAGTCAGTAGAAAAAGAAGAAGATTTTTTGGATGTTAGATAATGGTGGGTTAAATCCTAGAAAATAAGAGAAGGATAGGAAAAGTGTTGGATGGAGGTGGATAGTTAGTGGTGGGTTAAAACCCACAAGAAGAGGAAGAAGGTGTGAGAAAAAAATCTGGGGGAGGAGGTTGGACTATAGTGGATAGTGTAAGGTTGAAAGTTGCATACCCAACAATTTTGACACTACAAATTGTACTCAAAATACTCCCCATAGCATTTCCTAGGATCATTTTAGTCTAGCCTTAGCCTATTACCCACTCCTAATGCCAACACTATGTTGTGATTTTGTATGTTTCCATGTGACCCATGTGTTTGTGTTATGTTTTGTTCCCTTCTTATGAAGTCTCCAAGCATGTTATACTTGGATGTTAGCATGACACATGGTAGTGATTGTTTTAGTGGCAAATCTTCTCCAAATGGTGAATAGTTTAAATTAGGGCCTCCATTTTTGGTGAACTAGACAAGCTAGAAGGGGAGCTAAATCACTAGGATTTTATGAAAATTTAGATTAGTGCCATTTAAATTACCCAAGAATTATTTTATTAAACTTTTAAACTAAATTATTTCGCCACAATAAATGATGTGTGATTAGAACCTAATCACCTAAGGTTTATAATACACAACATAATATAAATTATATTCACCATCAATATTACATTCCTACTTATTTTTGGGGCCATATCGTCATTATGGACCTTGGTGTTTGGTGTGGTGTTGATTATCCCATCTCTTATACTTTTCTTGGTTGTACCTAAGATTCTCTTGCACATGGAGTTGCACTTTTCTAGTTGTTCTCAATTCAAGTATGCACCCTTGTTAAGTTCGTGAAAACTTAACTACATGTTGAAACATGGAATCATTCTCAGATGTGGGTCTCCTTTTATGAGAACGAATCTCCAAAGTGAGTTGGTTCTCTTATAATTCCTAAACTAATGACTTGAGGGGAAAAAGGATAGAAGGATGTAATTAAAATGCAAACTTGATGAATTTCTATCACTCACAAAATAGTTCCTCAAACTTAAAACTTCACAATTCCTCTGATAGTTTATCCCTTAAGTGATTTGCAACAAGGTTTGGATCAAACACAAACTGCAACCAAGAAAAAACTAAGTTTTAACAGCATTGAGACATAATAAAAGACAGAAAAAGTCACAATATAATATTAGATCAAGACTGCAAAATATGTGAAATGGGATGATTTGCTATTAGAACTAGAAGGAGTATAATGCATGAAAATAAAATATGAGTCAGCTGCCTGTATACAAATCTACCTGTGAACAAGAGAGAGGAAACTGATGCTAACTGACTCCCCTCGAAAAATACAATTTTTTTTCCTATAAATGCCTCCAAACTACAAAAATAAAAGCTGCCAACTTGATCCTCTAGGTGGTCCCCACCAAATCTGCATCCAAATCTGTCCAATCTGCCTCATAAAAGCAAAAAAATTGTCCTATTCTGCTCAATTCACCCAAGAAAGCAAAATGCTTTAATTGCCTAAAAATAGTTCAAATTTAAAAGCAATTTATAACTGCATTACTTTAAAGTTAACTTTACAATGCTAGAAGTTTTAATCCTATCTCATTGATTTGATTTTTGCAAGAAAATATAAATTCCCCATGGCTTATAATTTCGCCATTTTGCATTACAATGTTTGATTTTTTTAATAAAAATCATAAAATAATGAAGGGCATCACTATATACTTTTACAAAAATAAAGCCTATATAGGCTTATCTCCATGTGATCTGGAAAAATATCTCTATGGCATGTGACCATGTTAAGACCCCACCCCGATGGCATTAGTGTGGGCAAGTAAAATGGTTTTAGAATGTGATGAAATTACCCACTTCGAACTAGGGCAGAAGTAAACCCTACAACAAAATAAGTTTTGCCCTATTATTTTGCATTCCATTTTTTACCTTTTGCAATTTTGGAGCTTGGCTCTGCCTCCGACCACCATCACTAGGGTTTTGAGCTGAAAATCTTCATTTTGTCGCGTCTCTGAGCATGATTCTTCATTGATCTTACACAAAAAATACAGGTAAAGACCATTTGATACAAATATGTTGATCTTCTTTGATTTTTCTTTTCATTATCTAAGAAGTAAACGGCCTAAATAGACGCAGTCTCTGCACACACTTTGATGACTCGTTTACATTTTTTCTCTATCATTTCATTTATGTACTCTAGCCACTGTTATTGCATTCCTGAGAGAGGAGAATGAAGCAAAAAGAAGACTTTTGGCTCTGCAACATTATGCACTTTTCCTTAACAAGGTAACACTCCTATCAGTTACTGTATCTATCATTTTCATGGTATTATGTACCTAGGTTTACCACTAAAAATGAAATGGATTCTTTTAACTATTTGAAGAAAGAAAGCATCTTAGGGTTTTATCTAGCATGATGGCATCTTTGTGTGAGTGTGTGGCTGCATTTGGTGTTGTTTCTAAGCTTTACACATTTGAAAGTTTTTCTTTCCTCTCTATGTATATCTTGTATTTTCTCTTACCATCCTCAGTGAGCTCAAGAAGAAGCTACTTCAACCACCATTGTTTCATATTTTAACATTTTGAAGTAAACCCTTGTCATTCGAATAGCACATGATCAAAACATTTCATTTCTATATATGTTCTTCAACAAAAGGCCGTGGCCTGTACAATACATTTGACGTATTCCTACCTTTGAATTCCATTGTCATTTCTCCTCTTGTTCATGGCTTCCAACTTCGTATGACTTCATGCTTCCTTCATAGGCAAGCTTAATTCGAACTTATGACAATGCATGCCTCCTTGGAACTTTAAAATGCAACCTTTGTATTTGATGGCCGTGATCTGCTATGGCACTCTGTACTATTTTGATCACTTACACCCTCTATTTCTATGCAAAACCCTTAGTGATTTGAGGCAGCCATCTGTTATTTTGGGCCGCCACTAGTAAGAGGGTTTAGAATGTAAAACTATGATTTTGACTGCATTCTGGACACTCCTCTGGAGATCTTCGAAGGCATATGGTAGGTAATGTGCTTGCAACCATTTTGAGCTTCTTTTTATTCAATTTTGAGGTGATCTTTGCCTTCAAGCTACGACTGGATGTATTGGTTCTAATGCATTGTCTCTGTGTTCATGCTCATGTTATATCACCTCCTCTATGCCTGATGCAACATTACTTTTCTTGGATCCTTTGTTCTTTGTCACACCTTCTATCTCAAGCTGCTATGGAAGACGTTATTCTCTTTGGTTTTTTTTCCATTTTTGTTTTCATTTCTATATAGTCTTCTCTTTCGGAGGCCATGGCTATGTAGTTACATTTTTAAAAATGAGATAAAGATGTATGATGTCCTATACTATACTTTGCAATCTTTCTTTTGATTCCATGCACCTATATACTTAAGAGTTGTTGATAGCACATAAATGCTTTTCCTATAGCATCAAATGATATAAAAATGTTCTTCCTTTTGTCATTTCCCCCTGTAGATGATATATATATATATATATATATATATATATATATATATATATATATATATATATATATATATACTCATGATGGCACATAGATGTTTCAATGCTCTTTTAAGTTGTACATGAACATTCATGACACTTTGCATATTCATGAGCACATGAATATTTGTTCAATAAAATTCTCTACATACTTTGTTCAATTTAAAATACTCTGCATATGTATTACAATTTATTTCTATGACATTACATCAAAGTGTTTATTGAAGAAACTAGATATTGGGAACTCCTGTGTATAAGCTGCAACCATCATCTAACTATACACATACCTGATATGATTATTGCGACATGATATATACACTTGGCAATGCAACAATCTATATTGAATAATAGAACTCTTCCCTTCACTGCAGCATGGAAAATGATGATTGTACCAATGTATGACAAAGCTATTCATTTCTTTTGATTTGCAATACATGATGCAAATTGTTGTCCCATACATGCATCTGTGATACTTATGAGGAACAAAGGTGAATATATGATTCCCTCTTGGAAAGAATGTAAAAATGGAAAGGCAAAATATTCACTTGATTCTTCTCCTGTCACTCTTGAGACAGGAGGAACAAAATTCTTTCTTGAAATAACAAAATATTTAGTGTGAATTTTGTTTCTCCTATATTGGCTATTCCATTTCTCATGACATAGATGTTCTTTGACTGTTTTGTCAATATCATGATTTAAAATACAAATATGAACAATACATGCCACTGTAACTTTGGAAATTTTAGTTTCATACCTCATTAGCAGCCATGAAAAACTCATTGTTCATAGATGATTATCACTTCAACTCCTTTGGATTGGTAGTCATAGGTGAACACTGAGCTAGAAGCTCAATAGGCTGAGTTGATGTGACACTATTCTACTTTATCATGCTCCTCCTTGCACAGTTTAAATGAATAGTCTGATCTTATTCTCTTGAAGATCCAGGGGCAGCATGCCGAGCTCTACCCTTGTGGGAGCCCATTTAACACCACATGTAGAAATTATCAGTAACATAAATTTACCTATTCCTGCACATGAAACAGACATATTAGTTTAAAAAACCATGATACTTGATGATGCTTCCTTCTTTCTCAGTTCCTTCTTCATGTGGATGATAGCACTAATCAATGTTGTACAAACAAAGTGTTATGTCTCTTCTCATAGGATAGGGGACTTCATATCTGGAGCTCTAACAGGGCTTTCCCACATTTTTGTAGGTTCATGTCGAAGATCAGGAGCAGGGATAGAGGACAACTTCATAGACTGAGAAACATCCAAAGCAAAGGCTATGAACTCTCTTCTCTTATCACTAGATGCATAGGATTTTCTTTATATCTGCATATGTTCAGCTATACCCACGGCTTGTGTGGGACATCTGATATGTCACTATTTCTTTCAATACAATGGTTATTCTTTTATGTATTTCAACTTGTAAACATATAATCACTATGGTGAATGAAATACTTATCTCTCCTGTGAATGTTCTGTAATGCAATGAGAGATCAAAAATTATTTTTCCTTTCTCTGAATAACATAACTAAAATGCAACATCACTGAAACACAATCCAACTATGCAAATAACACAAATGTTAAACTTTTCTCAACTAAAATGAATTGAATAAATTCCAGCTCTGCCAATTTGAGTTGTGAGAAAAATTGGTAACATTTCTGGTGACCTCTACTATATGCTTGCCCTGCTAAGCATCAATACTAGTTGCCTTGAATATCCATTGGGCATAGAGTCAAACTCTGTCCTCCAAACTCAGAAAACATTGAAACTTTGCACTTGAACCAGCTCAAACAACAAATGAAAACTAAAAACAAACTCAACTGAAAGCAAACTAACAGGCCCTGGTGGCCAAACACCTGCGCAGAGCACTTAGGGAAATGAAACTATCTGAAAGCAAAACGTGCATATAGCACTTATTAACAGCAACACCTAATCTAACCTACTCTAATCAACTAAGAAAGTTGATCAAACAAAACCATTTAGTGGTTCGATAAAATAACTCCCCTTCCTCCACAACCTGCAATACTTCATCAGCTTGTGACTTGACCAAAAGAGGTGGAATAAGAACCAATAGGCAACAGACAAATGCAACACCTCTCTGAATGGGAACATGAAAGTACTCACCTGTTTGGTGAACTAATCAAATGAACAAGGAAACTGATAATGCTCAACTTGGTACCTTTCTTGCTAATGTGAATCAATATCATTATGAGGTTGTACCCTCTTGTTAGGTGCCAACCTAGCTAGATATTTGATAGGACACCCCCTGGAAGGTATTGGATCAGACATAAAACATTTTACATGGTTAGGGGTAGCAGTATCATTTTCATTCTGCATGATGGCCTACCATGTAAGCTCTTCCTCCACAGTCAATGGATCACTCTCCTCAGTCAAAGTAGCTAATAGCTCATCTAAACCATCAAAACTTGGGAGCTCCTTAGAAAAAGCTATACTAGGCTCAAAAAGTTCATCATAACACGAGGAGACACAAATTGAGACAAAAGCCTCTTCAGTCAATGAAGACAATAATGAACTAACCTCTTGCAATATAGCATCAATTGGCACAATATCAGCTTCAAGCTCCTTTGTGCAACAGTAAGGCAGCCCCTCAAAATAGTATAGATCGGACTGCTCCAGTGATTTACTCAAAAATGTTGTGACCTCTTCCTCTTGACCTTTCTATCCCAGGTGACTTTCCTCCAAAGAGTCAGCTAAATGTGAGCAGAAAAGCTCAATTTTAGCTTGCAAAAGATCTTCCTCCAGCTCCTAATTATCCAAAACAAGGATGTTTTCACCAGATTATCCTTGAACCAGTAAGTTACTATCATATTGTTTGGCTTCACTCAGAAACTCACCGTTATCTCTCTATTGTTATGAAATCGGTGTCCTCAATATGACTGTGGATTCTTCATCTGGTTGGACAAAATTAGGTAATTGATCGAATAAAGAAACTGACTCGGTCACTTCATGTTCAATTTTTTGTCTCCTGCCTTCATGTAGCTTTTGAATAGCATCAAAAAATATTTCAAATGAAACAAAATCTAGAGGGTTTGGTACCGGGTCTGAAACAACAACCTTTTCAGATGGATAATGCTTATAATCAGCTGTAAAAATAGCACTAGTGGCAACAACCTCCTACTTCTCTTTCGATTTGTCTAGCTGGTCATCTTTCACAAAACAAGGAGGGTCATTAGTGTAATCATTGAAAGATTCATCAGAAGGAGTCATTTCCTGCTCAATCCTTTTCTGCTCTAGCCGATATTGCTCCAAAGCTACATGTTGTAAATTTACCAACCTACCTCTATTCTGTTGGTCAACAGACTGATCTCAAATGCTGATAGGCTCCTCAGCAAAGTCAAATCCTCTGAGACTTGGGATTTTAACTTTCTAAGGAATCTGTTTGCATTCAAGACTAACTTCTTGGCAGGAAGAGGATTCTCTAGGTAGCTTGGAACTCAGAATTTCTACTTTAGAGGCATTAAGAGGCTTATCTAGCCTGAAACTTGGAAAGTTATACTTACTAGCCTCTTCCTGAGCAGGTTGTTCTGGGACAGTAGGGGCTTCTTGGGCTCAAGCAAGCAAAAGATTTATTTGTGTAGCCACCTCTCTTTCAAGATTCTCTTCAAACTATCTTTTTTCTATCTCCCACTCCTTATTAGAAACAGAGATCTCGCAGGGTGGCTACTTTGGATGTTGAAGCATAATGTATTCAGGTTGTACCAACCTAGGTTCTTGCATGGGTACAGAGTTCCCGAAACTAGGAATCTTGACCTCGGCAGGGATTATAGGTTCGCTTTGATTGAAACATGCAAAATTATACCTACATACCTCATCCTGAAAAGGCTGATTTTGACTGACAAGAGGAGCTTGAATTCGTTGTCCATGCATTTGATGAAGCAAAAGCCTCATTTGTTGTTCTTTAGCTGCTATTTCTTGTTCAAAATGTGCCTTTTGTGCCTCTCCTACTCACGAAGATATGCCTAATAGACTAATTCATCCTGCTATCGATTGTATTCAATCTGCCTATTGATCTCATCTATTGACCTCATCATTTCCACCAAGGTATCATTAATCGTGTCTTTAACCTCCCTTACTACAAACTTTGTTAGTTGATTGGAAGGTTGAGCAGGGGTGGGTGGGAGGCAAAAATGATGTGCATGCTAGTATGTTATTGTTGCATGGTTATTCGAAATAAAACCAGCTGCATGATTGCTCTGATATAGCTGATAAGATGATTGATTGGTAACACCATCATGATATGGTGGATGATATGAACTGATCATCCTGACACCAGAAAAATAACATGTAGAGTCGCTAGGTATGCTAGTTGCTTGCCTCCAAAGGCTGGATTCACTGATACACACACCAAATATCAGTGATAAATGATCTAATTTTGGACTGAAACAGTCCAACTCATCCCACCGAGCGTGCCAAAAACTATTGTCAATTCAAGTATGCACCCTTGTTAATTTCATGAAAACTTAACTAACTGTTGAAACATGGAATCATTCTCGGATGTGGGTCTCCTTTTATGAGAACGAATCTCTAGAGTGAGTTGGTTCTCTTATAATTCCTAAACTAATGACTTGAGGGGAAAAAGGATAGAAGGATGTAATTAAAATGCAAACTAATTCTAGAATCTAAACTTGATGAATTTCTATCACTCACAAAACAGTTCCTCAAACTTAAAACTTCACAATTCCACTGATAGTTTATCCCTTAAGTGATTTGCAACAAGGTTTGGATCAAACACGAACTGCAACTAGGAAAAAACTAAGTTTTAACAGCATTGAGACATAATAAAAGATAGAAAAAGTCACAATATAACATCAGATCAAGACTACAAAATATGTGAAATGGGATGATTTTGTTGGCAAGAGACACTATATGGATTCATGGTTGTTGTCATTGATGGCAACAAAGGTCATCCCACATATCCGCAAGTCATGGTGTGTCTCTACCGGAAGTCAGAATAAAGATTGTTGTGGTCCGGTGAACAAGAACAGAGCATGTGGCAAGGTCCGACAGATTGGTCCAGATCTCTCAGAGGAAGTGTCTTGGTGCAATGCGGATTTGGGGAAGTCAAGAGGACTACCTTGAGTGGTATATTCCAAGGATTTAGCCTCCGGTGATGGACAAGGAAAAAGATATGAATAGTTGAGTACCGGATTCCTGAGAGACAGTGAAAACAGAGGAAGAACTGACTGACAGAGTATCAGACTACTTTCCGAATGTGTTACTGTTGATGATAAAGGTTGTGAAGGCATGAATCATGTTTGGCCGACATGATTAATGATATCTACAAGTATATGCTTGATCCGCATTGCTTGGTGAGCAAGGATTCAGCCGACAGAACAGAGTTTGTAAGAAACTAGACTGTTCCAGATGCCGACTAGAAAGGTGATGAAATTACTTGTGCGGATATATATAGAGGATGGATTTAGTTGTGAAGGGGGGGACTATGTCAAGATATATGCGAAGAAGAGCAGAATAGAGCAGAAGTACCAAGACAGATCCGGTATGTGAAAGGATAGCAGAATAAAGAACAGAGAAAAGATGAAGTGCAGCAGATCAGTGTACTGAGCCTAACCGGAACTGAACTCCAGCATATGCAGATGCTTCCAATCAGTTCAAGACTGTGATTCTTATCACTTTGTAGACAGTGTGTCTTCTTGTAGGCAGTGGGCCTCTTGTGAGCAGTGTGCTCGGGCAGTGAGCCCTAATTGGCAAGTGCCATTTTGTAATTTCCTATTCTTCTAACAGAGAATAATTTTGGGTTAATCACCCCATGGTTTTCTCCCTTAACAGGGTTTCCATGTCAAAAATACTGTGTCATGTGTTTCTTATTTCATGGTAATGTTTTTGTGTTTGATTCAATGCTGCATTAATTAATAAGAAAGTTCAAAAAGGGAAATAATTAGGATAACTGATTCACCCCCCCTCTCAATTATCAACAATTGGTATCAGAGCTAAGTTCCTCCTAATAGAGCCTAACAGCTTGAGGAAGATCTGGGAGTTCAAATGGATGCATATGGTTTAAGGGAGCAACTCAAGACTGCCCTTGAGGATCTTGAACAGTCAAATTCTGAAGTCAATGAATTAAAGGAAAGACTCAAACAGGCTGATGAATTCATGAGAGAATTAAAAGACAAATTAAGTCTCTCTATGAAAAAGAGAAAGGAGCTGCTCCAACAGTTGGCAAGACAAAGTGAAGAAAGCAATACAAATGAAGAATTGACTGAGCAAACCAAGTTATGTGAAAAGTTATCAAAAGAAGTCATTATGTTAAGACATGAAATGGAATCAGGAACTATAAAGTTTACTCAAGAGATTGAAGAAAAAAGAAAGGCTGAAGACAATCTAAAACAATCTCTTAAAGAAAAATCAGAAGAATGCCACTAGATGGACAGGATTATCAGACATCTTGAATCTGATCTTGAAGATGCCAAAGATAATGAAGAAAAACTTGAGGATCAAATTGCCTCTCTCAAAAGAGACCTTCAAACAGCAAATGAATATAAAGAGAAATTCAAGATAAGTTCTGCTCAACTTGAAGTTCTTCTTGGAAGTCAAAAAAGGACAGATGACAAGTATGGTTTGGGATATGAGAAAGGAGAAAGCTCTGGATCCAGTCAAAAGAATTTTGCATCAGAAAATCCAAGAAACAGGCCTAGAAGACCTCCGATAAGACAGCCCAATGCTCAAAGATATTCATCTTTCAGTGGATACTGCCACAGCTGCAGCCACTTTGGTCACAAAGCTAATCAGTGCAGAAAGAGAATGAATCAGATTAATTCATCCTTCTCCGGACAGTGCTTCAACTACAAAAGGTATGGACACAAATCCCATGAATGCAGAAATATGCAAGTAAACAAATCATTCAAAGGTAGATGCTTTACATGCAATAGAGTAGGTCATATGGCTAATTAATGCAGATCAAGAGGATATCAGTCAATTATGCAAAGAAATGTTATTTGCCAAATCTGTAATAGGTCCGGTCATAATGCTAAAGTCTGCAGAAGCAAGAATCAGGACAAAAGAGGTCCGGTGTATAATCAGAATCAAGACAAGGGTAAATAAAAGATGAATGCGGATGAAGTTAGGAATCAGATGAGTAAGATTTGGGTGAAGAAAAGTTCAGAGAATGTAGAGGTTGGATCCACACCAGACTCTGGTGCTGATATTTCTTCCAGAAATTAAAAAGTTAGCTCTGGCTCAGGGGGAGACTCAAAGAAAATCCTGTTCCCCCAGCCAATCAAGTGGTGCCTGATGTGGCACAAGATGCGGAGTAAAAGGTTTAAAGATATAAGTCTTGAGACGATCCAAATAAGATTTCAGAGGTCCGCATGGAGTTATGAAGAAGCTGTGATCGATCAAGTAAGACCTGTTCCGGGAGATGCTCCGGTATGACAGAGGATTACAAAAGGGTCCGGAGAGATCCGGAAGTGCACTATCTTATTTTGCGGATTGGACAGAGTGTTTGGGATGTTCTTGTAATGTGTCACCTCGATTTATTCATGATTGAAAGATCCGGATGATGTTCATAGATCAGGACTAATCCGGGATACTCCAAGCTATCCGGACAAGGCAAACCGGAATAATATAGGTGAAGCATTTATTGCAAACAGATATTAGGGTTTGCGGAGAAATATAAGGGATTTCTCAAAAATCATTTGCTCATTCTGCACTCAAGAAGAAGCGAAAAGTGGAGCTCTGCAACAAGATTCATCAAGCACACCAAAGATCTCCTGCCGAAGTCATTGCATAAAGAAATCAATCCCACCACTCCGTGCAAACCGAAGGCGCATAAGGTATTCTCCGTTTTTCATTATCTCACTGCAAATCTTTGAAGAATGGCTACTCCAAATATAGTTAAGATCTCTGATAGACCTCGCCCCACATTCAAGAAACATCCTTACAAATCATTGGAGGTAGATCCACTAGGAGCCTTCTCTAGTGTTCCTCATGGTGTATTGCATACGGAAGATATTAGGGTTTACATCCATGCGAATCTTGAAGACTTTGGAGAATCAAAGCTGATGGATATCTATCACAAACAATTGATAGATGACTCCTTTGAGATCAAACCTCAGTACAAAGCCATCCGGGACAAACACTTTGCACAGTGCATTCATTTCCCCTGTTTTGAAGAAGATGAATGGGTCCGGTATGTACTAAGTAGAGTACATGACAACTTCCTATGGTTGAACCAGCCCTTCAAGATCACCAAAGATGCAATTAGGGCTGTAACCGGTCTACACTCATCCGGTGGATTACCTGTTCTCAAGTCTGTCAAAAATCAGACAGTTAGTGATGCAACCGGATCCAAGTTTGACAAGAGAGCTATGACAGTTGATGACATCACTGAACCGGATGTCAAATTTGTAGCTATGATAATTGGTTACAAAATCTATCATTCCAGTAGGGAAAATTCAGTACCGGGAACTGCAATCTACATAGCTTATCAAATGTTAAAGGAGAATGCAGACTATGACTTCTGTGAGCTTCTTGTGAACCAACTCTTTGAAAATCTACAGAAGATCAAGAAGGACAAGAAAAACTCCTTCAAGTATGGCAATCTGATCCTTTGTCTCTTCTTTTACTACATGAATGAGCTTCCCAGATCCAGTGGATGGATATGGCAGAATGACAGACCGGTTGCCATCCAAATCAGAGACTATTTGCATGGACTTGGGGATGCTAAAGCAAGAAATACAGCTCTATGGGGATACTTCAAGAACTTCCAAAGCATGATGCATGCAAGAGAAAGAATACCCCAATCCCTTGTTGAAAAGTACAAAGACACAGTATGCTTCATGGTAGAAACAGATCAGTGTCTAATGGAGGCAGTGGAGCCAAGGACTGTTTGGATCATGCCCATGGGGTATGAAGTGGATGAACAGATAGTAGAGCTGCATGTTCAACACATGCTAAGCCAGCCCAAAGATCCTAAGGCAGAAAGGTTTGGAACCTTTGAGGAACTGAGTGTAAAGATACATGTAGAACTCAGGGAACCGGAGATAAAGAGGAAGGTAAGAAAAGAAGTTGAGCATATTGCTCAAGGCCTAGGCATCTCAAAAGAGGCACTTGATGCCAGCCGGGAAAAGAGGAGGAAGGCTGAGGAAGAAGAGAAAAGTAAAGAAAGTGTTCCGGTTGAAACTCCCACCCGGACCAGATCATCAAAAAGATCTGCACCTCCCACAACCAAAAGTTCAAAACCGGAAGTCCAGGCATCCGGTAAAAGATCCAAGACAAAAGCCACAACGGCTTATGAAAGCCAAAAGGATGAAGAGGAAACAAAGTCAGATGAGGGAGTAAAAGAAATAAAGAAGCAGAAGAAGAAAGGATCCGGTAAACCCTCCACAGGCCAAGACAAGGATAAAATGGCAGGGGTATCTGTTGAAAAGCCCACTCTGTCTCTAGAGAGTGTAATCAAGTCGGTCACGGTGGATGGAAACCTTCAACCAATGACTGAATTTTATGATGACTACAGTGAGGCTGACCAAAAGATTCTGCAGGAAGCCACAGTCAAATATCTGAACATATACAATAAGGCTTTCATTGAGATCATATCTCTTATTCCTAAAAGCCTAGAAAAGGAATTAGAAATAAGAAAGAATAATGCTCATGCAAAAGATCTTGAGATCCGGGAGCAGATAGCTATTCAGCTATATCCTCAAATTGATCCCAAGACAATGAACATAATCTTCAAAGACTGCAAAGATGAGTTCAGAAGTAAAGCCAGGATGAATCAACTCATGCTTGGTGAGACTGACAAAGTGGCCCAAGAGACAGAAGAGATCCTCCGGAAGGCCTTCAAAAGGTTCAATCTTCCTGTTGTAGAGGACTTAGGTGCAGAAACAGCTGCGGATTTGGAATCATCTGTTCCAGAAGAAGTGGGCCCTGAACAGACAAACATCTCTCCTTCGGTTTCCCCTACAGTCTCCGGATCCAAAGAAGAAGAGAAATTACAGGAGAAGGAAGCAAGGGTGAAAGATAAAGAGGTTGACAGTTCCAAGACTGCAGAAGAAAAGAAACATCTGTCTCCGGCAAGAGACACTGCACAAACTGTTCAATAATTTTTGAGCAAAGCCACTATAGAAATTGATGAACCGGACCTGCTAAAAGGACCATTAGATTTTGACTCTTTGTCACCGGTGCAAACAATGAAAATAGCCTCATTTGCAAATGAGAAAGTCAAAGAGAAGCTGCTGAAATCTCACATGGAAGAATGTGAGCTTATGGAGGTAGCATCTGGAGTGCTAGAAAAGATCATGCCATCCTTTCAAAAGGATCCCACAGCCTCCTCTTCCGGTAATCTCAAAACCTTAGTCAGCAGTGTTAGTACACATTTTGAATCTCTAGAAAAATCTGTTGAAGAAAAGGTCTGGAAGGAATTTTTGGATAAAAGATTTTCAGAAGTATTAGAATTAATCTCTAAAGATAGGAAGATTGTGAGTATTGGAATAAAGAGCTTAGAGAATGCTCTTAAGGATGGCGGTGACATTTACAAATTTTGTATATCCTGGTCAAAGGCAACAGCAGCAATTGATAAGAAAATAAAAGAGGAACAGGACAAGCTACAAAGCTTATCTCAAAGTTTTGATCCTCTCTCTTCCTCCATAATAAATCAAGAATGTTAGACTATTGCAGTCTTGAATGAAATAAAGAATCTTGAGAAGGAAAGGAAGAATATCACTAACCGGATGGGAGAACTTAGAAGGATTATAATCCCTAAGTTGGAAACTATGCATGAGGCCATCAGTGATGCTCAGACCACCGCCCAAACAAATGATCCGACAGATCTCAAGCGGGCAGAAGCTTTTGCATTTTTGTTGAGTGGTCACATTTCAATTTTGGATAGAATGAAGCAAAGTTGGGCTACAGAAATGATCCAATTGCAGACATCCTTTGCAGACATTCTTCAGTATATGTGAGTATGTAAATATGCAGCTATGTATAGAAAATTTTTGAAAATTTTGATGTGCGGACCCTACCCTTTGCCATTGATGTCAAAGGGGGAGTGAGGAGCAGTGAAAAATGAGGAATCCAATTAAGGGGGAGTTCCGGAAATTGTATATAAAGACAGAGCATCAGCAAAGGGGGAGCATAGTGTAAACACTTAGTCATTTTTAACTAAGTGTTGCCATCAATGCCAAAGGGGGAGATTGTTGGCAAGAGACACTATATGGATTCATGGTTGTTGTCATTGATGGCAACAAAGGTCATCCCACATATCCGCAAGTCATGGTGTGTCTCTACCGGAAGTCAGAATAAAGATTGTTGTGGTCCGGTGAACAAGAACAGAGCATGTGGCAAGGTCCGACAGATTGGTCCGGATCTCTTAGAGGAAGTGTCTTGGTGCAGTACGGATTTGGGGAAGTCAAGAGGACTACCTTGAGTGGTATATTCCAAGGATTTAGCCTCCGGTGATGGACAAGGAAAAAGATATGAATAGTTGAGTACCGGATTCCTGAGAGACAGTGAAAACAGAGGAAGAACTGACTGACAGAGTATCAGACTACTTTCCGGATGTGTTACTGTTGATGATAAAGGTTGTGAAGGCATGAATCATGTTTGGCCGACATGATTAATGATATCTACAAGTATATGCTTGATCCGCATTGCTTGGTGAGCAAGGATTCAGGCGACAGAACAGAGTTTGTAAGAAACTAGACTGTTCCGGATGCCGACTAGAAAGGTGATGAAATTACTTGTGCGGATATATATAGAGGATGGATTTAGTTGTGAAGGGGGGGACTATGTCAAGATATATGCGAAGAAGAGCAGAACAGAGCAGAAGTACCAAGACAGATCCGGTATGTGAAAGGATAGCAGAATAAAGAACAGAGAAAAGATGAAGTGCAGCAGATCAGTGTACTGAGCCTAACCGGAACTGAACTCTAGCATATGTAGATGCTTCCAATCAGTTCAAGACTGTGATTCTTATCACTTTGTAGACAGTGTGTCTTCTTGTAGGCAGTGGGCCTCTTGTGAGCAATGTGCTCGGGCAGTGAGCCCTAATTGGCAAGTGCCATTTTGTAATTTCCTATTCTTCTAACAGAGAATAATTTTGGGTTAATCACCCCGTGGTTTTCTCCCTTAACAGGGTTTCCACGTCAAAAATACTGTGTCATGTGTTTCTTATTTCATGGTAATGTTTTTGTGTTTGATTCAATGCTGCATTAATTAATAAGAAAGTTCAAAAAGGGAAATAATTAGGATAACTAATTCACCCCCCCCTCTCAGTTATCAACAGATTTGCTATTAGAACTAGAAGGAGTATAATGCATGAAAATAAAATATAAGCCAACTGCCTATATACAACACTGCCTATGAACAAGAGAGAAGAAACTAATGCTAACTGACTCCCCCCGAAAAACATAGTTTTTTTCCTATAAATGCCTCCAGACTGCAAATAAAAGCTGCCAACTTGATCCTCTAGGTGGTCCCCACCAAATCTGCATCCAAATATGTCCAATCTACCTCATAAAAGCAAAAAAATGTCCTACTCTGCTCAATTCGCCCAAGAAAGCAAAATGCTTTAACTGCCTAAAAATAGTTCAACTTTAAAATTAATTTATAACCGCATTGCTTTAAAGTTAACTTTACAATGCTAGCAGTTTTAATCCTATCTCATTGATTTGATTTTTGCAAGAAAATATAAATTCCCCATGGCTTATAATTTTGCCATTTTGCATTACAATGTTTGATTTTTCAATAAAAATCATAAAATAATGAAGGGCATCACTATATACTTTTACAAAAATAAAGCCTATATAGGCTTACCTCCATGTGATCTGCAAAAATATCTATAAGGCATGTGACCATGTTAAGACCCCACCCCGATGGCATTAGTGTGGGCAAGTAAAATGGTTTCAGAATGTGATGAAATTACCCACTTTGAACTAGGGCAGAAGTAAACCCTAAGACAAAATAAGTTTTGCCCTATTATTTTGCATTCCATTTTTCACCTTTTTGGAATTTTAGAGCTTGTCTCTGCCTCCAGCCGCCATCACTAAGGTTTTGAGCTGAAAATCTTCATTTTGTCGTGTCTCTGAGCATCAATCTTCATTGATCTTATGCAAAAAAATATGAGTAAAGACCATTTGATGCAAATATGTTGATCTTCTTTGATTTTTCTTTTCATTATTTGAGAGGTAAACGGCCTAAATAGCCGCAGTCTCTGCACACACTTTGATGACTTGTTTGCATTTTTTTCTCTGTCATTTCCTTTCTATACTCTAGCCGCTGTTATTGCCTTCCTAAGAGAGGAGAATGAAGCAAAAAGAAGACTTTTGGCTCTGCAACATTATGCACTTTTCCTTAACAAGGTAACACTCCTTAGTTAATGTATCTATCATTTTCATGTTATTCTGTAGATAGGTTTACCACTAAAATGAAATGGATTCTTTTAACTATTTGAAGAAAGAAAGCATCTTAGGGTTTATCTAGCATGATGGCATCTTTGTGTGAGTGTGAGGCTGCATTTGGCGTTGTTTCTAACCTTTACACATCTGAAAGTTTTTCTTTCCTCTCTATGTATATCTTGTATTTTCTCTTACCATCCTCAGTGGACTTGAGAAGAAGCAACTTCAGCCACCATTGTTTCATATTTTAGCATTTTGAAGTAAACCCTTGTCATTCGAATAGCACACGCTCAAAACATTTCATTTCTATATTTGTTCTTCAACAAAAGGCCGCGGCCTGTACAATACATTTGATGTATTCCTACCTTTGAATTCCACTATCATTTCTCCTCTTGTTCATGGCTTCCAACTTTGTATGACTTCATGCTTCATGCACAGGCAAGCTTAATTCAAACTTATGACAATGCATGCCTCCTTGGAACTTTAAAATACAACCTTCTGTATTTGATGGCCGCGATCTACTATGGCACTCTGTATTGTTTTGAGCACTTAAACCCTCTATTTCTGTGCGAAACCCTCAGTGATTTGAGGTAGCCATCTGTTATTTCGGGCCACCAATGGTAAGAGGGTTTAGAATGTAAAACTACAATTTTGACTGTGTTCTAGACACTCCTCTGGAGATCTTTGAAGGCATATGATAGGTAATGTGCTTCCGACCATTTTGAACTTCTTTTTATTCATTTTTGAGGTGATCTCTGCCTTCAAGCTACGACTGGATGTATTAGTTCTGATGCATTGTCTCTGTGTTGATGCTCATGCTATATCACCTCCTCTATGTCTGATGCAACATTACTTTTCTTGGTTCATTTGTTCTTTGTCGCACCTTCTATCTGAAGCCTCCATGGAAGACGTTATTCTCTTTGGTTTTTTCTCCATTTTTGTTTTCATTTTTGTATAGTCTTCTCTTTTGGAGGCCATGGATTTGTAGTTACACTTTTCAGAATGACTTGAAGATGTATGATGTCCTGTACTATACTTTGCAAGTTTTCTTTCGATTCCATACACCTGTATATTTAAGAGCTACTTATAGCACATAAATGCTTTTCCTGTAGCGTCAAATAATATAAAAATGTTCTTCCTTTTGTCATTTCCTCCTGTAGATGATAGATGCATATATATATACTCATGATGGCACATAGATGTTTCAATGCTCTTTTCAGTTGTACATGAACCTTCAAGACACTTTGCATATTCACGAGCATAGGAATCTTTGTTCAATAAACTTCTCTACATACTTTGTTCAATTTGAAATACTCGGCATATGTATTACAGTTTATTTCTATGACATTACATCAAAGTGTTTATTGAAGAAACTAGATATTGGGAACTCTTGTGTATAAGTTGCAAGCATCATCTTACTATACACATACCTGATATGATTATTGTGACATGATATATACCCATGGTAATGCAACAAGCTATATTGAATAATAGAACTCGTCCCTTCACTGCAGCATGGAAAATTATTACTATACCAATGTATGACAAAGCTATTCCTTTCTTTTGATTTGCAATACATGATGCAAATTGCTGTCCTATACATGCATCTATGATACTTATGAGGAACAGAGGTGAATATATGATTCCCTCTTAGAAAGAATGTAAAAATAGAAAGTCAAAATATTCACTTGATTTTTTTCCGATCACTCTTGAGACAGGAGGAACAAAATTCTTTCTTGAAATAACAAAATATTTAATGTGAACTTTGTTTCTCCTATATTAGCTATTCCATTTCTCATGACAGAGATGTTCTTTAACTGTTTTGTCAATATCATGATTTAAAATACAAATATGAACAATACATGCCACTGTAACTTTGGATATTTCAGTTTCATACCTCATTGGCAGTTGAAAAAAAAACTCACTATTCATAGATGATTATCACTTCAACTCCTTTGGATTGGTAGTCATAGGTGAACACTGAGCTAGAAGCTCAATAGGCTGAGTTGATGTGACACTATTCTACTTTATCATGCCCCTCCTTGCACAGTTTAAATGAATAGTCTGATCTTATTCCCCTTAAGATCCAGAGCCAGCATGCTGAGCTCTACCCTTGTGGGAGCTCATTTAACACCACATGCAGAAATGATGAGTAACATAAATTTACCTATTCCTGCAAATGAAACAAACATATTAGTTTAAAAAACCATGATACTTGATGATGATTCCTTCTTTCTCAATTTCTTCTTCATGTGGGTGATATCACTAATCAATGTTGTAAAAACAAAGTGTTATGTCTCTTCTCATACGATAGGGGACTTCATATCCAGAGCTCTAACGGGGCTTTCCCACATTTTTACAGGTTCATGTCAAAGATCAGGAACAGGGATAGAGGACAACTTTGAAGACTGAGAAACATCCAAGGCAACGGCTATGAACTCTCTTCTCTTATCACTAGATGCATAGGATTTTCTTTATATCTGTATATGTTCAACTATACCCACGGCTTGTGTGGGACATATGATATGTCCTTATTTCTTTCAATGCAATGTTTATTCTTTTATGCATTTGAACTTGTAAACATATAATCACTGTGGTGAATGAAATACTTATCTCTCCTGTGAATGTTCCACAATGCAATGAAAGATCAAAAACTATTTTTCCTTTCTCTGAATAATATAAATAAAATGCAACATCACTGAAACACAATCCAACTATGCAAATAACAAAAATGTTTAACTTTTCTCAACTAAAATGAACTGAATAAATTACAGCTCTGCCAATTTGAGTTGTGAGAGAAATTGGTAACACTAGTATACTCTATGAATTTTTCAGCCCTATCAACCTCTTATTCAACATTTTTATCCTTCTCATATGGTTGTCCAACTAGTACATTAACCAAGATAGGTGGTAGAAAGCCATAACTTGTCTCGAATGGTGAAAGATCCATAGAAGAATATATTGCTTGATTGTAGGAATGTTGTTTGTATGTTATGATCTCATCCCATATCTTTAGATGCTTCACATTATACCCACAAATTAGTTGCACTAATGTCCTATTAGCCACTTCATTTTGTCCATCCGTTTATGGATGGAAATTCATGCTTCTCTTATATCAAGTATCCATTTTATCCCAAATTGTACACCAAAGCTTAACAAGAAGACTCAAATCCTAGTCTAAAATAATGATTTGAGGCAAACCAAAGTGAATCCAAACATTATCAAAGAATAATTTAGTTGCATCCTTACTCATCAATGTCTTATTACATGGGATTAAACACACATTTTACTAAATCTATCAACAACAACAAAAAATAATCATGCCCTTTCCATGTCATGGGCTTCCCACCAAAAAAATAAAATAAAATTATCTCCCATGGATGTGATGGAACTAGAAGTGGTTAATACAATCCTAATTTCCATTTGTTAGGCTTTGTTTGCATTGCAGAGTTTACAACTATGAACAAATTTTACAAAGTCTATTTGCATATAAGGCCAATAAATATGCTACTACAAATTTGAAATTATTTTTATAACCCCTAAATAACTAGCTATACTAAAAGTAGATGCTTCCCTTAAAATACCTATCTTTTTTCTTTTGGTACACATAACAAGTTACAATTTAAGAATAGACAAATCCCCTAAATAAAAATTAGTTTTTGGCTAGAAATTATCATACTTACCTTCTTTTAGTATAACTCCACAAAATTATTTTAATCCTCATAATCATATGTATAAATCTCTTCCTTGAATGGCTCAAGAAAAGGAAAAGTAGTAATAGCTTAAATCAATGGTGGTGTGGACAATAAGTTAGCAAGTTTGTTTGTTGTATCTATCTTATACTTAATAATCAAGTGAAATTGTTGTAGGAATCTCATCCACTTATACTATGTCACTTGTTGAAGCTTTGTTTGAGATTCAAGATATTGGAGTGGTTGATGATCTATGTGCACCATGGTTTCCTTGCCCAACAAGTAATGCTTCCACTTCTTAACCACTTATACCAACACCTATAAATACTTTCATAAGTGGGTAAATGCAAGGAGATGAGGGACCAAAAAGTCACCACCATCTCCAAAATTAAAGAAAAATGCAAGCGCGTTATAACGCACTCACGTTTTTCTTTTAATAAAAGAAAAAAAAATCATTTTCTGCTCATTCCTCGCGCAGCTTTTTTCTTGACAACAGCAAAGAAACCAAGCAAAATGTGATTGCGTTGAAAAAGAGGAGATTCAATCAAGTACATGTGAGAAAACAAGAAATTCACAATGCCACCTCGCTGCCAAAGACATCGTATTTCAAATTTGGAGGCTCCAGCACAGGAAGAAGGTAGGGTTTGTCTGATTTTGTTAGTTTTAGAACATTTTTTTAGTTTTGCAATGTTTGATTTATGTTTATATTGCATTTACAGTTATTGGAGAAGTAGAAAATCTAAATGTAGTTGAGGAGGGTGAAAACAATCCCCAAAACCCTCCAAACCCTCAAAACCCACCTTCACCTCCTTTTCATGTAAGGGATAATCAAGAACACTACTTAGGGATAATAGAAGAAAACAAGAAACATCGTGAAACTATTATTCAAACCCTAAACAATCCAAGTAGAACCACTGAGCATAGGAGGGCACTTGCAAAATCACTATAGGAGATTGTTTCCCACACGGATTTGGTGATGAAACAAATCACTAAATTCCAAGACTATAGGGAGAGGAGTCAGCATTATTATGCCGACAAGTTGTCATATGAACAAGTGAAGAAGGAAAAAATTACAAAATCTCAATTATGTGCACATTTTATTAATCCCAAAACCGGCCAAACATTAGAGGAAAGTTGCAAACGGTTTCCTATACATTGGTGTAGGAATGAAGACATATCCCAATACTTTTGGGATAGATGATACATGGTCTTCAATGAGCGGCCATGCAACAATGATGAGGTACCACAATATTTTTTGAGGAAACTCTATTGCGAGTTCGTCCTCAACAAGATTCTGAATTATTTTGACATTCATGAGTTCTAGGGTAGAGGTGGTGGCTCTGCCCAAGATAGACCCGGTGCTCAGTGAGATGAACAACATGTGCCTATACCCCGAGCGAGGCCAGAACGTAGGTCACTCCCTTTAGCTTTGAAAGAGAGCATTTAGCTGGAGACTTTACATTCACTGACTACTCTCACCCAAACTCTATCACAGCATGTGGATGATTTTACCCAGGGCAATGAGGGTGAGAGTAGTAGGCATCATGTGTCCCCACATTTGTGCAGTACATGTGGGAACCTATGTGGTTATGGGACGCAGGAGGCACAATAGGACTCTGTGACATAGGGGTAGCATGGTACGACACAGGGGCAGCATGATGCAACACAGGGGCAAGACATATTGGATGATCTTATTCTCAGTGGCGATCTCTTACAGCATACATTTGGTATTGACTCTTAGGTAATATTTTACAAGTTTCATCTTGATTTAGTATATTGTTATTTGAAATTTGTAATTAATTTTATATGATTATTTATATTATAAGTCAAAAATAATATATGTAATTGTTTGCGCAATGAAATTCTAGGGTCAAAGTCTTCATCCTGCCTCTGTTAGTCATCCATTGGTAGCTTATGAGAGGAGGTCAATTCAGCAGGTATGTAATTTATCACATATTCATAATTATTGTAGATATGTCAATGGTAATATTATTTTGTGACTTGATTTGATGATTTCAATAGTCACCAGCACCTCCACGATTTCCTTGGTCCCCTAGACGCCAAACCACCACTTTTACTAGGGTAAATTTAACCATTTCTAATCATTATGCATTTTAAAAATAATGTTATGTATTTATTTTATTTTAATAATCTTGAACTTGATTTTCAGATGTTGAATATAGTGGAGACTCCTCCTCATCTTCATGAGTCAACACAGATAGGCATTGATGCAGCCATGATGTCTGCAAATCCTTTGACTGAGGTATGAGCCAATAACATGAAAATATCATAATTTTGTATTTCTTTTTATCTCATGTCATTTGATGTACATAAATGATATTTATGTTTAGTCAATTTTGCTTCTTGATGCTTCTCACAGGAGGTCACAACTCCAATCTGTCCAACTATAGACGAAGAGAGAGTCAATATGATGGAGCGATCATCAGTTGGCAGTAAGTGATCAATTACATATGTGATGTTATATATTTCACACATTTTATACTAATGCACATATTGTTTTTTTGTATTAAAAGGTGCAGCTGGATGAACTTTATCTGAAGAGGTCTACTCGACGGCAGAGAGAGGATGTGTCACTGACTAGCTCTCCATCTTCACAGTCAAAGAAGGGTCGCTGATTATTTCCTAAAAGTCCATAGGAAACTAGTTTTTGGGAACTTTTTTGTATGCCTAGATGGTTTTGTATACATACTTTTGTATGTTAATCCAATGTATATTTTTGTATATTTGCCTATATGGCTTTGTTTGGACACACTTATATGGCTTTTTATATAAACTAGATGTTATGTTCATGACATTATGTATATATGACAGTTTATATTAAATATTTAATATGATAATCAATTATTGTTACAGGAATTTGGTTTTACAAGTGCCAATTGCATTTGCTTGAAAGTTTATGAATCATTTTCAAATAATCCATTTTGTGCATATCTTGCAATCATTGAATTCTGTCGGACTGTGCATTTCTTTGAGGCATCATTTTAAATAGTTCACTTGCCTTGTCTATGCTTCCATACTTTCCATACATGTCTACAAGGGCAACTTTGCAAATACAATACATGTGAGAAAATTCCTATATCATTTATGCTTTGATGGTTGTCCACCCCGTGTTCCCTAGATCCCATTATAGCATAGGCAAGGAGGAAGTTGGTTAAGGTTGTGCAATTTGGTTTTAGATGTGCCAAAATTCATGTAAATAGTTGAAATTTATTTTTGTGCATTTGCTTGAGATTTTTTAAAGCCTTATAAAAAATCCATTCCATGCATATCTTGCAATCATTGCATTCCATGAGACAACATTTCTTTCAGGCATCGCGTCTAACAGTTCATGTTCATTATATATGCTTCCACACAAGTTGCATACATGTCTTCCAGGGTACTTACAACTACGACATTTGACAAAATTCCTATATCCTTTATGCTTTGATGGATGTCTATATCGTGCTCCAAACATACCATTTCTAAGGTTTTAGAATTTGGCTTTACACTTGCCAATTGCATTTTCTTGGAACTTTCTAAAGGCTTATCATTAAATCCATTTTGTTCATATCTTGCAATCATTGTATTCCATGAGGTGACATTTCTTTGAGGCATCATGCCAAACAGTTCACGTGCCTTGTCTATGCTTCCACACTTTGCATACATGTCTCTGAGGGCAGTTGCAACTACAACATCTAACAAAATTCCCATATGTTTTATCCTTTTGATGGATGTCCATCTTGGCATAGGCAAGGAGGATACTGGCTAAGGTTGTGGAATTTTTCTTTACACCCGCCAATCGCATTTGCTTGAAAGTTGCTAATGCCTTATCAAAAAATCCATTTTGTTCATATCTTGCAATCATTACATTCAATTAGGTGACATTTCTTTGGGGCATCATACCAAATAGCTCACGTGCCTTGTCTATGTTTCCACACTTTGCATACATGTCTACAAGGGTGATGTAGTAGGTAAGGAGGATGACTCAACACCATGGAAACATATTTCATGGTGCAGGAGCACCTTAGCCATAGCAAATCTTGGCTAGGAGCATGTCATAACAAGGTCCTAGAACATCATAGGACAAGTTGAGGGTCTTGTGTCATTATTTTGCATGTAATAAGGTCAAATGACTAATGTCATTTGTGTTTGGAGTCATGTTTTATGTTGTTGTCAAACAAAAAGTCTAATAATGCAAGTAGTGGTAAGAAATTGCTTTGTCAACTTAACAAATTGTGTAATAAGGAGGTTACCCAATGATCAAATAGGTTGAAAGTCAGTTATGATCAACTGGAAGTATTTTAAACATGTATAAAAACCTTCACACACACCGAGGAGGGGTTGGTGAAGAAGGTTTTGAAGGCCAAATTTGAATAAAATTGAGTTTTCTACTGCTTTTCCTGAAATTGGACTGTTCCAAGACATACTGCTCATTCATACAGTATTGTCATGGTATGAAACCACCTGCACTATGAAGGGGATTGAATGACCTTTCATTTGCATCTTGTTTGAGGCATTTTCATTGAATTTGGAGGGAGAAAATCATGTTTTTCTGGAAACTATCATAAAACCCTGAACTAGGGTTTTGAGGCTAAAAACTATGTATTTCTTTGCCATTCCACCAAGTTAATCACTCTAGATTGGTGGAATGGGATGGAATAAGGTAGGATCACTATTCACAATAAGCCCTAGGTCAGGAAACAAGAATATAGCAGAGTATGGGGATGCAATGGCCTAATATGACCGACCATGTATTAGGCAAAAAGATGGTGCAATCCATACAATAATGCCTTAACAAATGTTTCAAAGGTCAAAACCAGTGAATTTGGTTCCTTTTCCATGCATGCTAGGGTTCCCAAGTGGTTGGTGAGGTGGGTTTGCATTGGCATAGTAGTTTCCTTGTAAAGGAGGCCTAATTAGGCCTAGTCTCAAACTGAACTATCATGAATTTGGAGCCTCCTATCCAAAACAAACCATTTCGTGCATATCTTGCAATCATTGCATTCCATGAGACAACATTTCTTTGAGGCATCATGTTAAACAGTTCATGTTCATCAAGTATATGCTTCCACACTTTGCATACTTTGCATATATGTTCAGTGGAATGGTTTGGTTTGGATGTGTTTTAGATGCCCATGAAGTCAAGGAAGCAAGAGATGGAGTTTGACCAAACTATGGTGTTGTCCTAGGCAAGTTTTGTCTTGTTTCCAAGTAAGAAAGGGTGGTTTTAGGCTAGGGTTTGTTAAAATAAGGTTGGAAAGTACTGGGAGATGGTTCCTAAAGCATATGCAGACCATTTTTGAAGTGTTCCAAGTGTTGGCAAAGTCTGAGAGTGTGTGGAAGGTAGAGTTTCAATAAACCCTCCTCAAATTTACCTAGATTGAGGATTTTTGGGGTTTGGTATGTTAGTGAGGGTTTGTCCTGAAACTAATTGTGGTTTTGAGAGTTTGGACACATGGGAGATGCTGCCCCATCAATTCTAGGGGGTTGTTAGATGTTTAGAGGTATGTTTCTTCTCACAAATTAGGCCTAATTAGCCTATTTTAGACAGTGAAAAATGTCATTTTTGAGGTACATGGTCCAAAGGAGTCACTATTGGTTTTGAGATATGCTATGTAACTTGTAAATGAGTATCTAAATCTGTATTTAGTTTGGGAGGTCTTTTGGAAAGTTTGAGAGAAAAACCCCAAAAACAAGGTCTATTGTCCTACTAGATTAGGCCTGATTGAAACATGAAAAGTATGAAGATTGAGACTAGGCACTTTGAAGGTTGTTTGATTCACATGTAACTAAGTTTTTTTGGTCTAATAAGGTCATAATAGACCATGTGCAAGGTCAATAGAGTCATTTTTAGTTCATTTTACAAAAGTTGTGAACATGTATACATTGGAAAGGTACTAGGAGTGACATTTTGCATTCCATAGCTCGTGGGGCCGAACGGATTTCACCAACGTGTTGGAGTGGGTGGGTAAATGCCAAGGGAGGTCTTGTTTCATGTGCCAAGCATCGCATTCGTTCGGGGCAGCAAGCTACTGACAAAGTCCCTTAAGATCCCTAAGACGAAAAAACTACCAAACTTTGATGGAGCAGTTCTCAGAATTCATGGCAGCTGGGAACATTCCATTTAGACCTACAGGTGCACATGGGGTCTATCTATAATAACCTCTCTTGATTTCATTCAACTCCTATCCATTTGAACATGCTAGAATCAAGCACATTCTTGCAAAATGCTTCAGTTTCATGCAGTGGAAAGGTGCTAGGAGTGACATTTTGCATTCCATAGATCGTGGGGCCAAACAGACTTTGCTAACGCATCGGGGTGGGTGGTTAAATGCTAGGGGAGGTCTCATTTTGTGTGCCAAGCGTCGCATTCGTTCAAAACAGCAGGCTACCGGCAAAGTCCCTTAAGCTCCCTAAGACAAAAAAATTACCAAACTTTGACGAGACAGTTCTCAGAATTCATGGAAGTTGGGAACATTTTGTTTGGACCTACAGGTGCATGTGGAGTCCATCCACAATAACCTCTCTCGGTTTCATTCAAATCCAGTTTGTTTGACCGTGCCAAAATCAAACGCATTCTTGAAAAATGCTTCAGTTTCATGCAGTGGAAAGGTGCTAGGAGTGACATTTTGCATTCCATAGCTCATGGGGCCGAACAGACTTCTCCAATGCATCAGGGTGGGTTGGTAAATTCCAGGGGAGGTCTCGTTTCATGTACCAAGTGTCGCATTCGTTCGGGGCAGCAGGCTACCGACAAAGTCCCTTAAGCTCCCTAAGACGAAAAAATTGCCAAACTTTGACGGGAGAGTTCTTAGAATTCATGGTAGTTGGGAATGTTTCATTTAGACCTACAGGTGCACGTGGAGTTCATCCACAATAACCTCTCTCAGTTTTGCTCAACTCTAGTCCGTTTGACTGTGCTGAAATCAAACGCATTCTTGCAAAATGATTCAGTTTCATGCAGTGGAAAGGTTGCCAAGTGCCATATTTTCTGTTTTGCTCATCATGGGGCCGAATGGACTGCACCAACACATCAAGGTGGTTGGGTAAATAATAGGGGAGGTCTCATTTCATGCGCCAAGTCTCTCAGTCGTTCTGGGCTGCAAGCTACCGGTAAACTCAAAAAGTGCTAGGTCTCGATAACTTGCAGGCCAGAACGACTAGCATGCTTGGCACATGAAACGAGACCTCCCCTAGCATTTACCCACCCACCCCAACATGTTGGCGTAGTCCATTCAGCCCCACAATGAGTAGAACAAAAAATATGGCACTTGGCAACCTTTCCATTACATGAAACTGAAGCATTTTGTAAGAATGTGTTTGATTTTGGCACGGTCAAACGGATAGGAGTTGAATGAAAATGAGAGAGGTTATTGTCAATGGACTCCACATGCACCTGTAGGTCTAAACAAAATGTTCCTAGCTGCCACAAATTCTAAAAATCATCCCATCAATGTTTGGCAATTTTTTCATCTTAGGGATCTTAAGGGACTTTGTCAGTAGCCTGCTGCCCCAAATGACTGCGACGCTTGGCACACAAAATGAGACCTCCCCTGGCATTTACCTGCCCACCCCGATGCGTTGGCAAAGTCTGTTCGGCCCCACGACCTATGGAATGCAAAATGTCACTCCTAGAACCATTCCAATGTATACATGTCACTCCTGCTGTCGATTGTATCAATCTACCTATCGATCTCATCTGTTGACCTCATCATTTCCGCCAAGGTATCATTAATCACGTCTTTAATCTAGCTTACTGAAGACTTTGTTAGTTGATCAGAAGGTTGAACAGGGGTGGGTGGGTGGCAAAAATGATGTGCATGCTAGTATGTTGTTGTTGCATGGTTATTCAAAATAAAACCAGCAGCATGATTGCTCTGATATAGTTGATAAGATGACTGATTGGTAACACCATCATGATATGGTGGATGATATGAACTGATCATCCTGACACAAGAAAAATAACATGTAGAGTTGCTAGGTATGCTAGTTTCTTGCCTCCAAAGGCTGGATTCGCTGATACACACACCAAATATCAGTGATAAATGATCAAACTTTGGACTGAAATAGTCCAACTCATTCCACCGGGTGTGCCAAAAACTATTGTCAATTCAAGTATGCACCCTTGTTAAGTTCGTGAAAACTTAACTACCTATTGAAACATGGAATCATTCTCAGATGTGTGTCTCCTTTTATGAGAACGAATCTCCAAAGTGAGTTGGTTCTCTTATAATTCCTAAACTAATGACTTGAGGGGAAAAAGGATAGAAGGATGTAATTAAAATGCAAACTAATTCTAGAATCTAAACTTGATGAATTTCTATCACTCACAAAACAGTTCCTCAAACTTAAAACTCACAATTCCACTGATATTTTATCCCTTAAGTGATTTGCAACAAGGTTTGGATCAAACACAAACTGCAACCATGAAAAAACTAAGTTTTAACAGCATTGAGACATAATAAAAGACAGAAAAAGTCACAATATAACATCAGATCAAGACTGCAAAATATGTGAAACGGGATGATTTGCTATTAGAACTAGAAGGAGTATAATGCATGAAAATAAAATATGAGCCAACTGCCTATATACAACACTGCCTATGAACAGGAGAGAAGAAACTGATGCTAACTAACTCATCCAGAAAAACATAGTTTTTTTTCCTATAAATGCCTCTAAACTACAAATAAAAGCTGCCAACTTGATCCTCTAGGTGGTCCCCACCAAATCTGCATCCAAATATGTCCAATCTACCTCATAAAAGCAAAAAAATTGTCCTATTCTGCTCAATTCGCCCAAGAAAGCAAAATGCTTTAACTGCCTAAAAATAGTTCAACTTTAAAAGTAATTTATAACTACATTTCTTTAAAGTTAAATTTACAATGCTAGCAGTTTTAATCCTATCTCATTGATTTGAATTTTGCAAGAAAATATAAATTCCCCATGGCTTATAATTTCGCCATTTTGCATTACAATGTTTGATTTTTCAATAAAAATCATAAAATAATGAAGGGCATCACTATATACTTTTACAAAAATAAAGCCTATATAGCCTTATCTCCATGTGATCTGCAAAAATATCTATAAGGCATGTGACCATGTTAAGACCCCACCCTAATGGCATTAGTGTGGGCAAGTAAAATGGTTTCAGAATGTGATGAAATTACCCACTTCGAACTAGGGTAGAAGTAAACCCTAAAACAAAATAAGTTTTTCCCTATTACTTTGCATTCCATTTTTTACCTTTTGCAATTTTGGAGCTTGGCTCTGCCTCCAGCTGCCATCACTAGGGTTTTGAGCTCAAAATCTTCATTTTGTTGTGTCTCTAAGCATGAATCTTCATTGATCTTATGCAAAAAAATATAGGTAAAGACCGTTTGATGCAAATATGTTGATCTTCCTTGATTTTTCTTTTCATTATTTGAGAAGTAAACGGCCTAAATAGCTGCAGTCTCTACACACACTTTGATGACTTGTTTGCATTTTTTCTCTGTCATTTCCTTTCTATACTCTAGCTGTCGTTATTGCATTCCTGAGAGAGGAGAATGAATCAAAAAGAAGACTTTTGGCTCTGCAACATTATGTACTTTTCCTTAACAAGGTAACACTCCTATTTTTGATAGCATTCTGGACACTCCTCTGGAGATCTTCGAAGGCATATGATAGGTAATGTGCTTGCAACCATTTTGAGCTTCTTTTTATTCATTTCTGAGGTGATCTCTGCCTTCAAGCTGCAGTTGGATGTATTGGTTCTGATGCATTGTCTCTATGTTGATGCTCATGCTATATCACCTCCTTTATGTCTGATGCAACATTACTTTTCTTGGTTCATTTGTTCTTTGTCGCACCTTCTATCTCGAGCCTCCATGGAAGATGTTAGTCTCTTTGGTTTTTTCTCCATTTTTGTTTTCATTTCTGTATAGTCTTGTCTTTTGTAGGCCACGGCTTTGTAGTTACATTTTTTAAAATGAGATGAAGATGTATGATGTCCTATACTATACTTTGCAAGCTTTCTTTTGATTCCATGCACCTGTATAATTAAGAGCTACTGATAGCACATAAATGCTTTTCTTGTAGCATCAAATGATATAAAAATGTTCTTCCTTTTGTCATTTCCTCCTGTAGATGATAGATGCATATATATATACTCATGATGGCACATAGATGTTTCAATGCTCTTTTCAGTTGTACATGAACCTTCATGACACTTTGCATATTCATGAGCACAGGAATCTTTGTTCAATAAAATTCTCTACATACTTTGTTCAATTTGAAATACTCAGCATATGTATTACAGTTTATTTCTATGACATTACATCAAAGTGTTTATTGAAGAAACTAGATATTGGGAACTCCTGTGTATAAGTTGTAAGGATCATCTGACTATACACATACCTGATATGATTATTGTGACTTGATATATACACCTCGCAATGCAACAAGCTATATTGAATAATAGAACTCGTCCCTTCACTACAGCATGGAAAATTATTACTGTACCAATGTACGGCAAAGCTATTCCTTTCTTTTGATTTGCAATACATGATGCAAATTGTTGTCCTATACATGCATCTGTGATACTTATGAGGAACAGAGGTGAATATATGATTCCCTCTTGGAAAGAATGTAAAAATGGAAAGTCAAAATATTCACTTGATTATTTTCCTGTCACTCTTGAGACAGGAGGAACAAAATTCTTTCTTGAAATAACAAAATATTTAGTGTGAACTTTATTTCTCCTATATTGGCTATTCCATTTCTCATGACAGAGATGTTCTTTGACTGTTTTGTCAATATCATGATTTAAAATACAAATATGAACAATACATGCCACTGTAACTTTGGATATTTCAATTTAGTACCTCATTGGCAGCCATAAAAAAAATCACTATTCATAGATGATTATCACTTCAACTCCTTTGGATTGGTAGTCATAGGTGAACACTGAGCTAGAAGCTCAATAGGCTGAGTTGATGTGACACTATTCTACTTTATCATGCTCCTCCTTGCACAGTTTAAATGAATAGTCTGATCTTATTCCCCTTAAGATCCAGGGCCAACATGTCGAGCTTTACCCTTGTGGGAGCTCGTTTAACACATGCAGAAATGATGAGTAACATAAATTTACCTATTCCTGCACATGAAATAGACATATTAGTTTAAAAAACCATGATACCTGATGATGATTCCTTCTTTCTCAATTCCTTCTTCATGTGGGTGATATCACTGATCAATGTTGTAAAAATAAAGTGTTATGTCTCTTCTCATATGATAGGGGACTTCATATCCGGAGCTCTAACGGGGCTTTCCCACATTTTTGCAAGTTCATGTCGAAGATCAAGAGCAGGGATAGAGGACAACTTCAAAGACCGAGAAACATCCAATGCAAAGGCTATGAACTCTCTTCTCTTATCACTAGATGCATAGGATTTTCTTTATATCTACATATGTTCAACTATACCCACGGCTTGTGTGGGACATCTGATATGTCCTTATTTCTTTCAATGCAATGGTTATTCTTTTATGCATTTCAACTTGTAAATGTATAATCACTATGGTGAATGAAATACTTATCTCTCTTGTGAATGTTCTGCAATGCAATGAAATATCAAAAACTATTTTTCCTTTCTCTCAATAACATAACTAAAATGCAACATCACTGAAACACAATCCAACTATGCAAATAACAAAAATGTTTAACTTTTCTCAACTAAAATGAACTGAATAAATTACAGCTCTGCCAATTTGAGTTGTGAGAGAAATTGGTAACACTAGTATACTCTATGAATTTTTCAGCCCTATCAACCTCTTATTCAACATTTTTATCCTTCTCATATGGTTGTCCAACTAGTACATTAACCAAGATAGGTGGTAGAAAGCCATAACTTGTCTCGAATGGTGAAAGATCCATAGAAGAATGTATTGCTTGATTGTAGGAATGTTGTTTGTATGTTATGATCTCATCCCATATCTTTAGATGCTTCACATTATACCCACAAATTAGTTGCACTAATGTCCTATTAGCCACTTCATTTTGTCCATCCGTTTATGGATGGAAATTCATGCTTCTCTTATATCAAGTATCCATTTTATCCCAAATTGTACACCAAAGCTTAACAAGAAGACTCAAATCCTAGTCTAAAATAATGATTTGAGGCAAACCAAAGTGAATCCAAACATTATCAAAGAATAATTTAGTTGCATCCTTACTCATCAATGTCTTAGTACATGGGATTAAACACACATTTTACTAAATCTATCAACAACAACAAAAAATAATCATTCCCTTTCCATGTCATGGGCTTCCCACCAAAAAAATAAAATGAAATTATCTCCCATGGATGTGATGGAACTAGAAGTGGTTAATACAATCCTAATTTCCATTTGTTAGGCTTTGTTTGCATTGCAGAGTTTACAACTACGAACAAATTTTACAAAGTCTATTTGCATATAAGGCCAATAAATATGCTACTACAAATTTGAAATTATTTTTATAACCCCTAAATAACTAGCTATACTAAAAGTAGATGCTTCCCTTAAAATACCTATCTTTTTTCTTTTGGTACACATAACAAGTTACAATTTAAGAATAGACAAATCCCCTAAATAAAAATTAGTTTTTGGCTAGAAATTATCATACTTACCTTCTTTTAGTATAACTCCACAAAATTATTTTCATCCTCATAATCATATGTATAAATCTCTTCCTTGAATGGCTCAAGAAAAGGAAAAGTAGTAATAGCTTAAATCAATGGTGGTGTGGACAATAAGTTAGCAAGTTTGTTTGTTGTATCTATCTTATACTTAATAATCAAGTGAAATTGTTGTAGGAATCCCATCCACTTATACTATGTCACTTGTTGAAGCTTTGTTTGAGATTCAAGATATTGGAGTGGTTGATGATCTATGTGCACCATGGTTTCCTTGCCCAACAAGTAATGCTTCCACTTCTTAACCACTTATACCAACACATATAAATCCTTTCATAAGTGGGTAAATGCAAGGAGATGGGGGACCAAAAAGTCACCACCATCTCCAAAATTAAAGAAAAACGCAAGCGCGTTATAACGTGCTCAAGTTTTGCTTTTAATAAAAGAAAAAAAAATCATTTTCTACTCATTCCCCACGCCGCTTTTTTCTTGACAACAGTAAAGAAACCAAGCAAAACGTGATTGCGTTGAAAAAGAGGAGATTCAATCAAGTGCACATGAGAAAACAAGAAATTCACAATGCCACCTCGCCACCAAAGACATCGTATTTCAAATTTGGAGGCTCCAGCACAGGAAGAAGGTAGGGTTTGTCTGATTTTGTTAGTTTTAGAACATTTTTTTAGTTTTGCAATGTTTGATTTATGTTTATATTGCATTTACAGTTATTGGAGAAGTAGAAAATCTAAATGTAGTTGAGGAGGGTGAAAACAATCCCCAAAACCCTCCAAACCCTCAAAACCCACCTTCACCTCCTTTTCATGTAAGGGATAATCAAGAACACTACTTAGGGATAATAGAAGAAAACAAGAAACATCGTGAAACTATTATTCAAACCCTAAACAATCCAAGTAGAACCACTGAGCATAGGAGGGCACTTGCAAAATCACTATAGGAGATTGTTTCCCACATGGATTTGGTGATGAAACAAATCACTGAATTCCAAGACTATAGGGAGAGGAGTCAGCAATATTATGCCGACAAGTTGTCATATGAACAAGTGAAGAAGGAAAAAATTACAAAATCTCAATTATGTGCACATTTTATTAATCCCAAAACCGGCCAAACATTAGAGGAAAGTTGCAAACGGTTTCCTATACATTGGTGTAGGAATGAAGACATATCCCAATACTTTTGGGATAGATGATACATGGTCTTCAATGAGCGGCCATGCAACAATGATGAGGTACCACAATATTTTTTAAGGAAACTCTATTGCGAGTTCGTCCTCAACAAAATTCTGAATTATTTTGACATTCATGAGTTCCAGGGTAGAGGTGGTGGCTCTGCCCAAGATAGACCCGGCGCTCAGCAAGATGAACAACATGTTCCTATACCCTGAGCGAGGCTAGAACGTAGGTCACTCCCTTTTGCTTTGAAGGAGAGCATTTAGCTGGAGACTTTACATTCACTGACTACTCTCACCCAAACTTTATCACAGCATGTGGATGATTTTACCCAGGGTGATGAGGGTGAGAGTAGTAGGCATCATGTCTCCCCACATTTGTGCAGTACATGTGGGAACCTATGTGATTATGGGACGCAAGAGGCACGACAGGACTCTATGACACAGGGGTAGCATGCTATGACATAGGGGCAAGACATATTGGATGATCTTGTTCTCAGTGACGATCTCTTACAGCATACATTCGGTATTGACTCTCAAGTAATTTGTTACAAGTTTCATCTTGATTTAGTATATTGTTATTTAAAATTTGTAATTAATTTTATATGATTGTCTATATTATAAGTCAAAAATAATGTATGTAATTGTTTGTGCAATGAAATTTCAAGGTCAGAGTCTTCATCCTATCTCTGTTAGCCGTCAATTAGTAGCTTGGTAGTCTGTTTGGCCCCACGAGCTATGGAATGCAAAATGTTACTCCGAGCACCTTTCCACCACATGAAACTGAAGCATTTTGCAAGAATGCGTTTGATTCTGGCACAGTCAAACGGATAGGAGTTGAACGAAACTAAGAGAGGTTATTGTAGACAGACCCCACGTGCACCTATAGGTCCAAACGAAATGTTCCCATCTTCTACAAATTCTGAGAACTGCTCCATCAAAGTTTGGTAGTTTTTTCATCTCAGGGATCTTAAGGGACTTTACCGATAGCCTGCTAGCCCGAACGAATGCGATGCTTGGCACATGAAACGAGACCTCCCCTAGCATTTACCCACCCACCCCTATGCGTTGGTGAAGTCTATTCAGCCCCACAAGCTATGGAATGCAAAATGTCACTCCTAGCACCTTTCCATTGCATGAAACTGAAGCATTTTGCAAGAATGTGTTTGATTCTGGCATGGTCAAATAGATAGGAGTTGAAGGAAATTGAGAGAGATTATTGTAGATAGACCCCATGTGCACCTATAGGTCCAAACAGAACATTCCCAACTACCATGAATTTTGAGAACTATCCTGTCAAAGTTTGGCAATTTTTTCATCTTAGGGAGCTTAAGGAACTTTACCGGTAGCCTGTTGTCTCGAGCGAATGCGACACTTGGCACACAAAACGAGACCTCCCCTGGCATTTACCCACCCACCCCGATGTGTTGGCAAAGTCCATTCTTCTCCATGAGCTATGGAATGCAAAATGTCACTCCTAGCACCTTTCCAAACATGAGGAAGAACCACAACCCAATCTAACTCTTGAAAGCATGAAGACACTGAGAACACTGAAGACATGGAGGACAAAGAAGCATGAAGACATGAACAAACTTCTATCATGAGGAAGAACCACAACCCAATCTAACTCTTAAAAGCATGAAATGTTATGATGAAGAAGCACAACCAAAATTCAATGATCTAATGGCATGAACCAATGACATAAGCAACTATGTCCTACTATTGTAACATGATAAACATGAATGTTATGAACTAACATCCAAACCCATATAAACATGAATGTTATGAACTATGTTCGACAGTTCAAGCTCATGTAGCTCCACCTGTTAATACAATCAAACAATATGCACATTACTATAACAAAATGTACATGAAATATATAACATCACTTATGTAATCGATCACTTACCACCATCTAATGATCACTCTCCATCATCTTTTCTCAAGCTTATTTGTCTGTAGTTGGACAGATTGGAGTTGTGACCTGTGAGAAGCATCAAAAAGAAAAATTGACTAAACATAAATATACTAGAGGGAAGCAATTCATACTACTATTTGTATACAAAACAAAGTACAAGTAACCATCTAGGAAAGTTTTATGCATACTTACAAATTAATCCAACGAACCATCTGGGTCTTCTCTCCTCTTTATTGTGTCAAGTATGGCCTCATGGTCAGAGTCATACACCTTCCACAAGGTCTTGTTCAAAGGTCTACCTCGATATTGTATCAAATGAACATTGGTTTCCACGACAAGGTTGGAGTAATGAAGAATCTTCTTATGCGTGTCAAAGTCCTCAAACAGCCAAACATTAACACTCTTATGTGGGTACCTTCTAAGCCATGTTCCAGTAACAACCACTGAGCCTGTAGAGTATTCGATGTTTTCTCCATCTATAACTAGGGCCTCCAATTTCTTTTTGGCCTCAACACAATGACACAAGTAATAATTTGTTCCCTCTTCATTATCTTCATCTGCAATAACTGCATAAACATGGCCTATAATTATATGTGCAACAAATTAGATGAAATTAGATGAAATTAGTCAACATTATAAAAATACTACAAAGTTTAAGATAACATTAGGAATTTCAAATTTAACTATGCAAGTAGATATATTACCTGGTTGAACTAGATCTGATATGTGGTCAAAGTCAACTGATATTTCCATCTCTGTCAATTCCAGTGACGTCGGGGGTTGATACGTGTCAAGTGGGCTAAGATAACTAAACTGTCATTCATCAACCCACTCCCTTGACTCGCACTCATTCCAGGCTTGAATTGTACATGGAAAACAAAAGCATGCCATCTTCCGCATATGTATACTCCATGAACCTGCAATTGAGCTTTTGATAGAGTGTAGCTCACTTGATCCTGTCAGTGTACAACATTCCTCATATGGTGCAATGTTAGTATCATCTATCAACCAAAAAAATCTATGAACTGAAGACTTACCTTCATTACCTAGACCCATCGAAGCATTACACCACTCGATGATTGATTTTGCATCTATCAACTTTACATTGTCTTTATACTTTAACTCTTCTCATGCTATGGCTCTTTTGATACACGCTCATGTACCATCATGCTCCCCCTTTCCATGCTCAGCCTCACAAAAGTTCCACATAAGTTGAACACCTATAATATTATGCCTCCTACTCAACTAATAGAAATTCTATGAGTTCTTGAATTGTGATGCATAGTTATCTGACCATATGATATGTTGACTGAATGATATGCCCCTTCTATCCAAATCATTATAGAACACCTGAAAATAACCTTACACAAACTCTGTGGAATGCGTGTGATCATTGCTTATATAAAAATGATACTCCCTTATGATCTTTTTGTCATCCTTTGTACTATCACTCGCATGAATGAATGTGATGTGCACAAATATAGAAACCTATGTCGAGTTATAATATTGGCATTGCACCTCACACTATGGTTGTAGACTATAGTTCTCTGCAAAGTCGACAACTGAAACAATGCTACCAACTAGAAATGTGTCCTTGCATAACTTGAATTGCAAGTCCAACCATCAATCTCTATGGGCATGTCTTACATACTCATACACTATGTTGTCACGAAATATAGGCATAAACTGATACACTGGAATCTTCTAAATAACATATTCACACATTTTTCTTCTTTACCATCTCTTGTATGTATGCCACTATTTTATACTTGCCGCACTCTACTAGTTCATTTCCAACCGCATGTTTTCTTTCTATATGTTCACATATTAGCATACGTTGCAAGCCACCACAACGCTGACATGTGCCATCCAAGCATAATTTCTTGTAGAATAATTGACCTTCCTCTCTATCACATAAAATCATTGATATGAAGTCTCTTGAAGTAGTTGGTGAGGCATGTATGCCACAACCCTGCAAAACATTGTTAGTATGCAAATCTAAACATATAGACCGATAAACATCAAAATGGTTAGAAAATTTAATATGTAATCTACAACAACAAGTAGTGCATGTGTGATTTATTTTGACAAAGAAAGGTTTTAGCATTTCAAAATATCTTTGAGAAATTTTAATTTGAGGATACTTCTCTAGAAATTTACCAAAAAACTATGTTTGAGTCATATCCAAAAAATGCTTTGGATGTGGCTCACGGTTTCGACTACCGATTCTCCTTCTTACCACATCCCTTTGATTCAGAGATACCCTTGTGTAATTCTTCCAAAAGTCTTCAATTAGTGATCTAAAAGCTTCAACAACTTTGTCTTTCTGTGGGAGTCTCCCAAAGAATGCCCACAATTCATTAGTGTTTGGATCCTGAACTCTTTAACGTCTTCTAATGGCTCTCATTAGAGTTTTTCTATTTACTTGCAATGCTTGACTTGTCTTTCTAATGAGGTGAGCTTTTTTTGTTTGTTGGCTTACAATTATCGATGTAATGACATGTCGTGTGACATTACTATCCTTGTTGTGTGAGGTGGAACCCACACTCTCATACGCACTCATTAGATTCTTGATAATTGATTTTTTACTTGACGCATTCAATGTTCTTAGGCCAAGAATCTTCATAGTGGGCCTAAATTTCAAATTTCTCATCAGTTCAACAAAGAGTTGACATCTTCCGATTTCATTTAAATTCTCAAAGAATAATTTCCATATCTTATTTGCATATCTTTGGGAAGTACGCATGGGAATCTTATCTTGCATGGGCTCCAATACATTCTCATCAATATCAATTAGAAACTTAGGCCTCCTATGCAAAATTCTAGGAGGCATTTTATTTGGTAAAGTAGACTGAACATTAGGAATTTCTTCAATATTTACTTGAGATGGGATAGATGATGTACCTTCGATTGGAGGTGAAACGGTTGAAAATGGCGTACCTTCAACTTGAGGTGTGAATGATGGCGTGTGACCAACTTGAGAAGAAAATGTAGATGTGCCTTCTACTTCACCTGTGAAAGATGAAGTGTCTCCAATTCGAGAAGATAATGATGGTGCTCCTTCAACTTGATAATGATGGTGTTCCTTCAACTTGATCTTGTTAGATGCCTCATCTAGTTCATATGAAGGTCTGAACCCTAGTTGTGTGTTGGAGACTTAATGTATTGAAGGGTCATTGAGAGAGTTTGTGAGTCAAATCAAGAACACAAGTTTGTGAAACTTTGTAAAACCAAGTTGTTGTCACCTTGTAGTACATCATTTGGGAGCCTATTTCAAACATTCTAAAGGGGAAAATTGAATGGTTGTATCTCTAAGAAGTAGAAATCTGAAGTAGTAAATTGTAGAATGATGCACAAAGCAAACACCACTAAGGAGCGTATTTTCCATAACAAGGATGGAAAAAGAAGTAACTCTCCAAAACTAAGGGAAAAGAAAGGACAAAACAAACTCAAAGAATATAACAAACAAGTTGATTTGAGTATGTACAAAGCTAACAACTATTGGTCTTATTTCAAGGTTGGAGGATATTGTTATGACAAGTGTTGGAAGCTTCATCTAGAGATTCACCCAAATGACAAATGCAAGAGTAAGCAACCACAAAGGAAAAAAAAAGCACACTAAAACATCAAATTCAAAGAGAAAACAGCTCTCACATGAGTCTACATCAACATTGAATGATGTTAGTATGTAATGATACTTGGATAGAGTATTTACTTGATTTGCAAAGGAGATAAGTGTGAGTTGCTTTCATTTGTAGGGGCATTTGATTAGCACTCCAAATTTTTCCTATGGATTGAGTTGTGTTCAAGTTTTTCACTTGTAGAGAAAGCAAGTAGTACGTTTCACTCACTGTGGGTGAGTATGAGAAGTATGGCCACTTGGAGGTCAAGAAAGGACAAGGAAAATAGAGAATGTAAGAGCTAGTGATGACATGTTTTGGGTGTTGTATGCATGCACATTTGTGTTACATAGTAACATAAATGTCGTAGCATGTAACATAGATGACTTGTAGCATGTTGTAGCATAACAGTGATGGTTTTCATTATTGTAATGTGAACAAACTCTTATCTCATCTATAGCATGTGCATAGTTGTAGGAAGAGAACTCTTTACACATTCATTGTAAACAATGTATAAATGTATAAATTTCATTGTACATAGATGCAATAAGAAGGACCACTTTGCAATAAATTATAACTTTCATAGCATTGTAAAATGACCTTCAAATGCAAGGAGGATCATACATGGCAGCAAGGTTTTATAGACTATGATAGTGGACTGTTATATAGACTTACATGACTGTCCTACACTCATGAAAACCTCCTTTTTAGTGTTTTATCTCCTTGTAACTCCCTTTGTATCATCTTATGTCATGATGCTTGTATGTCCATATATTTGCATATATGACTCTCTTCTCTAAAATTTTGTTATGTCAATGAAGTAAATACATAATCTCCATCATATCTTTTATGGATTGAGTGGTATCAAAGTGAGTTGTAACAATTTGTCAAATAGTTTGTAGTGCTCATTTCCTCCATTTTTGTAAGAAAACTATCATGTCATGCATGGTTCTATTAAATGAATTGAATTATGCATGTATTAAGAAATAAATCCTTCTATATCATCCTAGGGCAAAAATTAAGAGTCTTCCAAAATCAATTTTGGCTCCATGTATACACTTGAATATGAGTATGACAAACAATTGTTTACTAAAATTATCTTATGAAGTATTTGATAATGGTTTTCTCTTGTATAGCTGAAAATAGGTGAAATAAAGGCATGAAGGGTCGAAACAAGGTAGAAACATGAGGATTTGGAGTCTCTTTGAATGAACTAACTGATATACCTAGACACATATATGTCTTAGAACATAAAGAACATAAAAAACATAAAGACATAAAGAACATAAGAACATATATATGTGAATTAAAATTGAATATGCCTTAGAATTCGATATTGCAGTTGACCAATTCTCCAAAATATGGCTTCAAAATCCTCAAATTCTTATTTTTCTCAAGTTTGATTATGAATTCTATATAATTCTAGAATAGGATTAGTAAAATTTATGTAAAAAACAAACATATATCACCAAATTCAATCTATATATCAATGGTAATTAGCTTTGAAACAAAATCACACATGAAACATGAAACTTTCAGTTTAAATAATCAAATTTTCTCCAAAAACATGAAAAATCACTTCTTCTACGTTGAAAAAACAAAAAAAGGTGGTGGATTCATATAAAATGATTCTCAATTAGTCAACTAACATGAAAATAATTTTTTTGTTCGATATACTCGTGAAAAGTAGGAATAATAGGCATGTGGGGTCTGAAACACAGATCCCACATGCTTTTTTACCGTTTTCCAAGAACGTGATCGTGTTATAATGCGATCGCGTTCTAGGAAGCATGATAACATAAAGGTAACCTTGTATCTACATGAGAGACTCTCTCTCTCTCTCTCTCTCTCTCTCTCTCTCTCTCTCTCTCTCTCTCTCTCTCTCTCTCTCTCTCTCTCTCTCTCTCTCTCTTCATTTCTCTATCTTATATATAAAGAGGGATCAAGAGACATGGAGAGATAGAGAGGGACATGGAGATAGAGAGGATAGGTGGAGATAGAGATGGGGAAAGGGAGAGATGGGGATCAAGATAGAGAAAGGGGTATATAGAGGGAGAAAGATAGAGATACATATATATACAGAGGGGAGATATAGGGAGATAGATCTAGCAAGGGAGAGATAGATAGGGAAATATAGAGAGAGAGGTAGAGAGGGGTATATTAAGAGATGGGGTTATGAGGATAGATAGCTCGATAGGAAAAGAGATCAAGAGATGTCTAGAGACATAGGGAGAGAGATTTCAAGAGGTAGAAGGATGGGGAGAGAGATAAAGAGGAGAGAGAGGTAGCAAGGGATAGATTAAGAGATAGGGATCCATATGTCCAGAGAGATAGAGATAGGGATCCCTATTATCCCTTCTACCTAAACCATAAACCTAAACCTCTAAACCATAAACCCTAAATAATGCCCCTAACCCTTAACCCTAAACCCTAAAATCTAGCAACCCTAAACCCCTAAGGTCCCTAAACCATAAAACTTGGAAGCAAACATAGGTATAGTTAGAGAGAGGGATAGAGGAGACAGAGATATCTCTCCCAGGCTCAGTCTCCTCTATATCTCCCTATTCACCTTTCTACCTAAACCATAAACCTAAACCTCTAAACCTTAACCCCTAAACCATAAACCCTAAACCCTAAATAATGTCCCTAAACCCTAACTCCTAAACCCTAAAAATGAGAAACCCTAAACCCCTAAGGTCCCTAAACCATAAAACCTGGAAGCAACCCTAAACCTCTATCTCCCTATCTCTCCCAATCTCTATTGGTCCCCTCGCTCTATCTCTGTCTAAACCCTAAACCCTAACCCCTAAACTCAAGCAACCCTAAACCCCTAACCCATAAACCCTAAACCCTAACTCCTAGACCCTAAACCCTAAACTTGAGCATCCCTAAACCCCTAAATCCTGAATAATTCCCCTAAACCCTTACCCTAAAACCTAAACCATATTTACTTGAGAAACCCTAAACTCATGTAAACGTCAAATAGTGAGGGAGAGAGAGATAGAAACGTAGAGTTAGAGAGAGGGGATCGAAAGAGATCTAGCAAGATAGAGAGATAGGGAGAGAGAGAGGTAGGTATAGTTAGAGAGAGGGATAGAGGAGACATAGATATCTCTCCCAGGCTCGGTCTCCTCTGTATCTCCCTATTCACCTCTCTACCTAAACCATAAACCTAAACCTCTAAACCTTAACCCCTAAACCATAAATAATGCACCCGTAACCCCTAAACCCTAAAAATGAGCAACCCTAAACCCCTAAACCCCTAACCCCTAAACCATAAAACCTGGAAGCAACCATAAACCTCTATCTCCCTATCTCTCCCAATCTCTATAACGTGAAAACATGAAAACATTAAGCTTTCATTCCAACCAAATTCATTCCTAATCAATCCCAAATCATCTCTAATCATCCCTAAACCACTTCACACCATCCCAAATCACATCCAAATCAATTTAACTTCATCCCTAATCATTTTCCAATCAACCTCGATTTCATCTCAAATATCATCCCTAAAATATTCCTAAATCATTCTAATCATTCCCTAATCAGCACTAAACCACTTCAGACCATCCCTAAAACCATTCTAATCATTCCCAAATCATTCCTAATCTAGTCCTTTTCACCTCTCATCATCCCTAAACCAATCTGTTTCATCCCAACTCCATCCCAAATCAATCTAAGCTCCATATCAAACGATCCCAAAAATAATCAAAATCAAACAAATACCTCACTAGGAGCCATTAGAAGATCATAGTGCCAATTTGTTAGTCATTTACAACATTTTGTATATCGTATGTGCCAATATGCTCCTTAGTAGCACCTACCTATCAATCACAAACATCATTTTACACCTAGGCAATCACAGGTGTCATTCTACCCTCTACCAGCCACATGAGCCATCAGAACATCATAAACGCTAATATGTTAGTCATTTACACCATTCTATACATCATATATACCAACCATAAACCCTGAACCCAATCAACCCAAAACCTGATCAACCCTAAACCCTTATCTCCCTGTCTCTATCATCCATCTACCTCTCAATCTCTCTGCCTGTGTCTTTGTCCATGTCCATCACCCTTTATCTCCCTATCTCTCCCTCTCTAGACTCCTAACCCCTAAACTCTAAACCCGATCAACCCTAAACCCCTATCTCCTTGTCTCTATCATCTCTCTACCTCTCAATCTCTCTGGCTATGTCTCTGGCCATGTCCCTCACCCTCTATCTCCATATCTCTCCCTCGCTAAACTCCTAACCCCTAAACCATAAACTCAATCAACCCTAAATCTGATCAACTCTAAACCATATCTCCTTGTCTCTATCATCCCTCTACCTCTCAATCTCTCTGCCTATGTCTCTAGCCATGTCCCTCACCCTCTATCTCCCTATGTCTCCCCTCAGTCTCCTCTATATCTCCCTATCGGTCCTCTCTCTCTAAACCCTAACCTAAACCTCTAAACCTTAACCCCTAACCCCTAAAACATAAACCTTAAGTTACCCTAAATAATGCCCCTAAACCCTAACCCTTAAACCCTAAACCCTAAAACTGAGCAACCCTAAACCCCAAACCTCTAAACCATAAACCCTGGTAGCAACTCTAAACCTCTATCTCCCTAGATCTCTCCCAATATCTATCAATCCCCTCACTCTCTCTCTCTCTAAAACCTAACCCGTAAACCCTAAACTTGAGTAATCCTAAATCCCTAACACCTAAACCCTAATCCCTAAACCATAAACCATAAACCTAAGCAATCGTAAACCCCTAAACCCTAAACTTGAGCAGTCCTAAACCCCTAAACCCTAAATGATTCACCTAAAGCCTAAACTTAAGCAACCCTAAACTCATAAACCTGACCCACCCTCTCTCTCTCTCTCTCCAAAACAAGAAAACTAGGACTCTCTATCTCTCTCTCCCTATCACCAGGTATCTCTCCCAAGTTTCTCTCCCCTCCATCTCCTTCCTCTCTCCCTTTTCCTCCTTCTCACTCTCCCTTGTTGACAAAGAACACAGAAATGTAAGAAAAATAGGACATGTAAAAATGGATGAGGATATAAATTGGGATTCAATGAAATGGAAACAAGATAATTTATGAAATTTTATTAGATGGAAAGAATGAGGAGGAGAGGTAGAGAGAGGAGGGAAGTAGAGAGTGAGAGAGAGGATAGGAGGTAGAGACAAGATGGAAGTAGAGAGTGGGAGAGGACCGTAGGAGGTAGATAGGGCAAGGAAGAAGAGAGAGAGAGGGTAGGAGGTAGACAGGGGAGGGAAGCAGAGACTGAGAGAGAGGGTAGGAGGTAGACAGGGGAGGGAAGTAGAAAGTGGGAGAGAGGGTAAGAGGTAGAGAGGGAGGGGGAGAAGAGAGTGAGAGAGAAGGTAGGAGGTAGAGAGGCAAAGGAAGCAAAGACTTAGAAAGAGGGTAGGAGGTAGATAGGAGAGGGAAGTAGAGAGTGAGAGAGACAGTAGAAGGTAGGTAGGGGAGGGAAGAAGAGAGTGAGAGAGAAGGTGGGAGGTAGAGAGGGGAGGGAAGTAGAGACTCTGAGAAAGGGTAGGACATAGAGAGGGGAAAGAAATAGAGAGAGACGATAGGAAGTGCAGCTGCCCTTGTAGACATGTATGTAAAGTGTGGAAGCATAGACAAGGCATGTCAATTGTAAGACGTAACACCTCAAAGAGATGTTCTATAATGGAATGCAATGATTGCAAGATATGTAAAAAATGGATTTGTTGAAAAGGCTTTAGAAACTTTCAAGCAAATGCAATTGGCATGTGTATTGCCAGTTATATTCATCATAACGTGAGCGCGTTATAACGCGCTCGTGTTATGCTCAGCTTTGTTTGACGTGTTTTTATCAGGTTTTAGCAAACTCTAGAGATAATCTAGAGCATGCTCCCCATCAGGATGGCACCTTTTTCAATGAAAACTCAAAAAAATACCACCATAATCTTAAGCTCTCTATTAGCTATCTAACCATATAATTTTTTTCACATTTTGAGTACGTTTAGTGTTTCATCTTGAATTTCTTTTGTTAGTGTGTCTAGTTTTTGTCAAAAACCAATGTCTAGTATTTTTAACTTTTTTTAACCATTCATCGAAAATTAAAATAAGTTATATTAGTTTTCAAACATTTTAGGGGGAGCACGCTCAAATTTTTGTTTTTCAGGATGTGTCCACTTTAAAAATTACTAAAAAAATCAATTATTCATTAAAAAATTATCAGAAAAATCAGGGATAAACTACATGGTGTTACCTAATTTCTCACTAGAGTGATTATTGAAATACTAAAAAAAAGTTAAGATTTTAGGGGGAGCACATCAGACGCTATGTTATGTTTTTGTTTTTTTTTTCAGAAAAACAAGACCAATTTGTGTGCTCCCCCTTTTTGAACCCCTTAATCTCAACCATTTTTGAAAAAAATTAGTAGTTTAGAAACTAGATTCAGAGCACTGCAACTCTTGTTTTTGTTCCATCTTCAAATTTTGAGTGTAGCTATCTTCAATTTCTCATCCAACATCAATGTCTCCTAATTTCAAAAAAAAAGTGGCAACTTAAGACCCCATTTTGGTCCCTCATCTTTGTGCACTTACCCAAGTGCATTATCCAAGAACATACCCATGAAACAAATCAAAATGGTAGATAATAGTCTTCCACCTTATAGTATAATAACTCCCACTGCATAATTGATTTCATCTATTTCCACCTCAAAAGAAAGTTATAAATTAGTTAAAGCCAACATGAGTGCATTGTTGATTTGCTTCTTTAATTCATCAAAAGTATTTTGATACATATTAACCCACTTAAAAATCTTCTTGTGACCTATTATTACATGTAATAGAGCTACAATTAAAGAAAATACTTTCACAAATTTATACAAATATTTAGCTACCCCAACAAAGCTTCTTATTTCAATTAGGCTCTTCTTATTTCAATTAGGCTCATGGTCTTGAGCCAACACACAATGGCCTCACTTTTTGCTAGGTAAATTCTAACTACATCATCACCTACCACATGACCAAGATAAACCAAACTATATTTCATAAATTCGCATTTCTTATGATTTAAATAAATCATCTTCTCCTTCAAAATATGCAATATCTTTTACAGATGCTCAACATGCTCTTCATACGTCCAATTGAAAATAAGGGTATCATACAAGTAGATAATCACACACTCAGTAATAAGAAGGCATAGCACTTCATTCATCAAATGCATAAATATTTTCTACCGCATTGGACAACCCAAATAGGGGCACTATCCATTTGAACAAACCTTATCTAGTATTATATGTTTTCCAAATATACTATTCTTTTATCCTTACTTGATGATAACTAGACCTTAAATATAGTTTTGTGAAGTACCTTAAATGTTGCAATTGCTCTATCAAATCAACTATTTATGGTAAAGGATGTCAATTATTTACCATAATCTTGTTCAAAGCTCTATAATCAATGCATATGAACCAAGTTACATCCTTCTTAAGCACCACCACAATTAGAGAATCACACAGTGATGTACTAGGCCTTATGATTCCATGTTCTAATAAGTCTCACAATTGCCCATTTGTCTCATTAGCTTTTAGTATGCTTTGCCAATATTATCCTATGTTTGGAAGTGGGGAATCAGGAAATAAATGGATTCCATGCTCAATAGATCTATGATTCCATGCTCCTCAAAAATCTCACCATGGTGACATGTTAGCTCAACTACATCCTTCTCTTCCTTTCTAGAATGTAGCACATGCAATATTTTTACCTCTACCTCTTCCTCACCCTCTTGCTTTCAATACAATATTTTTCTTTTGATAAAATCCACCAATTCTTGAACTATATTATATTATATGAAAATAGAAGTAGTTACATCGGCTAGATATTGAGGCATGTTTCTGAACAAATTCTCATACAGGCTCATAAACAAATAATAAGTGGAAGAATACATATACTTTTTATATCACCTAATACATATAAATGACATCAAGCCTTAACAGAGCTATAGACAAGAACAAAAGGCCATGTGAGTTTAAGCAATACTAGCTACAGGATCATCAACCCGGTTAAGAAAACCATCCACATCTTCTTTGATTCCATTAAGATCAGGGACCTCACCATCTTGGTTTGTAGGATGATGTGGTCATGTTTCAATAACAACCTCAAACGATGAAAGTACTCCTGAACTTGATCTGCTAGTTGAGAGTTGAGCTTGAATGTTGATGAGCACGGAGTGCATTATCCACAATAAACTCACATTAGAATTGGAGGCCATGTTTCATGGCATTGTAGGTGCATATTACCATTGAATTCCTCTATAAGTTCATGTGGTAAAATAGTTCCCTAACCAACACCCTCCCACTCAACAAGTCATATCCTCCCATTGTGTCATTGAGGATTTTCTCAAAGATAAAGTGATTTTGAAAAAAGAAAATTTAAACTAGGGATGTACCCCATGGATGGCATGCAAATGCTGCATTCCACTTCACTCCAATATTAATAAATAATAATTTCCCATAGCATTTATGAGATGTCTTGCTTGTGTATCACTTACAAAAGATACTTTAGATTTACCCTATATGATTTGACTATCATCTCTTCTCCATATTCTATTAACTAGTAATTATTCAACCTCTTATAGAAGATTTGATCCCATTCATAGAGATATAGAATACCAAGAACCACCTCGCATAGATCCAGTGGTATGACATCCATAGTTACTTCATCCTTGACCTCAATTGAATATACAAATCTAATCACACACTGCATATTGACTAAATTGTAACTCCCTACTTCAACCATCCCAAAGAATAAAGTTTTACATGCTTCCTTATTTCTAACCCAAGCTCTTGTGCCAAGTTTTAGGAAATTAATTTTTTTTTAGAATAATATTTGAAAAAACACCAAGTTTCCTACCTTTTAGTTGTACATTTACATGAAATAGCTTGGTAGACTCATCCTAACCCTGAACATCATTATGAACCAATTTAAAGCCTCCATCATAGTTTCACATGAAATTTTATCATCTATATTCAAAGTAAACATAATTTCCTTCACTTTATAAGTAATAGAAGCAATTTTTTTCTTCTTAAACTTTTTATATGGGTTTAACTTTCAATGAGCATCTTCATTGTAACCATCCTTGTCACAATGTTTACAAAATCATTTTTCCTTGCCTTTATCACTGCTCTTCATAGTGGTGTTATTGGATTGTTTGCCCCTCCACTTGTTATTCCCCTTGTCGGAAACCTTTCCTTTCTATCATTCCTTCTTACCTTCTTGATTATAGTTGAATGAGTTAGTTTTCTTCTATCTTTAGATAATAATCTTGTGCACTAGTCTCATCAATCTTTTAAATTTTAGCCATTAAAACAGCCCTACAAAGATGTCTACATAAGCCTCCAATATATTTCATCAACACATCTCAATCCATCACATCCCTATCAATCTGACTCACCTTATTTTAGAATTTTCTTGTATAATATCGGATGCTTTGCACTTGTCATTGATGGAATAAATTTCATTGGATCACTTTATCCTCTTCAAAGCATATCAAGTAGAATTTTTCTCCAATAACTCTTTGAAATCTTTCCATTTTGAAATTGGAGAGGATTTTATCATTTGCAAGGAAGTTGCGTATGCTTCATACCACATTAAGGAATTCCTAGATAGCTTTAAACAGTTAAAACAATTATGTTGTGAGGAATTTATATTGTGTGGGATAAAATAGACCTCTATTTGGGAGACTGATTGATCTAATTTCTTCAATTTTACTTCCCCTTTGAATGGCTAAAACTCAATCTTTGCTTTAGCTTTGAATATGATGCAGGAGCATCCAGGGTGTAAGAGAAATATTTCATCAATCAAAAATATTTTATTTTAACATTTATTTGTTTTGCACGTATTTTCCTATTCTTCCAAATGTTTTGATTTGCCTATGTCAATTGTCTGACACTTCAACTTACCGCACATGTTTTGTCAATTTAACTTTAGCTATGACTATGATGCAGGAGCATCCAGGGTGTAAGAGAAATATTTCATCAATCAAAAATATTTTATTTAACATTTATTTGTTTTGCATGTATTTTCCTATTCTTCCAAATGTTTTGATTTGTCTATGTCAATTTTGTGACACTTCAACTTACCACACATGTTTTGTCAATTTAAAGCTTCATGTTTGTAATAATAGGTATAGTCAACCTTTTTTATCTATGTGGAAGCTAATTGTGAAGATCCTAGATTGTAGCCGGGGACATAATTCAAGTAGAACATCCTACATGTTCCATCAAATTTTTATGTGATCCTTATCACCACATTTATGTTTTCCATCTCAAGGAGCTTTTAACTATACCACTATTAGATTGTTCATTGTATACTAGTAACTTGTTTGAACTTTTTCAAGTATTTAAAACCTGCACCAATTCTTAATGCTAGCTATTTCATTTTTGGTCCTAAGAGCTATCATGTACAAAACAAGATTAAATTCAAATATTCCTAGCTCAAGGTATATTGAATATGGTGATACTACACATTACCAACAAGCCTACACATACCATAAGGGTGATGAACCAAATTCCAAGGTTGAATAAAAATTAAATCATTTAATTTTGGGGCCTTTGATCCTTATCACATCCACTTACGATGACATACTACATTTTCTAGCTAACGCACATCAATTCTACATCTATACATAGACAATCCTAATATAATTTGAAGGCAAGGGGATAGAGTGCAGTGGTAGTGTCAAGAGTTTTGAGAAGGTGAATTGATATTGAAATCTTTAAGATCTATCTTATAATCAAATGGCTAATATTCCTAGCATGTATAAGGCACATGAAGCTACTATGATTTATGTAGATTTACTATTTTTTTTGTTGTGAATTAAAAGTGTTTCATTTTGTTGTGAGGTTTGATAGTCCTTAATAGGACCCTCTAAACTTGACTACATTAGAAAAGAAGAGTGTTTCTATGGGTTAAGGTCTTACAATTCTCATATGTAACCTTGAACTACTCTTCTACTTTTGGGGTCTCTTGAATGCCCAATTTCTAAGTCATGGCCCTTAGAAATTTCTCAAACAAATCCATCTATCCCATAGGATGGGATATCATAGCAACATCTACCTCTAAATTTCAAAATATTTCATCTCCCTCATCCATGTCTCTTTCACCATCATGTACCATGCTTTTTGTGCTTAATTCAACCCCTAGGTACCAATTTGGGCCTCCAAATCTATCAAATCACCACTAACACTAGACCATGTAGTGGGGATACCACTAAAAACCCACAAAGAGTAATATAACAACCAACCTACATGTGTTTTAGACTTACTTTTATATCAATCTAATTCCTGAACTACCTCAGATACCCTTAGACATCTCACTAATTACAAATACCTTGACAACTCAAAACAACCTCCATTACATGAAAATAAGTGTTACAACCCTTATAAATGGGGACAATCATGTATATGCAATAAAAAATCATACAAAATCAATAGAAAGCATGAAAATGAAGAAACATATATTGGACAATGACTAAAACATAAGGATTTGGTCTAAAGAAACCCTAGAAGGGGAAAACTCTAGTTTGGATGAGCAAATAACTCTCCAAATCCACTATGAATAACCAAGTATAGTCGTGAAAGGTGAATGTAGGTATATTCATGACCTTTATAACTCCTCAAGAGTCATAAGAGTTACATCATCCATTCTCAAATTGTTCTACTCCAACAATGGCTTGGAACACATAAAACCACTTATAAAATAGAGGTAAACAAGAGTGCCAACCCTTATGAAGGATTCAATCCATCCTTAAGTAGATTTTCCTTCATTCCACAAAGTTGGAAGCATGAATACCCATACCTAGAAGTTGAAACAAATAGCCAAAATATTTCAAATTCCATGTAACAATCACACTAAACATGGTTGTTGGTTTCACAAAAAATGTTTACCACTTGCTAAAGCATTCACCATGGTGAATGATTCATCTATTTGGGGTGAACAACATGTACACTACCTATATAAGTATTGAATTAATTAGAAGTAAAAAAAAAACATAATCTAAATGGATCATGAAGTTTTAATTAAGCATGTACAAATATGATCAAATCTGGTGAACTTGATTTGAAAGTAAATTCCAATGCAAGGATGGATGAGAATAAAATGATGATGAAATAGAGTAGGAAAAGTTTCTTGGATGGATTTGTGGTTGTATAAGTGTCTTAGACTCCACATTTGTGGAAGTGTCCCTAACTATGTAAAACAAAACATGAAATGAACAAGTGATTGTATAACTTCTAGCTTCCAGGGGGGATTCTTTCTTTCACTAGGAGAGTACTCCAACATGAACAAAAATTATAAAAGGAGGAAAGCATGGATTTAAAAAATAAAGGAATAAAATTTTATGTTGTATCTTCCAAAATTAAGAGGTGAACTATTGTATGTTGTATTATCTAGTAGAAAAGTTGAAGCAACCATATTTGACAAAGGGTCAAATTACCTTTAGTAGACACCTAAAATTAACTCCAAACACCATCACTCACTCTACCTTATTATGCCACATTAATTCATCATATCCTCCACCGTCTAGTCTACTACCTAATCCACCATCAAATCCTTTTATCCATCCCTCCATATCTACTCCTAATCTTACCATATCCACTCCTATTACCCCTCCACTTGATTCTAATCCTAATCCCACATCTGCCATCATTGCCCATCCACGATCTACCTATCTTACTCCAAAATTTATGAAGGATTTGACCCAAGGACTCCTAACAAGGAAGAAAAAACTATTGTGCACTCAAATATCTATCTATGATCCTAATAAATAATCTCCTAATAGCATGTCTACCACTCCAAAACCATCATTCACTCCTATGCATATCTACCCTATTGAAGAATACCCTTCCATGAATGCAAATAAAGACCCATCATGTAGCCATGTTGTCGACTATCTTGATCCTCTTAAGTCCATACAAGAACCTTCTACTTCCATCCAAACCCCTTATCTCAATCTATGTCATGAGTCTAGTCCAGAGCATGTGGAAACACCAACCCCTTATCCTAATCAAGATCAAAACACCCCATTTCATTCTATTCATAACCAATATCACACTATCCATGTTAAGCCTGTTCATGATCAAGCTCCCATTTACAATCAAGGTCCTATTCATGATCAAGATCCCATTTATGATCAAGCCCCCATCTATGATCAAGCTCTCATTTATGATCATGCTCCCATTTATGATCAATCTCCCCTCTATGATCAAGATCCTATCTCTGATCACGAACTCCATGTTGATCCCCTTAGCCCACTTTATGCATTACATGAGCTAGAGATTATCACTTTCACCCATCCATGAGAAAGATATCCAAATTACCCCTATACATCCATCTACAACACCCCCTTCCTAGTATGAGACACTTGATCCCCCAAGAAAAAATTGGAAATCAAAACAAGTAACTTGGCTCATATCACCCCCATCTTACTAAACATAATGTTCGTCAAAATCCAATCATCCCAAGTCATCCCTTTCCTGATCCTACATTATCTCATGTTGATCCTCCATCAACCCCTATTGATCCTTCACCATCCCTATTGACCCCATTCCAAATCCATTATCTTATCCCCTTGGTCTCGCTACTTTCATCCACAGTGGTTCTCTTGTTAAAGAGGAACAAATTTCATCCAAAACCCCACCTTCTCCATCTAATAATGGACTCGCATCTTGTTTCCAAAACAACAAACATCCCATTTCATATTGTATGTTCCAAAATATGAATTATCAAGGTAAAGGTTTAGGCCTACATGAACAAGGCATCTTGGAGCCCATCCATGTCACAATCCATCCACGAGCACATGACCTTGGTTTCACATCCCAAGCAAATCAATCCAAAGATGTTGGTACCAACTCCACACCTAAAGTTATTTCTTCCAATCTGACTCCTGATGCACCTCATCGCACCTCCAACTCATATGTCGTCATCCTCCTCCATCGTCATACCATTCACAAGAGGATGTTACCATACATCTCCCTCCATCCACTCTTCCTCCACTCCTTCCAACTCTTAATATTCCCATCCTTAAATCCCCTAATCCCTTCATCCAAAAGTCCACTAATCACTCATCCACACATCATGTTACCTTAAATCCCCTCAACTCCCTAACCAAGATCAACGAATGCACACATCACCTAAACACGAAGCTATCACAAAACCCATGGGATTGAAAAATACAAATTTGGATGCCTCCTTACATAAAGATAGAATCCACAAAAGCCTCACAATTATCATGGCCATAGAGCATCAATACATAAAATCCAAGCTAAATCAAGAATCCAAATGGCTACACAAGCCCACACCCCCCAAAGAAAAAACAAAATTGGTGTGGATACCCAAGCAAAAAGAAATCAATCCAAATGAAGTATCCACATCTCAATCCATCCCCAAAACCCAAAAATTTTGTTCCCTTTTAAAAAATCCTAAAAATCCTAAGTCCATTTGGGTTCCTAAATCCCTAAATTGGTGATTCCTAAATCCCCTATCCCAATTCCCATTACTCCCCCACTCCCCATCAAAGTCAAAGGCTTCAAAATCTATTGTGATGTGTGCAACCATTGGTCTTGGTTTCCCATTACTCCCCACTCCCCCAGCTTATATCCCTTATCCAACGTATTTCCCCCATCATACCCCTATGGTCCATGTTTTTGCTCCATCGTCCATTTATCCATCCATCATCCACATCATAACCCACCATCCATTTCATTTCCATCTTCCCACATCTACCAACATCCATGCGCATAATGCTAACATACTACCTTGCTATTGGAAACATATGCTCAAGTCCCCATCCTCCATCCCATCCAAATAGTCAAAAAAAAAAGTTGAAAAGAAAAAAAGAAAAAAAAAGGTAAAGAGAAATCATTCATCCAATGGTGAAAACTTGGAAAACAAGAGCCTTGGATAAGTACCATGATGAAAACCTAGCAAAGAGATGTCATGTGTAAATCGATTGTCTATGCACCTTACACTTGGGGGCAGGTTGTCTCATCTACCCATCCTATCATTCCTTCTACCTATCCTTCCTATCATATCTACCTTATCCATTATACCCACATACCTATCCCATTGCATCATCCATCCTCCCTTCCTCCTTTTGATCTTGATAAAGACATAGGGGCAAAATGTTGAAAAATGCTTTGGACATCTCTTGATAGACCTCATCATTTCCAACCAATCCAATCAATCATATCGTCATAAGCTTTGTCATGCAAAACCCTAAGCATTATACCTAGAATGGGGCATGTTATTCCTATGCAACATAGCCTTTAGAGATCACATCCTAAACACCTCATCCATTCCATCCACTATTGTCTATCCTTTTATCCATCCATCTATCATGAGTCTTCAATCTCATTTTACTATCTCCCATCCTTTTATCCATTCATCCATTGCATCTTCATCCTTTGTATCTAAACTTGGTGTTCTCTTATCATTGGTATCTAGCATCTAGGCTATCCAAATTGTAATCCAATGTCATCTCAAAATAATTCAAAATCCAAAAACATCAAAACATCCAAAAAAATCAAAACATCCAAAAAATCCAAAAACATCCAAAAAAATACACAAAAATTACAACATTCCAAAAATCCAAGCAATTACTCCAAATTCAAGTCATCCTTAATCCATACCAATCCAATCAGTTAATCTAGCCAATCATCCAAAAACATACTTTGGTTTTGTTCTAACATTGCTATCAAACCAATCAATCGATCATTTATCCAATCATCGTCAATGGGATATATCGTTCATGCATCCTTGTGTTGTTCTAGGGATATATCATTCCCCACAGTGACAACATTATCCTCAATCCATTCAATCAATCCTTGATCAATTAATCCTTTGTTTTACAACTTGACAGGGGTAATACCTTGTTTGTGTTTGAATCATTTGTGCATTCTTTCTTGCTTTCTTGTGTGTGTTATCTTTTTTATCTTGCATTTATATCAGTCCTGGCAGCATATTGTCACCATGCCATCATGGTCTTCCATATCATGGTGCCCGACGGCATATGTTTGCTTGTGACGTTTTATGTTTTATGCACAGGACACATCGTCACCCTGGTCTTATACCTTGGTGCATAATGTCTAGTGCTATATCAAACTATATGATTGCTCACCTAATGCAGCATAACATATCATTCATCCATTTCATCCATCCCTTATCTCTCCTCCATCTCCTTAACCAATTTGTTTCATCCATTTCAAAAGCATACCCATATTCTTCTAACCTATGTATCCTCTCGAGGGGGCATACCATCCCTACATCATCTTTCCTTGTCACTTTCACTTCAAGTGGCTAGTATTAGAGCAATAAGTTCTTTGGGGCTTTTAGAGGATTTTGGTAGCACATAGGGTTTGTGAATATAACCATATTTGCAATTAATCTTAGGGTGTGCAAGTTTCCAAGAATCAGCCATGACTAAATCCATGAAGAAGAAACTTGAAGATCTCCTAAAAATCCATCAGTTGGTTTTCAAAGAACATAGATCTTTTTGTGAAGAAATCTTCAAGTTAAATGATAATATTAAAGAGTTATAACATCTTAAAGAGAAGTATGCACCTCTACCAAATCTTCAAGAAGAAAAAGAGGAGTATGCAAAGAAGAATGGACTAGTCCTTCTAAATAAGATGGGAACGGTATGCAAGAGCATCTATGAACTAGTTTTATTCAATAATTTATAAATTAATAATTCCACTTGTACATTTGAAGACACTATGAAGGGTGTAGGTTCAATATTTCTTGCAAGGATGGGATATGATGGAAAAGAACTTGGTAAAAATGTCTAAGGAATACTATATCCCATCATAGTGGAGCGAAGACCACCATTTGAAGAACTTGGTTATAGAAGCATGGAGATCAGAGAAATCTCAAAGGGATCTTCACTATGCATAAATTAAGGATAGCTCATGGGAGGTAAAAATTCCTCTAAAATTTTATTTTTTAAGCCTCAAGATGATTGTAGGATGTCTCCAACAAAAGAGCAACAATCTAAGGAAGAAGAGGAGAGAAATATTCCACTTCAAGAGAACAAAGAAACAAAGAAGAAATGGGGAGATTGCATTCCACCTATTTTACCACTAAACAAGCCTAAGGAGGCAACTAGGCATGTGGATAAGAATTCCATCTTTTGTTTGAATTACGAAAGGAATGCGCATATGTTGCACAAGATTATAATTTATAAGTTCCATGCATAGTTTTTGGAATGAATAATCATTGTGGTTTAATGTGCAAAGTAAACACCACCACTAAGGAGCATAAGTTTCATAGTGTGGATGGAAAAGGGAGGAGCCACTCACCTAAATCAAGGGAAGAGAAATACAAAGGAACACTCAAAGAAGGTAATGAGAAATTGATTTTTATGTAAATCTTACAAAAAAATTTCACATTGCAATATTAGAGGATATTCGTATGGCATTTGTTGGATGTTCCATAATAAACTTCACCCAAAGCATGGCCATGTTAGGATAGTGTGATATTAAGTTGCAATCATAATGTATAATGTTAGATCTCCAACTTTCTTGGAATGGGTAACTTGGACACCCATGAGGAGTCGAGGGATATTATTTTATTCTTATTCTCCAAATTATGTGAGATATTGTTCTAATAGAATTGAATAAGGGAGCTTAAAAAAGGAAGTAAAATATTGAGATTTATGGAGCATCTTTCTCAAAATAGGCAATGACAATGAAATCGGAAAGTGGGTTTGATGACATCTTATGAAAAAATCTATGGCATGTTAGTGTGTAAGATGAGTTACTTTCTATTTTGGAGATTGTTCTCATGTAGCATGTTGTGATAATTTTTACCATGGTATTTTGAGACAATGTTTGGGCCCATGGTATTGTTTTATGATGGTTTTATGATCCTCATTAAGTTTATATCTTAATGGGTTGGTATGGAGGAGGTATGGTTATTGTGCAAGTATCTCATACTTCCAAAATGTTGGGATATGTGTCTCATACACCTACAATTTCAATGTTTGAAATTAATTCTTTAATATTATTTTTATTTAATATTTGTGAATGCACATGGAAAAGGGCATCCCACTTATGACTTGGCCATTATGCCATGCATGTACCTTATTATGATGTGAACAATGGTGTGTACGAGAATATATTGTCATAAAGAATGTGTAAGAGTATCTTTGACAAAGATAGTGGTGTGCAATATATTTAAATGCATAAGAGCATAATGGTGAGGGTTATATTGTTGACTAGGAATCTTGACCAATTTTATGACGCATCATAGAGAATATTTTGACAAAGATTTGTTAGAAATGAATGTGAACAACTATAGAATGGAAATCAAATTACAACTGTAACTATTAATCTAGTACAAAACTAAAATGGAGATAGTATGAAATCAACACAAAGAAATAGTAGAATAGAAGATCAAACACATAACATAGTATTTACGTGGAGAAACCCTTTCAGGGAAAAACTCCACACAAGAAGAGATGCACCATTCTATATTAACTTCAAATAGAGTTTACAATACAACACTATCAATCTCCTCTCCATTCTTCAATCTAGCAACGCCTATAATACTCATCCATATCCATAATACAATATCATCTTAAAAGAATGTTTCCCTCTAGGGAAAAAATCCCTAGCATAAATTCTACCATCAGATCTATGACCTAATGATGAACAGTCCAGATTGACTACGAAATTATAATATTTTACAAGGCAATTTTCTAAAAAAAATCTCTTCAAGGGCGCTGTCCCTGAACCCCTTCTGTTGACTTTTCATCTGAATCAGCATTAGGGTTTGCCACTTCTAATGCACAGGCAGAGTCAGCCAACTAAATACAGGAGGTTACGTGAGCTGCCTCCCCTTCACTTCTGGTTCTGCCGCACCAAGGGGGGTATCCCTATAACTCAAGATGTAACCTTGACTAGCTCAAAGATAGAAAGATCTAACTTGACAACAACAGGCAGAATACTCTCATGTATGGACCAAGATCTGTATGATAGATCACAAGGTGGGCAACGTTCTTGGACATATATGTCTGGTTAGGGATGAGAGCATGCAAGGGTTTCCTACTCCTAATCCTACAACTAACAGATGGAAGGAAGAGATGGTTTAGTTTGAACTTTGGATGCAAAGCTGGACATGGTGTATAACCTCAACACAGAGCTAGATTAGTGCCTATCCAGGGCTTGGAGTCGGTAGACATACACCTGTGAATGATCAGCATGAATAGCTAAAACTGGATTTCAGGGGGATACACATGATATCTGCCTTACAGATATCTCCCAATAAAGAGTGTTAAGCTGTCTATACTTATGGCATCCCTATTGCAGTAAGAAAAATACATGCAAAACTGGAGACAGAATCAGCATAACACATGCAAACACAGCATTATTCATATAAGATTAACCATGAAATCAGTGGATTCATGCCAAATCGTACAATAGGAGATACATAAACTCACAAGTTTTGCTGCACAGAGCAACCAAAACCAGATGTATCTTATTACAGAGCCAAAATGTCTAGTTTTCAACAACCAAAAATGAGTAACACTTCCTGCTTATAACAGCCAGGTAGTGTACCACAGCAATTAATTACATGGTTGACCAAAAATCCTGCCAGATACACAGTATCAGAAAAATGGCGCTCAACGCATTACCAGATTGGTGCCCAAACATGAATGCAGCAGGTAGGGGAGGAGACAGGAAGAAACCTCGAGCCCTGCGCCACTGTCCGTTGATGTACACCTTCAATCGGGTACCAGATCTGTCCATACCTCTGCAACCTTCGCCATTACTGGCGCACCAACCCGCGGCCTCGGGAAAATGTCAAACTGTGCATCGCAACCATTTCCCGCCAAGATACCTCATCGTCATGATATTTCAAATATGCAGGATATCAATTATCCCACATGCACCCCGCGGTGACCTTTTCAACACTTTATATACTAGGCCACGAGCATATATAATGTCGGTGCTTTTGCTCCTGACGACACTAGTATAAGACTTCATCATCATCCTCCAACAGCATGATATCCTGTTGCTTGAAAAAATCATCCTGACGTCAGCATCATCATCGCAATATCACCTGCATGATAATCGCCTTCATCGGCACAACCTGATCCATCCGAGGAAGATCCTCCTGCTTAGCCGATGAACATCCTGATGACGTCATCGTCATATCCTGCTGACGTCATCAGCATATCTGCCTACTGCGCACCTCCTCATATCTGGATGACGTCATCATCATATCGATATCAGGATGATAAAACAACGAACATGAAGTGATACAACAACATCAGGATGATATTGACTAAGATCATCCTGACGTCCAAAATATGATGACCACGATGAAAATCGGGTCACACTTAGAACTTTACAGCAACATCATCAGGATGATCTTAACAAAGATCACCCGATGTTAAAATATCACTCCAGCGAAAGATCATGCAGGTAGACAATATGATGACCCTTGCAAGCAACACGGCGATAACTGGAAATATGATCATGATGATGACGACCCTTAAGAAAAAATAGGCCGGGTTGAACAACTTAGAAAATAACCCCTTCAGAAGATCGGGGTGACATCATCATCATATAAGGGCAGGGTGATAATTGGAAGATCACCAGATATTTGAAAAATCACCCCCCGCAAGAAAATCAGGGCACACTGTAGCTCATCAGCAGGATCGGGATGATATCCAAACATCACCCGATATTGAAACATGATGATCCTGATGAAAAACCGGTTGACAGAAAACATGATGATGCTGACCACCATCGAAGAAAATATGATGATGATGACCTCCTCCTCAGGAAAAAATGATGCTGCAGCTGAAAAATGCTGAGGAGGTCCAACACTTAGAATATTTTTTGGATATTTAGGGAAGGTGCCTGCATGAAAATTGCTCAAAAACTATCAGTCAATTCAGGCAATAACACTGGCTCTGTCTAGGGACGTGCAGGTGCAAGACTACAGCGAGAACCCCAGAACTCTGGGATGCAGACCAGTCCCTTATCCATTGGGCACAGAGTCAAATACTGCACTGACCTGCATCACCAAACACACTTGATGGCCTAAAGCCACCAAGAAAAGAAAAACATGTATCTCCCTTTGTCAAATATCTTGTTTTCATCTGCATGCACTGGGTCAAGCTTGGAGATACTACAGAGATCCACCCACAAACAAATCTTGTCATCTGCATACTCAACCCTCTGATTTGGCTTGTCATTGTTACCCCTATGCAGACAACCTTCGGCATCATGTGCCATGTGGGTGTAGAATTTATCAAGCAATGCATACTCATATGGCATATAGCACTTGTCATCTATATTAGCAATATGCATTGCAACATGATCTCCTAGCTGGACTGAAAACTGAAAACACTCAAAGTCCACCACACAACTAGGAAGATCAGGGCTCATTGTATTATACGCTAGCACATCAAAAGAAAAGCTTTCGAAATCACAATTGTGTACATCATGTACACAACCAATAGTAGCACCAAGCTGGAAAAGATCAGGCTCTGACACCTCTTTACAATCAGGCACATTTTTACAATCACTTACCTGATGCATGTTGTTTCCTCTTTCATCAGGATGAGAAACAGAATCCAAGCCAAAAATAGTGTCTAGATCTTCACCATACTCAGACAGATCCTCATCACCATATGTGTCATAAATGGGTGACCAGGTGCATCAGTTTGATCATAGTATGCCATTTGTTCATGGGCAGCAGAACATGCATCTTCATCACCAATGGATTCCCTTTGTGGAGGAGTATCAGCTTGTGTGTCATAAGCAAAACAGTCATCAAATGAAAAACAATCATGCTCTGAACCAGCACTTGTTTCAATCTCTGACTGCTCTTCATGAATCCCATGTGTTTGAAAAGAAAGTCAATGGGTCACACATAGGACTGTTTCTCTGTTTGCTTATATCTTCTCTGTCTTGAGTACAATACTCACAATTATCTCCACTGGTCCATTCCAAAAGTTGTTCATTGCTGTTCGCAACCTCGTTATTGTTTTCATGGTCAGATGCCTCATCATTGCAATGGGAGTCCTCATTAGTCCTTTCACTGGCATCCTCAACTGTGTGAACAATCCAGTTGAGCAGTATTGTTAGCATTATGTTCAAACACAGCAGTCTCAACCTCTATGCTTTTATTTTCATTTTTATCTGCACATGATGCCATAATCATTTGGTCATTTGCAGCTTCATAACCATTTCTCACACCAAGGCCTGGGGACAGGGATTTCAGCAGGTGCACATTTTTGATTTTTTCTATTTTTTCTACGAACTTGTATGCCATCTGCATATTTGTCACCTTGAAATCCCTCAGTAATGCACTAGAGCCCTCCTCAAAAGCCTCAAAGAATATGCCAACACAGGCTGAAGTGTCAGGTCTAAAGACTTCTGGGATCTGTGAAAGGGCTACTGCAAACCTATGACTGAAATCAACACATGGCTCTTCATCTTGTTTTCTGATTCTCATCAATTCTGCAACAAGATCAGCCGGTTCTTTTGCGAATTCTTCCTTGAAACAGTCAGCAAGCTCATCCCAACAGGCAAAGGATCCTTTTGAAAAGCTCAAATACCAGTCTTTTGCTTTTGCATCAAAGGACCTAACAAAAAACCTCATCCACATATCCTCATCTCTGAATGAATGTTTTCCCATAAAACTGTGAAAATTTTGGATATGTGCATTCCCATCACACACACTGTGACCACTAAATCTAGGCATCTGACAATATATCCTAGCAGGCATAGTTTCTACTTTATAATCCACCCATGATAAATCCAGTTGGTTCATACAAGGGATCAAAAGGGCTGACAGGAGGTTTAGCTTTCTGACTGGCAGACACAACAGGGTTACTACTTTTTAACTGGGCCTACTCAGCCTCTAAGAATATCAACCTATTTCTTATCTCTTCTATTCTTTTATCATTCCCTTCCTGACTGAGTATGGGATAATACATACTTGGATTCATAAAAATCTTACTCTTAGACATCCTCTGTCTGCCTAAGACCTAAGGCTCCCCCTGCATCTAACTTATGCAGCAAACAACAAACATAAGGGGGAAGGAACAGGGTACCTTTTCTCATCCAGATGCAGAAATCTGAACATCTTTCATCAAATAACATACATCTATCTTTCATGTGCATTTAAATCTTTTGCAGAGTCGCCACCTCTCCAGAGAGGACAAAATTTACAGCAGCTGAAAGCTATTTTTCCAGGTTCATTCCACCAGCAGAGCATCATTTTGTTGGTGACTCAGATGGGCCACAAGATATAACATTTTTTCATCAATTTTCTCCCCAGCAGAGTCACCATTTTGTTGACTTTTCTTCTGAATCAGCATTAGGGTTTGCCACTTCTAATGCACAGGTAGAGTCAGCCAACTAAATACAGGAGGTTGCGTGAGCTGCCTCCCCTTCACTTCTGGTTCTGCCGCACCAAGGGGGGGTATCCCTATAACTCAAGATGTAACCTTGACTAGCTCAAAGATAGAAAGATCTAACTTGACAACAATAGGCAGAATACTCTCATGTATGGACCAAGATCTGTATGATAGGTCACAAGGTGGGCAACGTTCTTGGACATATATGTCTGGTTAGGGATGAGAGCATGCAAGGGTTTCCTACTCCTAATCCTACAACTAACAGATGGAAGGAAGAGATGGTTTAGTTTGAACTTTGGATGCAAAGCTGGACATGGTGTATAACCTCAACACAGAGCTAGATTAGTGCCTATCCAGGGCTTGGAGTCGGTAGACATACACCTGTGAATGATCAGCATGAATAGCTAAAACTGGATTTCAGGGGGATACACATGATATCTGCCTTACAGATATCTCCCAATAAAGAGTGTTAAGCTGTCTATACTTATGGCATCCCTATTGCAGTAAGAAAGATACATGCAAAACTGGAGACAGAATCAGCATAACACATGCAAACACAGCATTATTCATATAAGATTAACCATGAAATCAGTGGATTCATGCCAAATCGTACAACAAGAGATACATAAACTCACAAGTTTTGCTGCACAGAGCAACCAAAACCAGATGTATCTTATTACAGAGCCAAAATGTCCAGTTTTCAACAACCAAAAATGAGTAACACTTCCTGCTTATAACAGCCAGGTAGTGTACCACAGCAATTAATTACATGGTTGACCAAAAATCCCGCCAGATACACAGTATCAGAAAAATGGCGCTCAACGCATTACCAGATTGGCGCCCAAACATGAATGCAGCAGGTAGGGGAGGAGATAGGAAGAAGACCTCGAGCCCTGCGCCACTGTCCGTTGATGTACACCTTCAATCGGGTACCAGATCCGTCCATACCTCTGCAACCTTCGCCATTACTGGCGCACCAACCCGCGGCCTCGGGAAAACGTCAAACTGTGCATCGCAACCATTTCCCGCCAAGATACCTCATCGTCATGATATTTCAAATATGCAGGATATCAATTATCCCACATGCACCCCGCGGCGACCTTTTCAACACTTTATATACTAGGCCACGAGCATATATAATGTCGGTGCTTTTGCTCCTGACAACACTAGTATAAGACTTCATCATCATCCTCCAATAGCATGATATCCTGTTGCTTGAAAAAATCATCCTGACGTCAGCATCATCATCGCAATATCACCTGCATGATAATCGCCTTCATCGGCACAACCTGATCCATCGGAGGAAGATCCTCCTGCTTAGCCGATGAACATCCTGATGATGTCATCGTCATATCCTGCTGACGTCATCAGCATATCTGCCTACTGCGCACCTCCTCATATCCGGATGACATCATCATCATATCGATATCAGGATGATAAAACAACGAACATGAAGTGATACAACAACATCAGGATGATATTGACTAAGATCATCCTGACGTCCAAAATATGATGACCACGATGAAAATCGGGTCACACTTAGAACTTTACAGCAACATCATCAGGATGATCTTAACAAAGATCACCCGATGTTAAAATATCACTCCAGCGAAAGATCATGCAGGTAGACAATATGATGACCCTCGCAAGCAACACGGTGATAACTGGAAATATGATCATGATGATGACGACCCTTAAGAAAAAATAGGCCGGGTTGAACAACTTAGAAAATAACCCCTTCAGAAGATCAGGGTGACATCATCATCATATAAGGGCAGGGTGATAATTGGAAGATCACCAGATATTTGAAAAATCACCCCCCGCAAGAAAATCAGGGCACACTGTAGCTCATCAGCAGGATCGGGATGATATCCAAACATCACCCGATATTGAAACATGATGATCCTGATGAAAAACTGGTTGACAGAAAACATGATGATGCTGACCACCATCGAAGAAAATATGATGATGATGACCTCCTCCTCAGGAAAAAATGATGCTGCAGCTGAAAAATGCTGAGGAGGTCCAACACTTAGAATATTTTTTGGATATTTAGGGAAGGTGCCTGCATGAAAATTGCTCAAAAACTGTCAGTCAATTCAGGCACTAACACCTTCCAAGGGGTAGGAAGTTGTTGCTGCCCCCTGGACCCCCCAAAGACAGTAATGTGGGGGCAATCCCCCCCCACACCCCACGTCAAGTACAAGGATCCAAATGCAGCTGAAATAAGATTGCTACTTGGTGAATACTTCATCCCTTATGAATGATTTACACATAGTATTAGGAGTAATTAAATACATAGGATTTACAAGGTTGATGGCACCTTAATCCTAACAAGATTATGGAGCCAAAATGTAGCACCCATTTTGGTGAGTGGATTATAATGGAGTTATTGAGAATTATGACAATGTAAGAGCATATCATAGAGGGGTGTTGGAACTTGGGCACTACATTTGGGTGCCATATTTGGGTTATGGTTTTGATCCATGGTTTGTGCCTTTCCACTTATAGTTTCTTATATTAGATCTCCTTTATATTGGTTGTTTAGATTAGATCCAAGTGTGGTTTGTATGATTAATTTACAAGTGTTGTTATGCTATCAGAATTACTCTAGAATTTGATTGTCAGTGATACTCCTATAAAGGCACAACCTAAGATTTATATTGTAACCTTATAGTTGTTGAATGATATAACTAGTTTTTCGTAGGTGTGAAAGGAAGCAAGGTATGAAAAAATGCTTACTACACTAAACTTCTAAGGAGAGTGTTGTGCAAATTTTAATCTTTTAACAAGTACATAAAGTAGAAACACATATAAACATAAAATAAACAATATACCACAACATAGGTGTATGTGGGGAAAACCCTTGCAAGAGAAAAATTTAACACTAAAAAGCAATTCAATGTATTACTTAGTAAACAACATAGTTACAATACACTTGTAGAGTAAGCCTTCACAAGAGTATCACCAACTATAGATCTGGAAGAATTCTAACATAATAATAATACCTACAAAAATCACTATATAAACCTCCATCTCAAGCACCCAATAAATAAGAGATACAATACATGAAAGTATTAAATGGTAATTAGAAAAACATGAGCTAAAACCACCCAAAATAATGGTCCCCAAATCCTTAGTTATAAATCTAACACTCAAATTCCAAGATGAGTCCACAAACTAAAAATAGGACATTCCTTCTGCCTATCATAACCTCATTATAATCCACTCACCCAATTTGGTGTTCCATTTTGGCTCCATTATCCCTAACCAAAAATGCCTTATGATATGACATAGCATGCATCATAAGTTGGTCAACAAGTGTAACTCCCCTTTACAACTCTTTTATGTGTCCTAGAAGTTTTTACATTTCCAATGTAGGAGGCCCAACTTCTAGAGGCCATAACTTTTGATTCGAGAGGTTAATTGGACCCATTTCCAAAAACCAACTCTATAGCCCAAAATTGAGTTTTTATTTTTTTTGACCTAAAAATTGTACTATTTGTAATCTTAACATTAGGTGCAAGGTTGAGGCACCTTTCCTAATAAAGAGTGTGAGGTTTTTCTTTTGAAAGGATATTCCCCACATAGATCATCTTGTTATGGTATAATTTCATTGTGTATTATTTTTTGTAACTACAAGATTAATTATTTTTTCACATACCTCCTCCCAAAGTTTAGTGTAGGAAGTGTATTCTACATCGTTGATTCCTTTCATTTGGTCTCAAAGCTTGATCACCTCTAAGTCTAGGTGTTAGGTACAGGATTTATTCACTAATCTTAGATTGAGTGGAAGAATACACAAAAGGAAATATTTTTGTAGGAAAAATGGAAAGAACATCAAGGACAAAGATGGAGAGATTCATGGTCAATAACCTTAAGTTGTGGATGCACAAGATGGAGGATATGCTCATAAACAAATATCTATGGGCTATTGTATTCAGATCCAAACTCATTGCAATGAAACAAGAATGCTATTATATATTGGATAGAAAAGTGAAGGGTCTCATTAGACTGATGCAGGAGCATCTGGGTCCACAAGCAATCATCATCAACTAAAAAGATTCTGTTGCTTTCTTGCCTATTTGTTTTCCTTCTTATTTTGTTACAAGATTTGATGATCAAATTTCCAAAGAAAAACATAAGTATTAATGGCCAAGTGTTGACTTCATCTTGAAGAAGATCGAAATGGGTGCTCACATTTCAAATTTGGTGAAGATTCGAGCTAAATCAGACAAGTTATGCAAATGCGAAACTTTGAGTGTCAACAAGATATGCGGAACTTTCCCTGCCATCAAGATATATATAGATGACCCTTGAAATCCTGCATATCCAAGTGATGGCTTCATCTTGTTAAGGATCCAAATGGGTGTCCCAAATTTCAAGTTTGGTGAAATTCTAAGAAAAAATTGAGCAAGTTATGCTTAGGCGGAACTTTGAGTGTCAACAATATATGCAGAACTTTGGTTTGCAATAAGACATGCAGAACTTTGGTTTGCAACAGGATATATGCAATAGACCATCAAAATCCTGTAATATGCAGATGACCCAATTTTTCCTGTAATGTGCAGATGACCCAGTTTTCCCACAATATGCAGATGACCCAGTTTTCTCGCAATATGCAAATGACCTAGTTTTTCCCACAATATGCAAATGACCTAGTATTTCCCACAAGATGCAGATGACCCAGTTGCTTCCACAATATCCTGGTGGGTCACTTTTTTTCCGTTGCACCACCTGAAAGTGCTCAGAAAGTGACAAAATTAGTTTTTGACCTCCTATACGGTCGATCCAAGAGCCAATTGATGACTAACACGTGTCCTATTCACGTGATGAGTGTGGTGGTTGCCTCAAATGCCCATAAATAGAGGATTTTCACACTAAAAGAGGTGGACTTCTCCATAGTGATTTTTTGGCTTCTTCTGAAGCTTCTTCTATAGATTTTAGATTTGAAGGTAGATTGTTTTGGGTTTTCACAGAAAGGCTAGGATATTATGATCTGACCATTGGAATGATTGTAAGATTTAGGCCAAGGAATGTATGTAGACCATTTGAAACTCCTGTTGTAATTTTTTGATTTCTAATAATAAAGGAAACTTCTATTTTATTATTGTGGATTGTTTATTTTGCTACATGGTTCAATAGCTTGTTAGATCCCCTAGACCTTGATCTACATCATAGACTCTATTTGGTAGATTTAGTGTTGTTAAATATACATGAAGAAGCCACCACAAAATCCCTTTGGAAGAATTTGGGAGAAATTTATTAGGATAAACCTTTGGTGAATAAAGTTTTCCTAAGAAATATATTGTATACAATCAAGATGGAGGATGGTGGTTTGGTAGCCAAGCATATAAATGTTTTTAATATTATCATGACCCAATTGTAGTCTATTTGAGTGAAAATGGAGGAGTATGGGCAGTGTATGACATTTCTTTGTTATTTTCTAGACTTGTGGGATCACCTTGTGATGGCCATCAGAAGAACTACCTCTAAGCTCTAGATGGATGAGGTAGTGGCATCATTACTTTTAGAGAAGTAGAGAAAACTAAATCAACTAAGGAGGCCCTATCAATTTATGGAAGACAAAAGGAGAAAGGAAAGAAGAAGTAAAAGAAGAGAGAAAGGTCAATATCTAAATTACATGGGAGATCCAAATCTCTTGGAAAGTCTAAGGCTAAGTGTTGGAACTACAACAAGTCTGGGCACTACCATAAAGACTACAAAGAGGAGGAGAAAAAATACTCAGTTCATGAGTCTAAGAAGTCATCTCAAGCTGATGTAGATGACTTTGTCACGGCCTTAGCAACACATGCATCAAAAGGTGAGTGGTTGATTGACTTGGGTGCTTCCTCATATATAACCTCACATCAGGAGTGGTTCTTTAAGATGATGAATATGATGATGAGAATGTGCACCTTGGATATAAATCTAACCTAAAGATTATTGGCCATGGAAGAGTTCTTCTCATATTCCTAGATGGATGTGTGAAGGTGATCAATAATATTTTGCATATCCTTGTTTTAACATGGAACCTATTATCAGTGAGTAAATTGAAGGATGTGGGTTTACAAGTTGTTTTTCTCTTATGAAGTGTGTAAGATAGTGTAAGGGACTATGGTGGTAGATAAGGGTGTTCATGTGGGCACTTTATTTTAGCTAGATGCATGCATTGTTCAGTGCAATAGATCTTATATTCCTATAGCCAAGAGATCTACATATTCTACACTCTCACCATCAAAACTAGTAATAAAAAGGAGTGTTGTATCCACTTCCAATGACCATGAAATAGTTTTCATGGCTTGGTGAGCTTCTATAAGAATTCATCACAATTTTCAATGGAATATGTGCACCAATCACTGAGACAATGAAGGGTGTTAGGAAAGAGTTTCGGTGGACAACTGCAATAGAAAAGAGCTTTTAGTTGTTGAATAAGGTGATAGAATAGCTAGTGTTGGCATTGCCAGACTTTGGCAAAGTTTTTCAAGTGGATTGTGATGCCATTAGTAGTGCAATTGGGGAGTGTTCAGTCAAGAAGGTAGACCCATTGCTTATTTCAATGACAAACTAAATGAATCAAAGAGGAAATACTCAGTTTATGACCAAGAATTATATGCTATAGTGCAGGCCTTGAAGAAGTGGAGGCATTACTTGTTGTGAAATGAGTTTATATTGTACACAGATGACCATGCCTTGAAGTACATCAACAATCAACGTAAGTTAAACCAAAGGCATATGAAATCGGTGGAGTTTCTACAAATTTATTTTTTTGTCTTGAAATGTATAGGAGTGGTAAGTCAAACAGGTTGGAGATGCACTTAGCAGAAGGTGTTTATTGATGAATGAGTTAAGGGTCAGTGTTGTTGGCTTTGATGTAATGAATGAGTTGTATCCTAATGATCCTGACTTTAACGAAACATGGATAGCTAGTAGAAGTCCAGTCGAGGGAGATAGGATGCCATGGTTGGAATATTTCATCCAAGATGACGTGTTGTTCAAAGGACATAATTTATGTATACCCCGAGGTTCAATGAGGGAGAATATAATAAGATAAAAGCATAGTGGAGGCTTGAGTGGACATTTTGGAATAGATAAGACATTGGCACAGCTGAGTGAAGGTTATTTTTGGCCTGGAATGAGTGTAGATGTGAAAAGACTGGTACAAGGCTATAGAATTTTCCAACATGCTAAAGGAGCAAGACAAAACATAAGACTATATCAGCCATTGCCTATACCAAAAAGATTGTGGCAGCACCTAAGTATTGATTTTGTTTTGGGGCTGCCTCAAACACAATGAGGTAACTATTCCATTTTTGTTGTAGTGGATAGATTTTCAAAGATGGTTCATTTCATACCATGTCAGAAAACTAGTGGTGCATCCCACATAACTGCATTGTTTTTCAAAGAGGTTGTCAGGTTGCATGGACTTCCTAAGACCATAGTTTCCTACAGGGACAAAATGTTTGTTGGTCATTTTTGGCATACATTATGGAAGAAGATGGGCACAGAATTAGGATTCAGTTCAGCGTATCATCCCCAGATTGATGGACAAACTGAGGTTGTGAACAGAAGTTTGGGAAACTTATTAATATGTTTGATGGGAGATAAACCACATCAATGGGATTTTATCTTGGCACAAGCAGAATTGGCTTACAATAATTCAGTGAATAGAAGTGCAGGAAAGAGCTCGTTCCAAATAGTTTATGGGTACAACCCAAGAGGTTTTGATGAGCTGAGAGATAATGCAAATTTGAACAAGAATATTGTTGCAGTAGAAGATTTTGCATAATATCTTCATGAGGTTCACAAGGAAGTGAAGGAAAAGTTGGAGAAGAGTGTCATCAAATACAAGGAACGTGTTGATATGCATAGGAGGGAACAAGAGTTCTTGGTAGGTGACTTAGTTTTGGCACATTTGAGGAAAGAAAGGTACCCACAGGGAACATACAGTAAGTTGAAATTTAAGAAAATAGGCCCATGCAAGTTGTTGAGGAAGTTCTCATCCAATGCCTATGAGATTGAGCTACCATCAGGGGTAGACATATCTCCTATTCTCAATGTTGTTGATCTATACATGTTCCATGAAGGAGAGACAAGTTTACAAGGAGGTACACACTCACATTTGTCTGATACCCAAGAATGGTTAGATCAGGTACCTGAAAAGAAGATGGAAGAAGTAGATAGAGTGATTAGCAATAGTTACGAAGACAAGAGGAAAGGACTACATGGAATAAATGGTCTGATGGAAGAATAGAGCTACAGATGAAGCTTCTTGGCTGAGTGCTGCAGATCTAGTCAAGTATGAAATTCTAGTTCCAGACTTGCCAAAATTTTCATGAGTTTCCAATGGAACATTTCAGTTACTAGCGTGTTTGATGCAGGAGCATTTGGGTCTATGAGCAATCCTCATCAACTAAAAAGATTTATGTGTTTTCTTGCTTGTTTGTTTTCCTTCTTATTTTGCTGTAAGAGTTGATGATCAAATTTCTAGAGAAATTCTTACGGATTCATGGCCAAGTGTTGACTTCATCTTGAAGAAGATCCAAATGGGTGCTCACATTCAAATTTGGTGAAGATCTGAGCTAAATCAGATAAATTGTGCAAATGTGAAACTTTGAGTGTCAACAAGATATGTGGAACTTTCCCTACCATCAAAATATATGTAGATGACCCTTGAAATCCTGCATATCCAAGTGATGACTTCATCTTGTTAAGGATCCAAATGGGTGTCCAAACTTTCAAGTTTGGCGAGATTCTGAGCAAACTTGAGCAAGTTATGCTTAGGCAGAGCTTTGAGTGTCAATAGGATATGGGAAACTTTGGTCTGCAATAGGATATGTAGAACTTTGGTTTGCAAAAGGATATATGCAGTAGACCTCCAAAATCCTGCAATATGTAAATGACCTAGTTTTTCCCGCAATGTGCAAATGACCCAATTTTTTTCGTAATATGCAGATGGCCCAATTTTTCCCAAAATATGCAGATGACCCAGTTTTCTCGTAATATGCAAATGACCCAGTGTCTTCTACAATATCCCAATGGGTAACTTTTTTCCATTGCACCACCTAAAAGCACCCAAAAAGTGACAAAAATAGTTTTTGACCATCTGTACGGTCGATCCAAGAGCCAATTTATGACTAACATGTTTCCTATTCATGTGATGAGTGTGGTGGCCGCCTCAAATGCCTATGAATAAAGGATTTTCACACTGAAAGAGGTGGACTTCTCCATAGTGAGTTTTTGGCTTCTGTTAGAGCGTCTTCTGAAGATTTCATATTTGAAGGCAAATTGTTTGGGTTTTCACAAGAAGGTTAGGATAGTCTGATCTGACCATTAGAATGATTGTATGGCTTAGGCCAAGGAAAGTATGAAGACCATTGGACTCCAGTTGTAATGTTTTTATTTTTAATAATAAAGGAAACTTTTATTTTATTGTTGTGCATTATTTATTTTGTTGCCTAGTTCAATAGCTTGTTAAAGCCCCTAGACCTTGATTTGCATCATAGACTCTATTCGGTAGATTCGGTGTTGTTAACTATACATGAAGAAGCCACCACAAAATCCCTTTGGAAGAATATGGGAGAAATTTATTAGGATAAACCTTTGGTGAATAAAGTTTTCCTAAGAAATAAATTGTATACTATCAGAATGGAGCATGGTGGTTTGGTAGTCAAGCATATAAATGTTTTTAATATGATCATGACCCGGTTGTAGTTTATTAGAGTGAAAATGGAGGAGGATGGGCATTGTATGATATTTCTTTGTTATTTTCTAGATTTATGGGATCACCTTGTGATGGCCATCAGGAGAACTACCTCTAAGCTCAAGATGGATGAGGTAGTGGCATCATTACTTTTAGAGGAGAAGCGGAGAAAACTAAATCAACTAAGGAGGCCCTATCAATTTATGGAAGCCAAAAGGAGAAAGGAAAGAAGAAGGAAAATAAGAGAGAAAGGTCAAGATCTAAATCACATTGGAGATCCAAATCTCTTGGAAAGTATAAGGCTAAGTGTTGTAACTACAACAAGCCTGGGCACTACCATAGAGACTACAAAGAGGAAAAGAAGAAAAAATATTCAGATCATGAGTCTAAGAAGTCGTCTCAAGATGATGTAGATGACTTTGTCACAGCCTTAGCAATGCATGCATCAAAAGGTGAGTGGTTGATTGACTTGGGTGCTTCCTCCTATATAACCTCACATCAGGAGTGTTTCTTTAAGTATGATGAATATGATGGTGAGAAGGTGCACCTTGGAGTTGACTCTAACCTAAAGATTATTGGTCATGGCAGAGTTCTTGTCATATTCCTAGATGGGTGTGTGAAGGGGGTTAATAATATTTTGCATGCATATCCTTGGTATAATTATCAGTGAGTAAATTGAAAAATGTGGGTTTACAAGTTGTTTTCTCTAATGAAGGGCGTAAGATGGTGTAAGAGGCTATGGTGGTAGATAAGGGGTTGAATTGATTGTACTCCTGAGTTTTATTTCTATGAAAATTGCATATATGCAAAGTAAAATTGTGTTTAATTTTCTTAAAGTTCTTACAAATCTTCTACGGTGTTGGATTTAATTCATTCTAATGTATGTTCTCCTATAAATGTTTCTTCTATTTCTAAGTATTTGTGTTATACATCTTTTATAAATGATTATTGTAGGATATGGGTATATTTCCTCAAAATTAAATCTAAAGTCTTCAGTCATTTTAAGAAATTTAAAGCCCTTGTAGAAAATTAGACTAGTAGAAGGATTAAGGTTTTGAGAACTAATAATGGTGATGAATCAAAAGACACATGACAACTCCATATATCCCTTAGCAAAATAGAGTTGCAGAAAGAATGAACAAGACACTAGTGGAGAGGGCTAGGAGTATGCTCAGTGGAGCCAGTTTGAAACAAAATTTATGAGAAGAAGTAGTTGCTATATCTTTTTACCTATTTAATAGGTCTTCTACATCAACTCTTATCAAAAAGATACTTGTGGACATGTGAATAGGAAAAAATTCCTCATTGCAACATCTTCAATCTTTTTGGTTATGAGGCATATGCACATGTGCCTAGGGAGATGCGATCAAAGTTGGAGAACAATCCAATGAAATGTATCTTGATCAGCTATGGTGTTGGTGTGAAAGGGTGCAAGCTTTAGGATTCTATGGCCAAGATAATTTTTTATAGCAAAAGTGTGATTTTCAAATAAATTAAACCTTCTTCCACAGTATTACAACTAGAGAGGATGGGAAGAAATATGTGGTTCAGCTACCTTTAAAGACTAAGAAGGTTGAACTAGAAGCTTGTGAAGGACCTAAAGAGTAGGAGGGATCAAATAGTTCTAAATTGGAGGTAGAACCTCCACCTCAACTCTAAAGGTGGTCCACTCCGTAGAAACATCGACCAGATAGGTATACTCCTCCTTATTAGAGATATATTTTTCTTTAATTATTAATACTGATGAGCCTATAATCATGAAGGAGGTGATGGATATGAGTGATTCTAAGTTCTTAAGAGCAACTATGGATGAGGAGATGGTTGGGTTGAGGAAGAATGATACATAGGACTTGGTACCAACCAAAAGGAAAAATCATGTTGCATGTAAATGGGTATTACGAGGCAAGGTTGAGTGTGAAAGACTAGTCCCAAGTTGGGTGAATAGACTTTGGTGAGATATTTCCCCCCACTTGCAAAGTTAACATCTATCAGGTTCTTATTATATGTAGCAGCAGTGTTTAATTTGGAGAGAGAACAAATGGATGTGAAAACAACATTTTTACATGGTGACTTGGAAGAAGAGATCTACATGACACAACCAGAGCACTATGTCGAGAAAGGTAAAGAAACTTTAGTTTGTAGGCTTAAAAAACCTTTTTATAGTCTCAAACAATCTCCTAGGATGTGGTATCAAAAGTGTCACACCCCATTTTTAAAAACTAATGTATTTATTTTCTTTATTTTCGAAGAGAGAGATAGTTAGTCAGAGAAAATATTGTGATTAAAGTAATGCGTTTGCTCTATATTAATTTCTATGCAAAGGATAAATGATTATGATGTCATTATCTAACATATGGTTAAAATGATGAAATCAACTAACTACAGTCATGTAACTAAGGTGGATGCAGGAACAGTGTTTTTTTTCCTCTGAAATGAGGAGAGAGAGTATCACCATGGAGAGGATGCTAGATCATGTGAATACAACAAACCTTATGCCATCTAGAAACACACACACTCATATACTTAGTAAGAGATCATGTTAGTTCTTGTCAGATATGTCGTCATTGTGACGAAGGTTAAATTCCTTTCGTTGCCTGATAGAAGCCATGTGTATGTCATTGGATGACAAGTCAACAAATGTAAGTCAACTAAACATGTTTAATTTTGTTGCCTAATCTTAGTCCACTTGTAAGAATTCCCCGTCGACACTCGTGCTTTAGAAGAACACATTTAGTGTTTGAAAGTACGCAATCTCAACATCTATTAAGATAAGTAAGTTATGTCTATCTATTAAGTGATTATTATTGTTATTATTATTGTGAGGGAGAGAGTGAGTTAGATTCAAATCAATGAAAACATAACAAAAACCCAAACATAATAGAAGGTGAAAGTAAAGTGGAATCAAACCAGAGAAGTAGAAATACTTACAAAACCCATTTACCTGTCATTTTCCATTGTTGCCTATCTTGCTTTGATCTTGATTGAAGCCCTCAGAAGCTCTTTTTAGCTTGCTTGCTTGTTTGAAGATGCTAAAGGAAGAATGGCTATTGATACTTTGTGTGATTGAAGATGAGCTTCAACACCCAATAATGGAGGATACTTGGAAAGTGGAGTGAGAGAATTTTGAGTATAGATTTGATGAAATAATGAATCCCCCTTAATGGCTTAGAAGAGGGTTCTATTTATAGATTTCTTGAAAAAGAAATGGATGGTGAGGATCATCAGATGAGATCAATGGCTAGGAATAAAAGTGAATCTTTAATTCATAATGGGTGAATTAAAAATCTTTTATTTGAAAATGGTGGATTATGACAATTGAATTAAATATTCAATTGGAGGATAGGAGTGGGGAACATTTGAATTAAAAATTCAATTGTTGGGAAGAGTGGAGGATAATGGGGAACATTTGAATTAAAAATTCAATTGTTGGGAAGAGTGGAGAATAATGGGGAACATTTGAATTAAAAATTCAATTGTTGGGAAGAGTGGGGAACATTTGAATTAAATATTCCATTTGTGAAGGCTAGTGGGGAACATTTGAATTAAATATTCTATTTGTGAAGGAAAAGTGATTTAATGATTTATTTTGGAAAATGGAGGAAATTAGCTAATTAAATATTAGGAATATTTAATTATATGTGCAGCATGGTGAGGTGGAAGTGATGAGGTGGATTGATGAGGTGGATTTGACGATGTGGATTTGAGGAAGTGGATTTTAATTGATGTGAGATATAAGAAGAATTCAGGGAATTTTAATTAAATAAAATGGTTTTATTTAATTATGGGATAATGAGCCAATTAACTAAATGTATAACATTTATTTAACTGCCAGAAGAAAATAAGAATTAAGATAAATATTAAATATTTACTTAATTCGACCCGAGCCAATTTTAGGTGTATACATTTTGCCCCTCTTTGAAGCAATGTGTTTTATCACGTTGTTTCAAAGAATAAGAATTTTTGACAGTGATACATGCCCCAATTTGCCCCTGGTACAAGTTTAACGACAGGATGCCCCCTCGGGAGATTGGATGGGAGAAAGACGGCGGGGCGTGAGACAGACAATCTCACGAAGAAGAAGGTGAAGAAATGGGTTAGGATGGAGAAAAATAGGCTATGGTTCAGAGAAACAGCCCTGGGAAGCAATCAAAGAGTCATACAGTCCAATATGGGCCACTTGCTATATATAGGAGTTGGGTCCACACAAACTATTCATTTGTACACTTGACCATAGGTGATTTGTCTTCTAGAGAGCTTAGGAGAGCATGGTAGCTAGAGAGATGGATATTCCGCGCGAGCAGCATCAGTTTGAGCAGATTCGACGATTCGATCGGCCAGCAGAGGCAGGACCCCCGGTATGTAGTTCTTCAAAACTTGTCGAAAGTTGATTTTTGGGTGTATTAATGGTCACGAAAACCAACCAAAATGAATGCGCAAAAACCCTAGTTTCGTGCATATGCACTCTTATATTGTGCATTTGTTGCAAGATTGTGCATTTATGCTGCGGAATTGCGCATTCACTTGTTTTGCGCTTTTGTGTCCTGAATGTACGCATTTGTGTGTATTGCGCATTTGTTCTAACATGTTGCGCATGCATTTTGAAGTTGCACATATTCACTGTGAGTTTGCGCATATGTTTATTATTGTGCATTTGAGTTATGTCATTGCGCATATGTAGGGAATTTGCGCATGTACCAGAATGGCGCATATGTGTCATGGAGTTGCGCATTCATGGGGAAATTGCGCTTTTGTTATGAAATTGCGCATTTGCCCCATGGATTTGTGCATTTGCACTTTTAGGCAAATCAATTGACTTAACGAAATTAACCCAATTGGCATCCTGATCGATGCGTCAATTGATGAGCGATCTATGAGATTGCTGAGAATCTAGTCGAGAGATGATATGCTGTTTGATCAATTTGATATGTTGAGTCATTGATAGGATAGCTTGATTGCTTGGAGTAGGTTGTCGATATGGATTTGGAGTTTTTGCTAATAGTATGCGTTTCTTGGTTGCAGGAGGATATTCGGGATGTGTTGACATCGCGAGAGTTGTTCCCGATGCCGTTGTTGCAGCGGTACATGTTGACTGATATGGATCGAGAGGCTCTAGCTGCGATGGGATTATATCACGTGCTCTTCATGCCTGAGGTTCGTATGAACTGGGCGATGGTGACAGCAGCCGTGGAGCGATTCCACAATGAGGATGGGACCTTCCATTTTCTGACGGGGGAGATGGCCATCACTTTGGAGGATGTTTATCAGATTCTGCACCTCCCTATCCAGGGAGAGCTGGTTGAGTACGAGTCACAGCGTGGCGCTGGGCTAGAGGAGTGCAGGCGGGTGTTTGATGATCCCGAGTTGGTAGGGGAGGAGATCTCGTGGTAGGACATGTATGACTGCTATGACTACTTCCCAGGCATAGTGGCTGGATTGATCAGAGGCGTAGTATGCCCTGATAAGAGAGCACATGGCTTCCCCATTGGCTAGGGACAGGTGCTGGAGAGCATGATTATCGATGGGACTCGGTATGCATGGGGTGTGTGCATGCTTGCACACTTATACAGAGACCTGCATCAGGCAGTATACCACCTAGGCTCTGGCTTAGCGACAGGTGCGTCGCTCTTATAGTTTTGGCTGTGGGAGCATATTGCCATCACACGTCCTATTTGTGTTTTTCAGAGGCAGAGGGGTGAACCCTATAGCTATGGGTATGCAAGTGTGATTTCCCAGCACAGGCTGGGGAGGCTTGAGTACTGGAGACATGCCTTTGATGGTGTGGATGCAGTTGTCTGGCATCCATACATTGACTGTGAGGTATGGGATGACGAGGCAGCTGAGCTCCCGTATTATTTTCAGACGAGGTGGCTGATTGGTCAGACTCGGCTTATTTTGGAGCGGCAGATTGTCAGCCGTGTGCAGCGACAGTTCGGTCGAGTGCAGGGGAGACTGTAGGGAGAGGCTCGTTTTGCCAGGACTTACGCCGAGCGGTATAGGTGGGGTCCTGTGGCTTCTTATGAGGAGGCATTGGCCAATTTTTGGCAGATTCTGTATGCATCCTGGCCGATGCGGAGAGACATAGTGGATGCTGGCATGATGCCAGACTATGAGGAGTGGTTTGCAGCACATCTGTTTCCTCGGTATTCAAGGCCTAGAGAGGTAGCACCTCATATAGATGAGGGTGACTCAGATGGAGGCGGTGGAGGTGGTGGGGGGAGGGGTGGATGGCGTAGGAGGAGGAGAGATCTGGGAGATGATGGGAGGCAAAGGCAGAGAGTCAGAGAGGGGCTCATGGGGCAATAGGCAGTTGCAAGACAGGCTCAGGCAAAGGTGTTAGTGGCAGTGCCAGGGCAGATGCCACCGCCTCGGCAGGTGCCCGCACAGTAGGTGGTATAGGCCGTGCAGGTACAGGTGCCAGCACAGCAGGTGGCACAGGCCGAGCAGGCTCCCCAGCCTGATGTGTAGTAGCAGGTTCTGGTGTCATTACAGACCCAGATTAGGTAGCTGAGGGCTCATCTGAGAGCTACAGAGTCTCGGCGAGATGCAGACGCGACTCGAATATCTGAGTTGAGTAGGGAGAGAGATGCAACCTTAGCTAGTACGCGGGCTGCGATAGCAGAGCGAGATGCAGCCTTGATGGCCATGGGTACTGATGGGACCACTAGCTTCCTGATGGCACAGGTACAGTAGGCATAGGCCCAGATAGCTCAGTTACAGGGTGATCTTACTAGATCTCAAGCATAGACTCAGTATTACTGGGGCTTATATCACGGTGCTGTGCCCACTAGTCAGAGAGCTGCGACCTTCCGGAGCCAATCAGGGGCAGAGCAGAGAGCAGGTGGGTCTCAGTCTGTGGGCTCAGTGAGGGGTCCACCACCGTCAGGGGGGGATAGAGGGGCAGCCAGTGTGGGGAGCAGTGTTCCACGACAGCAGGGTTAGACAGGCCCCTGTACTTGTACCAATTTTTTTTATCACTTTGTAGCACATTTTTGACAGATGGTTGAGATAGCCAACATATGTACTTATTATTTTTTGAGACATGTATCACTGTTTGTTGTATGTATACATTTATGGCATGGCTCTGGCTTTGGATAGGGATCTTTGAGATTTTGTACATTTGGACATGCACTGGATGTTTATATGATGATGTACCTATTTGATGGTCTATATGTATGTGTTCTGACATTTTATATGCTATGGATGCACTTGGATGTTATGATGTGTTTGTATATGTTATGCAGACTAGATGGAAAATGCTTTTGAGTTATGCAAATGCTAATGTGTATGGATATGGTTATGCAGTTCGATATGTATGTGACCTATGTTTTTGATTTTCTTGTGATATGAGGTATGGATGCATAATGTATATGTATGATCTAAAATGTATGGAAATTTGATCTCATGGATTTTATTATGTATGCAAATGATGTAATCATGCGAAATGACTAGCTCAAGTGATGTGATATGCAACTTATATGCTATGTGTTTGATATGGTCAGATGTCAAGATGTACTCAATCGATACAGAGATGGTATAGACGAATGGAATAGGAGAAGACATGGAGAAATATTGACTTTTGTTTGTGATATACTGCAGGGTTTGCATTATTGTGTGGATGATATGGAGTTGCTGGATAGGAGACGGATGCGGATACAGATTTGTCATCTTCGTAAGTCTTTTTTTGCTTTCACCATCGGGCATTTTTTGGTATTTTTTGTTTTTTTGAAATGTTGTAAGAAAATACAAGCATCTGGGTATAATTAGACCAAGATGGCCTGAGTATTACTTACATGGATTTTGATTTAGCAAGTCAATACAAGCATCTAGTCAAAGTTGAATCTAGATGACCTAAGTACTTCTTGCATTTCAACAGACAAGGATTGCCCCTCTTCATGTTTAGACCTCGGAGTCCTCGATGATCTTTTGCCGATCACGTCGTTAGACATAAGTCGTCACATTACTAAAGTTTAATCCACAAATAGAAGACAAAGAAAAATTATGTCCCCATCATAGCATCTCTAGCTGTTGGCATCCTTGAGTAGCATAGGAAGACATAATTGACGAAAATTCAAGACCTTGTAAGTTAACCTGCTGACAAAACATTCTTGCATTAGATGTGTCTTTTTGCCATAATTGAGATAGAATTGTTTTGAGTGTTTCGATATGGTGCTCTGATTTGTGTTTATTTTTGGACAGGTTGATGTTTTTCGTCAAGATTTTTGTTTGGATGTAATTCTGAAGCAAATGATATTTATGGAAGCTGCAAGGGAGTGTCAATAACAGAGGAGGACTTAAATGTTGATGATCAAGAGTGTAAGATGAGTAAAATCCATACTCTAAGAACACAACCAGAGATCTGTAAAGAGTGCATAGAGGACAGAGAAAGTTGTGAATTTATGCGTAAATTGGAATATAGAAATGAGGAGATTCGTATGCATCTTTTTCGAGGTAAAGAACCTCCTAGGTCCATTTTAGCTTCCTCTGGGTCTTTATCTGATGTTTGAACGGTGCACATCAAAGAGGTCTCGGAAGACATCGACAAATGGTAGCTCAATTAACTTGAGAGTTTCTGGATGCACAACCGTGTATCAATTGAAGATGATGAGGGATTTTTGTTTGGAAGCGGACTTTGTTGCTCTTGTTTGTCTGGCAGGCGGTATCACAGTCCTTATTGGCGTCTCTTTTCAGAACAGTGGCATTCAAGAATCCAAACCCGCAACTAAGTCAAGGAGTTGCCCCCAGTTTAGACCAAGATCGACTTATTATGGGTGAGATGACAACAAATGTGGATAGACATACCCCTAAGGGACTAACCTAGTGCCTCGGGGGCTCATTGCTAAATGGCCTTGCCTACGTGACGACGCAGAGGCAACGTAGTTTGGGGTGAACCCTGATGGACCTAAGACCTAGGTGATGGTGAATATGCAGAAGTGGACTTGGATAGAAAGACCAGATATGGGACTGACGAGACAGCGGAGCCTCGGGGGCACATTGATAATGGCCTTGCCTATGTGATAGCTTAGAGGCGACGTAGTTCGGGATGAACCCTGATGGACCTAAGACCTAGGTGGTGGTGAATATGTAGAAGTGGACTTGGATAGAAAGACTAGATATGGGACTGACGGGATAGCGGAGCCTCGGGGGCGCATTGATAATGGCCTTGCCTACGTGATAGCTCAGAGGCGACGTAGTTCGGGAATGGGACAAGAGTCAAATAAAGTCGTCATTGATGGAGGGAGTGGTTTGTCGCAAATAGCACCTATTTACCAGGTTTTCACCACTTACTTTTATTTGCACGCGTAGCCAAGAGTACACATGATGCCTGTTTGCCAAGTTTTCATCATGGTATCGATCCTTTTTGTTATTTCCATTTTTTGATATTTTTGTTCTATTTTTAATCACTTTTTTCAAATTTTTTTGGATTTTTTCAGGACTCCCTTACATCAAGGTTTTCAGGTATAGAACATGAGCAGATGCATGTTGTTGACAGGATCCTCGAAGAGTTCACCCTCAGATGTAGTTAATTGATATGCCCCTGACCCATAAGCTGTAATGACGACATAGGGACCTAGCCAGTTAGGTTCAAATTTTCCTTTCTTTTCACAATCTTGCTGATTTCTTGGATTTTCTCTTAGGACTAGGTCACCAACCTGGAAGATCCAAGGCTTTACTTTATGATTATAGCTTTGGGACATGCGTTGTTGATATGCTTTCAGGTGATTAAAGGCCTGTTGCCTTCTTTCTTCCAGCAGTTCTAACTCTTGGAGTCTGGTTACTCTGTACTCTTCATCTGTTATGAGGCCTTTTAATGAGATTCTCAGTGATGGGATCTCGACTTCAATGGGCAAGATAGCTTCAGATCCATATACAAGGGAGTATGGGGTTGCACCTATGGGTGTGCGGATGCTTATGCGGTAGGCCCACAGTGCGGGATTCAGTTGGACATGCTAGTCCCGGCCAGCATCATTGACAGTCTTTTTTAGGATTTTCAGAATGGTTTTATTAGATGCCTCGGCTTGGCTGTTACCTTGTGGGTAGTAAGGAGTTGAGAAGCGGTGCTGGATATGGAATTTGTCGCATAGTTCCCTGACATCCTGGTTCTTGAAAGGTCGTCAATTATCTGTGATAATTGACGAAGGGACACCATAACGGCAAATGATATAGTTTAGGATGAACGAGGCAATCTGTTTGCCTGTTATGTTGGCGAGAGGCATGGCTTCAATCCACTTTGTGAAATACTCTGTGGCAGTGATAATGAATTTATGGTTGCTTGAGGAAGGAGGGTGGATCTTGCCCACTAAGTTGAGTCCCCACTGACAGAAAGGCCAAGGAGTTGTCAATGGTTGAAGCTCTTGTGCTAGCGCATGTATCAGGTTCCCATGGATTTGACACTTTGTGCATTTCTTTAAAAACTAATAGGAGTCTTGTTCCATTGTTGGCCAATAGTATCCCATGCGTATGAGTTTTTTGGCTAAGGTAAGGCCACTAGAGTGAGCTCTACATATTCCATCATGTATTTCGCTTAGAGCAGTTTGATATTCCTCTCTATCTAGACACCTAAGGAGAGTACCATCGAGACCTCGGTGATACAAGGTGTTAGCAACAATGGCATATCGGGATGCCTGTCAGATGAAGGTTCTTTTCTGGTTACGGGAGAGGTTGGGTGGAAGTGTATTCTCTTTTAGATAGGCAAATATTTTACCATAGAGAGGGGAATCAGTTCCTATGTGCGGCATATGATATGGGAATCAGGAGTGTCATAAGCAGGATGAGAGACTGGCTCTACTAAGAACTCATATCGTGTTTGATTGCCTGGAATGTCGAGAAGAGATGCGATTGTAGCCATGGCATCTGCAGCTTTATTCTCGATCCTTGGTATTTGTTCAAATGATATCTGAATGAAATACTCCTTGAAGTCATCTACCATGCATTTATAAGGAATCAGTTTCTCATCCTTCGTTTGGTAGTCATCATTTACTTGGTTGATGACCAGTTGTGAGTCACCATAGACTTGAAGTTCCTTGATGTTCCACTCAACTGCTAGCTTGATGCCGATGACCAGGGCCTCGTATTCTGCTACATTGTTAGTGCAAGGGAACATTAATCTGTATGACTTTGGAATAGTATCACCATTAGGTGTGATCAACAGGATACCTGCACACGATCCATGTTGAGTGTAGGAGCCATCAAAGTTCATTTTCCAATTTGCTATGCTGACGTGGAAGATAGACTCATTTGGAAATTCAAATCTCAGGGGGTTGTCATCCGTTAAAGGTGCCTCTGCTAGTTGATCTGTAAGCACTTGTCCTTTTATTACTTTTCTATCCACATATTCTATGTCGAACTCGCTGAGAAGCATGACCCATTTTGATAATCTACCTGTTAAGGCGACCTTGTTGAGTAAGTATTTCAGTGGGTCAATCTTTGCCACCAGTTTAACAGAGTGTGACAGCATGTAGTGTCTCCATTTTTGTGAGGCACAGACAACAGCTAGACACGCTCTTTCTATTGGTGTGTATTGCAACTCGTATCCGACGAGTGTTCGACTAATGTAGTAAATAGCCTACTCCTTTCCATCATAGTTCTATTGAGCAAGGAGAGCTCCCAGAGCCATTGGTGTAGCTGAGATATATAGTAATAGAGGCTTGCCTTGAATTGGTGGCATTAATACTGGTGGCTTCATTAGGTATTCTTTTAGCTGTTGAAAAGCCTGCTCGCATGACTCGTTCCATTTGAATGATACATTTTTGTGCAGAAGATGAGAGAATGGGTGGCACTTATCTGCCAGTTGGGAAATGAACCGTCTAATAGACTGTAGTTTGCCCTGTAGGGATCTCAATTGAGTCAAGTTTTTAGGAGGTGGCATCTCCATTATGGCTTTCACCTTAGCGGGATCAACTTCGATACCATTTGCTGATACTATGTAGCCCAGTAATTTTCCTGATGTAACCCCAAACACACTTTTTTGGATTAAGTCGCACATTGAATTTCTCCAGTCTGTTAAATATCTTGTCTAGTACTGCTAGATGCCCTTCTCTTGTGAGAGACTTTGCTAGAATGTCATTGACGTAGTCTTCCATTATAGTATGCATCATATCATGAAAGATCGTTGTCATGGCTCTTTGGTATGTGGCCCCAGCATTTTTCAGACTGAATGGCATGACACACCAACAGTAGGTGCCCCAAGGACATGTGAATGTAGTCTTGTGCTGGTCTTCTGGTGCAATCTTTATCTGGTTGTACCCTGAGAAACCGTCCATGAGTGATAGCATAGTATGACCTGCTATGAGATCTATGATCATGTCGATGTTGGGTAAGGGGAAATCATCCTTCGGACAAGCTTTGTTTAAGTCCCTGAAGTCACTACAGATTCTAACCCTACCATCTGGTTTAGCCACTGGTACGATATTTGAAACCCATTCAGGATAATCTATGGGCTTGATAAACCCGACATCTAACAGTTTCTTGAGTTCTTCCTTCACCATGAGGGCCACCTGCGGATGCATCTTTCTGAGCTTTTGTTTAATAGGCTTAGCTCCTAGAGCTAAAGATAAGTGATGCGTGATGAGATCTGGATCAAGTCCCGGCATGTCAGCGTAGGTCCATGCAAAGTTGATCTATTTTCTTCTGAAGAAATATGTGAATGCTGGTTTTTCCTGCTCGGTTAGAGCCTTTGCCATGTGAACCATGTTGGCAAGAGACACTATATGGATTCATGGTTGTTGTCATTGATGGAAACAAAGGTCATCCCACATATCCGCAAGTCATGGTGTGCCTCTACCGGAAGTCAGAATGAAGAACTGTTGTGGTCCGGTGAACAAGAACAGAGCATGTGGCAAGGTCTGACAGATTGGTCCGGACCTCTCAGAGGAAGTGTCTTGGTGCAGTGCGGATTTGGGGAAGTCAAGAGGACTACCTTGAGTAGTATATTCCAAGGATTTAGCCTCCGGTGATGGACAAAGAAAAAGATATGAATAGCTGAGTATCGGATTCCTGAAAGACAGTGAAAACAGAGGAAGAACTGACTGACTGAGCATCAGAATATTTTCCAGATGTGTTACTGTTGATGGTAAAGGTTGTGAAGGCATGAATCATGTTTGGCCGACATGATTAATGATATCTACAAGTATATGCTTGATCCGCATTGCTTGGTGAGCAAGGATTCAGCCGACAGAACAGAGTTTGTAAGAAACTAGACTGTTCCGGATGTCGACTAGAAAGGTGATGAAATTACTTGTGCGGATATATATAGAGGATGGATTTAGTTGTGAAAGCAGTGATTGTGTGATGGTATATACGAATAAGTGCAGAGCAGAGCAGAAGTAGTAAGAAAGATTCGGTATGTGAAAAGATAGCAGAATAAAGAACAGAGGAAAGATGAAGTGCAGCAGATCAGTATACTGAGCCTAACCGGAACTGAACCCCAGCATATGTAGGTGCTTCCAATCAGTTCAAGTATTATATAACATTCTTTGTAGACAGTGTGTCTCTTTGTAGGCAGTGTGCCTCTTGTGAGCAGTGTGCTCGGGCAGTGAGCCCTAATTGGCAAGTGCCATTTTTGTAACTCCTTATTCTTCTAACAGAGAATAATCTTTGGGTTAATCACCCCGTGGTTTTCTCCCTTAACCGGGTTTCCACGTCAAAAATACTGTGTCATGTGTTTCTCATTTCATGATAATGTTTGTTTGTTTAATTCAATGTTGCTTTGATTAAATAAGAAAGTTCAGAAGAAGAAATAATTAGGATAACTGATTCACCCCCCTCTCAGTTATCAACAATTGGTATCAGAGCAAGGTTCCTCCTAATAGAGCCTAACAGCTTGAGGAAGATCTGGGAGTTCAAATGGATGCATATGGTTTAAGGGAGCAACTCAAGACTGCCCTTGAGGATCTTGAACAGTCAAATTCTAAAGTCAATGAATTAAAGGAAAGACTCAAACAGGCTGATGAATTCATGAGAGAACTAAAAGACAAATTAAGTCTCTCTATGAAAAAGAGAAAGGAGCTGCTCCAACAATTGGCAAGCCAAACTGAAGAAAGCAATACAAATGAAGAATTGACTGAGAAAACCAAGTTATGTGAAAAGTTATCAAAAGAAGTCATTATGTTAAGACATGAAATGGAATCAGGAACTATAAAGTTTACTCAAGAGATTGAAGAAAAAAGAAAAGCTGAAGACAATCTAAGACAATCTCTTAAAGAGAAATCAGAAGAATGCCACCAGATGGACAGGATTATCAGACATCTTGAATCTGATCTTGAAGATGCCAAAGATAATGAAGAAAAATTTGAGGATCAAATTGTCTCTCTCAAAAGAGATCTTCAAACAGCAAATGAATATAAAGAAAAATTCAAGATAAGTTCTGCCCAACTTGAAGTACTTCTTGGAAGTCAAAAGAAGACAAATGACAAGTATGGTTTGGGATATGAGAAAGGAGAAAGCTCCGGATCCGGTCTAAAGAATTTTGGATCAGAAAATCCAAGGAATAGGCCTAGAAGACCTCCGGCAAGACAGCCCAATGCTCAAAGATATCCATCTTTCAATGGATACTGCCACAGCTGCAATCACTTTGGTCACAAAGCTAATCAATGCAGAAAAAGAATGAATCAAACTAATCCATCCTTCTCCGGACAGTGCTTTAACTACAAAAGGTATGGACACAAGTCTCATGAATGCAGAAATATGCTAGTAAACAAATCATTCAATGGTAGATGCTTTACATGCAATAGAGTAGGTCATATGGCTAATCAATGCAGATCAAGAGGTTATCAGTCAAATATGCAAAGAAATGTTATTTGCCAAATCTATAATAGGTCCGATCATAATCCTAAAGTCTGCAGAAGCAAGAATCTGGACAAAAGAGGTCCGGTGTATAATCAGAATCAAGACAAGGGTAAACAAAAGATGAATGCGGATGAAGTTAGGAATCAGATGAGCAAAACATGGGTAAAGAAAAGTTTCGAGAATATAGAAATTAGATCCGCACCAGACTCTAGTGCTGATATTCCTTCCGAAAATTAAAAAGTGAGCTCTGGCTCAGGGGGAGACTCAAAGAAAATCCTGTTCACCCAGCCAATCAAGTGGTGCCGAATATGGCACAAGATGCGGAGTAAAGGGTTTGAAGATACAAGTCTTGAGATAATCCAGATAAGATTTCAGAGGTCCGCATGAAGATATAAAGAAGTTGTGATCGATCAAGTAAGACCTGTTCTGGGAGATGCTTCGGAATGATAGAGGATTACAAAAGGGTCCGGAGAGATCCGGAAGTGCATTATTTCACTCTATGGATTGGACAGAGTGTTTGGGATGTTCTTGTAATGTGTCATCTTGATTTATTCATGATTGAAAGATCCGCATGATGTTCATAGATCAGGACTGATCCGGGATACTCCAAGCTATCCGGATAAGCCAAACCGGAATAATGTAGGTGGATCATTTATTGCAAACAGATATTAGGGTTTGCGAAACGATATAAGGGATTTCTCAACAATCACTTGATCATTCCACATCCAAGAAGAAGCGAAAAGCGGAGCTCTGCAACAAAATTCATCAAGTTCACCGAAGATCTCCTGCCGAAGTCATTTCATACAGAAATCAATCCAGCCACTCCGTGTAACCAAAGACGCAAAAGGTATTTTCCACTTTCGATATCTTGCTACAAATCTTTTGAAGAAATGGCTACTCCAAATATAGTAAAAATCTCAGATAGGCCCCAACCTGAATTTAAGAAACATCCATACAAGTCATTGGAGGTAGATCCCTTAGGAGCATTTTCCAGTGTTCCTCATGGAGTTTTACACACAGAAGACATTAGGGTTTACATACATGCAAGCATTGAGGAATTCGGGGAATTCAAATTGAGAGATCTCTATCACAAACAACTGATAGACAATGCTTTTGAGCTTAAACCAGAGTACAAGGGTATCCAGAAGAAACAGTTTGATCAATTCATTCATTTCCCCTACTTTGAGGAAGAAGAATGGGTCCGGTATGCATTGAGCAGAATGCATGACAACTTCCTATGGCTGGATAGACCTTGCAAAATCACAAAAGAGGCAATTAGGGCAGTAGCTGGTCTATACTCTTCCGGAGGGATACCTATCCTCTAATCTGTCAAAAACAACATTGTAACTAAGGCCACCGGATCAAAATTTGACAAGAGGGCAATGACCATTGAAGATATTTCGGATCCGGATATCAAGTATGCATCCATGATAATAGGATACAAGATCTATCACTCCAGCAGGGAGAATTCTGTATCTGGAACTGCAGTGTATACTGCCTATGAAATGCTAAGGAAGAATGCAGATTATGATCTCTGCGAACTGCTCCTAAGCCAATTAATGGAAAATATACAGAAAATCAAGAAGGACAAAAAGAATTCCTTTAAGTATGGTACTCTTATATTATGTCTATTTTTCTACTTCATGAATGAACTGCCCGGATCAAGTGGATGGGCATGGCAGAATGACAAACCTATTGCAGTCCAGATAAGAGATTATTTACATGGGCTTAGGGATGCCAAAGCAAGAAATACAGCCCTATGGGGATACTTCAAAAACTTCCAAAGCATGATGCAAGCAAGAGAAAGAATTCCCCAGTCTCTTGTTGAAAAATACAAAGACTCAGTGTGCTTTATGGTGGACACTGATCAGTGCCTAATGGAGGCAGTGGAGCCAAGGACTGTCTGGATCATGCCCATGGGGTATGAAGTGGATGAACAGATAGTGGAACTGCATGTTCAACACATGCTAAGTCAGCCCAAAGATCCAAAGGCAGAAAGGTTTGGAACCTTTGAGGAGCTAAGTGTAAAGATCCATATAGAACTGAGGGAACCTGAGATAAAGAGGAAGGTGAGAAAAGAAGTAGAGCATATTGCTCAAGGCCTAGGCATCCCAAAGGAGGCACTTGATGCCAACCGGGAAAAGAGAAGAAAGGCTGAGGAAGAAAAGAAAGAGGCAGAAAAGAAAAGCAAGAAAAGTGCTCCGGTGGAAACCTCAACCCGGACCAGATCATCAAAAGGATCTACACCTATCAGAACCAAAAGCTCAAAACCGGAAGTCCAGGGATCCGGTAAGAGATCTAAGACAAAAGCCTCAAGAGCTTATCAAAGCCAAAAGGATGAAGAAGAAACTGAGTCAGATGAGGGAGTAAAAGAAATAAAGAAGCAAAAGAAGAAAGGATCCGGTAAACCCTCTTCAGGCCAAGACAAGGAAGAAATGACAAAGAAATTTGCTGAAAAGCCCACCCTATCTCTAGACAGTGTAGTCAAATCAGTCACTGTGGATGGGAACCTTCAACCGGTAGCTGAATTCTATGATGACTACAATGAGGCAGATCAAAAGATCCTGCAGGAAGCTATAATTAAGTACTTGAACATCTACAATAAAGCTTTTATTGAGATTATCTCTGAAATTCCAAAGAGTCTAGAGATGGAACTAGAAATAAGAAAGAACAATGCCATGGCAAAAGATCTTGAGATCAAGGAACAAATAGCCATTCAGCTATATCCTTCAATTGATCACAAAACAATGAACATGATATTCAAGGACTGCAAGGATGAATTCAGAAGAAAAGCAAGGATGAATCAGCTTATGCTTGGTGAGACCGACAAAGTAGCCAAGGACACTAAAGAGATCCTCCGGAATACATTCAAAAGGTTCAATATTCCTGTTACAGAGGACTTAGGTGCAGAAACAGCTGCGGACTTGGAATCATCTGCTCCGGAAGAAGTGCCACTAGAACAGACTAACATCTCTTCTCCGGCTTCCCCTACAGTCTCCGGATCCCAAGAAGAAGAGAAATTATAGGAGAAAGAAGCAGCAGAAAAAGAAAAAGAGGCTGACAGCACCAAGGATGCAGAGAAAGAGAAAAATCCAACAGAGAAAACCACAACTGTAAGTGGTAAGAATGTGGAAGGAGATAAGACTCCTAAGGACAAAACTGCAGAAGAAAAGAAACATCTGTCTCCGGCAAGAGACACTGCACAAACTGTTCAAAAGTTTCTAAGCCAAGAAACTTTAGAGATTGATGAACCGGAGCTTCTAAAAGGCCCATTCGACTTTGACTCTCTCTCTCCGGTACAGACAATGAAGATAGCTTCATTTGCAAATGCTAAGGCAAATGAAAAACTCCTAAAGTCTCATATGGAAGACTGTGAGTTGATAGAGGCTGCTTCCAGAGTGCTTGAAAAGATTATGCCATCAATCCAGATAGATCCGACAGCCTCCTCTTCCGGTAATCTCAAAACCTTAGTCAGCAGTGTTGATACATATTTTGATTCTCTAGAAAAATTAGCTGAAGAAAAGGTCCGGAAGGAATTTTTGGATAAAAGATTTTCAGAAGTATTAGGATTAATCTCTAATGATAGCTGAAATATGAGTATTGGAATAAAGAGCTTAGAAAATGCTCTTAAGGATGGTGGTGATATTTACAAATTTTGTATCTCCTGGTCAAAGGCAACAGTAGAAATTGATAAGAAAATAAAAGCGGAACAGGACAAACTACAAAGTTTGTCTCAAAGTTTTGATCCTCTCTCTTCCTCCATAGTAAATCAAGAATGTCAAACTATTGCAATCACAAATGCAATAAAGAACTTTGAGAAGGAAAGGAAGAATATCACTAACCGGATGGGAGAACTTAGAAGGATTATAATCCCTAAGTTAGAAACTATGCATGAGGCCATCAGTGATGCTCAGACTACCGCCCAAACAAATGATCCGACAGATCTCAAGAGGGCAGAAGCTTTTGCATTTTTGTTGAGTGGTCACATTTCAATTTTGGATAGAATGAAGCAAAGTTGGGCTACAGAACTGATCCAACTGAAGACATCTTTTGCAGACATTCTTCAGTTTATGTGAGTATGTAAATATGCGGCTATATAGAGAAAATTTTTGAAAATTTTGGTGTGTGGACCCTACCCTTTGCCATTTATGTCAAAGGGGGAGTGAGGAGCAGTGAAAAATGAGGAATCCAACTAAGGGGGAGTTCTGGAAATTGTATATAAAGATAGAGCATCAGCAAAGGGGGAGCATAGTGTAAACACTTAGTCATTTTTCACTAAGTATTGCCATCAATGCCAAAGGGGGAGATTGTTGGCAAGAGACACTATATGGATTCATGGTTGTTGTCATTGATGGCAACAAAGGTCATCCCACATATCCGCAAGTCATGGTGTGCCTCTACCGGAAGTCAGAATGAAGAACTGTTGTGGTCCGGTGAACAAGAACAGAGCATGTGGCAAGGTCTGACAGATTGGTCCGGACCTCTCAGAGGAAGTGTCTTGGTGCAGTACGGATTTGGGGAAGTCAAGAGGACTACCTTGAGTAGTATATTCCAAGGATTTAGCCTCCGGTGATGGACAAAGAAAAAGATATGAATAGCTGAGTATCGGATTCCTGAAAGACAGTGAAAACAGAGGAAGAACTGACTGACTGAGCATCAGAATATTTTCCAGATGTGTTACTGTTGATGGTAAAGGTTTTGAAGGCATGAATCATGTTTGGCCGACATGATTAATGATATCTACAAGTATATGCTTGATCCGCATTGCTTGGTGAGCAAGGATTCAGCCGACAGAACAGAGTTTGTAAGAAACTAGACTGTTCCGGATGTCGACTAGAAAGGTGATGAAATTACTTGTGCGGATATATATAGAGGATGGATTTAGTTGTGAAAGCAGTGATTGTGTGATGGTATATACGAATAAGTGCAGAGCAGAGCAGAAGTAGTAAGAAAGATCCGGTATGTGAAAAGATAGCAGAATAAAGAACAGAGGAAAGATGAAGTGCAGCAGATCAGTATACTGAGCCTAACCGGAACTGAACCCCAGCATATGTAGGTGCTTCCAATCAGTTCAAGTATTATATAACATTCTTTGTAGATAGTGTGTCTCTTTGTAGGCAGTGTGCCTCTTGTGAGCAGTGTGCTCGGGCAGTGAGCCCTAATTGGCAAGTGCCATTTTTGTAACTCCTTATTCTTCTAACAGAGAATAATCTTTGGGTTAATCACCCCGTGGTTTTCTCCCTTAACCGGGTTTCCACGTCAAAAATACTGTGTCATGTGTTTCTCATTTCATGATAATGTTTGTTTGTTTAATTCAATGTTGCTTTGATTAAATAAGAAAGTTCAGAAGAAGAAATAATTAGGATAACTGATTCACCCCCCCCTCTCAGTTATCAACAAACCATTCTGGGGTTATCTCCTGTGTTGACATTGACTGCTTCCGCTGGTTCTATCAAGATTGATGATCTTTCCTAATGTGTAAGATTGGGGAGGGAGTCAAGCCTTCCATCCTTGGGCGCCTCAGAGAGGTTTTCACCATTGGATGCATCTTTGTTTTTACTTTTTTGATGATCTAACACTGCCGTGGAGCGGTTTTCACTATTAGATCGTTCTTTTATTTGGATGTTTTTGTGACTAAAAGGCTTGGCTCACTCTCCAAAATAGGCCTGCTCATTGAGTTCAATAGTATAGCCAGCCCTGTGGTCTCCTGCGGGTAGATGGTCCCTAAGCTCAAGAAAATCTATGATGGCATCATCATTTTCAAAAGTATCAAGCTCAGGGGTGGTGCCTTCAAGGTCCCAATCTATAAGTTTGGGGTGTACGAGAGGCAAGGGGTCATGAGGTTGGTTGGATTCAACAAAGTTGATAGTAAGGACAGAATTGTTGAGGGAATGAACAAAGTCTGTGATGGTACTCTCTAGTAGGGGATCTGTCGAGGGAGGTATCATTATTTCCTCGTGATTGTCATTATTGTCATTATGCAGAACAAACTATAGCGGTCTAGCTCTTAGACTTTGTATCTCATTCGCAGGGGTTGGGTCATACTCGTGAATAACATCAATATCCTTTTCATCACAAGACAGCTCAGAGAGGCTATCCCATTCATACTCATTAGAATCTGTGTCACTCCCCAGTTGCATCCTTTGAATCTATTCAACCATATTGTTAGTGGCTACTTCTATTTGTTTTTCCTTATTTTTTGTTATTTCTTGGTGCTCCAGTGTAGCCTAGCCCTGTAGTGTTTCGGGTTGTTAAGGTATGAGGTTGGATGGGTTCAGTGATGCCATCCTTTCTTGATCCAAGTGGCCCGTGTCCTTCATATCCCATCTTCTGTAGTATTTGGTAGCCTTGCCCATACTGTTCTGTCGGTATAGTGGGCTGATCATGTGGCGTTAAGGAGCTAGCTTCATCTTTGTATAGCCATTGTAGGACATCTTTTTCATCACTTTCATCTTCCAGGCTTCCGCATTTCACAAATGGTCCTTTGGTTGGCTTCTTTGCTGTGGGTGTTTTTAAGATAGCTCTCCCATAGGATCGAGGAGATAGGGGCAATTGTACCAAGCAGAGGGACTGAGATACCATGTACTCTCCCAAACCTTTATCTTTGAGTTGGAGTTTAGGTGGAGGTGCCCCTGAAGAAGAAGCCAGTGTAGCTGGATCAACATGAGATGATGAGAATGTAGAAGCACGGTTGTTAGGGATTACAACGTCTGGTTTGGACTAAATGCAGTTGCAGTATTGATAGGGGTTAGGATCACCTGGGATGGTGACCTCTTGTCCTTCATGTGTGAACTTGATGCATTGATGGTATGTAGAAGGTACCCCTTTCAAAGCGTGTATCCATGGTCGTCCCAGAAGAATGTTGTATGTTAACTCCATGTCAAGGACTTGATAAACCACATCTTTTACTACGGGGCCCACTCTGATTGGTAGAGTAACAATTCCCTTAGACGTTCATTCTTCCTCATCATAGGCTTTTATGGTGATTTTTCTTTTCGGATCTATAGCCTTCTCCAAAAACCCCAATGAAAGGACTAGCTTCAGTGTGCAGATATTCAAACCAGTCCCTCCATCAATCAAGACTCTTTTGATCTTATGCTTGTGTATGAAAGCTTCAATGTGAAGGGAGGCGTTATGTGGTTGAGTGATAGACATATCATCCTTCTCAGTGAATGATAAGGAGTCTGGTGAAGTGATGTTACCGACCATATTTTGGAATTGCTCCTCAACTAGGTTCGTGGGAACGGAGGCTTCTGCTAAGGCTTTGTTGAGTATGGACCTATGAGAAGGAGATAGACGTAGAAGTTCTAGCATGGAGATGTGTGCCAGTGTTTTGTGGAGTTGATCCACAATATTGTATTGATTGGTTAGAGGAGCGAAGGCTCCCCTAAGGGTAACTCTATTACTATGGGTAGTAACGTTACATTCTGGGTCGTTGTTTATAGTGATCACATTGATATGTGAGCCACTTTCCCGGATATGGTTAACAACGTAGTCGTAACTGACGTTTGTGTAGTTTGCGTTGTTAGAACCATTATTTTTTTTGTTAGAAGATCCTGCTTGTTCGTAATTGGGAAGAGGGTCCCTGAATGCCTGATGGTCGTTATTAGAGGTGTGACCTTTTACAAATATCTTGTTATGCTCTATCAGGTCTTGGATTGTATGTTCGAGAGTAATACAATCGTTTGTCTTGTGCCCCCTGTTTCGATGGTATTCGCAGAAATCATTATCGTTCCACCAGCCGGGTTTGACCTTTGGCTCGTACTCCCGTGTTGAGGGGAGTGTTATGAGATTGCTGGCGAGCACTTTTTGTAGAGCTATCTCTAGTGGTTCATCCAAAGGCGTGAACATTCTTTTTGGTCAGAAGTTGGTGAATCTAGATTGATTATTTGTTGGTTTATTTTGCGTAGGGTTGTTTTGGGGCGTCGATAGGTTAAAAATAGGTTGTTTAGGTGCCACATTCTTGGCATCTACTACCCCGTCATTTACAATATTTTTGTTTTTGGTCCAAAACCTAGGTTTATCGTTGTTGGTGTTGGTGTTGGGAGAGTCTTTGTAGAGTTTGATTTGGCCCTTTGCGATGAGAGCTTTCTCTATGATGAGGCCCATTTCGATGACTTTGATAAAAGATGTAGGACATTGGATTTGGATCTGGTAACTTAAGTCCATTTGCAGATTGTGGACAAACATCTCTAACATCTGTTTCTCTGGTATTTGGTGTGGGCACTTGCTTGCCAATTGTCTCCATCTCTATAAGAAGGCAGCAAAAGATTCTCCTCCTTTCTGTTTGGTGTTACAGAGATCCAATATTGAGATGTCATTTTCAATATTGTATGAGAAGTGGGTGACAAATTGGTTGACAAGTTCATTGAATGTCTTAATATCAGGTGGCAGTCTAGAGAACCAATCCATGGCTTGTCCTCCCAAGCTCCGTGGGAATAGTCGCATAAGGTAAGTGTCGTTATGTGCGACCTCTAGACAAGCAACATTGAACTCTCTGATATGATCTCTTGGATCACCTTTCCCTCGATACTTATCAAATTTAGGCACCTCAAATCTTGAGGGGAAGGGAATCATGATTAAGGACCTATCAAAAGGATACGGTGAAATATCCTCTAGGGTGTAGTTTTTGGTCGATGTTCCTGCATTCATGTCTAAAACTTCTTGTTTGAAGGCTTCGAATTTCCGGTCCATTAGAGTGAGAGCATCCAAAGAGTCAATTGTTGCTTTGCTCTTTTCTGCTGGTATTTCACCTTGTCTACTTCCTTCAGGGATTCTCTCTTTGTCAGTTTCTTTGAGAGCTTCCACGTCGTAATCCTTAGGGAATTTGGCTCCTATGCTTGCTAGATATAAAAAATATTTTGATGGATCTTGGGCAAGCACCCCTTCAAGTATTCATTGACATTTTGGGTCATGCTACATTTGGAGGATCTCTTCCACGGAAGGTTCTTCGTCATTGTTATGACCGTCAAAAATATTTTTCTCTGCCATTTCTAACTGCTTTTGTTTTTCTAATCTTGTCAAGACCATGCAAGGTGGTAAAGAGATGGGATGGAGTGAGACTTGGGAGATTTTGAGCAAGGTGCTAGGATGGAACAAGGTTTTAGCAAGGTTCCTCTTAGATCTAGGTGTCGTCAAACAAGGTGGATATATGAATGTGATAGTCAAAAGCTAGGATATTAGGAATCCGCTACTTGATGTTGACTAGCCTTCGTCCATCCACTAGTGGAGTTCTGATAGAGAAGGATAAGTAATCCTTGATACTTGGAGGCTCACTAGGTCTTGTTTAAGATTTGATTTTGATCAAGAAGAATTTGACTATAACCTTGTTTGGAAACTTGGGAGAAAGTGGCAAAATTTTGGATGAATAAGCAACTATGGTGCGAAAAAGGGCGACAATGGTGATTTTGCAGGGTCTTTAATCAGATTTAAAAACTAGAACAGGTTGAACTGGTTTTTGCAAAGTACTGACAATTTTGGCCTTTTTTTTTTGGAAGATGTGATTTTTTTTGCTCTCTGTTTTAAATGCGCAAATACAGGATGTAAATGCGCAATAAGTCGATATGATTGCGCAACACTGGTTTTTTTGTATGCGCAACAACAGAGTATATATGCGCAATACGAACAAATACGCAACAAGTCGGTTCAAATGCGCAAAATGTCGGTATATATGCGCAAATCTAGCTTTTGTTTGTATTTTCTCAGAAGTTTTGACTTTTTTGGATCTTTTTCAAGATTTTTCTCAATGTTTTTGGTTTTCTTGAAAAATTTGGTGTTTCTGCTGAGGTTGATATTCAATTATGGCAAAAAAGCACAGCACACACATAAATGTTTTTTCATGATTTTTATCTTTTTATATTTTTTTGTATTTTTGGGACTATTATGACTCAAAACACAAGTACAACTTGGGTAAGATGGGACAATATTTGTTGAATCCTCTAGCTGTGCCACTAAAAGCATGTAGCTCCAGGATCTGGTAGCACCGGCTCCCCTCCATGGCACTCACTTCTCACGCATACCAGATCTGGGTTTCCTTAGGCTCATACCCACACCGAACCTTAGGATTGTCCCTGCTACCTCTACTTAAAGTCACTTGAATCGAGGCCGCTTCAAGGGCTCCGCCCTTTGCATCAACAAATAGGGGTTTTTGGCTTTCTATACAATTAGTTCTTAAATAGGGCAACCGTTCAAGTGGTTACACATGCGGCGGCACTACTCTCCATTATGGAGTCTCCCAACCTCAGAGGGTTGCGCCTTTGAGGGTTTTGGGGGAGGTTGGCCATCGGTGTAACACAATAGCACTCGTTGTTTGAGGTTTTCACCCCAAACACAATTTATTTTAAGTGGCTTGGTAGGGCTTGGCTTTAGCCTGTTACCACTCAGGGTCATTCCCACTTGGACAAGCGTACATCCAAGGGCAGGCAACCCTAAAGGTTTGACAAAAAGAATAAGTCTGGCACTTTGATCACCCAATTAAGGGGAGAGCATAAGCCTATTGTCATTCACAAGCACAGAGAACAATGGTAAATCCAACCTAGTTAAAATACAAAAACTAAATGGGCTAAGCTAATTTGTGCACTCACACGATAGTTAACTTGAAAAGTGATTAATCATAGTAATGTTCATTTCCCAGTTGTTAACTTTGAAAGTGATTAATCATAGCAATGTTCATTTCCCAGTTTGTTAACTTGGAAGTGATTAATCATAGCATTGTTCTTTTCCGGTTTGTAGAAGATAGCAATGAGTAAACTAGAAAGTAAATTCACAATGCAAGATAGCCATTTAGTTCCAATTACTTCCTTCCTACTTAGGGACTAGGTGTAGTTTTGTCATGAAATGCACCTTGATTACTTCTCCCCTAGTTAGGCTAAATGAGATTAGCAAAATAACTAGATGAATTAATCCAGCCACTACCCCTGCAAAACTGACGTTAGCTCAACATGCAAAGATCAAAAACCATACAACAGCAAAGTAGGAAACAGATGCGCAACACTGCAGCCTGAATGTGCAGAAACAGGGAGTGTATGTGACTGTTAAATGAATGCGTAAAAATAGAGGATGAATGCACAATCTGACAAGGTATATGCGCAATAATAGTATATGCGCAAAAATAGAGGATAAATGCACAATGTAACAGAGTAAATGCGCAACTTAGGTCTAGTTTCTGCACTCAGGATTGGATGCGCAACTGCTAAGTATGAATGCGCAACGTTACAGCGTGAATGCGCAAAATGGATGTATGCGCAACTGCGAATGGTGAATGCGCAACTATATAGGTTGAATGTGCAAAATGATTGTATGCGCAGCTGCAAGAGACAAATGTGCAACTTTGGAGTGTGTATGCGCAAAATTGTTGCCGGAAACCTGTTCTTCACCTTTTCTCCTACACGGACCTGCAAAAAAGAAAACCTGCACAAAAACCTGCAACTGAAACACTCATTTTTTTTATTAGTAGAGGGGCAAGGGCCCCACTGTGGGCGCCAAAATGTGAGGGAGAGAGTGAGTTAGATTCAAATCAATGAAAACATAACAAAAACCCAAACACAATAGAAGGTGAAAGTAAAGAGGAATCAAACCAGAGAAGTAGAAATACTTACAAAACCCATTTACCTGTCATTTTCCATTGTTGCCTATCTTGCTTTGATCTTGATTGAAGCCCTCAGAAGCTCTTTTTAGCTTGCTTGCTTGTTTGAAGATGCCAAAGGAAGAATGGCTATTGATACTTTGTGTGATTGAAGATGAGCTTCAACACCCAATAATGGAGGATACTTGGAAAGTGGAGTGAGAGAATTTTGAGTATAGATTTGATGCAATAATGAATCCCCCTTAATGGCTTAGAAGAGGGTTCTATTTATAGATTTCTTGAAAAAGAAATGGATGGTGAGGATCATCAGATGAGATCAATGGCTAGGAATAAAAGTGAATCTTTAATTCATAATGGGTGAATTAAAAATCTTTTATTTGGAAATGGTGGATTATGACAATTGAATTAAATATTCAATTGGAGGATAGGAGTGGGGAACATTTGAATTAAAAATTCAATTGTTGGGAAGAGTGGAGGATAATGGGGAACATTTGAATTAAAAATTCAATTGTTGGGAAGAGTGGAGAATAATGGGGAACATTTGAATTAAAAATTCAATTGTTGGGAAGAGTGGGGAACATTTGAATTAAATATTCCATTTGTGAAGGCTAGTGGGGAACATTTGAATTAAATATTCTATTTGTGAAGAAAAATTGATTTAATGATTTATTTTGGAAAATGGAGGAAATTAGCTAATTAAATATTAGGAATATTTAATTATATGTGCAGCATGGTGAGATGGAAGTGATGAGGTGGATTGATGAGGTGGATTTGATGAGGTGGATTTGAGGAAGTGGATTTTAATTGATGTGAGATATAAGAAGAATTTAGGGAATTTTAATTAAATAAAATGGTTTTATTTAATTATGAGATAATGAGCCAATTAACTAAATGTATAACATTTATTTAACTGCCAGAAGAAAATAAGAATTAAGATAAATATTAAATATTTACTTAATTCGACCCGAGCCAATTTTAGGTGTATACAATTATTATTATTGTCATTATTATTATTAATATTATTGATATAGTTAATAATTATGTTAGTTAAGGAAGCCTCCTTATTCTTCTATCAGAATCCCTAGATGCTTGGGAGTGGAAGAGGGGAGAAATAGCCAATACTCCACACTATCTTTTGCATGTAGAGAGTGGGAGAAATCCACTGGAGTAAGGAGGATATGGTATAATGATTCTTAATTGATGCACCATAAACGTGGAGTGGCGACCTCTTTAGAAAAAAGGTGAGTGTTTTGGAAAAGAAAACACAACACTTGGAAAAAGAGTGGTGAAGGAAAAGGAAAGAGAGCAGGGAAAAAGAATGAAGGACGCAAAGGACTGTGTTAGTGTGTTGCCTGCAACAAAGAACAGGCAGGTTAATATTAAACTATTGAAAATGATAACATGAATGTTAGTATTGCCTTACATTCGTTGAAGTTGTAAGTAGACTTAAGTAGAAAACCTATTGTTGATTGTATTCATCTATGGTTTACCATTGCATGTGTTAGTATCATCTCTTATTGGCAAATGTTATAAAATTGATACCTAGTTAAAGAGAGAGTTGCATATCTTTATTATACCATAGTACAATCCTTATAGATTGTTGTGTGTGTGTATATATATGTGTGTGTGTAAGAGGGTAGTATTAGTCGTATGACTGTATCAGTTAACTAAGTTGTCATATGGTCAATGCCATGTAATAAGATGGTCGGTCAAGTATAAAATGAGGCCATGCAATATTGAAGGTCGGTCGAGGATATAACGACTTATACGTTGTGATGGTCGGTTGAGTATGTAACAAGGCCACGCATTAAGCGTATGGCTAGTTGTATTATGATATATATATTGAGGCCAAGTGTTTGATACATCTCAGGCTAGTAGTTAAACAATATTGAGGCCGAGTGTTTGATACATCTCAGGCTAGAAGTTAAACAATATTGAGGCCGAGTGTTTGATACATCTCAAGGCCATAGTTAAACAATATTGAAGTTGGGTGTTTGATACATCTCAGGCCAATAACAAAACTAAATACTAGAGACCGACTGTGAATAAATAACAAAGATTGACTATGAGGCCGACTGGGATCATATATATAGAAGCTCAACTAAAATGATAAAGTAGTTGGTCAATTTTGATATTATATAAAGGTCGACTAAGTAATAAAGTCAAATCGACTATGTTTTCAACTAATCCAAATGTGCTACAACATGAAGGTTGCGGGTGGAAATTTTAACCCATATCTTTAAGAGATTGTTTGATATTGAAAACTAGGGATCGATAGCAAGTCTATAGAAGGGTCTAAGAAAAGATCATTTATGAAGTATATTTCCCTTACCAAAAGTGGTTTAAGAGGAATGAGGTTGAGTTTTTGAAAGCTTGAAGAGTTAGTATAAAATACAAAGTCATAGTGTAGATACACTTGACATTATATCTACTCTATTATTTATCTTAGGTCAAGTATAGCCATAAGAATGTATAAAGAAACATTCTTTATGCCAACAATAAGTCAATACTTAGACTAATGTGATAGTTGGAGTTCTTCTTTTGATATACATAAAGAGGAGTATCTAATTTGTATGATTATATATTTATAGCATTATATCGGCAGATTATGAGTCAAATAATTGTTAAGATAGATATAGTCTTTATTAGATAATTTATATGGCTTGAATGTAAACCTTATTTATGTGTAGATGACTATGGATGAGTTTGGGATTGGTGAACAAGCCTTTGAGTGGATGACAGGATGTCATAGTACCCATGAAGGCAAGGATGCATAGAGGGACTCAAAGAATGTTTACACTAGTTACTTAAACTCTCACCCTAGACTTGTCAAGAATGACTAGTGGATAAGGGTTTATGTCTTTATGACAAATATGGTATAAGTAAAGACCAAGAGAGAGAGAGAGAGAGAATGGTTATGTATAAATAAAATAAATGTATAAAAATAATGTTGTCTCCAAGTCGAGAAAAGATTGATTGAACATACGACTTTTATATATATGAAACTTTGGCCAAAGTCATGCAAAGTCACTGCTTGCATTGTTGGTTCATGCTGTACCAGATAGCTGAACAATCAGAATGGGTCATACATAGCTAGAGCTAGACTAGGGTTGTAACCCAATTGTATTTAGCTAGGACACATCACTAGTTCTTAGATGGCATATGGAAGATTAGTTGATTCTCATTATCTATTACCCTCATGAAGGGAAGGGCCACTTCCAAGAAGGAAGGTGTGCGAGAGACCGTTGGTCTGTGGTTGGAGGAAAAGAACCAGGGTGATGCTCTCTCTCTCTCTCTCTCTCTCTCTCTCTCTCTCTCTCTCTCTCTCTCTCTCTCTCTCTCTCTCTCTCTCTCTCTCTCTCCTGCAGTTGACTACCGAAGACTTGAACAAGAACACATTGCTTATTTTGTAAATGTTATTGATAAAAATTGTAAGTCGTAAGAAATACGACAAGTTTAAGATATTTGTGCAATTTGCTAGTCGCAAGTGAAGTGGCCTTTTGAAACATGTATATTGTACGTGGATATTACAAATGTTATATATTGATTATGGTTATTTCTCTTAATTTGTTTAAAAAAAGAAGTGAGATTATTTGTTTAATTATGTTGAATTTTATTTAATATTCCAGTTGGGATGTTACACATGGTATTAGAGGTACTAGGTTCAACACTTGGACCTTGGAGCTCATTGTGAGGTTTTGTAACATTGACAAGATATGATAATGTTAAAATATTTGTTCTTGTGCCAGAATGGCAGGGAATAGAAGGAGAAGAAAGTGAGCCAAGAAAACAAGACCTAGTGATATGCCCAAGATCACTATTAAGAAAGAGACAACTCCTGAACCTAAGATGGAAGATACAATGAGTTATACAAAGGAATTTTGGCTCACTGATTTTGAAACTTTAGTTGATGCACTCAAACGTATCTTCTTGGAAAGGAGGAAATGGATTGAGGTGGCCAAGAGATTGTCAACCCCTATTATTGTTAGGATTAGTAAAACATCTGCTCATCGTGACATGCTTTTCGGGTGTGGTCAAGATGCGCTTGTAATAGGAAAAGAGGTGCTGATGGAGTAATCACGAGTACATCCACCCATTAAGTTTGTATTACTTGATTCTGACAGAGAGGAGGAACCTAAGGAAATTCCTATGTCAAAAAGTGATATTTATTACACGAAAAGTGATATTTATTACACGAAAAATAGAAAAGTTTTGCATTGAATAAGGATGTAAAAATCCAAAAAGTGAATAAAAAATTTTGTCTTTTAGAGTAAATGTTTATGTGATGAATTTATGGGTTTTTGTATTTATGAACTTGTACTTTTATGATAGTGTATCAAAAAGTTACATATTTTGATAAGTTTCTATGCAATGATTAGGTGTGGTAATATTATGGAACACTCTAAAAACAAACTAGGAGGGAACTCGGATTGCCTAGATCCTAAGAAAAACCCTATGGAAAATTTAGATCAAATTTTGTCAGTCTTAAATGAAACAAAAGGAAGATTGGAAGCCCTGGAATAGGAAGTTAGAGGGGGAGAAACCAATCAAGAACAATACTCTGAAAGAAAAGAAGAATCTAGTTTTCATGGAGAACCAAGATTAAATAACCAAGACTCACAAATTCAAAATGAGGCAAAAATTCATCTTACCAGCGAGCTAGCCCGAGATATGAAGAAAGTTATACCTCCTAAGTTTGATGGAACAGTGAGTGGAGATACAGCTGAGGTTTGGCTGACAGAGATGGAAAAATATTTTGAGATAAGAAATTATTTTGAGATCACCAAGGCTATTTGGGGAGCATACCAGTACCTGGAGAAGCATCCACGTGGTGGATGAACAAGAAAATGAAATTAGGATTGAGTTCCTTGGTTCTAACTTGGGATCAATATGTGGTCATATTCAGGAAAAGGTGGTTTCCCCAAATTTACTTTGACTAGAAATTAATAGATTTTCAAAATCTGCGTCAAGGAGACAAGACTATCACTGAATACTGGGAAAAATTTACCAGGTTATTGAAGTATGTGCCACAATATCAAAAGGATGAGAGATTTAGAATAAGGAAGTTTATCATGGGTTTGAATGCTCAGATTGGCGAAGAAGTGGATGTTCATGGACCTACAACCATGAACCGATTTTTTGAGAAAGCCCTCAAGCAAGAGCAAAAGCTCAAATCTATCTGTGTATCGAGAAATATCTCGAAAGAAATTTAACTGGAGTCGCCCTTCGACATCCTTTTAAAAGAGAAACTGAAATCAAGAATCTGGAGAGAGGAATCATGGTAAAAGTTCCATATTTAATAGAAATGAATCCAGAGATGGAAATAGGGATTCTAATCCAAAAAGGAATGATGATAATTCCAACCTATCTTCAAGAAAGAGAGGTCCTCCTGGAGGGTGTTTCACGTGTGGAGAAGATCATTATGCTAACCAGTGCCCCACGAAGAGTCAAGGAAATTCTTATGGAGGCAAACCTTTACCTTCACATCGAATGGCTTTTCAGCAAAGGATTCATGCTTCTCTTGATAGTCATCAAGTTGAGTATCAGGTTACTCCTATTGAAACCACAAGTACTCTTTTTGGAACCCCAATTTCTATTCTTATAGATATAGGAGCAACTACAAATTTTGTGAACCCTAGAATACTTGATAAAATGTCTAGGAAAACTAGTTTCATGGCTAATTCATGGACAGTAGAGTTTGCAAACTAGTCAAAAGCTCAGGTAGAGCAATGCTTGTTTGAAGCCAGATTAACCCTACCTACCTTATCTACAGAGGTTAACCTTTATGTAGCACCTCTAGGATCCTATGATGTCATCTTAGAGATGAAATGGCAATCTCAGCATAGGGCAAAAGTTGATTGTCTTTCCAAAACACTAGAATGCATTGATGATGATGGAAATGTTGTCCTCATTCAAAGTTTTTAGTGAGAAATGAAAATTAGGCAAATTTCTGCGATGCAATTGAAGAGGGCAAAATGGAAAGGATGCCAAATGTTTGTAGCTAAAATGGAAGAGGTAAAAGATGAAGAGAAGAAGGGATTAAAGGAAAATTCTTTTGAACTATACCCTTTTCTTCATGATTTTTGGGATGTGTTTGTGGAAGACCTTCCAGGTCTGCCCCCAAAGAGAGTTTCTGATTTTACAATAGATATTATTCCTAGTTCCAAACCGATGTCTAAAGCACCTTATCGAATGACTACTACTGAGTTGTGTTGTTATATGGAGCCTAATCAGAGTTAAATTTTCCCCATTTTTGTCAGTGCGGTTTTCCCCCAAAGTATTTTATAAAGGTGTTGACAGTTATTTTTTCTATTGGCCGCCATAAAAAACCCTATTTTTGTAACTGACATAAATCTTCATAAAAAGGCTAAGGGTTAGGGTTTATATTAGGTATTGTATCTATAGTACATTGTAGTGGATTTAGGTTGCATGAGATTACTGGTTGTAATCAGTTCTATTTGTTGGATAATAATATTGGACTCACTATTGGTGGATGTAGCCCAAGTTTGGGTGAACCACATTAAAATTGTCTCTCGCTATTTTATTTCTATGTATTTTTCATTCCTCTGTTTAATCTTTATCTACATTTCATTGATATCTTCTGCATGCTATTCCTAACAAGTTGATGGAGTTAAAAGCTCAATTCCAAGAATTGTTGCAAAAAGGATTGATTAGACCTAGTGTTTTGCCTTGGGGTGCGTCAGTGATCTTTCTTAAGAAGAAAGATGGCACTCTACGTCTTTGTGTAGATTGTCGTATGCTTAACAAATCAACAATCAAGAACAAGTACCCTCTACCGCGCATAGATGATCTTTTTTATCAAATGTGTGATGCCACTATATTTTCAAAAATTGACCTTAGATTAGGTTATCACCAGTTGAGACTGAAGGAAGAAGATATTCAGAAGACAGCCTTTTGAACAAGGTATGGGCATTATGATTTCACAGTCTTACATTTTGGTTTGACTAATGCTCTAGGAGCATTCATGAATTTGATGAACAGTGTTTTTAGAGACTGTCTAGACAAGTTTGTTCTAGTGTTTTTAGATGGTATTTTGATCTACTCTTATAATGAGGAGGAACACCATCAACATTTGCGCATAGTTCTGCAACGACTTAGGGAGCATAAACTTTATGGAAAGCTTTCCAAATGTACCTTCTTTCAAAAATTGGTGCAGTACTTGGGTCATATCATATCATCTAAAGGAATTATTGTAGATCCATCGAAGATAAAATCTATTTTGGAATGGCCTACTCCTAAAAATGTGCATAAAGTGCATGGTTTTATGGGATTAGCAGGGTATTACAGAAAGTTCATTTTGAACTTTTCTAGAATTGCTCATCCTATTACTTCCTTGCAAAGAAAAGGAAAGAGATTTGAATGGTCTGACAAGTGTGATGAAGCATTTAATATTCTTAAAGGGAAATTGACTTCAACACCAATTCTTAAAGTACCAGACCCAGAGAGTCATTTTGTTGTTGTGACTGACACTTCAGGAGAAGGGTTAGGAGTGCTCATGCAAGAAGAGCATGTTGTAGCCTATGAGTCCAGGAAGTTGCAACCTTATGAGTAGAATTATGCCCCTCACAATTTGGAATTAACAGCAATTGTGCATGCTCTCCAAGTATGGAGGCACTATTTGTTGGGGAAGCAATTTGAATTGAAATTTGATAATCAAGGTTTGAAGTATATCTTCATGCAACCTAACCTTAATGCCCAGCAAAGAAGATGGTTAGAACTCATCTCTGATTATGATTTTGAGGTTAACTATATTACAGGTAAGGAAAATATAGTGGTTGATGCCTTGAGTCGAAGAAGACACATATCGGCAATAGTATCAGTGCACTCTGATTTCAGAGCTCAAATATTGAAAAATTTGACCGGTGATGAATATTATGAGCAAATTTTGAAAGCTCTAACAGAAAATCCTCAAGATACAAGGTATGATGGATTTTATTTTGAATCTAATGGTTTATTGAGATTCAATAATAGAATTTATGTTCTGAATCAAGGAGATTTGAGAAACATTATGTGGAAAGAAGTGCATTATGCACCATATTCAGGTCATCCTAGAGTGACAAAGTTGTTAGCTGATGTAAAATCCTTATATTTTTGGAAAGGAATGAAAAATGATGCTGCAAGATATGTTGTAGAATCCCTTAAGTGTGAGTGAGTTAAGGTTGAACACCAGCACCCAGCAGGACTTTTGTATCCTCATGACACACCTAAATGGAACTGACAGTTTATTAGTATGGATTTTGTCCAAGGATTACCTATGTCCCTCTATAAGCATGATGTTATTCTGGTTGTAGTGGATAAACTTACTAAGGTAGCTCATTTTATACCTAGTAATCTTTCAGATGGAGTGCCCATCTTAGCCAAGAAGTTCATGCAAGAAGTTTTCAAGTTACATGGAGTTTCGGAAAAGATAATTTCATATAGAGATGCTCGGATAACTTCAAGGTTTTGGCAAACTTTGTTCTCGACTTTGGGAACACAGCTAAATATAAGCTCAGCCTATCATACAGAAACAGATGGACAAACTGAGAGTAAATCAAATACTAGAGGATTTGTTGCGGATGTATTGCATGGATCAATAGTATAAGTGGGAAGAGTATCTTCAACTGGTTGAATTTGCATATAATAATTCATATCATTCTACAATTAAGATGGCTCCACTCAAATCATTATACGACAGGAAGTGTCGAACTCCTATAAGCTAGGATAAGCTAGAAGATAGGATTAGCCTTGGGCCAGAAATGCTTTTGGAAATGGAAGAGCAAGTAAAGTTGATCAGAAAAAGATTAGCATAAGCAAATGATAGACAGAAAATCTATGATGATGCCAAGCAAATACCCCACAATTTTCAGTAGGAGATAAAGTTCTCTTGAGAGTTAAACCACATAAGATTCCAATTAAGTTTGGAAAGTCTTCCAAACTAGTACCTAGATATGTTGGACCTTTTGAGGTCCTAGAAGTGGTTAATCCAGTTGCTTACAAGATAGCTCTACCACCAGCCCTTGCTAGAATGCATGATGTTTTCCATGTGTCATATTTGAAGAAATATAAATCAGGATCTAATCATATACTTGATTGGAATGCTCTATAGGTATAGGACCTAGGTGTGGTCATGATCAAGCCTCTCAAAGTGCGTGAGGTATGCAAGTTCTACCTGCATAAAAGAGAGGTTACCCAGTGTAAGGTCCAGTGGGAACAGTATTCAGAGGAAAGTGCTACCTGGGAAGATTACAATGATATCTATCAAAAGTTTCCACATCTTTTTATATAGTATGATGTATAAGAACATGTTTGAAGTATTTATTTTTGGTTTGCACATAATCATCGAGGACGATGATCTTTAAGGGGGGAGATATGTCACATCTTTTTTTAAAAAACTAATGTATTTATTTTCTTTATTTTCGAAGACACTGATAGTTAGTCAGAGAAAAATTTATGATTAAAGTAATGCATTTGCTTTATATTAATTTTTATGCAAAGGATAAATGATTATGATGTCATTATTTAACATATGGTTAAAATGATGAAATAGACTAACTACAGTCGTGTAACTGAGGTGGATGCAGGAACAGTGTTGTTTTCCTTCTAAAATGAGGAGAGAGAGTATCACCATGGAGAGGATGTGAATAAAACGAACCTTATGCCATTTGGAAATACACACACATATACTTAGTAAGAGATCATGTTAGTTCATGTCAGATATGTCATCATTGTGACGAAGGTTAAATTCCTTTTGTCGTCTAATACAAGCCAGCTGTATGTCTTTGGATGACAAGTCAACAAATGTAAGTTGACTAAAAATGTTTAATTTTGTTGCCTAATCTTAGTCCACTTGTGAGAATTCCCCATTGATACTCATGCTTCAGAAGAACACATTTAGTGTTTGAAAGTATGCAATCTCGACATCTATTAAGATAAGTAAGTTATGCCTATCTATTAAGTGATTATTATTGTTATTATTATTATTATTGTCATTATTATTATTATTATTATTGATATAGTTAATTATTATGTTAGTCAAGGAAGCCTCCTTATTCTTCCAGCAGACTCCCTAGATGCTTGGGAGTGGAGGGGGGGAGCAATAGTCCATAATCCTTACTATCTTTTGCATGTAGAGAGTGGGAGAAATCCGTGGGAGTAAGGAGGATATGGTATAATGATGCTTGTTTGACGCACCATAAACATGTAGTGGTGGCCTCTTTAGAAACAAGGTGAGTGTTTTGGAAAATAAAACACAACACAACACTTGGAAAAAGAGTGGTGAAGGAAAAGAAAAGAGAGTAGGGGAAAAAGAACAAAGGATGTAGAGGACTATGTTAGCGTGTTGCCTGTAGCAGAGAACAGGCAAGTTGATATTTCACTGTTGAAAATGATAATATGAATGTTAGTATTGCCTTACACTCATTGAAGTTGTAAGTAGTCTTAGGTAGAAAACCTATTGTTGATTGTATTCATCTATGGTTTACCTCTACATGTGTTAGTATCGTCTCTTGTTGGCAAATGTTATGAGATCAATATCCAATTAAAGAGAGAGTTGCATATCTCTGTTATACCATAGTAAAATCCTTATAGATTGATGTATATATGTGTGTGTGTGTGTTTAAGAGGGTAGTATCAATCGTATGACTGTATTATTTAACTAAGTTGTCATATGGCCGAGGCCATGTAATAATATGGCTAGTCAAGTATAAAATGAGGCCATACAATATCAAGTTCGGTCGAGGATATAACAAGTTATACATTGTGATGGCCGGCTGAGTATGTAACAAGGCCACACATTAAGCGTATGGCCGGTTGTATTATGATATATATATTGAGGCCGAGTGTTTGATACATCTCAAGCCAGTAGTTAAACAATATTGAGGTTGAGTGTTTGATACATCTCAGGCCAGCAGTTAAACAATATTGAAGCCGAGTGTTTGATACATCTTAGGTCACTAGCAAAACCAAATACCAGAGACTAACTATGATCTTATATCTCGGACTGACTGTGAATAAATAATAGAGGTCAACTATGAGGTCAACTGGGATCATATATAAAGAAGCTCGACTAAAATGATAAAGTAGTTGGTCAAATTTGATATTACATAAAGGTTGACTAAGTAATAAAGTCAAGTCAACTATGTTTTCATCTAAGCCAAATGTGCTACAAAATGAAGGTTGTGGGTGGAAATTTTAACCCATATCTTTAAGAGATTGTTTGATATTGAAAACTAGGGATCGATAGCAAGTCTATAGAAGGATCTAAGAAAAGATCATTTATGAAGTATATTTCCCTTACCGGAAGTGATTTAAGAGGAATGAGGTTGTGTTTTCAAAAGCTTCAAGAGTTAGTATAAAAGACAAAGTTATAGTGTAGTGTAATAAACAACCAAACAAAATAATCCTACATAAATCCTAGTAGAATTTCCCTTATGATACCAATGGATTCCAAGCTCTAGCAAGACCTACAAAACAAATCAACTCTAAGCAAGTGCCTCCTTTCCTCTTGCAAATGAAAATATTGAGAGCACTTGGCCAAAATATCCAAGGGCCTGTTTGTAATTTATTATCCAAACCGTAATGCACCTAATTAGCCACATGGAGGCATGATTCCCAAGAGGATTTACACAACTAAATAATTTTCTAATATTGTTTTCCTCAATTATTCAATTCCCTAAATTTGTATTACCCTCTTCATGGATTAGTTAAAGACGCTCCAAAAAGTAACCTCTCACTCAACAATGTACCAGAGATGCCCCACAACTATCTCCCCACTTAATAAGATGTCAAAGTATCCCCTTCCCCCAATTAATGAGGTGTCATAGATCTTTCTACAACAAGTTCCATATTGCTCCAAAGGATAATCCAAAGATTTATTCCAAGTGGGGTGTTCTAAATTACATGAGGCCTTTTTGGAAAATTACAAATTCTAAGACAAGAGGCTTCCCTAGAGGGGAAACATCCAAGTCCCTCCTTGTGAGAAGCCATGGATCTTTTATTCTCTAAGAAAAGGAAAAAATATAATAAGAAATTTAGATGATGTTGAATACCTAATACTCCATGACTCTCTTCCATTAGACACTTGGGTAAGTAAAAGAGTAAGCCCCATTCACGTTCTAGTATGTACGTCGTTAATAGCATAACCATATCAACACATTTTTGTAGGAGTTAACCAAGTTACATCTTTCTTAGCTTTGTTCTTCCATTTAACTAGATATTCAATATATTCTCTTCCCCTAGTCTTCTTGATAACACTTTGTTTCATAATACGCTCTTCTCTTGTTATTTTTTGGGTATTTGTGTCCTCCCATCTAGAACCTTTGGTTCAATGCTTCCTCTCTCTTTATCCCCTTGACCTTCATGATTGTTATAAAGATCTTCCACGTTAAAAATGGGCAAAATATCGACACCCCCTTATGATTTAGTCTCATAAGCATTTGTAAAAAACTTCAAGACTCGTCATGGTCCAATCTTCTTCTAGCATAGTTTATTGTAGGTTCCCTAGGAACATCTTCTTCCTGAGATGAGCTAGAACTAGTTCACCTTTCTGGAACTCCTCTTTTCTGCTATGATTGGTATGTTCCTATGAAAATATGCTCACTATATTTATGGATGTTCTTCATCAAATACTCTCCCTTGCCTATGTACCTTGTTCATGTGCACCAAAAAGTCTAATTTGTACCTAACCTAATTACTCACTATAATTGTACAACACAGGCTCTAGGTCTACATCCATATACCACCTGAAATTGTTTTCAATCCTTCTATGTATAAATTTGTTGTAAGCAAATTGGCCTATGCCAACACTAAGTCCCATTGCTTAGGTTTGTCACTAATTAAGCATCTCAACAAATTGCATAAACTTTGGCTCAACACCTTTGTATTTACATAAATTTGTGGATGATAATTTGAATTGAAGTTCAACATAGCACCCAACTTCTTCCATAAGGTCCTCCAAATATATCGCACAGACTTAGTATCTCTATCCTAGACTATGCTCTTGGGTAACCCATGTAATCTCACCACCTCCTTGAAAAATAAATTGGCAATATGGAAAGTATCACAAGTCTTTTGGCAAGCAATAAAGTTGTCATATTCAACATGCTATCAATAAAAAAAATTGAAACATTATAGTTATCAACAATCCTAGCACAAAATTCATGCTAATATCTTCCCAAGGTCTCTCTAGTATCCACAATGGTTGATAGAGTCCAATGTTTTGATTACTTCCCTTTGCATACTATCATATATGGCATGGCTACACAAACCTTTGTACATTAGCTCCCATCCTTGGCTAATAATATCTCTCATTCAAAAGTGCCAATGTCTTATCCACCCGAAAATGTCAAACCAATCTTCCATATTGTTTTTCCCTAATTGGGTTCTCACTCATTGATCCTTAGGGTATGCAAAATTGTTGCTTCCTAAACAACCACTCATCTTGGACAAAATAATCCAACCATGGTGTTTTGTCTCCACCGATTGCGTCTATGCATGTTTCCATGTAACCTTGAAGTCCTTTGTCCTCTAGATATTGACAATGATTGATAGAGTCCAATGTTTTGACTACTCCCCTTTGCATACTATCATATATGGCATCTCTACACAAACCTTTGTACATTAGCTCCCATCCTTGGCTAATAATATCTCTCATTCAAAAGTGCCAATGTCTTATGCACCCCAAAATGTCAAACCAATCTTCCACTATGTTTTTCCCTAATTGGGTTCTCTGTCATTAATCGCTAGGGTATGCATAATTATTTCTTCTTAAACAACCACCCATCTTGGAGAAAATAATCCAACCATGGTGTTTTGTCTCCACCAATTGGGTCCATGCATGTTTCCATGCAACCTTGAAGTCCCCGTCCTCTAGATATCGATAATGGTTGATAAAGTCCAATGTTTTGACTACTCCCCTTTACACACTATCATATATGGCATGTCTGCACAAACCTTTATACATTAGCTCCCACCCTTGGCTAATAATATCTATCATTCAAAAGTGCCAATGTCTTATCCACCCCAAAATGTCAAACCAATCTCCCACTATTTTTTTTTCCTAATTGGGTCCTCTCTCATTGACCCCTAGGATATGCATATTTGTTGCTTCCTGAACAACCACCCATCTTGGACAAAATAATCCAACCATGGTGCTTTGTCTCCATCGATTGCATCCATGCATATTTCCATGCAACCTTGAAGTCCTCGTCCTCTAGCCATAATCTCTTCGTTGAGTTGAATCCAACTACCTCTACCCTCATCTTTGTAAGCAATAAATATCTTATGCTTAAGGCATTAGCCACTTTTTTTCTCCTCTCCTATGCTTTAGGACAAACGAGTGGTCCTAAAAAATCTCTACCTACTTCACATGTCATTATTTCAACTACCCCTAACTATTGATGAACTACAATACCTAGTGGTAAGTATACAATGCAAACTCCCTAGAAAGCAAATAATGTCTCTTCTCTAATGCCTGCACAATGGCATAAAACTCCTAATGATAAACAAAATATTTCTTAGCATCATTGAACTCTTTACTAAAGTATGCTATAGTTCACTCTTCTTGACTCAATACTACTCTAAATTTCATTCCACTAGTATAACAATCCACTTGCAAAACTTCATCAAAATCTGGTAATGCTAACACTAGTTGCTCCATCACCTTCTTTAGTAACTCAAAACCCCTCTCAATTACAACTATCCACTTGAATTATTTAGGATACCCTCCCATGGTCTTGTTGATGGGTCCACAAATACCATTAAAATTGTGAATGAACATCCAATAAAAACTTGTCAAACCATGGAAACTTTTGGCCTCGAAAATAATTTTGGATGTCGACCATTCCAACTCTTCTAGAGATGAAAAATCTTAGGTACTATAGCTTTATATTCATGAAACTATATTTCTAAAAATTTATTACCAAAGTCCTCCTTCAAGTTTTGTCAAACTTGTTTCAAGTATTTCATGTGCTCCTTTGTTTTATTAAAAATTAGGATGTCATCTAGGTACACAATAACCAACTTTCCTAGAAATAGCTTCAATACCTTGTTTGTGAGCCTCATGAAAGTAATTGATGTGTTCATCAATCCAAATAGTATTGTTATCTCCCAGATTTGCACCCTTGCTTGCAGTTGCGAAACTTCAGCAATCTGGAATAACATGGGAATGATTTTTAAGTGTGGAACCTTGCTAAATGAGATCAGACCTCCAGAGAAGGCTGGCTTCCTTGACTGGATATCACCTAAAACTACTAAATCTTTAGGGGAAAAGGGAGAAGGGATGCCTTTAATGAAAATAGAAAAACAGGAAAACTGAAAGTGAAGGTGATGCACTAGACAGATTTAAAGAAACTTCCATAGAACTAAAAAATACACAACACAACCAGATGTGGCAAGTATGTATACACAGATTAGATGATTCTAGCAGAGGCAAGAAGCAATATGATTGAGGTACCAAAAAAAATATCAAAGACAACCATATGCAGATTTACACAAAACTAGAAAATCAGTAAAATAGGTATGATAACTTGCATATATTCAGTAGGAAGGCAAGGTTACAGTATATGAAAACTCTATTTGGAAATAGAAAGACCAGAATGCCAAAAAATTTCCCACCTCATTTACATCATAAGCCTCAACTTATAAAGCATTTCAAAAATGCCCTAAGTTGGTTATAGGATTCACTCAAAGAGCTGCCACCAAAAATATCTCTCTAAGGACATCCCAACTGCCAGGAGTAATGGCGGAAAAGATCTGGAACAGGGGCAGGTGGGGAGATATTTAGAGTCTTTAATGCAAGCAGCTTACTCATCGATCCTCAGCAACACATATATGAAAATATTTGAAACAAGGCGGTGGAAAGATATTTCTGATCATGAATGCGAGCTGCTTCATCCTTGTGCAGCAATAAATGCAAGAAATATTTGCAACTGCCCCAAAATGGTCGCTAAAATGTCCCTTCGGAGATCAAGAAATACAAATCCAGATCTAAAATTGAGAAGTGAGACAAATCCCCCTGAAAAGCCCGCCAAATGAAAGCGGAAGCGAAAACATGTATTTTTGTCTCCTGCATCATGTCAAAATTCACCAAGACGGAGGAGATACAGGCGGTGAAATCTTCGGTCAACCGCCTGTATATATATCGCATCGCATCTATGTATATATCGCTATCCGGATCAGCCCCTGAAATGTCTTTGTATGTGCAAAGCACCATGCATGCACCTTTGCTTGGAGTATCACCTGATCGGTCGGTGGGTTGATCCTGAAAAGCATTGCTAAAAAACTGCATCTTCCTCGACCCTGCATCCTTTCCTTATGAGGGATATGATGGTGACGTCACCACCATAGACGGGCCTTATTGAAACATGACAGGATGGCGTCATCATCATATCGGGGTGATATTTGGAGGAAGGGTGATATTTGGACAAAGGGTGATATTACAAATATCAGGGTGATATTTGGAGATCGGGTGTATGGAAAAGATAGGGTGATATTTCAGATATCGGGTGATATTTGGAGATCGGGTGATCTTCAAATATCACCCGATGTTCAGAATATGACCCGATGTGTGAAATATCACCTGATGTTTAAAATATCACCTAATGTATGAAATATCAGGTTTGACCAGATGTTTGACCATACATAACTTCCATATTTTAGCGAATCTCAGGGTGATGTAAAAAGCAAACTTGCCTATTTTTTCAAGCTCTTTCACATGGTAAGCTTCAGACCCTGAGATTTGGGTTCAGACTTCAAGATCACAAACATAGCTTACATTGGGGTATGCACACTGACTGATGCTGCTTGATATATTTGACTCCTGCTAGAGGAAAAATAGGTCAACAATTTGGCAACTTCTATGGGATGTTTGCCTGCTAAACAATTAGATCAGTGGCCTTGAGCATCCATTGGGCATGGAGTCATACATAGACTAAAAATATACAGATATTTTTTGACTTTAGCAACTCAGTACAGCAGTGAAGAACATTGGAAGACCAACCCAAGATAGAAAAGTTAAAAGCAACCCCCCTCTACCTGTGCTAGACAACACTTAGGGAAAGCAAAAGGGATCTAAACTAAGGTGCAGCAGCACTTATTGAAAACATAGAGACCTAATCTACTGATTTACAAAGCACTCATACCTCAAAACACCTCTTCAGGTGTATCCCATTAACTGGGATAGGCAAATTTGGTCCATCCATATTTGATAACTGAAATGTATTGTGCTCCTTGCATTTAGTAATGAGAAATGGGCCACTCCACATGTTGTCAAACTTGGAGTGTTTTCCTGGCCTGCTCTTCAAATCATCCCATTTGAGCACCATATCACCCTCCTTAAAGATTCTGGGAGTGGCCCTCTGATCAAAATTTCTTTTGGTCTGAAGCTGATGATACTCCATAGTTTTCATAGCCTTGTCTCTGATTTCTTCAAGCTCCATAAGCTGAACATATCTGATAGCCATGGGGTCTTCCTCTTCAAACATCTCCATCTGATTCATAATGTCTAGTGCTGGCAGTTCCACAGAGACAGGCAATCTTGCCTCCTTCCCATAGACTAACATATATGGAGAGTTTCCAATGGACCTCTTAGGAGTTATTCTATCTGCCCATAAGGCGTATTTCAAATTAGTGGGCTAGGTCCTTTGGTTGTCCTCCATTGATCTTTTAATAATTCTTATGAGATTTTTATTTGTAGATTCTGCCAAACCATTACCCTGTGGGTAATAATTTGATGAAGTATTCAAATAAATCACATTCTTAACAGCCCAGTCAGTTATCTTTAGGCCAACAAAGGCTAAAGCATTGTCGGAGATGATTGACTTAGGCACTCCAAACCTGGATATCAAATCATGATAAAAATTCAAGACAGCACTTTCATTGGATTCCCTTAGAGCCACTGCTTCAGTCCACCTTGTGAAATAGTCTATAGCTGTAAGTATCCACCTATGGCCTGCACTTGATGGTGGGTTAATGGGACCTATGAAGTCAATACCCCATCTCATGAAGGGCTGCTCTACTTGAATTGGCCGAAGAGGTAAGGCTGGCAGCCTTTCTTTCCCTACAAAAATAGCACATTTTACACATTTTCTAGCCCATGCATGGGCATCCTTAAATAAGTTGGGCCAGTAATATCCAGCTCTTATTATTTTCCAAGCAGTAGTCTTTGGGGCAAAATGACCCCCTGCTGTTCCATCATGAAATTCATGAAGCACCTTGTCAGTCTGATCATCATCAATGCATCTTAACAATACACCATTAAGGTCTTTTCTAAAAAGGGTGCCATATATTAAAACATATGGAACGGACTACAATCTATAATATCTTCTTTTGGTTCTATCTAGACCTGCTGGACATTTACCAGTTTGCAAAAATTGAGTCATGTTATTAACCCAACTTGTGTCGACTACTGCTGCATTATCTTGAGGTGCATCCTCAATGGTCAGGAGCACCTCCTCTTGCTTCTCTATTTCGTTCTCAGAACTCGTAGCAAGTTGTTTGTTGAGTCCCCTGCCTCTAACCAGGTTGGTTATCTTGATCTCCACGTCATATTTCATGACTTTGGTGATCCAACTAGCCCTTTTCTTGTTAACATCTTTGCTTAACAGGAACTCCTTCACGTTAGGGTGAGCCACCATCAAATGTATCTTGTTATTAGAAACAAGATGCCGAAATTTCTTGATACTACTTATCACTGCAAGGACGTGCTTCTCAACAAAGCTATACCTCTGCTTGTACTCCTCCAACCCCTGGCTAAAGAAAGTGATTGGTTGTTCAAAGCCGCCACTCTGCTGATGTACCAAGATTGCAGAGATTGTATCTAGATCGCCATAAGCATACAGAATAAAACCTTTGGAAAAGTCAGGATTCACCAGAGTTGGTGCAACTGACAATGCTTCTTTTATAGACTCAAAACTGAGTTAGGCCTCTTTCGTCCAACTAAAATTATATTCTTCTTTAACATGGATGTCAAAGGCTTCAAAAGATTTGCAATATCAGGGATGAATCTTCGCAGAAAATTAATTCTGTCAATAAAGCTTTGAAGTCCCTTCTTATGACTAAGTAAGGGCAGCTCCAAAATGGCCCTTACTCTTTCAACATCAATGGTAATGCCCTCCTTTGACATGACGTGCCCTAACAGTTTGCCTTCATGCACAGCAAAAATGCATTTTCTAGGATTAAAGGATATCCCAAATTCTTTGCATCTCTCAAAAACTTGCCTCAAGTGGGATAAATGCTCAAATGCATTCTTGGATAAGACTGTTATGTCATCTAGGTACACCAGCACCAGTTTATATAGAAAACCCTTAAAAGCCATATCCATGCCTTTCTGAAAAGTTGAGCCAGCATTTGAGAGGCCAAAAGGCATCCTTTTGTAGGCCATGGTGCCCCATTTGGTAGTAAAAGCGGTTTTAAACTGATCCTTCTCCTTGACTAACACTTGATTATAGCCAGAATATCCATCAAGCAAGGAGAATCTTTTGGAACCAGCCACTACTTGTAGAATCTGCTCCATTGAGGGCAGTGGGTAGTGGTCTTTTAGGGAGGCTCTGTTAAGGTCCCTGAAGTCAACACACAACCTGATCTCTCCATTCTTCTTCCTCACAGGGATAAGGTTGGAGACCCAAGAAGTATGCTTGATTGGAAAGATGATTTTTCCCTCAATTAGCTTAGTCAATTCTTTAATCATCAGGGGCTCTAGCTTTGGGTTTAGAGGTCTTTGTTTCTGCCTCACAAGTTTAATACCTGGGTCTAACTCTATAGTGTGTTGGGCAATCTGAGGGTCAAATCCCTTCAGGGCTGAATAATCCCAAGCAAACACATCTTCAAACTCTTGACAGAGAGCAATAAAAGCTCTTTTGTCCTCAGCTGAGCAGATTTTACCGATTTTGAGAAGCTTACCTTTAAAAATTTCTAGCTCCTTAATGCTCTCCTTTAACCTGCATGCTAGTCTTGCTTTTCTTAAGCTAATCATCTATGCTAAAAATATATTCCAAGGTTACCAATCCCTTGCGCAACTTGTTTGTTCTCAATTAAACAATTTGATCATTGCCATATTGTTGTTTGAGCTTATCCTGATTCATCACAGAAAATTCATCTTCTTCTAACAAGAAATGTAGGATCTGCTCATCACTTTCAAAAACTTGCCAATGAATGTTATTATCAAGGATAGAGGGCCTATCAACTATTTTTACATGAGGTTGTACCTTCTGCCTTTGAATATCACTGGGGATGTCAAACTGAGCCGCAATTGCAGCCAACCTATCAGCATGATAGTTCTGATTCCTTGGAATAGAGATCAGATTGAAAGCATCAAATTCTTCAATCATGTCCCACACCCTGTGTTTGTAGCATTTCAGAACATCATTTTTTGTAAGATGCAGTCCTCTTATCTGATTCACAATGAGTTCACTGTCACCATAGACCTACAAATAGCCTATTTTCCTCTTTCTTGCCCACTGCAAACCTTGAATTAATCCTTCATATTCAGCAGTGTTATTTGTACATGCAAAGGCAAAACAGAAAGAAGAATAATATTCTTCACCCTGGGGTGACATCAGCATTGCACCACCACCATATCCATTCTTGTTCCCAGAGCCATCAAAATACATTTTCCACACCCCATTTTGCTGTTGTGTCTGTTGTCCTGCATCCTTCACAAGATTTGGTATTGTTGTTTCATGCTCATGCAATATATAAACCCCCATACAAGTTTCTTGGGTGTGTCCTTCAGGATCATCCACACTATTTTCTAAGGCCCACTCCCTTAAGAGTACCTCTGGTATGCTTTCAGCTTGTAGTTCTTGAGCAGCAACTAATTCAGGGTCATCAAAAATAATACAATTTGCATTAACAACACTTGGTGTGTAAAGCTCTATGTGATGATTTGAAAGCAACTCAGATTTTAAAGTTACTTTGGTGCCATATCTGGTCCTGAAAAACATGTGGGACCAGTCTGAGGATAAATATCCTCCTATCTTGGCTGTAAATTCTCTTGATAAGCACATGGCAAAATAGGGAGGCAAATCTATGATGAACACCTCCTGTGAAATGGAAACATTGGGACAGGTATGCAGAGTGAGACCTAAGTCTTTTCTTACACCCATAGTATTAACAGCTGTGCCATCTAATTGGAGTACACCTTTCTCAAGGGGCGGTACTTGAGCCCTAATTGGTCTGCAATCTGCTTAGGCATCACAGAACTGCTTGTTCCACTATCCACCATGCAATAATGTACTAATTTGTCTCCAATTATCAATGATACGTAAAATGGGAGTGGTTTGGCACTCTTGTTGGGCTGTTTGCTGTTATCCTAGGATGAATTGGTAAGGACAGCCCTATTTGGGTCTATAGTTGTATCATTGGATACTTTCAAATCAGATAAGGTAGACTGCAACATCTTCTTTTGGCCAGGGATGGCTAGGGAATCCCACATGGACATTGTCACATTCATCTTCTTCATATTTTCAATAATATTGAAGGGTGGAATGGCACTTACCTTCTGATTTGATTTTGTAGCAACAGTATCAGCCTGCAAATGAGGCATTTCCCTTGCTGTTGCTGAAGTGTTTCTTTGTAAAATGTGGGGAACATGGGATGTAGAAGCACCAGCATGTCCTTTCTCTTTATTTGTTGCTTGCTCAATCTCATAACCCCTCTTCTTGGCTCTTGTATTTGCTGCAACTGAGGTGTTATTGTTGTTTATGCCACAGAATTCACCTTCCTGTCAGTTCATGAAAGCAAAATCACTCTAAGGCTACTCCTGTTGTTGCACAGCCCCATCATGAGGTGTATTTGGTTGTGTGGCTGCAACATTCTGCACCATTAAAGCCTGATTTATCACTCCATTTGAACAGGCTGCCTGACTATGTGGCTGATTGCATGGATAGCACCATTCATACTCAACTGCAAGGTTGTTCTGAGTAGGGACAAGGTCCCTTACTGCATTAATGGGTGCCGGATTATAACGCTAAAAAGGCCTTTGATTGATATTCTGCCTGGGACCCTGAAAATTGCCTTGATATGGAGGCCTGTTGGCTTGGTAAGGCTGATATTGCCCTTGATATGGTTGATTCTATTCTTGACTGGGTTGCTGATAAGGCTGCCTTCTCTGGGATTGATGCTTCTTTATGTTCACCAGCTCATTGCCGAAAGTTTGAAGGATACTCTCTATCTTTTGTTGACTATTTTTTATCTCTTTCAACTCTTGTGATGAGCTAGAGGCAGTAGGTTTAGAATTGGCAGTGCTTGGTAATGCTGCTACTGTAGGTACAGGGGCAAAATATGGGATTGGCAATGGCATTGAAGCCTGAATCTCAAGAAAGATGGGCACTGGTGGTCTAGGTGCTATTTTTCTGGCCTAAATCAGACTATTCTCTGCTCTAATGGCAATTTCATATGCATCAGGTAAGCTAGTACCTCCTAACGATTGTATCATCACTGAAATATCACTATTTAGGGCTTTCAAAAAATACAAGAATGCATATTCAGCTGGAGGTCTTACCATGGCATGGATTCTGTCCCATGTCTTCTGGAATCTGAAGTTGAAATCCATCATTTGCTCCTGAGGAGCTCTCTTTATTGTAGTCATCTGTTCAACCAATGACAAGTTGTCTAATTTATCTTGAAATTGTTTGTTTAATTTCTCTCCTAGATCATCCCAGGTTCCTATAGTCTGCACTGGTAGGCTCCTGAACCATTGCAATGCCTTCCCTTTGAATGAGGCAGCCAGCAGCCTGATGGCTACATTCTCCCGAGTGACATGATGTACACCACACAGAGATGCTATGTCTCTAATGTGCTCAATAGGGGTAGTTTGATTCTCCCCTGTGAAATAGGGCAGACTCTTCAAAGCTGCCATAGGCATAGTATCATGTACTATTAAGTTTAAAGGGTTGCCCCCATCAAAAGTCATGAATGGTTGATTTCTTACCATCTGAACAACTGGGGGTAGATTTGCTTAAGTTGCTACAGGGACTACAGAGGCAACTGGTCTGAAATTTGGTGGAGTTGATTGTATCCTTTTGGCAACTAGAGTCCTTACTACAGCTCTTCTCTGCCTTCTAGGTGGAGACAGCTGCAAATAATCGAATGAGCTTGAACTCCTGGTTTGAATCTTTCTCATAAAATGTAACAGCAGAACTGATCTGCTTGTCCTTCCTCGGTGTGAGTCGCCAAATATGCAAGTTTAACCTCTTACAGGTCTGAAAATCACTGGCTACACATCAAAACCAGCAATAAAATTTGTAAGGTCCCACCAGGCGTGCCAAAGTTGTTATCTCCCAGATTTACACCCTTGCTTGCAGTTGTGAAACTTCAACAATCTGGAATAATATGGGAATGATCTATAAGTGTGGGACCTTGCTAAATGAGATCAGACCTCCGAAGAAGGTCAGCTTCCTTGACTGGATATCACCTAAAACTACTAAATCTTTAGGGGAAAAGGGAGAAGGGATGCTTTTAATGAAAAAAGAAAAATTGGAAAACTAAAAGTGAAGGTGATGCACTAGACAGATTTAAAAAAACTTCCACAGAACTGAAAAATGTCAAACACAACCAGATGTGGCAAGTATGTATACACAGATTAGATGATTCTAGCAGAGGCAAGAAGTAATATGATTGAGAGGGACAAAAAAATATATATCACAGACAACCATATGTAGATTTACACAGAATTAGAAAATCAGTAAAAGAGGTATGATAACTTGCATATATTCAGTAGGAAGGCAAGGTTACAGTATATGAAAACTCTATTTGGAAACAGAAAGACCAGAATGCCAAAAAAATTCCCACCTCATTTACATCATAAGCCTCAGCTTATAAAGCATTTCAAAAATGCCCTAAGTCAGTTACAGGATTCACTCAGAGCGCTGCCACCAAAAATATCTCTGAAAGGACATCCTAGCTACCAGGAGTAATGGTGCAAAAGATCTGGAACAGGGGTAGGTGGGGAGATATTTAAAGTCTTTAATGCAAGCAGCTTACTCATCGATCCTTAGCAACGCATATATGAAAATATCTGAAACAAGGCGGTGGAAAGATATTTCTGATCATGAATGCGAGCTGCTTCATCCTTATGCAGCAATAAATGCAAGAAATATCTGCAACTACCCCAAAATGGTCGCTAAAACGTCCCTTCGGAGATCAAGAAATGCAAATCCGGATCCGAAATTGAGAAGTGAGAAAAATCCCCCTGAAAAGCCTGCCAAATGAAATAGGAGGCAAAAACATGCATTTTTACCTCCTGCATCATGTCGAAATTCGCTAGGACGGAGGAGATACAGGCGATCAAAGCTTCGGTCAACCCCCTGTATATATCGCGTTGCATCTATGTATATATTGCTATCCGGATCAGCCCCTGAAATGTCTTTGTATGTGCAAAGCACCATGCATGCACCTCTGCTTGGAGTATCACCTAATCGGTCGGTGGGCTGATCTTGAAAAGCATTGTTGAAAAACTGCATCTTCCTCGGCCCTGCATCCTTTCCTTATGAGGGATATGATGGTGACGTCACCACCATAGACGGGCCTTATTGAAACAAGGCAGGATGGCGTCATCATCATATCGGGGTGATATTTGGAGGAAGGGTGATATTTGGAGATCGGGTGATATGGAAAAGATAGGGTGATATTTCGAATATCAAGGTGATATTTGGAGATCGGGTGATATGGAAAAGATAGGGTGATATTTCGGATATCGGGGTGATATTTCGGATATCGGGGTGATATTTGGAGATCGGGTGATCTTCAAATATCACCCAATGTTTGGAATATGACCTGATGTGTGAAATATCATCCGATGTTTAAAATATCACCCGATGTTTAAAATATGACCCGATGTGTGAAATATCAGGTTTGACTAGATGTTTGACCATACATAACTTCCATATTTTGGCGAATCTCAGGGTGATGTAAAAAGCAAACTTGCCTATTTTTTCAAGCTCTTTCACATGGTAAGCTTTAGACCCTAAGATTTTGGTTCAGACTTCAAGATCACAAACATAGCTTACATCGGGGTATGCACACTAACTGATGCTGCTTGAATTATTTGACTCCTGCTAGAGGAAAAATAGGTCAACAAGTATGACTAGTCATTTACGCAATCTTCCTTAGTTTTTAAAGTTATCTTCCACTCATCATCCTCTTTGATTCTAAATTGATGATATCTACTCTTCAATATTTGATAGTGATCTTATCATCCAGCACTAGTAATGAAAATATGTATTTGACAATGCTCTTATTAATATCTAAAATCTATACACATGTCCTCCACCACTCTTTAGTGCTAGTACTGCAAGTACCGCACATGGACTCAAACTCTCTCCAATCAAAGCCTTTCTCAACTAGTCTTGAAGCAATCGATTTATCTCCTCATTTCTTATAAGAGTAAACCTATAAGTTGTCTTGTTTGGTAGGCTAGCCCATTGTATCGTATCTATGCTTCTTTTGGGTGATAGCCCATCTGGTACATTGATGGATACAATATCTTCATATTCTCTAAGTAGATCCTTTCTTCTCATGGCAATACACTGGCCTATTTCGTCACTCCCTTTTAATGTTGGTTTGGCTATGAGCACATAGTTAGTCTCCTCAATTCTCAAAACATTGAGAAACCCCTTCCTAGTGAATAGGATCACCCTTGAATCCTTCTCACTTTCTTCATCTAGATCCTTCATTGGACTCAAATGTGTATTTATTTTCATCTTTGAAACGTGTAGGTATTAACCCTACTATTATGCACAACTACTCTGTCAAATTGTCATGGTCTACCCAACACATCCCTAAACAAGATATTACACCATTCCTCATCTTTGTAAACTATAATCTAGAAACTCACAAATTCTTCCTTTACCATTGCCTAACTATTATTTTATAGCCATGAATCTTTGTAGGGATTCAAATGTGCTACTTTCTTCAAACTTAACTTACCTATCATTTCAACAAAAACCAAGTTATCAATGCTACCGCTATCCCCAATAACCATGCAACACTTGGAATTGTAGGTGGTCTAAAAGAGACTTCTTTGTGTAGAATCATTCTACTTCAATTTCAACAAAACCCTTTTCATCATGAGGGCCTCTCTATGCTCAATTATTTCTATCTATTTAAGTGAATGTTGGTAAAACAGATCTGTCGCTACGATATTTTGCTAAGAATAACATGACTCCCCCAACAGGCAACGACAAAGTTCACCACAGTTGGATGGATTAGTGATTTTCCTCTTCATTTGAGAGGATCAGTTTCCTCATGATAAAATTTTGGATTTTTCAGGGGTGTGCTTTTGACCAAAAAGCAAGAAAGGAAAAGAAACCAAAACAAAAACAAAAAGGAGAAAACCATGGACAAGGCTAACATGGGGCCAATAATCTAGGTTTTTCCTAGAGAAGATAGTAAAAAATTTCAAAAAATGAGAGGAAATAAACACATAGATTCATTCCCAGAAAAGATTGATTTTTAAAGAAAATCAATGCAACTAGGGTTTTAAATACAGAATGTTGCCTAACATAAGAAAGATATATTCGCATAAGGTTTCATGACTCACTAATCAGAAAAACAACCTATTATCTCATCTAGTTACATAGGTTAAATACATATATTAAGTGAACATTTACATTCTTCACATAATAGAAAACCATTAAAGGTGGTTGCAAATTCAAGATAAGAAGATTTTGCTACATAAAGACACTAAATACTAGCCGCATAGGCCAGCCATATCATTCTTTATTTAGTACAAAAACAAAGTGCTCACCAACTCTTTCTACCCTATACAATGTGAGAGAATCAATGTCACAAGAAAAGAACCCCTTTACATTGGAAATGATTGTAATTATAACGCTTCCTTAATAACTAACTCATAACTACATGCTTTTCAAACTTCAAAATAATATTACAAAGTCATTTAATGAGCGTACATATTTAACTCATTAAAATGAAGAGTTTTAATCATTAGTAAAATTAGCTTTATAGAAAACATGTTTTTGAATGGCATCTCCCACTCGCGAACTTCTGCTTGCAACCGCTGAGGATTTTGGCATTGGAGCTTGTGGCTTGGGCAGCTACGTCTCCCCTGCCACGCTCTTCCCAGAGGTCAGTGAAGATCCTGCGGGTGTCTGCGTGACTGTTGAGGCCCTTGCCCCTGCCGAGCGAAACCACCCTATTTCTGATGGCGCATAGGGTCTTTCTTTTGTTGTTGTAGCTGGTGCGAATGGTCGACTGCCTCTAAGGGATAAGATCCATTCTCGACCCTTCCCTGCTCCCATACCTCCCCTGTGGTGGTATGTGGACAGGAAGTTTCTGAGAATGAAGAACATTACGGCAAGCTTGGCTTGATTGGCAGGTTTAATGGACTATAGCCATCCCTCCCTGATCTAAATAAATGGATTTTGGAATCCTAGAGTCCTATTGTCCAAGGTAATATTGATATTTTCCCATGTGCAAGGGGTTTTTTCATTCAAGCTATTGATTCTGTTGAGGTTAGGGATATTATGCTTGATGGTAGGGTGAATTATGGGGAGAGCACTCCCTTCTGCTTAAACCTTGGACTCCTCTGTTCAATCCCATTTCTGAACTGGTTAATATAAGGCTTGTTTGGATCAGGTTACCTAATCTGCCCCTCCAGTTCTAAGAAGTGTCCTATATGAGGCAATTGGCAATTCTATTAGCCGCAACCTTATGGTAGACAGATCTACGATTCTTATGGGCCTTTATACATATGTGCGCATTCTTGTGGATAGTGATATCTCCAAGCCTATTCATGGAGAGATTGTCTTGATGGTGGGGGATTGTCCTAGATCCCAGCTCCTTGACTATGAGGGTTTTCCCTTCCGTTGTCGCTGTTGCTTCACGGTTGTACATATGGCTTCAGATTGCCATCACTCTCGTCACAAGGGTGGTATGTCGTGGTGGCGGAATGCTCGTTTGGAACATCTAACAGTTCTTGATCTGGAGGTAGGGTCGGTTGAGGAGTCCCCAGTTGGTTCCTCTCCTTCAAGTACTCTTGTGGCTTCTAGACCCCCTGCGGGGACTTCTGCTCATGTTCACGCTGAGCCTGAGAGTGTGTTGGCAGTTGTTTGTGAGCATGCCAGATTCCCATCTTTGTCTCTTGTTGTGGCTCCTTCTGACCGGGATTTGATTGCTTCTTCGTCATTTCCTATTGTATCTTCAGCGCTGCCTTCTTTGCAAGAGAGTTATGTGGTTGCAGTGTCTGTTGAGGATCCCCTCCTCTCGCCTTGCTCTGAGGATTTAGACTTAGAGTTTTCCTGGGAAATGGTTCAGCTGATATGGTGTGGAGTATGATCAGTCTCCAAGTGGGAGATTATTGTTATATGGATCCCAATCAGACTCGGAGATTAAATTTTCCCCACTTTTGTTAGCACAGTTTCCCCCCAAAGTATTTAACGGGGGAGCGCAGGGGGCATAGCTGCGGGGCCTGGGGGGCTTATCCCCTCGGCGGGGGCCCGAGGGCGGAGCCCACGGTCAGGGTCTGGAGGCAACGCCCATGAAGCAAAAATTACTTATTATTTAATAAAGGCATCGGGAGTTATTTTTCTATTAGCCAACATATAAAAACTTTTTTTTTGTAACCGCCATAAGTCTTGATAAAATGGCTGGAGATGGCGAAAAGTTTAGGGTTACAGTTAATATTATATTTGTAACATATTGCAACGGCATTGAGTTGCAAGATTGTTGGTTGTAATTGGTTTGATTTGCTGGATAATAATATTGGACTTTTTATTGGTGCATGTAGCTTGAGTTTGGGCGAACCACGTTAAAATTGTCTCTCGCTGTTATTATTTCTGTGTATTTTAATTCCTCTATTTAATCTCTGATTATCTGCATTTAATTGATATTTTTTGTCTACTATTCCTAACAACAACGTCGTAAGAAAGGGCTCCCCAAATCTATTGTTGCTCTACACCCTAGGGTCAAGGCAGTTAGATTTGTTGGCTCTTGTTTAGGGGTTGTTTAGTTCTGTTTAGTTTCATCTTTCAGCAATTTTGTTATGTTTGTGTGTTGTTTGAGTGTTGTTGTTGGCATGTTTGGGGCCTGTTTGTTCTAGCCCTTGGGGCTTGTTGTTATGGGATCAGTACCCATGTTTGTTGCTTATCATATTCAAAAATTAGCTTTATAATAAATTTGAGTCCTTGCTTGAAATTTCATGTGTATACCACTGTCATAGCACTATGTTGATCAATTCATGTGTTCTGGTTGTAAGTGTACCTCTCTTCAAACATTTCAAGGGTAAAATCAGCAAATATCAACTTCTGAAATAATTTACGTCCTTTAATCCACTAAGGAAATGAGAGTCTAGTGGAGAAGCAATGGTGGGTGCAGAAATAGAAAGCTTTGTAGCCTATTGCAAAGTCCATTTACCAATATCTTTGTCTAACATATTTCATAGTAAAGTGAAAGGCATACTACTTGTTTCTGCCTTTGTGAGAAAGAGAGTACATTCAATAATCTCATTATGTTAGTGTAGGTTTTTATTTCCTAGTGGGTTATTTATTTTTCCCCATATTCCTAGGTTTTTCCTACACTTCTATTAATCTCACTTATGTTAATAAAGCATGCTTAATTAAGTGAGGATTATGAGGTGTCACCTTCCTACATGTGAGCATCCATTAACTATCTTGGGAAGATGTTTTTCTATTTTTAGTCTGATAGATGGTTTCTCATCATTGGTTGGTGTTGCCACCTCCTCCCTCTCCCTCTCCCGGGTCTATATAAGCATGCTACGTGGCTTGTATTTTGCATCTTTTGCTTTTGCATCCTCTTAATGCTATTTTGCTCCTAGCATTTGCATTACTCTCTTGGAGACTAACTCTGTGTTGCTATTTTGATTTTATATCATTTGCATTCATAGTTTAGATATATATTCGTTTGCACTAGTTTTTTGGGTTAATAATCTTTTCAGATTCTAACATGGTATCAGAGCGCAGGTCATCGGTTCGAGTCCCTCAAGCCCTCAACCCTTTGTTCGCGTAAGCTCGGCTTATCGACGTGGTACGTAGTGGGTATGAATCCCACATGGTACGTCGTTGTATCCAGCTCTATCGTGTGGGGGGGTGTTGGCGTAGCGACTATATCGACGATGAGATCCCTCTCCACCACAAGTACGTGCATTTGGTGTGACGGCAAAATTCTAACATGGTATCAGAGCTATTCTATGTGCAAGGATAGATTTTAGTTTTTTTATTTGAAAGATTCAGGTGAGGCTAATAAATCTTATTACAATTTTTTGAAAAACCCAGTATGCTCTTCTCTTGCATCTTCGGATGATTTGGAAAATCAAAAAAGTTTGACGGAAACATTTTAATCTCTGGGGTTTGCACATGTGTTTTATGAAATTTGGATGATTGCAGCATTTCTGGTTATACTGGCAACATTTCTGGTTGTTCCAACGCATCCAGGAGGCTTGAGAAAGTCAAATTTGGCTTTCGTTTCACTGAAATCGGAGATCGTCATACATAGTTGCGGAATCAGAGTTTTAAGCTCAAATATGACAACCAGATTGCATATTTGGTGTTTGCAATCAATATTGCAGGTTCCAGCATGTCTTTGCTTGTCTTAGGTAGCTGATTCAGTCTTTGCATGCCATTTTTTGGTTGTTGGGGTCATTTTTTGTTGCTAAAGGCGTTATGTTTACATTAGATCCACATCTTTTGTACATCAGCAAGACAAACGCCTTCTGGGTTTTGTTGGCGACACAGAAAAACCATCTGGGTATGTTTTAGTTTTTGCATGAAACTCATATATTTTGTAGAAACAAACTAAGAAAGCTACAATAGGACCCCTCTCCGTTGGCAGTTGCAGATTTGAAGGCAGTTTTAAAATGCTTCGTTCTTGCTCATACGAACTCCGTTTCCTAAGATTTTTTTTATTTTAGTTATTTTTTCGTGCTCTATGCACTAGTGCAGACGTTTTTTTGATTTTGATGCGAAAAATTTCCATACATTACATATTCTCACACGTGACATTGCACAGTTCTCATTTTTGGAACTTCGAAGGATCATAACTTTCACATAAAACCTCATATCGAGGCGATTCTTTTTTGAAAGTGCATGATTTTTTGAGTAGATCGTAGTGGTGTTATTATTTTTGCTTGGCAGAGTTTCAGTATTGTACTTTCAGCATACACCCAATTTGTGGGTTTTGTAATGCATTGAAATCAAGACCTCTAAGTATTTCTTGCTAGTGGCAGTTGTAAATGCACTAATTATAAAGTGTCAAAATCATTTTTACTTGGGGGGTTCTTTGATTGATTGAAGGGGGGGTTGTCTTGGTGGTGTTCTCTTCTTTTCGGCATTTATTTTCTGCATTTCTTCACCATGGATAAAACAACTGTACCCATCCTAACTCCATACAACTACTTTGAGTGGAAATCACACATGACAATTCACTTGAGGAAAGTTGGATTACATAGGATAACAATGGGACTTGAAACTGAACCTGCTAAAGATGAAAATAAGCCTAAGTGGTTTAACAAATGTGATGAGGCATATGGGACATTGTGTTTGTCTGTTTCTCCCGATTTGCTCTTTCACATTGAGTCTTTAAATTCACCAAATGAAATATAGACAAAGCTAGAAACACTATTTGGCACACAAGATTCAATGAGGGGTCATATGTTGGAAAATGAACTAATTAGTTTAAGTCCAGGCAATTTCAACACAATCCAAGATTTCTTCACAAAATTGAAATCACTAAGGCTGCAGTTAAAACAATATGGAATTGAAAAGAAAGATGAACAATTGATTCTCAGTATTCTCTCTAAGCTAAGTTCAAAATATTCTGTATTTGTTTCTACCTTCTATGCTACTAAGGGTGCACTTGATACTCAATTCGCCATGCCATCTTTAGATGATGTTGCTATCTCTCACTCGGGAACAGGATAATCCAGATGGGTACTCTTAGGTCCTCTAAGTCACATGGCTTGGCTGCCAACCAAGGCACAAAAGAACAGAAAGGACAAAGTAGTAACAACAATAATAAGGATAAGAAACAAAAGAATAGCAAGGAGAAGAATGATCAAATATCAGTTGCTTCAAAAGCAACTAATGAGACCCAATCTTCTAAGGGTGACAAGCCTAAGAAAGAGAAAGTCCAATGTGCCTATTGTAAAAGACCTGGTCATGATGAACATAAATGTCTGAAGAAACAAATTGATCACTTGACATACATTCTTGAGAAGAATAATATCAGTGTTCCTGAGTCTATCAAACAGAGTTCTAATGAGGGGTCTAACAAAGCAAAAGAAAACAGCAAGGGGAAAGAAAAGGGCAAGGCCCTTGTTGCAATTACTTCTTCACCATCCACTTGGGTTCTTGATTCGGGTGTTTCACACCACATGGCTTCATCTAAGGAAGAACTTGCTTCCTTGGAGCCGTGTACTATGCCTTCTATTTTGATGGGTGATGACACTTCTATTGAGGTGTGTGGGAGAGGGTCTGTTGATGTGGGGGATGGCACATTCCATGATGTTCTTTGTGTGCCCTCATTATCAACTAATCTCGTATCGGTATACCAAATCACTCACACAGGTTCAGGCAAGTGGGTTGAGTTCACTCATGATTCCATGGAGATTCGTGAGTTGCACAGTGGTTCTACAGTTGCAATTGGGAGAGCAGATCATCAGTCACGGCTCTATATGTTTTCTCACTTTGTTCATGATCCTCCTTCGACTGTTTTACTCACTCATTCTGATGATGTGAGTAGATTATGGCATGAGCGGTTTGGCCATCTTAACTACCGCTACTTACAACAGCTCAACCAACAGAGCATGGTCACAGAGTTGCCTTCAGTTCAGTTTTCACGTGGTGTTTGCCAAGGTTGCATTCTTGGTAAGCATCCTAAGGAAAAGTTTGACAAAGGTAAGGCATGGAGAGCTTCACAGATACTGGAGTTAGTTCACAGTGATTTGGTTGGTCCATTTCAGCATCCTTCTTTCAGCAAGGCTAGATATGTCCTCACATTCATTGATGACTTTTCTCGATATACTTGGGTGTACTTTCTCAAACAAAAGTTAGAGGTCTTTGATAATTTTTAGGACTTCAAAACTTTTGTAGAAAAGCAATCCAGGAAAGCCATCAAAGTTTTGCGCACTAACAATGGTGGTGAGTATGTCAACCATCAATTTGAGAGGTTTTGCACTTCAGAGGGGATTGATTTGCAGCATTCAGTTCCATACAATCCTCAGCAGAACGGTGTTGCAGAATGGAAGAATAGGTACTTGAAGGAAATGGCGAACTGCATGATTCACTCCAGGTCTGTTGCACCACAGTATTGGGCAGAGGCCATTAACTGTGCTTGTTATATCCAGAATCGTGTTCCTCACCGAGCCTTGAAGGGAGTCACTCATTTTGAAGCTTGGAGCGGTCGGAAACCATCAGCTAAGCACTTTCAAGTTTTTGGTTCTCTTGCATGGGCCCACATTCCTGCAGAGAAACGCAAGGCCTTAGATCCGCAGAGCAGACCTTGCATATTTGTAGGTTATCCTGATGGTGTGAAGGGTTATCGGTTGCTCCACCCTACTACACATGAGTTGTTCATTGAGAGGAGTGTTCAGTTTGAGGAGGGCTCTTCGAGCTCACTTTCTATCACTTCTCCAACTCCTACTTTGACATTGGAGTTACTTGGGATACATGACAGATCTTCTGATGAGTCAGATTCACCTGAGCAGTTTTCTACCTCCACTTCCGATGTAGAGAGCGATTCAGAGGACTCACCTCCTTCCTCTCCTAGTCATCATCCAGAGGTTGATGATTCTCCTCCAGATTCTCCATCTTCCGGTCCACTTCGGGCTAGACAGACCTTGCAGTCTGCAGGTGATTGGGTTGGGGATCCATCAGACACCAGGCAGACTCGTTCACAATTCCAGGATGCTTCACATGTCTTCATTGCTACTACCTCAGATCCACAGTCTTTTCATGAGGCTTCTGGTATTCTTGAGTGGGATACAGCTATGCAGAAGGAGTATAGTTCCTTGATGAGGAACCACACATGGGATCTTGTCCCTCTTCCTAAGGGAAGAAAACTTGTTCGATGTAAGTGGATCTATCAAACAAAATTTGCAGCAGATGGGTCGGTTGACAAGCATAAGGCTCGCTTGGTCGCCAAAGGATTCTCCCAGGTTCCTAGGATTGACTACTTTGAGACTTTTGCGCCAGTTGCCCGAATGAATTCCATCCGACTTGTTCTTGCCATTGATGCAGCCAATCATTGGGAAGTACTCCAGATAGATGTGAAGAGTACTTTTCTTCACGGTGACCTTCAGGAGGAGATTTACATGGAGCAGCCACAAGGGTTCGTTCAGGATTCTTCACTTGTGTGCCATCTTCAAAAGTCTCTATGGCCTCAAACAGGGTCCACAGACCTAGTATGCCAAGATGGACTCCTTCCTTCTGACAGTTGGGTTCACTCGGTGCCATTCTGATCCCAATGTCTACATTCTACAGCAGGATGATTCACTCCTATTTATGGTTTTGTATGTTCATGGCTTGTTGATCACAGGGAGTTCTTCATCCACCATTGGGACTGTCAAAACTGGATGATTGACTTGGGCTTGTTGCATTACTTTCTCGGGATTGAGATTTTTTTAGTCTTCTTCCGGGATCACCATCACACAGTCCAAGTATGCTCTAGATTTGCTCTCAAGGTTTCATATGGCTGACTGTAAGCCTACTCTGACTCCCTTCCTTTCTGGAGTCAAACTTGAGGCTTAGTGTTCTTCTCCACTTGTTGATGGCACTTTGTACCGATAGCTTGTTGGGAGTCTCATTTATCTGACTCATATGAGACCCAACATATCATATGTTGTAGGCATGGTCTCTCGATTCATGCAGGAGCCCCATGAGCTGCACTAGAAAGCAGCCAAGTGGATCCTTCACTACATTCAGGGTACTCAATTTTGGGATTCACTACGCAGCGGGCATTGATCTTGACTTGGTGGGCTACACAGATTCAGATTGGGCAGGTAATTCTCAGGATCGCAAGTCTACTTCAGGTTACAGCTTCTCACTTGGTTCAGGTCATGTTTGTTGGTCGAGCAAGAAGCAGTCTACTATTGCTCTATCTTCTACTGAGGCCAAGTATCGGGGGGCTGTGAATGCAACCACTGAGGCCATTTGGCTTCAAAATCTTCTCACTGAGTTTGGTATCTAGATCAAACGGCCATTAGTCATATTGTGACAACCAGAGTGCCATTCAGATCTCACGGAATCCGGTCCATCATCAGCGGACCAAACATAGAGGTCCACATGCACTACATCTGGGAGCTCATCCATGGCCACGCCATCGACCTTCGCTACTATCCGACTTCCGAGCAGGTTGTTGATATCTTCACTAAACCTTTCACTGAGAGCAAGTTCCTTCATTTGCGAGATTTGCTGGCAGTGCGGGATGCTTCATCTTTTGGGGGGCTTCTCCCTCTCACTCGAAGTCCTGACTCTCTCTACTTTTGGGGGGGTCTCTTCTCTCTATTTGGGGGGGGGGATTTTATGTACATGGGTACCTCATCAAACTTGATTTGTCGGGACCCATTTCTACATCCACCTAAGCTTCGCTTATGGGAGGGTGTTAGTGTAGATTTTTATTTCCTAGTCGGTTATTTATTTTTCCCTATATTCCTAAGTTTTTCCTACACTTCTATTAATCCCGCTTAGGTTAATAAAGCATGCTTAATTAAGTGAGTATTATGAGGTGTCACCTTCCTACATGTGAGCATCCATTAGCTATCTTGGGAAGATACTTTGTCATTTTTAATTCGATAGATGGTTGCTCCTCATTGGTCAGTGTTGCCACCTCCTCCCTCACCCTGGTCTATATAAGCATGCTACCTGGCTTGTATTTTGCATCTCTTGTTTTTGCATCCTCTTAATGCTATTTTGCTTCTAGCATTTGCATTACTCTCTTGGAGACTAACTCTATGTTGCTATTTTGATTTCGTATCATTTGCATTCATAGTTTAGATATCTATTCGTTTGCACTAGTTTTCTAGGTTAATAATCTTTTTAGATTCTAACACATTAATCATCATTTCACAAGATTGCTTGAATTGTACAATGAGATTGTTTTACAAAACTAGGTGCACCTATGTATGAGAATCATCTATATCATGAAGAAAATTGCATGTCATTAAGAATTTCGCCTCATACAAAACAGACGTATCTACACAAGGGAAGGCATACAAAATCGGCAATACCAAGACCAAAGTTTGCATATGCTCCATCATCCAAGGCATGTCCTCTACAATGAAATCTACTTTTTTGTTGATCTAACCTACCAATGAAACTAATTAATAGGAAATAGGGGCACATAGGCAAGTTAAGCTCTCTATAAAGCAGATTTGCATGTGGCCTTACCTATTTTAAGTGTATTGAAAGAATAGCTAACATATCCACTAAGTATCAGATGGACATAAATTTTATTCCATTCACTATCAATTCCATTTACAATTCCCTTGAGTTTCCAGCCATTTTAGACAAAACCACTTTGTATGTATGAGTAAAACCTCCAAAGGTCCAAGAGTTGAAGCTTGAACATAAACTCCTCCCCATTCTTTTCAATCCGAGACATAACATTATTCATATCTTGCATTGCTTCTTCCTTAATATCATCTAAATCATCATCAAGCCCTATCACGTGTAACTGAGTTTCTACTATAACATATTCAAGACCCTGGGCAGTTATCTTGATTCCCTGGACTGCCTTCAACTTCTTGTGATGTTGATAAGATCCTTTCACTCAAAGCTCTTTTATGGTTATGAGGTCAATAAAGCACAAATAGTTGTCTAGGACCCTATCAATTGCATTAAAAATCGAGTTTCTTTTGCAACAATAATCTATGAATTTCCTACGATAATTACATTTAATGATACCACATCTCTTTGAGGCATTCTATCAAACAGTTGTTTTGCCTTGTCTCTGCTTTTACAATTTGTATACATGACTACTAGAGCATTTCCAATTGTAGATATGCATAATTCCAAGATGGAAGCTTTAGACTTTGATAGCTCCAACTTCTGTACAGCCCTACCATCTTAAACAAGTGAAAGCAAAAATAGAGTTCATCTCTCTGTTGAGAATAGTGCTACATCACTAGAGATCCATGTTGGATCCATGTTGCAAGAGCGGCATTAAGCTCCACGTTAATATTGGACCTTGGTGTCTCTAAGCTGCCTTCTGTAATCATTACAAGCGCACATGATACATACTAACTATAACACCACCAACTAGAGAAGGCATAGCCAGAGGTCTATAGGTGTTATGTGGAAGGTTAAGGGCAAACCAAATAAGAGGATGTTGCTTTAAAGTCATGTGGATATTGTGAGCCAAAATTATGCATGTGTGATGCTTTCATACTAGACATCCTGCTCATGTTGGCTCCCTTTCATGAAGCATGACCATCGCAGGTTCAAGATATTTATGTATTAATGTGAAATCTTTCACATGCTTCATATCCAAATCCCGTAGATTCAAAATGTTAGACTCAATATGAACGGAAATAGTACCACCGGTTCTACAAGCTTCATTTCCTACAAGTCCATATCCGGGCCCCAAAGCTTCCATGTGCACGTAGGTGTGTTGCATCTACTCTAAAGTTTCTAAAGCCTTTTCAACAAATCCAATTTGTGTATACCTCGCAATTATCGAATTCCATGAGATGACATATCTTTTTGAGGTATTATATTCAATAATGTGTGTGGCTTGATCCATACTTCAAAGATTTACATACACGTCGGCTAGGGCATTGCAAATACAACATTCAAAGAGTTCCTCTATCCTGTATGTTTCGATGGATATACATAACCAATTGCAGAGCTCCCAAATTCGCATGGGAAGAATGTTGGCATAGGCCATGGAATTTGGCTTTGCATATGTCAATTCCATTTGCTTGAGAGTTTATAAAGCCTATTTGAACAAATCCATTTTGTGGATATCTTACAATTATGCGGCCCAAGAGATGACACATCTTTGCAGTATTTGTGCAGTAGTCACGACTTTGTCTGAGCTGCAAGCACGTTTATCAGGGCATTTGCAACAACATCTAACAAGAATGCTCTATCTTTTGATCCTTCATTCTTAGTATGTCCATAATCTATTCTAAAGTTCCCATTCACGCGCAAGCCGCACCCTTCATTTTTTTTGGTCGGAGTTTTTGATGACTTTGGAACTGATGTCGGTGATTCGAGGAGTTCTTGAACCATTGAACTCCCCGATAGGTTCAAAAACCTTGAAATTGGCCAACATATCACATGTTGGGGATTTAGAGATTCATTGAACTGTGAGAACACCGACGAGTTTAAAATCTTTCTTTTTTAAAAAATACAAAGTCTATCGGGGTTTTAAGAGGTTCGTGAACCATACAAATCCCCAACATTTCTGGAATTTTTTTAAGCCTTTTTAATATCTCGCATGCGTCGCAGTTTTATTGAATTCCCGAACCATTTGAAAAGGTCGTGTAGAAGCTTTATGAAGTTCGTGAACTGTTGAAAATGTTGACAATGAAAACTTTTAAAGTCTTTTCAATAAATCCATTCCATGTTGATCTTCTTTACTAGGGCAATTGTGAATGCAATATCAGACAAATTCTTCTATCCTTTATGCTTCGAATGATGTCTACAATTCGCTCTAAGGCTCCCATTTTTTTGCGCATATACAAAATGCCTTCAGCTTACATACTAAAGAAACATTTTTAGCATACATACCATTGTTGTTTGCAATATTCCCAATGCAATCCCTTATAGCTCCGTGGCCTACCGAAAGATATAGATATCTTAGTTTTCTCAACTCGTAAACACTTATGATTTTCTATAGCGACCAACATTTATTAACATTAATTCTCTCCAAACTCGATAACTCTGGTATCTTTGAACATCCTTCCTTTGCCAGATCACAAAGCCTCAATTCAACTCTATTTTAGGTAAAATAAACCTCAATTAGATTTTTAATGTCTCTAAATTCTGGCTCATTGAGACTCGGACAACTTTGCCCAATAAATTGAGATCTTTGATAAATCCTCTACACCAGAGATACCTACCCTTTCAAGGCTAGTTATGGAAAGCTCAAAATAAGGTAGTCTCTATTACTTTACAAAGCCATTTTCCTGCTTAGACAAATGTGTAAAAACCAAACTTCCAAGATTGATGAGATTTTTAAGTGACTCTAAGAGTAATCTCCCTTTAATTACCATAATTTGACCTGATGACTTCAATTGTAAACACAACATATATCTTGCAGACAACACCAATTGGTTGTAACAAATTCATTTCTGGACTTGATATCCACACAAAAACTTCCTCAACAAAGAGTAATACATCAAAAGGATTGCAGAGCATTATATGGTCACAGTATAGATCTTTGGAAGACACTCAACCCAATAAAAGGTTAAATTTTAAAAGGAGACTCTCTACCTTCACCTCTAGCATGAATCACAAACTTGCCTCTAATAGTTTACAAAATAAGATGACCCATAGGCAAACCCAACATCCTTGATAAGAAGACAAAAGCAATGGAAACCATGTCCCCAGGAGCTTCTATGACCTCCTCAACACTATATGTAAAGTATTGTGAATTGTGCTGAATGGTTTGAAGATGTGCAAGATAATGTCATTGGAAGTGCTTAGGTTGCTAATTAGCTTTGACAACATATTTAAAATAGGGGCATTTACAACCAGGACAGACATGACAGAGGAATTTTCAACGTAAGATGACGGTTGTCGATTCGACGTGAAAATTTTAAAAATTGGCGGGGTTAAAAACAAGGCCAACAATGATGCAACAAATTCTTCGTGAGCTTCCATAATATGAATGCCAAATTCATTTTTCCCACACCCTTTAGATGGTTTCTAGGGACACTCAAAGGCCCTATGACATATTTGGCCACATCGAGAACATGTTCCAAGGAGTCATCTTCCCCCTCAACCATATCCTCTCCCTTTGGAGGAAATGGGTCTCCCTTACTCATAACTCTAACCTTGACAAGCATTGGCTCCTCCTTCCTTGTTCTAGGCTCTCCTAGCATAGTCTAACCTCTCTTCCTTTACTTTGTTGTGTTCGAGACAATGTTTCTTTTGTCTCTAGGGCTAAACTAGTATGCTTCTTTCATCATAGCATACTCATCTTGTACATTGAGCCTTAGCCCATTTATGTATCTTGTCATTTTCTCTCAATCCATCTCATGGTGACCTAACTAAATAACTATCTTGTAAAATTCTTCCATGTGATCTTTGACACTAAGCTCCTTCTACCTCAAATTTTGGAGCTTCTTCAACAATTCCAATTGGTAATCACCAAGTAAAAGATTTTCCTTTAGTTTGGCAACCATTTTGTCTCGACAATTGATCTCCTTTCCTCTTCAATCTCTCTTAAGTTGCACTTCTCTCTACCACATCACTACATGACCCTTTAGTTTGATCCATGTTGCATTCACTCTATGGAGCTTGCACATCATCATACTCAAAAGTATTACATCTCAATGAGCCAATCTATTTGCTCTTCTAGTTTCAAAGTTCCAAAGAAATTTGAACATTCAAATGGATCATTTTCAAATCTTTGCAAGAGCTCTGAGGAATCTATCTTCCCCTTCTTCTAGTGTCAATTCATTAGCCATCACAAATTGTCATCACTTTATTCTCTCTTTCTCCATCTTCTAAAGCACTATCTGTTCTCTTGGCACAAAGCCTCTTTGTCTATCTACTTCTACCACATATAATCTCACCAAGGTTGTCATATCTTCTAGTCTTCTTGTCATATTGGTAGCTCCCACCCAACCTCTTCAAGTTGCTTTATTGGGAGTCATGTTGGCTCACTCAAACTCCCAAGAATAGGGAGCTAAATGCATGGGAACCTTGTCCTTACAACTAACACTTATATGACCCATACACAAAGATTTCAACACCTCAAGCATGGACACATACAACTCACAAACCTAACCACACTCAAGGATTCATTCAACTAAAAAAATAAATTTTATTCAGAACACGAAGGGAATCTACATGCACTAGCTTTTCATGGAATTTAGATAGAGTTTCCTCTATGGAATGGCTCTCCTCTTGCAAGAATAAACAACTCAACAAAAATACTACAGAAAATCTAAATTCGTGACTAATGGCTGCCAAGCTCCTACAAGACTTGCAAAACAAACCAACTGCATGAAAGCGACTCTTTACCTTTTGCAATGAAAATATGAAGAGCCTTTTCACAAATCTCCAAGAACCTCTTTGTAGTTTCTCATCCAGACCCTAATGCCACCTAATCAATTCTCATCAAAACCCTAATGTTACCCACATGGGAGTGTGATTCCTACGAGTTAAAAATTATATGACTTTCTATTTTTTCCCTCTTCCATGCAAATCCCTAAATTGGTGCACCCCTCTTCTTGGACAAGGGCCTTTTTAAATAATAACAAATTCCAACACACAAGGCATGCCTAGAAAAGAAACATCTAAGTCCTCACCTGCCCTTGCCCCACCTTGAGCGGCCATGGGTGTTTTATTCACCAAGCAAAAGCAAAAATTAAATTTATTTAAAAAAAAAAATTGATATTATTCCCTTATTATCCCCCGCAATGCTCCTACATCAATCATCATATCAATCTTGTGAAGTCCTATCTTCTTCATTGTCATCATTATCAATGTAACAAAGTCCCATGCCAAAAAATCACATCATGTGCCGGCCCACCTGAAGACTTTGTAGCCATGTTTCACTCCATAACAGCTAACTTCTAATTGCACCATCATTATTTGTCACTTTATAGCAAGTAGATGGATCCTCTTCGGTAGAGCTCAGCCAATAAAGATTATAGTTAAAACCTATACTAGTTAACATGGTAGAATTTGTCTTTGCCTTCAAGTCTCTTCTGTAGTTCAAGTCTTTTCTGCAACATCATGATATAAAAATAGCCATTTACTTATGTCACTAATGCTTCAATTCTTTCTTCATTGAATGCTAAAATCTATTGCCATCCAGTTTTAACCTTTGGCTCTATGAACCGTGTCAAATTTTGGCAGCTTGCATAGCAAACTTACCCGAATAATTGGCAGTTGATTGCCAAATATAGCCCATTCTTTATTACTATCTGCCTCAAGGAGGTTTAACATGGCACAAAGATGTCATTTTGTTGTTTTACCCCCACTGCTCTGTGGAAGGACAGTTTTGCAATTTTATCAACCTGCAAAAATTGACTTGCAAATTGCATCCCATTGAGATTAAGGATTTTCATTTCACCTTCATATTAATACATGAAAATACTTAATATATTCTTCATAGTGACGGCCCCTTACAAAATCAATTTTAAACTAAAATTGTATTAGTGAACATAGAATGATTTGTCGCAAAAATGAATATCCCATACCAACCAAATATTTACTCAACTATTTATTGTAATGATAAAGTAGACGTAAATTTTATCATTTGGTAAAGTCCACACCCATGATTTATTCCAAGATGGTTCAACCCTGATTTCTTGTACAAGTGCAAATCTCAACTCAAATGATCTATTCCAAGATAGCCAGGAATAACCATGGCAAAGTCAAGCATTGTCATCTTGACATTGTGCAATTGATTCAAATGACTGCTGATATTTATTGCAATATATTGGATTTCTAAGAAGAGATCTTATTGAAACCAGATGCTCCTTTGGCACGATGTTTTATATGGTTCAAATTTCAAAACTAGTAACCATTAGTTATAATCACAAATTCAATCAAACTTTTTTGAAAACCTACTGGAATCTTAAAAAAGCGGCAAAGCATAAGCATATAGGGAAAAATAGTAACACAAACACTTCAGACAACTCAGTTATCATAAAATCTTACAATAAGCTATTATTTTCTCCCACGATAAAAATGACAGAATTAGAAAAGTTGAGTGACGCCAGCCATAAATTTAGCAAAAGATGAAACCCTCTCCCCATGAGCTAGAAAAAATCCAATATTATGCTAGTGTCATGCATAATAATATAGACCGCAATAAAGGAATACAACATAAATTCCTATACTTCAATATAGTAGCATAGACCATACTAAGGAAGACAGTATGAAACGCAACCTGTTTTACAGATCATAAGAGAGTCTTTGAACAAGCATGTTAGAGGGTACACAAATTATCTGCAAAGATGAATTAATAATGCCACATTTCTCTAACTTATCATGCTCTTGATCTGTGAGAATGAATGCCTGTAATGCGATTATTAAAATGCGGAGGTCTTAGAGAAGGCCCTCTGCTATTGGCAGTGGTAATATCCATAGATGGTTCGGTAAACCCAACTTTTGAATGTCTGCCTGAAGTTCCAGATGAACGTCCTAGAGCTCGTCTCCCAATTTTCCTAAACAAAAATAGAAGAGCAGAGGCATCTGTTACTATACCAGACAAACTTCACAATAATTTATTTGTGTGAAGTATAACAAAAACAAATGAGCTAAAATATCCCACAAAAAAGTGGTAAAAATATCCCAGTGCACTAACACTGAAATAATGATTTCAGTGACATTATTTAGGGCTGACACTCATGCGAACTCTCCCTCATTTTTGTGAACTAATGCTTGGTACTCGGTTTCCCAATAACCGAAAGGCATATTTGATACTCTAGGAGAGGCATAAAAGAGGCAATCATGTTATGTTGAACAAAACTTCTATGGAATTATCAGACCATTGATACAAATCTGCATGATACCACAAACCATGTCTGCATTGATAATTAGGTGCCGTTGGAAGGCTATATGGGAAAAAAAAATTATTCTCATAAGTGAGGAACCATGCAAAGTGCAGAACAACCAGACTGTCAACACCAAGAGTAGGGAAGATCCCAAAATATGGCTGCTACTACAATTCTTTTGCTAAGATAATATTAGTGCATTTGGAGCACAGAAGCAATATGGCTATGCTTATGAATGAACAAGCACACTTGTTACTATGCATAAGTTTTTGACTTTAGACAAAGAAGAAAAATGAAAAAAATGGCCCCATTCCCACAAAATCAGATCATGGACCCTCAAACAGCTTCTAAATAAAGCATGGAGCAACACTGCAAAGTCTGCAAGCTAAAATCAAACCATGTAAATGTAAATATTGGATTCCCAAATCTAAATCCTGGATTAAACTTATTTAAAGGGCAGCTTCTTACTCCAAATAAAATCAGGCTAGATCTATTTTCTGTCTTCTATGGACTGGAAAAAGTTATTAAAATAGCTCCAAACATAAATTTAAGATGATTAAAAAGACACAGCATTGCTTTAAGAAATTCTTCTTTTAGATATCATAATGCACATTCCCAATTTACCCCTGCTTTATTCCACAAACATCACTGCGAAGATCACAATAAATTGAAACTGCTCTCTTTTAAGCAGTTGTGATTACTATTAGAAATTAATGCTTAGACCGTCTCACCTTTCTGACAAGCCAAGAGGGACATCCTTGAAGCCCTCTCCATTATTGCTACCACATAAGGCACCTGCTTCCCAAATTCGAGAAATACAATAGCATTAATTTCACAACCAAGCACCCATGTTTACTGCAACAATTCACAAATTATAAGCAAGCAATCCATACATAGATATCTAGACACACACACACACACACCCCATAACCCCTATTAAAGCTACCATTATGACAAGGAGATCTTCCCTAAACTTTTTAACATTAAGCATATGACAGCTTGGACAAGTATAATGGACCACACTTTCAACAAATGGAAATTCACTACATGCCTAACATCAATAATAATCTTAAATATTCCAGACATTGCCATCAGACTTAGGTCCCAATCACTCAATTCCACAACAACAACATGCTCCTGCACAGTTTGTTTCAATGGATAACTATATACAGAAGTGGTAAGACTGGAGATCTTAAAGGTACATTTTCAATAAGCTGTAGCAATATCACAAATCTACAAAACATGTAAAAATTCTAATTGAAAAAAAAATTAAGAAACAAAAAAACAAAAAAAATTTAACAATTAAACAATAACCGGTTTTTTACAAACAGCTTAATGGCCACAATTCTCCTGGTAAAGAAATACATAAACAAAGGGTCTCTGGATCAGGAATTAAAACAGATAATGGAACTAATGAGTTAATAATTTCCCACATTTCATATACAGTTTGACACATATTTGGATGATTAAATTCTTTGGTTTAAGTTTTAAGTATTTACCACCTAGATTCAGTAATTACTTTCCTTTCTTGCTGCCAAGACTGTTGACCTACTTATTAGCACTATGATAGTTATTAATCAATTCTATCTTATAGCCATATTTCTTCTTCCCTATTATTGTGTTTTTATACCCTATTTACTAGCCCAGTGATCATGCAAACCCATTTGACCAGTCTAAACATATGCGACACTCAACTTGCTTTGATGATGCTCAGAAATCATCAGGTAGGTTAAATAAACCAATTGAATTTAGAAATTTTTATGACAGTGTTCTCACATATTTAACTACACCCCAGGTATGGTTAAGACTTTGTAGCATCATTTCTTGATATTTGCTAACATGACATGTCAAAAATGGGATCTGAATGTGGCTGATTCAACTTTGAAACATTTCTCACAACCCATGTTATTGGTCCAAAGATTTCATCTTTTTACCTGTTTTCAGCTACTTCCGTGTATTTTAATTTATGTGTGGAGACATGGGCAATGTCCAGCACATAGTGCTGCAGATATTTGCTAATTACAGTCATTCTTGAAAAATATTCCATCAACCGATGTGATCAGTCAGAACTTTTGACACCTTTAAACCCATTTTCAACTTGCATTCTCTATTACAGTCATTCTTGAAAAGTATTTTGTCAGCCCATGTGATCGGTCAGAAATTTTGACACCTTTAAACCCATTTTCAACTTGCATCCTTTATGACAGTATACAAAGAGATTAGAGAAGATCGTGTATATGCAAGCACTGTATTTACTATTGAAACAATAGTGTGTTCAAGAAAAAATAATTGTTGAAAGACACCTTATGACAGTGCTGCTTTCAATTAAAATTTCATTTTTTATAATTTGCAAGTGAAATGCTTGTTAGAATATATATGCATCTTGGTCAACAGCAATATCGAGAGAAAAAAATAGCAATGAGTGTTGATTGCAGAGCATGGTCATCACCATCCCTCTTTCTTTTTAAGGGCCGTGCTTTGCAATCCACACTCATTGTTATCCTCTTCCTGATGATGGATCACGGAATGTGATCCAAAACATTGATGTTAAAAAGACCACACAGTTAAAGCCAGAAGCATGCACTCACACTATTATTAAAACGTTGATGTTAAAAAGACTACACAGTTAAAGCCAGAAGCATGCACTCACACTATTATGGACTCTTGGAAATATTATGTCTCTAAGTGAATCTTTATTTCTTGCTTATTCAGAGTGTGCAATGTAATTATTCCCTCTTAATTTTTGCTTCCCAGTAATCAGTCCATCTAATGTATAACTCACAAACTCACAGCACTGCTTCATAATTTACACCTCTGATTCAATGATTTTGCACAGCAGTGCTTCAAAATTTACGACTCTGATACAGTGATTTTAATGTGTTCCTCACACACAATACTAACAAGTTGCATATTTCATAAATAATATCCTAATTCACCAATTCCTTCAATATTTGACTTGAGAAAAACATAAATATCCAGAAGCAGCTTTCCCTAGTTAATAATTAGAAAACTGAAATTAGTTTTTGATTTTTAGGAATAATAAACCAATTTTAAAGTAATTGATAAATAAAGTAAATTTAACATTAATAAATAGATAAATAAATAAGAATAAATATAATTATAGAGCGAAGCTTCCTCAAATTATAAATATTATCCTATCTTGAATTTAAGGAGCAATGAGGGCTATCCAAAAAACCACATTATTGGTGTTGTGACTTCCCTGAAAAGGGGTCTCAAAGGAGACTCAATACATCAGAACTAAAAACACTAGAGTGGTAACCAGTTACATGTTATTTTGTCTAACTGTGAGAATCTAAAATCTTTAACCAACCATATAGTTTCCCAAGGAAGCATGTAAGATAAGCTCGGGAAGGACAATAAATTCTGGCACCACAGACAAAACTGCATAAAAATTGAAATATATAAAAATGATAGTATCAATTCACTAATTAAATCCCTTGGATTTGACTCTGCAAATGCAAGAGGTCCAAAAATCATCTTTCTTTGCATTTCTGGCTAGTAAGAAGAATGTGGTGTACCTCAAATTAAAGAAACATAACAAAAACCTGATATGAAATGGCTAAGAAAGCAATTAGCAAGGTTGACATGATAATCCCATAGCAGTAAGAGGCTTATTAATTTGGAATGATAATAAGATAACCCACCGTCCTAGCCACAAACATTTACCTTGTCTACTGCCAGGAAGTTGAAACTGGCCCTGTTTAGTATTTCTGACTACATAACGCTCGGGATTTGTATTCTGGTACAAAGCAACAATTATTTTATTAAAAGCTGAAAACCAGAACTCATTCTGCATATACAACATAAGCTCAAAACAATGAAAAGACTGAAAAGGATCCATGAAATTCTTGATAATGAATGTGATGAACTTCACCATGTGACAAAAAAACATCAGAAGCATAAATTCAATATCTCTTGTTTTTAATTTATTGTGCTAACACCATTGCTAGAAAACAGCAAACAGCAACTTATTTTGACAGACTCAGAAAGCTATTTTTAAAATTTAAGTGAAATAATGACAGTACGAGCTTCAAAGGAATGTGTAGTACTAAAAAACCCATGTATAAATAATAAGTATTTATTACATTGCATTCTACAATTACCATTTCCGAATGTAAAAAGAAAACTGATGCTATAAACTTACTTGTCTTTCACTTGCTCCTTTTCCATGAAACTCTGAAAAACAAATATCAAACATAAGCAAATGAAGCAATGAGCTAAGATCTCACTCTGCTACCAACAAGGCAAAAGACCTAAAGATATTTCATAATTTAGTGTGTTCAGATATTGGTTACCATTTTTAAGCTTTTCAATTACCTGTGGATAGAAAAAACTGTTTCTTTCCAGTTGGCAAGATACTAGATGCTTTCAGACTCAATGAATCAATGTTTTGCTTCTCAGAACTCTTTCTGAAAGCTCCTTTGCCTATGTGTCATGTGGAAAAACAGGTTATAGTTAGGTCTAGAGAGAGTTAAACTCTAATTCAACATTAATGCAAAAGAAATGCAGAAGGTGACTAACCCGGAGAATGGTGCTTCAGATGCATTTCTCTCATCCGGAGTGATGGAGGTATATACAAACATGGCTACAAAATAAGAAGCAAATTACAGCCTTGAATATACATAATGAAAACAAACAAGAAACATGTTCCTTATGTATAAAGGCTTAGAGCTGCATAGCACTGAAAAAAAAAAATGAACCTGGAAGAAAGGATGCCGAAGACATTCAGCTGCAGTTGGCCTCTTAACTGGATCCCATGATAGAAGAGACTGCAATGGTTTCATCAGGTTAAAATAGCATACACAAGTCCAGTCCTATGTAAAGACAAATCTAATTAAGACACAAGGGAATAAAAACAATGACTTACATTCATCAGATCAATGGCTTCTGCACTTGCACTTGGTATTACCAATGAAAGATTGATTGGTTTGAACTGCAACATCCAAACACCAGATCATTTTCCTGACTCGATGCTAAAAAATCTCGGGATAAAATTATAAGCAAAACCCATAATATACATACATAGGTACAAGAAATTTTCTTAATGCATACTAGGTCTTGAAATTACAAGCAAAACCCATAATATATATACATAGGTACAAGAAATTTTCTTAATGCACACACAAGGAGCAAATAAGCTCCTTAACCACAGGAAACAAAGCTTTTGTACTCAACATACATGCATGAGATATTTTTTAATTACACGTAAGCAGCATCAGAACTCTTCAACCATTTATAACACATTTTTTCTTTTCAATGTAGGTAAACCGTAAAATTACACAGTATAAAAACAAAAGAAAATGCAGGAGAACTTCAAACCTGAGGAAATTGGTAATTCATAGAAGCAGCAAGTCTAAGACCTTCGGGCCATGTCTGATGATTGGGATTGCCAATGATGCTGCAGATCTTGTAGATCTGATCTACTTCACTGTATCCATCACCGAAATAAGATTATCTTGCATACCTCAGTGATTTCAAATAGAGGATGATTTCATAATCAATCCATTAAGGAAGTTAAAAATGAGACTTGAAACCAAAGCACTGTTAAAATGTCATACTGAATATTTAACAAGCATACCTAGAACCAGGAAACAGTGGTTGAAACGTGAAAAGTTCTGCCATGATAGTCCCCATTGCCCACATATCTGTTTTTGACATAGCAGAAATGAAGTTAAAAACCAACATAATTATAATTGCACAATATCTTACCACACAAAATACTTACCGATGGAAGCATTATAGTACGACGATTGAAGCAAGATTTCAGGAGCACGATACCTGCCATACATACATCACAGTAAACCTATATGAAAAATCACATTAACACAGTGATTTTATAATTTTTATATCAAAACCTAAGAGATAAATAACATAATATCACAATTTAGCCCTCACCATCGTGTTGAGACATAATCAGTATATGGAGGACTTGAGCAAACCTCACGAGCAAGACCAAAATCTGCTATTTTGATAACATCTTTAGTCACCAGCAAATTTTCTGTACATACACACCAAAAAACCACAATTAAGGGGTTTCCCAGGGAAATTCACAAGACTATTAAATTCATTAAGGTTAAGGTAGGCCAAAATCAGCTGCATTTGATAATAGCCCAAAAAGAACCACATAAAGCCATGTCTAAAGCAGATCTGATAAGATCTCAAACAAACAGGTAAAGACATATTAGAGACATTAAATATACTTTGAAAATTTGAAGTTCAAAAGACAAAAAATAAAAGGACCATAAATCTCTTAATCACATGCACATATGAAGAAGGGATCAGGCCTCCAGCATGGAGGCTAAGATGAACACGACAAACCTCTCAGAATTACACCATGCAAAAAATATAATAAACATCTCTATACAATAGAAAAACAGATAATAGATTACCTCTATATTTGTAATATTGTTAATCAACAGTGAAAGCGTACAAAAAGAAGAAAAGTATTTTGCTACAACACGAATATGAATCATATCAAAAATCACAAGTAGCATGCAATAAACAGCAATCTTGATAACCCAGGTAGACAAGAATCTATCATATCATCTCAATCATGGCAGGTATCTAAGTTAACAAAGATGCAACAAAATTAACTATTATTACTGTGTACTCCACTGATTTTGCCTTTTGGTGATCTAGAAGATTTAGATATAGCTAATGCATACAATCAATAACATTTCAATTTAGTGTGTTTCAGCAGATCAACTGTAAACAAGAACAATGCCTCACATCTAATTTCAAGGAGACTTGCTAAAATGTAAAAACATGTTCAAATCTTTACCAGGTTTAAGATCACGGTGAAAATATCCATGATGATGAATATATGCAAGACCCTGGAACACTTGGAAGCACCAATTTCGTATTTTTGACTCCGGAAAAAGCTTGTTTTTATCTTTTATTATCTGATACAGATTGTATTCCTACGCAGCAAACAGAAAAAATCAGGGTCCTTAACAAATATCTTTTATAATCGGGCACAAATTGCACTTCTTAATAGCTCACAACCTCAAACTGATATTTAGTTAAAACTAAGTTCAGCTGCAGATAACTAGCATGAAATAAGATGGAAAACAAAGTATTTCAATAGCTGAACCCACCATATACTCAAAGACAAAATATAAGTGATTATCTTGTCTTATAACCTCCTTGAGCTTTACAATATTAGCATGATTCAACTTGCGTAGAGACTGCATCAAAAGAATAATTATTATCTCTTGACGAAGGAAATTAAACTGCATCAAAATTGACTAGAAAGATAATAGTGACTTCAAAAAGCAAAGAAAAACATACTTTCACTTCTCTAAGATTCATACATTCGTCCCAAGAGTAATATTTCCTCTTCATTTTTTTAATAGCGACCTGAGACGTAACAAACAACAACTTTTTAGAATCCAAACAAATGCCCAATTAAAACAGATATTAGAACCAAACTAGCTCTCTTGTATGTTCACAAGACACCATCAAAATTACATGATTGTCATTGCAAATTGCCACATATAAACTTACAATTTCATCAGTCTGCCTATTAACAGCCTTCCAAACATTTCCATATGTGCCATCCCCCAATTGCCTGATTACCTTATACCTGCACCATAAGATATTTGAAAAGTACGGTAATATTTATCAAGTTCATATTTAAATAGAATACAATTGTTCCGGCCAATATCTTGATTAGTTGTAGAGTGAAATCCATAAACAAATTGGAACCGTCCACCTAAAGGTCTCTTTAAATAAATAAGAACTTCTAAATCATTTTGATGATTACTCACCGGTCCATTTGTTCTTGCAAGATGAGCAGATGGAGATAATGGACTTCACAAATGAAAGCTAAGATCTTTCTTGTTCAGTTGAAGATTATCTGTAAAGAAGGCAGGATGATCCAAACAATGCAATCCTGTGGCTCTCCATTCCTGAGATGTGCACAAATCTGACAAACCTACTACTAAAAAAGCGACATGACGTTCACCAAAAGGCTGGAAAATAGCAGCCATTAACATACAACCCACAATAGGCATTGAGTTTAAAACACGACCCCAGCCAATAAATGGCCTTTGTCAACCACTATCAATTATTTACTGTTTTTGTGCCTTAATATATTTATGTAAAGAGATTATGAATAAAAATACTTCCACTATCTTATGAGAAGGATAAAACATCAAGTTTTCATGCATCCACTGCTTTTCCAATCCCACAGCACACCTTTGCTTCCACCCGTTGTCTTTGCAAGTGCGAGACTGCTAAAGCTGCAATGAAGATTTCATAACCCCTAGTGGCTCCCATGCTTACAACTAAAGAAGTTTGTTCTTCTCTAGCAACAGAGCAACAAATTGTTTCATGATTTATTTTCTTTGTTCTTCTCTTAAGATGTAGTAAATTTTGCAGTGGTGAAGTACATACAAACCAAAATTATGTGCTAAGGAGCAAATTAATATACGCTACACGGACAGAATCATGAGGAAAGTCAACTCCTGCATTCAGCACAAATAAAAAACTTCCAAATTAGAAGCAAATTCCACTGTCAACATATCATCAAACAGTTTTCCAAATAAGTAAAATAGTCATAAATTAAAGCCCGGCCCACATTCAAAACATCAGGTACCTTCAAATTCAAAAATGACTTCTTCAAATCTAAATATAAAAACTGAAATAAAAATGTTGACAGATACAAAATTATCTACAGCATGTTCTCAAACTGTTACAAAAGATATCCAGTCCACACCAAACTGGGTTTTAAATTAGCAAGCTCGTCAAATCCAAACAAAACAAACAAAAATCAAAATATCACAAATTTTGACAAAAGCCACAGCCAAGAAAGTAACTAACCTAAAAATTAGAAAATTACCAGCAAGTATGCATCTTCTACTTTTAAAACAGAAATGAACCATACAAAAATGAAAATAAAAAGGCATCTTAGTTAAACTTATTACCACTCCAGCAATGATAATGGTTGTGATTGGATTCCTGTTATCTTACACTGTATACAAGCAAAATAAAGTCAGATTTTTTTAGTACTCACAATACTTTTATGATTAATATTCAATAAAAAAATTGCACGAAAATTATTTCAACTCATGTTGCCACAAAGAAAACAACGGCACACAAGCAATAAAAATAAAGAGCAACTCCAACAACATACTCTTTGTACTGTACTGTAGTAAGAGTGCCACATATTCATGTCAAATCTTCTGCCATGGTCTCATAACAAACCAGGATCTAGGAAACATATCTAACTGAGGATGTGAAATAAAATTTGAACAGACCACCAAAGTGCCTGAGATAAACACCACATAAAAAAATAACTTGTTCATGACGGTAGCTCCATCCACAGCACATAGATTCGATGCTTGCCATAATTCCCTCAAGGTAAAGAAGTTCCTTTCCAACATAGAAAACAGTTCCGCCTCAAGTGGCTAAGAACTGCTTGAGTCCTAAGATATCCGGCACAAGTTGCCCCAAATCTTGCAGTTAAATTGAATGCTGCATAACATAGCAAGACCAAAGTCACATAAGCTACAGAAAGAAAATAACAGATCTTTTAACTTTTAAGCATATACAAGAAGCCATGCTAAAGTAAAATAAGCTTTAGAACAAAAGTTGGATATCCTTCATAAGTATAAATAATTTAATATACAAAAGTAATTTACATACCACATGCAAAACCAACCTAAAACACTGTGGCTTGGACATCAATATAAAAAAGTAATTTACATACCACTAACAAAACCAACCTAAATATGACGCTTTGGACTTCTTATATAGGAATAATAAACTTTCCTACCCGCTATGTTAAGTCAAAACAGCCACATGAAAAAGATAGCAGACAAGAAGGGTGATATCAGACAAGCTTCAAACTTATCATCAGTCTATAAGGTTCATTCACACTCTAAACCAGTATGCTTGATTCAAATCACCCCCAGTAAATTTTTCTTTGAATCTTTTGTTCTGAATTATTAAGTACACTGAATTGATGCATTGGATCCAAGTATAACACCAATATCAGCACTTTCGCATATACTGACTTCTCATGTTAATCCTAGTCCTATACTCTCATCTATAACATAGAACTTATGTACTTAGGCTTTGCACTGTTTCCTGGGTACTAGTTAATTTAAGGACCTAATCACGTTGATTGTAACTATATATTAGTATTTACCTAGACGTTGGAATTAATACAGCCATTGTCTTATGCATTCAATCTGTTTGTGATGTTGGTGGTTTATTTTGATTTGGTCTAAATCCCTACATTTGAATGAAGGAAATAAATTCAATGTTAAAAGCAAACGAGCACACATTTTGAAGGAGGCGTGTATGCCACCAAAAGGTAGCATTCAATGATCAAAGTTTATGTTTTATGATTATCGGACCTGTTGTGACCAAATCATACATCACCCCATTAGGAATAGGGACCCCCTTTGTTTTTCTTTAAGGTCTCATCTGGAACATGAACTTGCAATAATGCAGAGTCTTGATCAGATTTCATCTAATTCATGAATATGGAGATTAATCCTAATGTATGCTTGAGATTCCTGAAAATAACTGACTACTCCAGAGGATTTGAAATTCTGATCTAATGCGCTAACTTCAAGAAGATCCTTCACCCTTCATCTAATGCGCCAATGAAAGGGGAAATCGAATGTCTGATCTAATGCGCCACAAGTGGAGGATGACTTAACTCAAGTTTTAAGGCATATTTTCAGAGGATTCAACACCCTTGAACCGATACGCCAAGATGGAGAGGCAGGTTTTAAGTGTTAAAGTGCAAAATTTTATAATGTTTCCAGAGGATTTGAGATCTTCATCCAGTGCGCCGTCAAGAGAAGGAGGAGGTTGACAGGAATTGCTACATAAGTTTCAAGAAGATCCTTCAACTCTTATCCAACGCACCTAAAGCCTAGAGGTTTATGAAGGGAAGATCAAGGTATTTTCAGTCATTAACCTCAAGAAGATTCAGCACCCTTCATCTAATGCGCTTGAAGAAGGAGGGGTAATTGGTATCAAAATCTCAATCTAGAAGAACTCAATGTCCTCATCCAATGCGCCAAGGGGTAAATCATGTTTAAGGAAGATCTAAAAATCATGATCTAGTGCGCCTTTGTGAGAAGAAGTAAGGGTTTTAAAATCCAAGCATTAAAAAAAACCTTGAAGCAAAGCGCTTGAGGAGGTAAGTCAATTACAATTTCGAAGAGGCATCCCAAGAGGATCCCAAACCCTCTATCTAGTGCGCCGAAGAGGGAAGATAAGATGAAGATTTCAATATGCTCAACCAATGCGCCAAAAGGGGAGCTGGGAAGAGGATTTCAAAGTGTCTATCTAATGCACTGCCACATATAGGAGAGGCTCGCTAGGCGTTTGAAGGTTTATCAAGAAGATTTCAAACACATTAACCAATGCGCCAACCTCTAAGGGATTTCAAAATTCTTATCTAATGCGCTCAAGGAAGAAAGAGGTTCATTTTAGAGTTTAAAAACAAGAAGCAATCACAACTCTCAACCAATGCGACCTAAGTAGAAGTGATTCGCCAAGATTGATTTGCAAGGATATAATATGCATTTTAAGGAAGATCTTGAAGGCTTTAACCGATGCGCCAGCCCCTTGAGGATGTAAAAGTTGATCAAGGCATATATTTCAAGAGGAATTTGAAGTCCCCATCTAATGCGCCACATGTAGAGGGAGCTTGTTAGAAGTTTGAAAGTCTATCAAGAAGATTTTAAAACTTTGATCTAGTGCGCCAATCCAAGGAGATTAAAGATGCTGATCTGCTGCGCCATCATAAATGGAGATGTGATTCAAGTTTCAATGACTTCCAGGAAGATTTTAAAATCCTTATCTAATGCGCTCAAAGGGAAATTTGTTAACACTAAACCACCGCGCCTTATGATTTTCTAGAAAAAAAGCAAATTCCATTGCATTAAATAAAGAGAAGATTAAATTAAATGATTTTCACCTCATTTAATAAGGTCAGCCTAGGTAGTTAGGCGAGTTTTTAAAGCAAATTTTGTATTTATAGCTGCTGTTTCCTTCATTTTCATCATTATCAAGGAGCAGATTCGCCTTTAAGGAGCAGATTTGCCTCTAAGGAGCAGAAATAAGGTGATCTTTTCAAAGTCCAGATCTGATTTTATCAAACATTAAGTTAGAATTTGATTAAACTTCAAAGGTATCAAGTCAAGTCAGCCTGTTAGGTAAGTCTGATCTGAACATAACTAATCTGATTTTCCTTTTTTCAGTAGATGCATTGAAAATTGTCCAAGTGTTGGTAAAAGTTAAGAAGATAAGTGAATTTATGATGAATCTCTTGAGTTTAGATGTCATTCTTTCTTGCAAAATTTTTATATTACAAGGGTAAAATCAGAAGTTCAATGCATTAAGGAAGCTGAAGTAGAGTGTTGGATCATTTATATTTGAGGTTGCTTATTCATGTCGAGGTTGTAGGAGCATGGCAATGACTTCGAAGGAGAGACAAGCAAGGATTCGCATGAATGCTAAGGGCAAAGTTCCGGAATCGAAGCTCGTTTCAAGATGGACAAACGTAGGAGACACGAATATGGGCAACAACAACCTAGAAGACATCAAGTCCGTACTTCAAGAACCCAACGGGGCTAGTCTTGCTAGAGCCATCATGAGGAGTGGGGCTATTGAAGCTGCTTGTTTTCCGCCAGCTCTACCTTGTTCAGAAATGATCATTGAATGTGTTAAAAAGTATGACATGGATAATAAGCAGATTGTAGCCAAGGATGAAACAGTATTAGCTTATTTGCGAAAGGAAGCAATCGGAGAGACCTTCAATATTCCAACTAAGGACAGGATGATCGGCATTTCTATACAGCAAGGTCAACAAGAATATGAGGTTGATTCAAAGACAAAGTTGCAGGAGATGAAGAGAGACCTGAATGGCCAATCCATCCATGAAGTTCAATATGAATAATCCTCCACAGTTTCACAAATCAGATTTTCATCCTGAAATTGGATACTTGACCATGTTCCTCAATAGAGTGACAGGAATGCCACAATCCGCTACCTTTCAACCTTGGATGTACTCTTTCATCAAGTTGGTTCTCAAAGGGAAGATGATCGATTGGGCTGGGCTCATCAGTCAAAGCATACATGAACAGCTCATCAATTTTTCAAAGACCAAGTCATTTTATATGAGTTCTTATGTGGTGTACCTCCTAGCAAGGAATAAAGTCTATTCAGGTCTCACTAAAAAAGGAGTTGGAATTGGGCCTAATAAGTACTTATCGCATCAGTGTTATCCTCAGTTGCATTTCAAGAATATCAATCATTATACAAGGTTCAATGATGCCTTTGCTATGTTCATATTGAGGAAATTAAGAGGAGAGTTTCATAAAAGATTGTCAAATGCAGCAAGGGAGTTCATTGCGGCATATGGACATTGGTATACTCAGCATGAAAGGTACACTTACATAAGGATTCAAGGTTTCACATCTTATCCATACAGGTTACCAAGATACCCAACCAACAGGATGGTGATGTTAGAAGTTTCAAGGCAACTCCTGGAACTCATCAGGCTCCAAAAGCTGAAAAAGAAAGCCGGGATTCAATTTCCACTTCTTCTTGGGCAAAATCTAGAGTGTCCGTCATTAGCAACAGCTGAGTATTTTGAGATAGAACTTCAAGCATATCATTTACAAACTCATGGCACCAAGAGGCTTAATTTTGATCCTTTTCAAATTTGCTAGAAATACAACAGGGAGTACAAGCATGTCATGCAGTTGGAAGACCATTGGGCCAGTGTAAAAGATGAAGATGATCTCCAAACACTCAAATGTTCAAGACTTACATGGGATTTAGTTAGAGCATCCAAAGTATTCAGAATTCCAGATCAGTTCACAGAAGATGATACTATGTTGATAGATGAATTCGAAAAGATAGAGGATTTGCCTTATACAGTTGATTGGTCAAGGAGGGATGCATCCGAAGAAGAGTTGATGGAGCCAGTCCTAGCTATGACACAAGCATGTATAACTCAACTATTACAAGAGATGAATGATGAAGGGCGTGTTCTTACCTACAACAAGATGGACGACGGAGAACCAGGACAACCTAGTGCACATAGTGGACTCCAACATAGTGGAAGTGATCAAAGTGATAATCCAGCTAGAAAAAGGAAAAGACCTAGTCAAGATCAAGGAGAATCAAGCCAAAGACCTAAAAAGAAGAATAATCCATCGACTTTACTTAGTCTACAGGAAGGTGCCTCAAATACTCAGAATTCAATACAAGAAATTGAAGTAGTGGAAGAAACTGCTTTGATTCCATCCGAAGAAATTCGTTCAAGTCCAACTATTGTAATAGAGGAAGATGATGTTGTTGATCAAGATGAGGAGGGTCAAACAGAATCTGATGAAGAAGTCACATGTGTACAACATAATCAAGTACAAAGACAACAAGATCTTTCTGCATTTCCACCTTGGTTGAGGCAGAGAATTGAAGAAAGCACAATCATAGAAACATATCAGCCTGCTCCAGTTGAGGAATTGCTTGTAAATGCACAGAAGAGTAATCAAATGAAGAAAGCAACTGTCTTTTCAAATATTACTCAGGATTCTTCTGGAAATAGAAAGGTACATGTAGCGGTTCCTAGAATTGAAAAGGATCTAGAAGACATGGCACCTGAAGATTATAATGTGACCACTATTGGCATGGGTCCAATCACAGGGGAACAGATAGAGGAGGAACTTCAAGAATCAATGAATAGTGTTAGAATCATGTTAAAACAAGAAAGAGAAGCTAAGCTAAAGGTTGAACAAGATTTCAATACACTGAAGCAATACATTCAACAAGTCATGTAGCCTATCCAGCAGAAGGAAGCTACTCCAATACCTCCATCCATTCTTCCACAAGAAACAGTATCTCAAGTTGAAAATATGAGAACTTCATCTCAGATAATGAAAGGGTGGATAGAAAAGACAGAAGAGAAAGCATATACTTATCTTGAAGAAATTGTGCAAGTTTATGACAAAGTTATTAATCTCAAGGATAGAGTTCAAGCTTTGCTAAAGATATGTGTTGAGTTCAAACCTATTAAGGAGCAATATATGCCACAGCTCAGGAGTTTGATGGAAATTCCACTAGAAGATCTAGTTCACGATAAGGTGGTTGATCAGAATACTCCACATGACTTCACCACCTGGTATTTTTCCTTTCACAACAAAGGGCAACTGGTTGATAAAATTGAAGTGGATATGTCTGGAATAAGAAGTGTTCTTTTAAGGACAGAGAATCATGTATACACTGCATTGACAACAATATGTAATCCATATGGGGAGATCACCATTAAGAACATGAAGCAACAGGTCAAGGCATTCTATTTTCAAGATGATGGGATTGATGAAGGACAGTTAGATAGCATATTCACACTTGCATTTCATCTTGGAGCGAATAAGTCTTGGATAAATGACTGGGAGAAGACACTTGGCGTCTATGAGTCAGATGTGGCAGTAGCAGAAGGATCCATTAATGCTGCGACAAGTGTACCAATGGGAGATGTTGCTCAAGTTGTGTCTAGGTTCATTGCATCTCATAGTACTATCATGTGAAAAGGATATGATGTGGCATCCTTATCTTCTTGGAAAGCGTGTCTTCATTACCTCTTTCATTTACTAAAGTTTGCCTCTTTCATTTAATAAAGACATAAGCTTGTTACAACTACTTGTGATGTGGCTTGATCTGGTCCATTGGCTTTGCCGACCGATCTTGACCCTTCGTTCATTTTGAGGTCTATAAAAGGGCTCTTGTTGCTCTCATTTGTACGGTTGAAGACTCTGGAATTGTTGCAAAAGCTCTCTAGAATAATATAAGACTCATTGTTTTGGTGACTCTATATATGTTTCTAAGTGTTGCATGGTTTGGATCTCTTCAAGCGAGTATTAAGATTAGATTAAGTTTTCTTTAAGCTCATGTTAGTTGGTGGAAGGCTTTATTACTGTTTCTGGTGAAATCTCTATGTTCACACCATTTGTAGTTTGTGGCTTGCAAATTGCAGTGTATGGTTAGTCTGAACAAAATTGAACTTCAATTTGATCCCTATGTTTGTTGAATATTTCATGAGCATAAGTGATTTAAACATCTTGTAAAACCTTAGAAGATTGCATCAATCTTGTGTAGTTGTCTGACTTGGCGAAGCAAGATTTGGTTGGATTTCACTTGAGCAATAATTATCCTTGCATTTAGGATTAGATTAGTGTTACTAAACCTTTCATCTTTTGTTCTTTTTATCAATTTGGTTAGAGTTAGGATTAAGGACATCATCACAACATCATAAGTCATAAGCTGTAGTACCTAGATATTCCAGTGTCTACCTTTTCCTCCATCGAATCAACTTGTCGAACAATTGTGTAAGTCCCTTTGTGTTTTACCAGCATAATCATACTTAGTCACTGAGCTATCTCTTACAAAATCATAAGAAAGGAACCTTGGAGTCATCTTGTTTGATCACTTTGTTCAGCATTCGAGAGGCTTTGCTCAAGAGAGAGTTAGATACTCTGTATTTTACTCTATTGTTGACTTGTCGAAAAACAAACATCAACAGGGCCCATAGCATACAATGATCCAAGTTTATGTTTTGGGAATCCTATGACACCATAAGACAGCTTGGCCTGCTACTTGGGTATCTCAAAGCTTTGTTACCAGAAACAAGAAACAGGAAATAATAATGGCAATGAATAAGTAACAAGAAACACAGTTGACGAGGTTGCAGCAGCAGCAATGAATAAGTGTATGCACATGCATGTTTGTGAGCGTGTGTGTGTGTGCTCATGGATGAGTGGTGTGCCTATGTGGGTGTGGGTGCACGCACATGGATGCATGTCATACATGAAAGAAATATATGATGGGTGGTTTATGAGAGGTAGACTCAAGTTAACTATCATCTTAATAAGTTCCTTGAAGTGGATGCAAAGAACAAGTACCATGTTAGAACTTGTGATAAGCACATGAGCCAAAAGAATCTAAATACTCACAAATATGTTAATTATAATCAACGTTCCACAGGGACACATCCCCAGGGGTCTACGTGATATCCCCAATAGCCAAAAGAATCTAAATACTCACAAATATGTTAATTATAATCAACGTTCCACAGGAACACATCCCCAGGGGTCTACGTGATATCCCCAATGTCCCAAACGTCCCAGGAACTTTGGAGGGGACGTCCCCTTTTTTAGGACTCGACAGCCTGCTCCATTTGGTGAATAAAAAATTAAAAAGGTAATTTTTAAAAAAGAAAAAAAAACTAAAAACCCCTAAACACCTAAAAGGTGGAGGATCGCCATTGCAAATTCAGCACATTGTATTTACTTCTTAAAATTTCAGCTGCTCTTACTTTGTTTGAGTTATTTTTATAGCCATCCCCCAGCCGTCCTCAAAATTCGGGAAAATTTTTGCCATCCCTAAAATCTCGTCCCCGCGTGCCCCCATCCCAGAAACTCAGAGAAACATTGGTTATAACTTATAATGTTTACACCTAATGAGAAGATACGTGGTAATGAATGTTATAAAATACACCACCAATCAAGAGCATGTAAAGATAGCAAAGTGAAATTAAACACTAACTATAGATGATAAATGTAATCAAATGTTATAATGTGTCTGCTATGTAAAAACCTTGTGAACTTCCATGAGAATAAGAAGTTAAGATTTGTTTGAGGGAGGAGAAATGGAATTTAAAATAGCTTTTTACTCCCAAAATCAAGGGCTTAATCAAATTTGAGGGGTTTAAATTGTTCAAAATGTTAAGCACACATAGGATGATACATTTTCATGGAGTATTGGTTTAAACTTTAAAATTGTAAGCAATGACAATGGGATAGTGTTTCCCGTTAAAGAGGTAAACAAGAGAATGAATGTTTGGAAGCATAGTAAGTGGTCCTTCCAAAGGAAGGGTATACCAAATTGAATTCTAATGGTGCAGTGTGAGGTAATCAAGGTCTTTCTGGTGCAGGGGCCGTGCTCAGATCTGGTAATGGTACATTTATTAAAGGTGGATCTTTTTTCTCGGAGCTAAATCTAATAATGAAGCAAAAGCTATTGCCCTTCTGGAAGGTTTAAAGTTAGCTAAATCAGTGAATTGTTGGTTGTCGGAGGCTTAGAGAGACTCACAAATTACTATTAGTGGGTGTTTAGATGGTTAAATCAGAGATTGGAACTTAAAGAGTATAGTAGATGTTAAATCATTACGGAACGCTTTTGGGATGTTGCTTTTATGCACTGTTTTAGGGAAAACAATAAGATAGCAGAGAGAATGGTGAACTTTCGAATTGAGCAATATCCATTTGCTGCAAAGGTGAGTTATGATGCTAAAGAGTGGCCTATTGATGATATCATATCTTATAATAAGAATCATGGTTGTCCATACCTACCTCCATGCTTCAGATTGCTTTTGTGTTAATTATGATTGTGATGGCCAAAGGGGAGTACTGTCTATATGTGGCAGCATGTGAAGTATGTGGACTCGTGTAGTTATTATGATTGTGTAAGATGGCTTTGGGAGTGCCTATTTATCCTATTTGCCCTGCTGTTTGTTTCCATTCTAGTTGCTGTTGTTGTTTAAGTGTATGCTAAGGCAAGTATGAGGTTGATGAGAAGAAGCCACTGGGTTGCAGAGGCTAGGGATGCAGTGTCTGACATTGTCTTGTGTTGTGTTTTCACACCGAAGATGATGTGACAATGATCTGGCTGCTACAGGGTTTTCAAGGTCGCATACATCACTTTTGAAGCCTTTGCATCGTATCTCAGGGTTAGGGTGGAGCATCCTATCACCTACAACTGGATTCTTCAATCTCTGTTGCCTTCCTCGCATGCTGTTCAGGTTGCAGAGAACTCTGAAAGGAGTGGCAAGGTTTCTGTGATGGGTTGGCAGGTTTAGAGAAAAGGCTCAATGGTATGGAGAATGGGTTTGTTTCTGCAATTAACTGTGTGGCCAAAGTGGAAGTTTTTTGTATGGATTTTATTATTGTAGTGGATAACTTAAGAATGATCCTGCATGAAAGCAATTTGGATCTCTCAAGTCTTTTCACACTCCCTGCTCTTCCAAGAGATGAGGTTGTTTGAACAGAGCAGAAAGAGTTTATTGAGCCAGGTGTCAAGATAGTAAATGGAGATTTTGGGACTGTTGCAGCCCCTGCTCCATTTTAGTATCAGTCAGCTTCTATGTTTTGGATTCTTTTTGTATGTAATGCTAAGTGCAATCACATTTAGTAGATCATTTTATAGTATCTTCGGCTTTTTTCCATTGTGTAATTGTGTATTCTTGGGCATGGGCCCCTATAGAACCCACAGCTATTTTATCTTAAAAAATACAATGAGATACTGTTTCTTTTTTAAAAAGCAAAATAATCTTTATCAGAATTGAAATCCTCTATTAACTAGAGTGAATAATTCGGAGGCATGTATATCACAGGTCAATCAACAAAGAAAGTATTCAACCAAAGAATCACTCTCCTAGAACCCTAAGTCTTTATTTGGAACTCACACAAAGTGTCCAAACCCTGGAGCAATTTTAAAATGAAGCCGAATCTTGTCTCTGTGCCAATAGGACATGTTGAATCCACTGGCATACAATACAGGAAGATATTGATATATATGTTGTAATGAAATGCCTGCTGCCATAATCTCATCTCATGGATGGAATCTTGAACAGTCTTGAGGCAAAATTTCTGATCTTGATAAGGAATGAAAGGAGTTTTCTAAGGAATCAGATCCAACTTGCAACAACGATATTGTATTATAAAGGCAAAAATGACACCATGGGAAGCTCCAAAATGCTTGTTCACTATGTGCATGCATTTCAGCATGTTCTAACATGCAACAGGGTTCTCCCATTGCATTTGTGGCAATTACATCACAAAGGAAGTCCAGAGAAATCATGGCGCCCCCTGAATTTAGAGTCTTCATTTTTATAAGTATTTTCAACATGATAAATGTGGGTCACATTGGCACTTTGTTTGAAAGAAACATGCACAAAAGTCCCTCCTCTTGGATTTTTTGCTACTTTATACAGCACGTTTTTCAAAGATTTCATAAGCATTTCGGAGATGAGAGGTTGCTTTACCTGTTATTATTGTAATTTTGATGGATTGAAAACAAACTTTCACCAATCCCTCAAAGCCTAAGTTTGGAAAAACTGTTGTTTGCTGTTTTGGCATGGCCCTGCATGGGACAATTTGTGTTGCAGAAGTGTTATTTTCATCAGTTTAACTTGGCACTGTGTTCTTTATTGGGTATAGGTTAAGTCACCAATCAAATGTCAGAAATTGCACATAAGATTGATTGGGAAATCAATAGACTTCCTCCCAGAATAAAAAATTGCAGCAAGAAAAGTGAACTGATCAGCAAATGAATTCACTCGAGATGTTAGTGCAAGCACCTCGAACAAAGCAGTGAAACACATCAGCAAATTACTTGGTTTGAAGTGATATAAGGTGGATAAACTCAAAATCCTAGACACTTCCCCAGGCTTGTTAGACCCTGAATGTTGCAGAAAGCCAATCAGTACACTAAGGGCAGTTATGCATCGAACTGAAAGAAAACTGGCTGTGACTTGCAATCTAGAAGAAAACACTTCTAAGCATTCTGCAGATCAACAATTTGGAAAGATGAAATCAACAAACCCAAAGGCATTCCTGAATGACCCAATGGTTTTAGATATTGACAGGGAAAGGAGAGGACAAGAGTTTCTCCATATATACGTAATGATATTTATTATTTTATGATTTTGAAAGAATATACAGGACTTATTCTCAGAGTGAAGACCCCCACGTTAAGTTCTATAAAAATGATTTCATCTTAGTGGAGAATTTTGTCAGCCTAGTTCTGTAAAACATGTTTATGGGAAGACATATTTTTGCTGTTTTGAAGAGCTTATTTTTCCATAAAGGTATATTGGCCTCATTGAACTCTGAAGGCATTTGAAAGCCAATTTGATGGACATAATAACCCACTTACTGGTCAAAATATTGACATGAACCTAATAAGTGTTCTTCCTTGAAGCAGATCTTCAGTTTCAAAGGGGTTTTCAGAGTTGTAGACATAACATACTTTTGCACTGGCCTTTATAGAAGTTGTTTGCACGATTGAGCAGACAATCAGAAAACTTTGGAAATTTGGAGAATAATTGCATTTTGGTGAAGAACAAACCCAAAATACAGTCTCATCAGAGTACCTGATGTAAAGATATTTAAAAAGGATTTATGAAAGGAGTTATATGGAGATTTACCATAAGATTGTTTCACAAAAGGGTCCAAAGGGATGATGTTAAATTTGAAAACTTAGTGTTGAAAAGCTTAGACATGGGAATTTAATTTTATCTTTTAAAAAATAAAGCCGTAAAAGGGTGTCAAAGATAGTTTCAAAATTGGTGTTGTTAAATGTTGTATAATTTTTGTGGTCTGATACTTTGAATAAAAGAGGATGTTTCTGATGTCTGAGGAGTCAAAGGAAGATTATAAAATCTTTGTATGAGGTACTTTTGGCACTGATATTGTCACTATTTGGTGGTTGACTTGAAATTGTATATTGTAAATAAGATCTGTTAGGAGGTTCACTGCAATACCTCGATTGAATTCATTCTACGCCTTCTTCCTTCATTTTGTATGGCAATCTTGCATCTCCCTTTTATTCTTTGAACTTGCACCTTTATATTTGGTATTGTTCTAAGTTATTTAGTACTTCAATTCTAGTTGAGCTTTTGATGTTTGCTGATCTCCATCAACATTTGCAATGGATTCTACACTTGGCACTATGATTTCTTGTTTCTGCTTGGTGATTGTATGTCTCACTTGACAGTTGGATTTGTTTGATTTCTTTTGAGTTTGTTGGCAATGGCTGGCATAACTGAATTTTTTATCTCCCCCAGACTTTAGTCAGGAGTGCACACGGCATGACAATCAAAATCAACATTCTCTTGGTACTGTACTTGCATGAGTGTATTGAATGAGAAAACTCCTTTACTTATATTCAAAATTGATAATTGAAGAATGAGCCAACGAGAGTTGTAGTCTCCTTGTAGGAGGTACTTTTGGCCACATCCTGTTTGTGAAATTTAGGGAAGGTCTTATATTTTACAAGGATAAGTGTGGAGCACTAGCATAGATGCTATTAGGTGGTTGACTTGGAATCGTCTTGTAACATGGATCTACTTGGAGGTTCATTACAAATCCCAATAGAATCCATCCTATGCCTTCTTCCTTCAATGTTTTAGGCAATCTTGCACCTCCTTTTTATTCTTTGGACTTGCATATTTGCATTTGGCATTGTGTGGAGGGATCTCACATTTGACAGTTTTGTCAACCATTTGCTGTTTTGTAATATGATATATCTATCAACATTTGCAACAGTTGGATTCTGCCCTTGGTGTTAGAATAGTTGATAAAATGGTCAATAATGCACAATAATAGAACATTACATTGTGCTTATAAAAATTAACCTTGCATTTAAAGGTTAGTTGGCATTCAGTTCGTCATCTCTATCACTATATATATATATCACCCACTACATTTTCTGATAAAATAAAGAATAGCACGGCAATCATTTCTCTCTCCATTTTCTGTGTTTACCTCCTATCTTTGCTTGCCCTGCACTCATGGTATCAGAGCTCTAAATGTGTGTAGCCTTAGAGAAAATAAGGAGAAGAAACGTGATCAAATTCTCAAGGAATAGACCAGCAAGAAATATCAAAGATCCTAGAACTCTGAAAAAAGAAAGAACAGCAAAAATTCTGTAGCATTTTTGTGGGTTTTGGAGGAAGATTCTGAATATGAATGTGGGACTGCCAAATGTTCCCGAAGTCAGCTTTGCACTTGATTGTATGGAAACATGCACACAGAAATTTTCAGAACTTTGAATTTTTCAAGAAATCGTTTTTTACTATTTTTGCGGTTTTCAGATGTTTGGAACTTAACACAAATTGAGAGGCAGATTTGAGCAGTTTCTGGTTGTCTATAACAGTATTAAATCTCTGCATAAATTGGTGAATTCCATTTCACATTAAAAAGATCAGACTTGATAAATTTTTGAAATATAAGATTCAAAGCAGAGGTCTCTGATATTCCATAACTCCTGATTTGTCTTGGTATTTGGAAGTTATTACTGATTATGGCAATGGCAAATTTGAATAACCTTATGCTGTCGGACTTTCAAAGAGGTGAAATGGTAAAAATTTACCTTTTAGAAAAAATGATGAGTATATTTGTGTGTACAGTGTTAGATGAGGTTATCAATAAGAAATCGTCTAAGAATTATGCAGAAGAAACTGCATCAAGTCAAGACGAGGACTCTATAAAATGGGACACAACAACAGTTTCATTTTTTTTTTTTTTATATTAAAATTTAATATTTTAAAATATTTAATTTATATGTTTAATTATTAATATATTAAATATATAAAAGAATAAGGAGGTTTTGATGTTGTTTAATTTTATCTGTTAATGATGAAATGTTAACTAAAGTATCCAGTTTCATAAATGTGGGGACTCTCCTTATCAACGATTGATGAGTTTCAAGACATTTTTCACATTTGTTTGATTTCTTTTGCATTCATTGGCGATGGCTGCCATTAGCAAATGTTTTGATCTACACCAAACTTTAGTCAGTAGTTTACATCGTAGCATAATCAAAATTTATGTGCACCAATCAAAATTAGCATTAACTTGCTAATGTACTCACTTGCACAAGAGTATTAAATAAGCAAGCTTCTCTACTTCATATTCCAAATCAATAATTAAAGAATGAATTAGAGTTACTTAAAAATCAGAGTGTGCAACTCGATGCTACTGGTTATTCTAAAGTTGATGTTAGTCATATTGTTTGTAGGGATCCCATTCAAGACATTGTTACAGATTGTATGGTTGGAGTTGCCGATAAGTGTCAACAATGTAATTGGAATGGAAGTATAAAACTCATTTTTGTCTCCTTCCATGTCTTCACTGTATAAAGACTAAAATTGAATGTCTGGCAGGTGCCATAAGAGGAGAGTTTCTAGGTGACCTAGTTAGCAATTTCATTTTCAAAAGTTGCATGTATGGAGACGATCTTTAGAAATTGGATTTGGAACCAAACGACCATAAAGCCGATTCATGAGTGTTACCCTGTTTCACAAGAGATATTGCTCAGCTGAATTGGTTTGTCAATTTGGTGTGGCTGGATTGGTTTGTCAGTTTGGTACGGTTGGATTGGTTGACAATTTGGAATAGGGCATGACTGGAGCCTACATGTGTGCATCTTGTATTTACAGAGACTGTCCTATTTTCTTCTTCAAGAGGGAGTAGTGTAGCTATTGAACAAGGTGATCATGTATCTGGATGGTACATCAGCGATTATCTTCATCATTCAAGGGCAATCCAACTGTACATATTTTCATCTTTAGCAGGGAGTAGCCTAGGTATTTAGCAGGGTGGTCAACATATGATGGTACACTGGTTTCAAGCTTTGCCATTCAAGAAGTAGTATATAGTTGACAAATGATATAAGTCAAACTTTCCCAACCCTCATCTGACAAGGTGAAAGTTAATAGTCCATTTTATAATTATGTTAGTATTTAATCGCTTGGATACAAAATTTGGAGTAAGTTATATATTAATTTATAGATCTTCTAAACGTGCAACAAGAATACTCTCTTCACTGGATTCTCTCAAGTTTGGATACAGGTATCCGGGGTGTTTTCAAGGATCACACCTAAAGAACTCTAGAACCTTGATGTATTTTTGTTACAAGATGCACAACTGACAATCCTTGGATGTCTAAGATCACTTGTAGATTATAGGACACAGTGTTCCTTTGATGACTTGAATCACTAAGAAAATCACAGATTTTAAGCACTTTTTACAGGTTAGGGTGGCAGATTGTACCAGACAATAGTCATCATGGTCAAAGAACTGATAGACATGTTCCAAACACATTCAAAGGTACACATTCTTATTGAACTATGGTAAGCAAGATTAACACTCAAGCATCACTAAACCACGGATTCTTTTTAATATAAAATACTTGTCACATTTTTTTCTGTCACAAGGTGATAATAATTCTGTGTGTCAAGGAGTGTCATGCTATGATGGGAAATAGATTATGGATATCAAACTATACAGGTAGGTGCACCACTTTAGGGCATCTAATGCTTATGAGCTTGTTATGCCTTGCTCCCACAACATGCCCAAGTTTTGTAAGAAACATGAGGTCTCTTGAAAATTTCATGCTTACCCTGGTTTTACCTTGTTTCTTCATTGCTTTTTTGTTCAAGTCCAGGTTTATTTTGCCTGTGTCCTGCTGAAATGCCAATAATAGTGTTACCAGGAGTTTTGTGTAGATACGAGATCTTGAGATCTTGAGTAAGCAAGTATTGGATAACTGCCCGTGCCCTGAATAATTTATCCTATTCAGTTTTTCCCTGTTTCTTTAAAATCCAGTTTGATTTTGAATCAACTGTAATATTTCCCAGGTTTATAATGTCTTCCTTTGAAGCATTAATTGGTACCTATGTGTGTTTTATTGAATTTATAGATTCCAGATGCTATGGTTTTATATGTCAAGATTCAATTCCTGTCGGATCTATATATTTATTGGAAGAATTAAACAGGGTTCATTAAACTATGGTTTAATTGGTGTTAGCAGGGGTAAATGCAGGATTGAACCTTCTGGACCCGAGAGAAATTATAAACCAAGGTTTAAAGTCAGTTGCATCAGAACATTCCTCAGAGGAAAAATCTGTTTGTTTGTTATTTTTTAAGTCCGAGGTTGAAGCGGACCCAAGATATATTTTAAACCCAGTTTGGCCAGTTTTGAAGCGGACCCATAGGGTACCCGGGGCGGCAAGACTCAGTCGTGCCCAAAGCCATCCTTTCCTCAAAAATCGTCAAATGTACAATGATTCTTTTGATATTATTTCACAAGCATTCCTATCTTGAGTCTTTCAAAGTTTTTTTCTCAGTGCGCTTTTTGGACAATAACTATATGGAGATATGATAATAGAAAAAAAAAAAAATTGCTTTGATGTGCACAACTAATTGAAATCTATGCGGCTTTTGAATGACATTTGTGGAGCAAACCCCTTGTTAGTTTTCTACATCGTTAGAAAACAAAAATCTTTCAAATCTATGGTGAAATTTTGCCGATTTGAAAAAAACCGAGGTCATTAGAATCAGCTCGGAATCCGAAGGCTGTTGTCTGATAAGATTTCGAAGCTTGGCATTTTGTTATGAAGATTCTCCATATTGAATCTGAGCTACAAATTCGTTCGGCTTCTTAGAGTTTTGTTATTTATAAGATGAAAATTCAGTTTTAACTTTAAAATTAACTGCCATGAATTTGCTTACATTTTTTTTACCACCTATTTTGGGTGTGTTGGAATATTTTCACCTATGGTAACAAATATCTGCGGGTAAATCAAGAGCCTAATTAAGTATGATGATGTTTTTAAGGCTGAAAATTATCAAATGTATTTTCAATTCTTTTATTTAACTTATTTTAGTATCAAGTATCAAATATATTTTAAATTCTGCATACTCACTAGTGTATTTTTTTTATATATAATAATAATAATAATAATAATATATTATTATTATTATTATATATACATCTGCACCCGTAACCGGTGAAAAACAAATTTGCCGTACTGGGCATACCCGAGTCCCGAACCTGAGCCTGTTCATGTACCCGTACAAGCAACTTAGAAAATAGATTATCAAATCAGGTAATCTAACTTTTTTTTTAAATTAGAATTTCATCTTGGTTATTTTGTCATGCAGGATAATTGAAAAAATTGAAAGTGGGGAAAATTCAAATGGGAGTTGCATGAAGTTGCTCATATTTTAGTTAGAGGAATTTCTAAGGTGCTCTAGTCATAACAAATTGGGCAGGATCAAGATAGATGGATAAAAGTGACTACATGATGAAGTAAGCTATAATTATCTGGATTTATCCAACAATAACATAGCTAATCCAGGACGCATAAGGATTATCTCAGAATATCACAAGCATGCAAAAACCAAGGAATTGATGGATGGAACCGGACGAGATAGTGTGTCAGGCTGTCAGCTAATTATAATAGGGGATGGCGCGCAATTTCAAATGGAAACCGTATTATAGATTTAATCACGATTTCTACACCACAAAATTTCGCTATATCAGCAACAGACTACAATTGGCTTTTTAGACATTTACTTTTTAAATAATAAAGCATCTTGTGAGTTCAATCCAGTCTTTGATCACTAGTTTTCTTAAATGAATTGCTAAATTTATCTCTATTTTTTGGTAAATCTTATTCATTGGCATAGTATTGCTGAATTTGATTAAGATTGATTTATTGTTCTGATTAGAGAAAAGGAAATTAATCTAGTGTTGATGGCCTGAATCTCTACCAAGATTTTAAAACTCACGGCATAATAGTCAATAGAAATAATGAAAACGCAAACATAAACATGCATCAGACAAATTTCTCCACAACCAACAAGAATGATAATTGCTAGAGTTTCAACTTCTCAAAACAAATTGTTATTGTTTCAAATAGTATTGTTCAGCCACATACAATGAAAGGTTAACACCTCTAGACCAATACACAAAGGTTCCCCTAGAGCCTAATTACAAAAGAACTGAGAAATTGACTTATACACAAGGCTCATGAAGCACGTCCATAAAAGACCAAATCTAAACTGCTCTATGAAACGCGAGCCTTTATTTATAGGAAAAATACCCAATCCCACAATAGAAATCCTCCCCAAAGTACAAAATATTGAATTTTGAAATTTGCAGGAGGAGAAGTCCCATCGAAAGCTGAGTGGCAAAAGCAACTAGACTAAGCAAGACCACGGCCATAAATGCCTCTATTGATGATTGAAGTACCCTTAAGATGGATGCAAGGTACTAGTTCTTGAATTTTAGTCTTCTTCTCTTTAAGTGCAATCATCACGGTAGTTGAGATTGATTGTTGATGCTTGGAAGGGAGTGCTTGCCTTGAATGCTACTCAATACCATCCAAGAAGAGGGAAATTTTGAAAACAATGGCCAAAATCTTGCTTGATGTGTACTTTTGCTGTTGAAATACCTTTGCAAACCTCTACGAGTGGGCCAAACTTCAAAATCAATTGTCAAGCTCCATCACAAGCAAAATAACTAAGGAATAGACCATGGGGCATACAAATTGTTAGATTAGACTTACTGTCACTGCCACTTCAAGAAGAAAATAGACAAGACTTTTGGACCAAAGCCCCAATAGTGTGTCATACTCTATGAACCACATTGAGAGAACTTAAGGGTGGGCCCCACCATCGATAAAAAAACTCTTACCGCTGAGGTAAAACATTGGGCCTGCCAAGCCAATGTGGACCAATGGTGGGAATTAAACTTGGAAACTCTTATCTATTGCATCTTGGATTCTCGCACATTGTTGGATAAAGATTGTCATGGAGATATCGGATGGTGCGCACTACTTGAACCATCAAAGATTGTGAAATTAGCCTACATGTATTACAAAACTACAGAAATTTGACTAAGACAAGTGGAACCAAATTGTAGCAAGGCAAAAGAATTCTGCCAATTATAGTGAAAAATCACTGCAGTTTTGGCAACTCGCAAGGGTCTTTTCACCTAAGAAAGAACAAGGAACCCAACATAAGCTATCCATTAGGCACAGGGTCCTTAGCAAAATTTTCAAAAACTAACTAATACCTTCCATCTACAAACTCTCTAGGGAAGCCTAAAGATCTTCCCATTCTTTCTCTGCAAGGATTTCAATCTTTCACAGGGCTCTAAAGCAACCCTCCCAACTCAATGGTGTTCTTGTATGATACACCCTGCATTTGAGCCATAATCGTTTGAATGATGGCCTCCAATTCCACCAAGGGTTTGAAAACTGTTTGCACTTCATCAACAAAGGGCACATTTGACCATTTATTGAAAATTGAAGCATCCGAGCTCCTTTCCTTCATTAGCTCCGAGAATGTATCATGGGGAGCACTTGTTGATTGCCAGCAAGTGGCAAGAGCAATCCCTACCACACAAACTAATTGATACGAGTCTTCACACCCACTACTATTTGTCCTAAGGCATTGTGATGTAATCACACATCGCCCCATTGCAAATGGGGACCCCCTCTTTTTTTTGCTTTCTCGCTTCGTTTTGCTTTAAAGTTTAGTTTTGCTCTGAGCTTGTAGGGTTTTGGTAGTGTTGTTTTGCCCATGTCTCGACAGTTTCTTGCCAAGAGGTCTATATGCCTTCATCCTGATGCATGTCACTGAGACCCTGAAAATGACTAAGTCTGATATCCTAAAAATCCTAAAAAAATGACTAAGTCTGAAATCTGGTGGATCCTCAGAAATCTAGAACCTGCATGCTAAATCCTATGGATCCAGGACCTATCTCAAACATCCTGGAAGTATATTGATAAATATTTAAAGTATTGACTTATACTTAAACATATTTTCAATATACTTCCATTCAGGAAATCCAAAATTTGACTAAGGCAAGAAATTCCTCACTCAATGTCCAAACCCGCCCAGACTGGGCGGCCTCACAAGGTCCTCTTGGACAGTGTCTTCACCATCAGGAGAGCTTGTCCAGACAACACCCTCAAACCCGCCTAGGGAAAGTTAGGATATTTTCATGAGCTTTTGCCGATTGAAGGGAGTTAGGGAGTGATGATGGAGTCTAAAACTAAGATTTTGATGAAACTTCCATGCCTCACCTCCAAACCCGCCCAGACTGGGCGGCCTTGGCATGAGGTCATGGACTCAGCCTCCTGCACATGCATTTGTCCAAACAGAACCCTCAAATCCGCCCTAGGAGAAAATGGTTAAGTTTAGAAGGTTTTCAAGCACAAGGCACTGAGAAATGATGAATTTCAAGCAAGGTTTGCAAGTTGGAGGGAAGTTAAGTAGATTGCAAGCAACATTCCATGCATCATCTCCAAACCAAGCATTACTTAAACTCCTCCCAACAAGGATGAATTAATTGGAAAGACTGATGAAAGATCACTAAGCTTGATGTCCTGAAATCCTCAAAATTGGCTAAGTCTGAAATCTAGTGGATCCTCCAAAATCTAGAATTTGCATGCTAAATCCTATGGATCCAAGACCCATCTCAAACATCCTGGAAGTATATTGATAAATATTTAAAGTATAAGAAATTTTATACTTAAACATATTTTCAATATACTTCCATTCAGGACATTTCCGATATGGCGACAAGACTTGCATTCCAAGCACACCTTCTAAACCCGCCCTACCTAGGCGTCCTTGGCATGGGGTCTTGGATTCAAGGTTGTGATCACACACTTTCTCCATACACTGCCTCCAAATCCGCCTTAGGGAGAGAATTTTCAAAGTTTAGAAGAGATTTTGAGTGAGTTCAAAACAAAATCCAAGGGTGGTATCCCAACCCAGCCAGCTTGGGCGGCTTCACAAGGTGTTTATGGATGATGTCTCCACCAAGTGACACTCTCCAGACAACATTTTCAAACCCGCCCAAGGAGAAAAGTGGCTACGTTTATAAGGTTTTCTAGCATAAAGCACAAGAAGATGATGAAATTCCAATGAAAGTTTGAAAGTTTGAAGGAGTTAAATGCATTTTAAGTCAAATTCCATGGGTCACCTTCAAACCTGCCCAGCCTGGGCGGCCTCAAGAGGTGCTCATGGACTATGTCATGTCCCACATGAAATTCTCCATACACTGTCCTCAAAGCCACCCAAGGTGGAGAACAACATAAGTTGCAAGTTTGTTTGATGAGAGTGATGAAGATGACACCAAGGAGATGAGATAATCAGGTTGAAAAGAGTGAAAAGTTTCTAAGTATCAAAAGTGCAAGGCTCACTCTCAAACCCGCCCTACCTGGGCGGCCTAGAGAGGTGAGTCTAGAGTCTGATGTCTAAGCATTTGCAACTACTCCATCCTGATTTCTCCAACTCACCATGATGCTTCACATCCATGCAGAGTCATTCAAGGAGAGAGGAGTTTGAAAATCACTAAGTCTTGCAAATGGAAGAAGAGTGCTAAGGTTAAGATAGAGAGTGTTCACATGGCAAAATCCTTACTAGCACTCCAAAGCTGCCCTTCCCAGGCGGATTTCATCAAGACAGATGGACATCATCACCTAACATCCATGATGTGTCTTTCAACTTCACAAACATCTCAAAATTTTAATAGTCTTGAAGTTGATAGAAAGGGGTTATCAAATGGGGGGAGTGAACATCAAATGAAGTTAAAATCCACACCCTACCTTCCAAGCAGCCCATGCTAGGCGGCCTTGAGCTTTTCATTTGGACAACTCCACCTCCTCCACATCACATTCTCCATACACCTCCCTCAAATCCGCCCATGCTAGGCGGCCTTGGACCATTCGCTCGGATAACATCATGTCATTCACATGACATCCTCCACCTATCACCTCCAAACCCACCTTGTCAAGTGACTCCCACCATCATGCATGTCTTCCTCCATGCACTCACTCTAAATCCGCCCATGCTTCAAGAGTTACATAGCATTCAAAGGAGGTTAAGTCAGCAATCAAACAAGTGAAGAGCTCTTAAGTTGTCAAAACCAAGTTAAAAAATGCTTAAGTGATGAAAATTCCTTATACCTCCTCCAATCCCGCCCTTCCTAGGCGGCCTTGAGCACTACACTTGGACAACTCCATCTCCTCCACATCACATTCTCCATACACCCTCTCTAAATCCATCCATGCTTCTATAGCATTCAAAGGAAGTTAAATTATCATGGAAGTAAGTGAAGATGTCTTTGATCATCAAAACCAAGCTAAAATGCCTAAGTCTTGCCAAAATCCATACACCTCCCTCAAATCCCGCCCATGCTAGGCAGCCTTGAGCCCTTCATCCGGACAACATCATGTCATTCACATGACATCCTCCACCTTTCACCTCCAAACCCGCCCAGCATGGGCGGCCTAGAGAGGAGGTCTTGGATTCAATCCATATCCGCATACACTCTCTCCACACTCAAACTTCTAACCCGCTCAAGGAAAGATTGGAGAAAGTTAGCTACTAGAAGATGAGGTAAAGATGATTATGACAGCTTTCAAGTGAAATTGAAGAATTGCAAATGTAAGACTTCATGGTGGGCATGTTTAATGGAAGGACGAGGGAGGTGAGCATGGAATCAAGTGTTTGAGCACTCATGCCACTCATCATTTGCCTACCAACTCCACCCATCTGCTTCCACACACATGCAGGTCCAATAAGGAGGTGAAATCCATTGAAAATCATAAGTATTGGAGTCAAATCCACACATCACCTTCAAGGCTGCTCATCATAGGCGGTCTCCACCATCGCACATGGAGAATACCTCAAATGTCATTCAGATCACTTCTTGACTTCACTCAAATGAAGGTAATTTACATGAAGAACATGAAGAGAACACTAAGTCATGCTAAGGAGGAAGGAAAAGATCATGAAAATGAAGCAAGAATTGCCTAAGTATAAGAATCCTCACACCCTCTTCCAGCCCGCCCAGCTTGGGCGGCCTAGACTATGACCCTTGGAATTCACATCACACATTCCTCACTACCCCTCTAGAGCCGCCTAGGCACTCCAGAGACTTAGGCATGGATTTCATGCGAAAGGGTATGTTTTGAAATGTCATTTTTTGATCCCACATGCATAAGATGAATGTAATTTGTTATTGAAAATCCTTTATATCAAGTCTTAATTTGATGTGTTTCTTCTTGTAGGTGATGGAGGGTCCAAGGAGGTGAATGGCGAGAGCTCATACATAAGAAGTTTTGAAGGTGGAGGAAAGTTGCTCAAATTTGTCATCATCACCACGTGGAGGAGAGCTCCTGCATCAAGTTCATCTTACTTTGAAGACTTCGTATGTCTAGATGAGGAAGACATCAACGCCACGCTTGAGAGGGAGTCATCTTCCAGTGATTCATTCCACGCACCAAAAGGACAATCATCATGTAATCTACTCCAAGGACTCGTGCACAACATATCTTCTACTTCATGCATCTGTCCAAGGAATATCACTTCACCATGCATGAGAAGAAGTCATCATCCGGAGTTGTCTATTTCATGTGCATCCATCATATGCAAGAAGTCACACACAAGACATCTTCCACCTCAACACTCCAAGAGTCCTGCAAGAGTACATCACAAGATGAGAGATGAGAATGATCATCAAAGCGACTCATGAGTTACATCTAGACAATAAGAAGAAAATATTCTAAGTAAAGTGAACATGAGGTGAACCAGACTAGTTCGTTTGAAGATGCTAAGGTGGCACATACACATCATCAAGCCAATCACATTCTACCATGTCATTCATTCAAGAGGGCCCACCATAAAGATGCTCCAAAGATGCTTATCACATTGGGAAACATGCCTTCATTGCCTCTTTCATGTTCTAAAAATAGCAAATTTTGTAACAAACTGCCTTGTTGTCTCAATCTCGACCGTTGATTGCTAAATCAATCTGGGCCATTCATTGTAATTCTTGAGCTCTATATAAAGCTCACTTCTCTCATTTGTAAATGGACATTAGAAGATACATTAGAGGAGAATCATTAAAACAAGATAGAGTAGGGGTAGATACTACGGCAATAGGAGTAGAGTAGAAAGAGCTCTTCGAAGTCATTGAAGAGATATATGAGATTGTTGTAAACAAAACACTTCCTAAATCAATACAAGCTCATTGTTGTTCGCATGATGATCTTGTACGATAAAGGAATGTTCGCATGGTTTCTTATTCTCCAAGATGGTTGAGATGTGGTTCCAAGTAGCTTAGATGATAAAGTAGATAGAGTTCATTGATGTAATGGATATATGCAATGATATTTGATGAATTCCTGTTGGTTCATACTTTTGATGGCTTGTCGACGGTAAGTCATCATGTAAAGTTAGCCTGAACCACATCTTGCAAATAGTTCGATTGTTGATGCTCCTTCGAGTTGCGCCAGCTGTGGGTACTTTGGAGTGCGTCAACAATATGAAAATCCTTGGTTTATCCTTTGGAGATCGCACCTATTTCATGTAGTTGTTGCTTGTCATGGCGAAGTGAAATTTGGTTTCTAAGGGAATTTGTCTACCATAGCATCGTTCATCACGTCATTGTCCTTAGATTAGTCTTCTTAACCCTTGCCTTTTGCCTTTTCTTTTTGTAGTTGATTAGAAGAAGTTCCTTTTCACAAGGAGGAATACATATCTGAAGGGAGTAAAGTGTTAATTCTACGTAAGTCCCTTTGTGTACACAACATTATCACATCATACCACCGAGGCTATCCGTTGCAAATCACATACAAGGAACCTTGGAGCATTCTTGTTTGATCACGTAGTTTAGCATTCGAGACGCTTTGTTCAAGAGAGGATAGAGCACTTGGTGTTTTATTCTAATGTTGTTGTTGTCAAGAAAACATCATCAACAGGCGTCATGTTGTTCTTTACATCTTTGATTGGCTTCATCCCTATCCAAAATGTCATTGTCTTGCTCATGATCCCTACTAAAACTAACTTGTATGGGGAGAGCTATCATAGAGTTTCTTGGCATATCTCTTGCCACTTGCAATCATATGAGAGAGAAAGGGCTCCATGTTGTCAACCTTTGGTTTCACCATTATATTCAAATTCCACACCATCTCCATAAATTGCAGTGCTAAGACAAAGGATGTTTTGCTTACATTATAGCTTTCTAATATGACCTACGTAGGGCCTTGATCAGCTCAAGGGAGCCCGCAAACTGCTTTAGCTCTTCTAGCTGGCTCTTAGCCTTTTCACCTCTTCTTTGGATGCCTCCAACCTATTCTCGAGGTTTGTATCTTTCTTTATTAGCCCCTTGACTGTTTGGGCTTGTGTGTCTATCTTGTTCTTAAGTTTGGTTATCTCGTAGTCTTGAGTCAAGGCCTTCTGCTTGAGTGATCCTATTTCCACAACCTGCACACCAATATTAGTCTTTTCTTGGAGCAACTATGCCTTCAAGTCGTCCACTTTCTTTTGCAACATGTCTTTGATGGATCTCTTAGTAACCATTTGGCTCTTCAATTGTGCCAACTCTGTTAGTGCCTCAATTAATCTAGCCTAGACCTCTTGAACCTATTTCTTGGCAATTTCGACCTAAGAACCTTCAACCTCAATGGTTGTCTCTAATATTGTCATTACTTGGCTCTCCAACACCCTAGCCTTTATCTCTATGGCCTTCAAGTTTTGCTTGACATGCTCAAGCTCTGCATCTTCAATTTCCTCTCTAAAGAGGTCAACTTTGAGGCCACCGCTTCGGTGCCTTCTTTTAGCAACCCAACTCTATCTCCAATCCTAGCATCTTTCATGCTTATGCTAATGGTGTACGTTTTGTAGTCAGTTGCCTTCACTTGGCCTTCAGGCTCATTAATTAGTGGCGTGAAATGGGCAAAATGGATCTCCTATTTCACTAGGTCATATAGTATTTTGACCCATTTGGTTGCGAGAGCAGCAACTTGTTAACTTTTTTTCTTTGTTTCCTTTTGTTGCATCGCAACTTATACTTGTTGCGTCTATTGGTGATAAAGGGCTGAATCCCTTAACACTGTGATATTTTGTTGGGGTTAGGTGGCACCCGAAGAGAAGATGGGAAGGGGTGGTGCCAATTGTCGTGCAGGTAGGTGGGCTTGAGAGGAAAGAACCTACACAAACTTAGAGGGAGAGGATGTGGGAGAAGGGCCCAAGGCCTGAGAAGCAAAGGGGCTTCCAATTGTTGTAGGGGGGAGGTAGTTGGCATCGGAGAAATTGATAATCTCCTGCAAGGGAACATGGTTGCATGAGCATTTGATATTGCCTTGCAAGAGTAAGGAAGAAACCGGTATTGTGGAGGGGGTTGCATATATTATTGATGCAAGGGTACCTAAGGGGTACTTAGAATTGAACCTTGCTATTGGGGAAAGGAGGAAGGGTTGTACTATTGGATGGAAAGGGGCATGAGAGTAGAAATAACAGCAAAGGAAGGAGGGTGAAGAGGAATACTTACAATGGGACCTGACGATGTTTAGATTTGCTCCTTTTGTTCTAGCCCTTGACCGCTCTCATCTTTCTTTTGCTTCTTCTTGAGAGGTGGGTCCTTTGCTTTCTTGATTTTTCTCTTCTTATGCTTTTTAGGATCCTCATTCCCACCCTCTACACTCTAGAATAGGCTTTGTTTGCCATTGGGTCTCTGTTGAGATGAGGTGTAACTATAGCCTGCCCCTTAGTGGCTTTGGGTGATTTTCTTGTTACTTGGACTAAAAAGACCTACCCCGTTGTTGTAGTCATAAGGATTTCCCCCCTCATTCTTTAGGCAAGAACCTTTTGGGTAGATGCCTCCACAGGGTGGACTTGAGTTTGTTGCCTTCTTTGAAATACCTGTTGTTGCAATGGTTCCCTACTACCCACAGGTGTCATAGACGGTTGAGTACGGGGGTGATCTGGATTTGTTGCAACTCCAGCCTACTAGAAACTATAAGATCCTAATTCCACCTCTGGTCCATTTCCAGATGATAGTACCATTGGTGTGTTGTGGATTAGGGATGACTCTAGATTGAAGGACAAGGTACGGCTAACATGCACCTTCTCATATAGTGCACTACAAAATAGAAATAACTCGAACTACTTGCACGTTCACACTAAACCTGTGCAGAAGTTCCAAACTAAGCTAAAAATTCAACACTCCCTTTTAGCGAGGAATGAATTCTACATCAGCTACCTACTAATCCACTACTTCCTAGAGGCTGGAAGACTCAATGATGGTGCTCATCAATGCTATGTAGTTAGGAAACTTCTTTGAAGGCCTACTCTACATTAATGTGTTCCTAGGAACCTCAACATACTCTTGAGCATCCCTCAATGTCTGTTCAAACCATCGAGGTCTCCTAATAAAAGAAGGGGCTAAAGTTTCTCCCTCCTCACCTGAAGGTTGTTGTCCTAAACTGGAAACAACTGGAATCTTTGGAGGTTCAACCTTTGAAGCTTCCTACTCCTCATCCTCTATTACTGGAATGAATTCATGAGACTTTCTTGATGCAAAGTCCTCCTCAAACTTTACGTCCCTACTAACTATAGCTTTCCTTAGCTCTGATACCATGTAGAAATTTCAACCTTGATGACTAATTTCGTTCTACCAAGGCTCTGATATCATGTAGAAAATTCCAATCTCGATGTGTCATGTCCCCTCCGCTCAGGGGGAATAATATTAATATTTTAATTTAATAAAAGTGTTTTTTAACACTAAACTAATAATATAATTATATTATAATAATAATATAAATGTTTTTATATTTGAATTTTGGCGCCCTTTTGGGCCCTTGTGCCTTTGGCCTAGCAAGTATAAAGAAGAAATCAAGTTTCATTTGAAGGCATGCAAATTTATGTTATGAACTCCGCATTTTTGCATGGTTTTGCTCTTGGGACGAAAACCTCAAGGCAAATTGCAAACAAGTGGGACGAAACCCTCATATGTTCTATTGAGCATTGTCCAATTCAGTATTGTGCATAGTGTTGAAAGTGATTATTTGTCTATTCCAAGTCCGCCACAGCTCATTACCTTTGGAGCGTTGGAATTTCATTTAAGAGTTGTTGGTCAAGACCATTTCTAGAGCCAAGTGCCTTCAGTTTGGTAGCGAACAGGGTTTCTGAGTTTTGAGTCGCTACTCACATTAATGGTGGCTTGTTGGCGTTAGATACACAGCATGGATAGAGCTAGTAGGTCGGGCTTCACTTTGCCCTAATCATAATAGGCATTGCGATCATTCACATAGGTGCAAATCAGACTACAAGTGATTTCAGCAAGGAGGCAATTTTGGTGTCTAAAGACACAAGAGTAACTAGTTTGACGTCGATCTCATCCAAGAACATAATCAAGTCTTCTAGCCGCTCTTCCTATCAGGCAAGATATTAAGGAATCATGTGCTACATTTCAAGGTTGGAGTGAGCGCTTAGCCTGTAGCGATTTCATCCTACAACGACTCACGTTGAGGGCAAGCTATACATTTGTTCTCAAATCCTTATCGATGTGCCAACTCACTCGCCAGATCTACAACTAGGACATTCATACTGTCACAACAATGTCATTTGATTCAATTTAATCCTACGAGCAATGTGTTGTGAGTTTGCCCATGCACTCAATTTGTATAATTGATTCAGACTTGTTTCTCATTTGCAAAGTATAATTAAACTTTCTGAATATTAATATATTGTGTGATGAAGTATTCATTAAACATATCAAGCTTAGTTTGCTTACAGTTTGAACAAACTAAAGTTGAGATCTTTGTTATTTGCAAAACCCTATTTTAACTGTGTACCTAAGATTTGTTGTGCTGACAAAAGGGTTTCAAATTAGCAAACAAATACTTAACTAATCTGGAAATACACGAGGGATATTTCACGATGACTAATAAACTAATGCTAGAAAACATTGAATCAATCACACATTGAGATTTCAACTACGAAAACGAAGAACAACAAACAGATAATTTACACCTTCAAATCAGCTTTGCATTCCTTCGAAAGCTTACAAGGAAACCTCCACAACTATCAAACTAACAATTGCACAAAATTATTACATTGTACTAAGTTATTATCTTCTATTTTGCATCTTAATCTAATTTTCCAGAAATAGCATTCTTATCTCTTAAAAGAAAGCAACATTATCTCACATGAGACGACTTGGAAGATAAGTCTAAATCATTAGTGCTTATCCGCACTTTATTAGACTTAATTAACTAAATAAAAGATTTTCACTTTATCACTTAAGTGAATTACAAAATAGAAATAACTCGAACTACTTGCACATTCACGCTAAACTTGTGAAGAAGTTCCAAACTGACCTAAAAACTCAACATTCTCCACCCAAGATGTATTCTCTCATACTATGGTGGACTACCAGGGCAATGATGTTATTGGAAGAGACTAAATGCCAGATTTTTTTAAGCCTTTGACTAGGGCATATGTTTGCTTCTCAACAAATTTGTACTTTTCTTCACGGTCCTTCAAGGTTTGGTTGAAGAAGGTGATTAGATGTTCTTCTAGGTCAATATCTCGTTTCTAAGTTAGCACCATTGTGTGTGTGTGCACTTAAAATAAAGTCCTTGCTGAAGTTTAGGTTATAACCAACACAAGGGTACTAGAAATGGCTTCTTTGATTGATTTAAAGGTTATCTTTCCTTTTTCTATCCATCTAAATAGCCAATCCTTTCTAAGCATGAGGATGATTAACCTCATCAAACCTACAAAGTTGGATATGAAAAACCTCACAAAATTTATCTTTCCTAGGAAAGATTGCAAACTCTTCTTGTGTTTAGGAAGTGAAAGCTCAAGAATAGCTTAAACCCTTTCAGGATCAATAGCTATACCTTCTCGAGATACAATACACCCAATAATTTTCCTTGGGGAACACCAAATATGCACTTCTTGGGATTTTAAAAAATCCCAAATTGCTAGTATCTCTAAAATACCCTCTCCAAGCGGTCAAAATGGTATTCTTTGTTCTTGGAAAAATAGTTAGGTCATCAAGGTAAATCAGGATGATTTCATTGATTAATTATGTCTTTGAAGGCAATTCAAGGTAAATCAAGATGATTTCATTGATTAATTATGTCTTTGAAGGCAATATCCATTGCTCTCTGAAATGTAATCCCAACATTAGATAGGCCAATTGGGGGGCAATGGTGCCCCATTTAGTGGTAATGTTGTTTTGTGTTGATCCTCTTCCTTCACCAAGTTCTAATTGAACCTGGAAAATCCATCAAACATTAAAACCTATTTGATCTTGCCACCATGCTCCATTGAGGGCAGAGGATAATGATCTTTGAGAGAGGACCTATTCAGATCCCTAAAATCTACATAGAGCCTAATTTCTCCATTTTTCTTTTTTACCAAGACCAAATTAGATACCCACCTGGAATGCTTGATTGGGTAAATAATTTTGGAATTGACAAGCTTGATCAGCCCTTGCTTCATAATTGATGCAATTTTTGGGTTGATTGATCTCTACTTCTGTCTTACTAGCTTAGGCTCAAACGAGGCTCAATTGTATGTAGCAAGATATCTTTGTTATAGCCTTTTAGCCCTTCATAGTCTGAGGCCATGATCTAGTCATATGTGGCACAAAGGTTGACAAGGCATTCATTTTCTATTAATGTGCACACCTCGGCTAACTTTACTACTTTGACTAGGGGCAACTCCACATCACTATAGCTTTCTTATTTGTGGCTATCTTCTTCTTATCCCTACAAGAGTCATCAAGGCTAAACATGTCATCCAAGGTGATCATTCCCTTAGGCAATTTGTTGCCTTTCAATTGGAGGATCTAAATCTCCATAGGCCTCTTCAATCTTGGGGGTTAGTTCTACAAATTCATCAGATTGCTAGATGAAATAAGCAATCTGCTCATCACTTTCAAATACCATCCAATGAGAATCATTATTAGGGAAAGTGGGTCTTATGATGATCTTGACATGATCTTTGTTCACTAGCAAGTCTTCCATTGGCTCAAATTGGGAACCAATTAAAGCCATCCTACTACTTCTGCATTATGCTTTCCAAGTATAGCTTGGAAGTTTAAGACATCAAAAGCCTCCAATAGGTCCCATACTCGGTGCTTATAGCCTTCCGTTAGGATGTTCTTGGCCACGCATTGCAAATTGACTTGCTTTATCACTAATACTAAATTGCCATAGACTTCCAGAAATTTAACCCCTCATTTTTCTACATATTGTAAGCCATGGATCAATGCTTCATACTCAACTACATTGTTGGTGCAACTGAATTGTAGTCAATAGGATTGTTGATATCCTTCTCCTTGTGGGGAGACTAGAGAAATACCGATGCCATTCAATTTTCCTTTTGAGGTCTTTGGTATGAACGGACTTTCTTCATAAATCGCATAGGTGCCCATTTCAGTCTCATCAAACAAGTCGAATGAGCCTGAGTCAAAGAATTGAATTGAATATCTATCTAGCCATTTGTCGAGGGTGCTTAATATCCTTAAATGGGTAGAGAATTTCCATACAAGTGAATCTTTTGGCTCTTCTTTAGCCATCAGCATGTGGTTGGGATCAATTTTGGCTCTAGTTCATGCTTGACATGATGGTATGCTATGGGCTCAGCTAGAATCTTGACTTTGGTGCCATACTTTAATCTAAGAAAATATATGGCTCCAATCTAAAGATAGGTAGCCCCCAAACTTCTTGTAAAATCCCAAAATAAGCATAAACCAAATTTATAAAATTGGTACAGAGAAATTGGCACTAGCCAAGACCCCATTAGCATAACCCAAACATGGTTGGTAATCCAATGACTACAATATCCTAGGGCACAAGAAGAGTAGGGTAAGCATACAAAGTAAGAGGGAGGTCCCTAATAACTCCTAAGGTCTTGACAAGGTTGACATCTAATTGGGTTACTCCCTTCTCAACAAGTTCATATGATAAACCTAAGGCATCCACTACTCTCTTATGCATAACAAAAGTACTAGCCCCTAAGTCAATCATACAATTATACAACAATTTCCTCCCAATAGTTAGAGTAAGGTAAGATGGCAAGGGTTTAGGTTTACCTGAGTTTGGGCAAATCACTTGTAGGATTGCAAGTTGCTTCTCATGTGGAATTTTTCTTTGAGGGATGGCATCTAGTTCTTTTGCTTTGTTCTTTTCTTGTTACTTCAAGACTTCCTCCAGCAAGTTCATTTGCTCCAGCATCAACAAAATGTCGCATAAGGTGACATTGGTCGGCACTTTATTGTTTTGGTCCACCACACTAAAGGGAACAACTAATTGTGCTTTTGGTGTGTAAGGCATCCATTGATTTCTTAGTTTTTCAATCAAAGGAAGGGCCCCTTGGCTCGCTTTGATTCGACGCCTTTTCAAGTTGTTTTGGGCAACGGAAGCAATTTGCTTTTGGATAACAAGTGTCACCTAGTCACTAGCACTTGGCTAATTAGCCTTAGGCTATTCCTCTAACGCTCTCTTCTTAGCTCTTGTGAGATAGTCTAACTATACTATGTGCCTACTAGAGGTAGAACGTCTCATTATTGGCATATATCTCCTCCTCGTCCCACGTGACAAGGACTTGCTCTAGCAATGATTGTTCTTCTAAGGTAGATGGTTCAAGAGACATACCTTGAACCTAAGTGCTCAAGGCTACTTGCTTTCTTTCTTCCTAGATGTCCTTCTGAGAATTGCCCCTTGGGCAATGACTTGAAGAATGATAAACAGTGCAATGATAACACCATATGTTCTAATCTTCAATCAAATTGATCTAAACAAGAACCATATCTCTAGTGGGACCATTTGGGAGCTAGGGGACAATAGTTTTTGATAGCAGCCTTGTTGCTGTTGGTATTGGTTAGGAGGCCTATAGCTTTGACTATTATGCTAGTAAGGCCTAGGGGGGAGGAACCACTTGATACCTTTTCAAGGCATTGAGCTCATTTATTAAATTTCTGAAGAGCCCTAAGAAGGCAACCTGAGGAGATTCAAGAATAGGGGCTACAACATTTGCATGGGAGGTACATATATATCTGCATAAATCAGCATTACAAGTCTAAATGCAAGCTTCCCTGCCTATATCAAAATATTCTTCGTTCTAACAACTATATCATAAGTTGTAGGTAAGTTAAAGCCACCTATTAACTAAATCATGACATAAATCTCAAGATTGAAGGCCTTTAGGTTGTATAGAAACACCATTTGAGAAGGTCTCATTTCTTGAGGAATTCTACTACATGTTTTGTGAAACCTAGTGTTAAAGTCTAACAGTTTCCATTGGTGCTCTTCTAATGGTAGTCAATCGTTCTAGCATTGAGAGATGATCACCCTTTTCTCTAAACCTATTATGTAGCTTTCCTTTGAAATCATCCCAGGTTGCTATGGAGTTAGGAGACAAGCCTCTATACTAGACTAGGACTTTTCCCTTAAGGGATGCTACCAACAACCTTGGGGCCACATCTTCTTGGGTTACATCATGGTGAGCACGTAGATTGGCTATATCTTGCAAGTGTTCAATAGGGCTCACATCATTTTCTCCAACATAAAATGGGATACTTTTGAGCAAATCGGGGAATGGAATTCGAGATTGCAGGGGCAATCAGAGGACTGCCATTGTTCCATGCCACAAAGGGTTGTTGTAGTTGGCCATGATTGCTCGGTTTAGTGGATTTGCAAGTATCGCAAGGTTTTGGAAGGGATTAACCTAATGATAGGTTTGATTTGGCTAAGGTCTTTGATGTGAAGATGTAGGGGTGAGCAAGGCTCGAGACTAGTAGGCGAATATGGCTCTTGTAACAACTCTTGCTCTCATAAACTGTTGAACTCCTTTCTTTTGGATACAGAGTCACCAGGTGAAAAATTCTGCAATGTGTTTCAAAAAGCAAAATCAACTAAGATTTCACCAAAATCTTCGTCAAGGTGAGACTCAAGTCCCACTGAGCGTGCCAAAAACTGTTGATGACCCAAATGTCCTTTCACAACAAATGCATCGCACAAGGCCATCAAGCATAGGAAGACTCACAAATGTGGGACAAGTCCGCAAGCCAATCTCTAAGATTGAAAGGCCGGCTCTTATCTATTTAGTTTAAGCCTAATTGAAAAGAGAAAAGTAAGAAAGATGCAGAAAGAAATGACTAAAATGTAAAAGGCTCATGCCGAATAGATGTCCTTTTATAATCTCTACCAAGACTTTGCAATTCACGACATAATAGTCAACAGAAATAATGAAAACACAAACATCAACATGCATTTAACAAATTTCTCCACAACCAACAAGAATCAAAACTGCTAGAGTTTCAACTTCTCATAACAATTGTTTCAAATAGTATTGTTCAATCACATACAATGAAAGCTTAACACCTCTCGACACATCATAGGAAGTTCCCATGGGGCCTAATTATAAAAGAACTAAGAAATTGACTTATACATAAGGCTCATGAAGCACATCCATAAAAGACAAAATCAAAACGGCTATATGGTACACAAGCTTTATTTATTGGAAAAAAGCCCAATCCCACAGTAGAAATTCCTCCCCAAAGTATAGAAATTAAAAATTTTGAAATTCATTCGAGGATAAGTCCCATCTAGAGCTACGTGGCAAAAGGAACTAGATTTGAGCAAGACCACGACCGTAAATGCCCCTATCGGCAATTGGAGTATTGTCATGATGGATGCAACATACTTGTTCTTGAATTTATGGTCCTCTAATCTATAAGTGCAACCACCAAGGTAGTTGAGATCGCTTGTCAATGCTTGGAAGGTAGCCACTAGGCTTGAATGCTGCTTGGTAGTGTCCACAAAAAGAGGAGGAAATTTTCAAAATAGTGGCCAAAATCCCACTTGATGTGTACTACTGCTGAAATGCCTTTGTCTCTACCAATGTGTGAAACTTCAAAAATCAATTGTTGGACTCCATCATAAGCAAAATAACTAAGGAATAGGCCACAAGGCACGTGGACTGTTATATTAGATCTAATTATGCATATCGAACGGTCACAACCACTTCAAGAAGAAAATAGGAAAGACTTTTGGACCAAAGCCCCAGGAGTGTGCCACGTGGCAACTGCCAATCATACTTCACGAACCAAAGTAAGAGAACCAAAATGATCAACCCTACTATTATTTATAAATGAACTCTTATCACTAAAGCAAACCATCAAGCCCATCAAACTAACATGGACCAATGGCGAGGATTGGACTTGGAAACTTTTATCTTTTGCATCTCGAATCCTCACGCGTCATCAGATGAAGATTAACATGGAGTGATTAGACAACGCACGCTACTTGATCCATCAAAGATTGTGAAATTGACCAACATGCATCACAAAACTGTAAAATTTGAGTAAGGCAAGGGAATTTGCCTCAATCGCAAGCCATGTTGACCAAATTGTAGCAAAGAAGAAGGATTCTACCATCCAAAGTGAAAAATCACTACATCTAATATAACTAAATTGTACGTGCATCCATGCTCTTTCACTAAAACTAGATTATTATTTGATTTAGTCTAAAATTTGAATTTCATTTTTGCACTAAAGTTGTATTACATCGCAATACCCTAGTGAATACAAGTTTGGTCTAATTTCAATTGGTGAATGGGCATATGAAGTAGGATTGTGTTAGTAATTCTCTTAGAAACAAGATTCTTTCTCCCTAATCCTCTCATCTTTTGATTTTTTTTTGGAAATTGTTAAGAGAATAGAACTATTAGAATAGGCTTAGATTAATACTTTATTTTCAATGACATTTTGAGCTCTCGCTATTATTTTAAATGAATCATCTGAAAAATGAAACATAGTATTTAAGATGATTTATCTCGTCTTTCCAAAGTAGTCCCTTGTAATGGAAACAAATTCACAATCCCCAAGCTAACGCAACGACCATTTATCAACAATAACCGAGCCTTGGAGGGAATTCTACCCCTTTTCAAGATGAACAAACTATTCCACAAGTTGGCATACATTTGCACAAAACACACATCAACAAAGCACACACCATGAGTCATCCAATTTTGACATGTTTTAAGCAACTTTCTACAATTGTCGCTTTAAAGATTAAAAAATGAGCTCCTGTTTATGACTGAAGACAATTAACTTTCTAGCATACTACAACTACACAGTAATCCTAACTCATGTACTACCATATGTCACCTAGGACTTATCTAGTTGGGAATTGCACTATTTCATACGTGCTTCATTCTTTCGGTTTACAACCCTAATCATGTTCATTAGACATCCATGGTAGTTATGTGTGGTCATACATATATTCTAGTGTTATTTATATATTGGCATTATAGAGCTGTTGTTTTATGGATTCAATTTGTTTGTGGTGTTCTTCAACCCCTAAAAAATGTACATAAAAGCTATTCTTAATATTAACTAGAAAATCTTTCACTTGGAAGGAGTGTATATTCTCTTGGATACAATTTCACTTAAAAATCTGTAATTCTAAAAAGCAAATTTGTGGTCCAAATAGTTGAGGTGTAATAGCAAAAAAGGGTTTATTAGTATAAGAGTTACCTAGGTTCAAAGTTCTATAGAGCAATAAGGCAGCCAATAACCCAGAAAACATGCAGGAACATGTTACAGAAGTTGTGAAGTATTGAACAAAAGGTAAGTGAGGTTGTGAAGTATTAAAAATCCGCAATAATGTAGCATCATAGCCAACAATCTAAATCTTAGCTTATAAATTTTTTTGTTCCTTGTTGCTAAAGTGAAGCACTTTTTGTTTGATAGAGAAAAAAAACCTTGTTTAAACAGCTGGATAGGACTTAAATCATATTGTACAAGTAACACTTGATAGCACCACATGATCACCAGGAGATGTGTCCAACTGGGATCAAATATGGGCCACTGTGGCACTCAGTACTCCAACTTGGCACTAAACCACATCCAGGCTGATAAGAGGGTAACTTGTTGAAGTAAGCATCTAAATTTTGAAAATTGTTGTAATACAAACCCCAACCTTACCCGCCCTTCCAAAATTCTATTGTGTCTTAATTTGTCTGCCAAATAACAAATGAAAGGATATTTAATACATTATTTCTCAACTGAAACATAGTAATAGTTATTGTTACCAAAATCTCTGATTAAAGGCAACTTTGGCAATTTCCCTAGTTTTGCAGTAGGGGTTTAGAGTAACCTGTGTAGAGATTTTCACGAGTCATGGCATTTTGGGTTGCATCTTCTTAACACATCAGAAGTATGAATGAACTAAGGATCAGATTGTAACTCAATAGGTTTCTTCAGCAGTCGAGTATACAAAGCTTCAAATCCCCTTTTTTTATAATAGTAAACATAATTGTTTTTCTTCAAAAATCATCATTAGCACTTTATAGCATTTTGGGGGGCCCTCACCAATAAATTGCAGGATTTTGATTATATTGGTTAACAATAAGTTTCGACGGGATCGGCAATTTACCAATGTCAGGTTAATAGTCACAATTATGTAATGCATACACTGTGGAACATAGCAGTCACAAATATGTACTCCAAACACTTTGTAATATAACAGTCACAATTATGTAATCCACACACTGTAATATAATAGTCACAATTATGTGATCCACACAGTGTAATATAACACTCACAATTGTGTAATCCACACAGGGCACGTGGTAGTAATAAACATCGAGACAATTAAAAACCCTTATGTTTCATCATCGGCATTGCATTAACGAAGACATTAGGCATTGGTATTCTAAAATACCAAATTATCCTTAAACTAAACTTGCTATTAAAACAAACCTAACCTCAACTAATTGACTTAAATCTCCTCTTGCACGTCTACTTACCGCATATAATCTAATCTAAACCAATATGAAACAATGCATTTCTAAAAATTCGGAATCAATGTTCACCAAACCTTTAAACTCTTCACAAACAAATTAGAGTTGTTTTGCTCTGTTACTTTCAACCCATACAGTACATATTATTTTCGCCATAAAAATTGCAAAATTAAATGAGAAGCATCAAATCCTTGAAAGAAAGAGTGAAAGTTCAGAAGAAAATAGAAACAATTGTAGAACATATTATACTTTTAATCTCAAGTGCAAAAACTTGAATGATAAGCACCACATTGAATTATCAGCATCACATTCTTGAAAACCAAAGGACAAAAGTTCAGAAACAAATCAAACAAAAACCACAAAAATATGATCAACTTCAATTTCCCAAAAACCAAACCTCTCCCCTAGAATAATTCCAAGGAAATCAATTTAAAGTTAAACTACCTCGTCATTTAAAGAAACCAAAAACCTAATACAATGTATGCGTACGCTAAATTTTATATTGAAATTTCCCAAACGTTACCTAACTGTCAAAAGTCCCCTCTTTTCCGTCCATTTATATTCTTATCTTAGCCAAGAAAAAAAAACTTCCAAAACCTCTAAAACAACCTTCTCTGAACTTTTAATTTTCCAAGACTTCTCTGAAACCAAATTAGGGTATTTTGCTAATATTTTGACCTTGAACAATATCTTAAAAAGATCTGTACGCAAATATGTCTACCAGTGAAATGAGAAAATGCTATCAAATCACCAAAAATTGTGAAAATCAAATGGCTTAAATTTTGAAGTATGTTCTACTTGACGCAATTAAAAAAAAATAGTGGCTAGACGTTACCTAAAGAAAATTATGCTAGATTAGTTGAATGGGATGAACTCAAGTAGTAAGTCCTCCCATGTTCAAATCCACAGGAGACATGTTACATGTTAATATGAATAAATGTAGTGTGCTAAAATCAGTTAAACTATGGCCTCCACTGCAGGGAGCAGCATACCCCAACCAGCCAAGCAAGGTGCAAGTTCTGGGCAAATTTGACGGAATCATTCAAAGGACTCCCTGTAAGGAGAATTTCCCAATCTAAAATAAATTACGAATAAACTACCCTTCATCATTTGTCTAAAGTTCTCTCTACCTGTCCCATTTAAATTCTCATTTTACCAAAGACAAAATCAAATAATTTCTCAAAGCTCTTCAAATACAAGAGGGTACGTTCTAATATTTTTACCATAAACACTCTCATACAAGATCTGAGCGCAAATATTGTCCTTGTTCAAAATCAAAGCTAAATATGGCGGCCAAAATTCAGAATTAAATTATTTCAAATGATAGAAGAGTAATTGTGCCTGCGATTGACCGAAATAGATTTTCCCCCGATATAATTCGTTAAAATCGAATTAAATTAACCCAGCATTTTGCAAGATCCAAGCCCTAGGCTGAAATAATGTAGAACTAGAACAGATAAATAAATTAAATTCTTACTTGATTACAGTGAGAACCGAAATTCAGCCATAGGCGCAGGGCCGAAGTTCCTTGGTCACAAAACATGAATACAAACCCTCGAAAGATAAAGATCTGAGATATTTTTATTTTATGCATATTACGGCATATTCGTCGAACTGGGGTTTATGTAACTTAACTCGAAGGTTTATTGACAGATAGACCTTTCGCCACTCAATCAGATTCGGTACATCAACTGGATATACTTAGCCACCTTTGAGTGGTGGCACTCATTAGCATCTGGGAACGGATTTTGAGAATATTGAATTGTCCTTTTCCTATTACAGAAGAAATTTTGAAGCCTTTAATAGTTAAAATATTTATCTTATTTTTTAATAATGAAAAGTTTTTATTATTTGGGAAAGAGAGTAAGCTTTATTTTGGGGTGGTACAATCTCAAAAGGATCCTTTCTGTCCTTCATTTTTGTTTAAGAGAATATAATACTAGCAATTGGACCCATAGGTTCAATGGGCACCCTTTATGAAGAAATTGTAGAATCTGTTAGATATTTTTTATTATTTATAAATTTATTTAATCATTAAATTATTTTATCAATTCCTATTGGAATTCCATCACATTAAAAGTTGCCTTTTTTCATTTATATTAGTAAATTTCCCTTTACATTACATATTGAGATGAACAAACATAGTTAGTTTGAGTTAGATTTTTATGAAGTCTTAATTCATTCATGGCTCTATGTTATTAAAATGAGTGAGACATGTAAAATTATTATAATGTCAAGTAAATAGTCCCTTTTGCGGTCTCACTAAAAGATACTCAAATTCAACCCAAATATTCTTTTATGTGTGCAAAATAGAATATATGCATTTGTTATGGGATTAAAATTTTACTATATAATATATATTATAGTTATAATTATTATTGTATATTATATTCTTATAATATATTTTATTAAATATAAATAGAATATAATAATTAATTAATATATATGGTCTCACTAGAAGATACTCAAGTTCAACCCAAGTAATCTTTTCTTTTCATGTGTGCAAAATAGAATAATATGTATTTGTTACTGGATTAAAATTTTACTATATAAAATATATATTATAGTTATAATTATTATTGTATATTATATTCTTTATAATATATTTTATTAAACATAAATAGAATATAATAATTAATTAATATATATAGTATATATTTTTTAAACTTAATACTATTTAAATGGGTGCAAAATGAAGAGAGAAGAAAGAAAAAGGCGAAAGTGGGGATGAAGTGAGCAGAGAGGAAGCAAAGAGAGAGAGGAAGAAAAAGGGGAGAGAGATAGGTTTGGATTCTTGGTGTGCAATTACATTGCCACATAACAATTTTATAGCAATATATATTGTATATATTAATTATACATAGAATTTAACTACTCAATCAATTTATTTCAATTTTTAATTTTATAGACCATTACAATCTCTACAAATATTTCTTACTTTGAAATAAAAATACCCTTGTAATCTCTAAAAGTACATTCTTTATAACTACTGGCCCTTCCTCTTTCATATCATTTTATATGGATATTAATATATAATAAAGTAACAATTATTTTAAAATATTAAATATACTAGTACAAATATCTTTAAAAATTCTGTCTAAAAAATGCCAGATATCAATTTGAAATTATTTTATTTACTTTATTTTTTTATATTTTTTTTTACCTTTTTTTTATGAATAACTTTACGTTATTTTATTTTACATTAGCACTATTTTATTTATTGTATACATGCACACATATTTTTTATTGTATCTACATTATTTTGTTTAGTTTATGTGTATTTGATATGCTAAGATAGATGTATTTAAAATATCTATGTTAGTACATAACACTTTTAAAATGGTTATATGATATATGCATAAGTTAGTCTTTTCTAAATTTAGAAAAATAAAGTATATATTATTTATTTATGTAAAATTTTAGATTTAAGAAACTAAAAAATATTTTTAAAAAATAAAATAAAATAATTTGGGAGTAAATTAAAATTTTAAAGTAAAATAAAATAACTCTTAAGTAAATAAAAATATAAATAATGCAAACAAAATAAAATAATTTTTAAATTGATATTTATTTAAAATATTGAAATATAATATTTTGACATGTGAATGGATGTCAAATTTAAGGTAAAAGGTAAGAGTTTTTGTTAACTCACTCACACTATTACACTCCACCCCTTATTATCATTGTAGAACATCTCTCCACAATAATAATATTTAATATAAATATATGATGTTACACTATATTATTATTGTAAAATTATATTAAATAATTTACAATATATATTATCATAATAAATATTATATATTAAATATATAATAAAAATAAATAATTTAATACTAAATATTAAATATAAATATACCATCTACAATACAATATAATAGTCTTTTAAAAAATATTTAATAATTTATATTAAATATACTATATAACAATAAGTATAATCAATATATAATACATTTAATTTAAATATAAATACTAAAAATATAATATAAACAACAATATAGAAATAATAAATATGTAATAAGTTTTATTTAAATATACAATATTATAATATAGATTTTATATGATATAATATGATTTTGTATTTTAAAAAAATAAGGTATATCATTTTAGAATTTATATTATGTTGTTTATTTTTATATAAAAATTCTATATTAAAACTCTATTTATTGTTATGTTTTTTAGATATCCAACCAATATTATGTCATTTTAATTTATAAAATATTAAAGGACTGGAGTTTTTAATGTATTAAATAATTGTTTTAGCTTTACAAGATGCACTCCAAAACTAATGGACCTTTCCCCATCAAGGGACCCTTTAATCACAAGAGTATTATAGCGTAACATCCCATAAGTTCTTATATAAATCACTCAAATATTGAAATGATTTAGACAATCACCCCCTAAATCTAAACTTATTAAAATACTTCTATGTAAAAACCTTTAAAAATCACGAGAGAATCCCCACCCTACAAATGGTAAATGTCCATACTCGTGTTATTTCAATAATGAAGGTACCTAGAAGTTTGCCAATCTACTACGCCATAAAATTAGATCTGATACCCGCTACAATTGACTAAAGTGGCTCAAATTTATTGTAAAACATATTGTTTTGTACGTTGAACATGCCTCACACCAACGAGGTCACATGCTTTGAATTCGAGTCACCCACGATGAAAAAGTAAAATTAAATTAATAATTTATTGTCAAAGTAATAAATGAGGTGGGATTTTTTTTCTTATCATTTATGGTGTTCTTTAGAAAATTCAATGGTTAAGATGTTTTTGATGGTAGTTCTTTTAATCTCGACCACTAATCTATGTATTTCAAGTAGTGTTGCTCACTGAGGAACGCTTATCAGCGTAAATTCATAAAGTTTTCAGCCTGCCCATTGAACCTATGGGTCTAGTTGTTAGTTTATCAATTGTCAAAGTGATAAAGTAGTACTCATGATAAAGTGATAAAATATCTCACTAAAAAATCAAATAGGCGCTAGTATTTGTAAGTGTTTTACAAATTGGAGACTGATTAATTTGTTTATTTAGTGATAGTAAAGTAAATAATATTTATTTTTGACTTTGTTTTATCACGAGCAAAGAAAAGAAACAAGATATCTCACTCAAAAATCAAACAGGGTCTAGTATTTGTAGGCGAGTTATGTTTTAGACAAGGAAAAGCTTTAGAACGAAGATAGATAATCACTGAGTTAGTTTCTTATGCGGCTGTCTTATTGTGTTGAAGTGTTGCATTTGGCATTACAACCCAAATCCTTAAGAAAATAGCATTAAAAAAAATTCAAGTTAATTGTAAATTTACCATTTTCACACGCAATGCCAAGATTGTGTCTAACGCTTTTAGTGTTGCATTTGGCATTACAACCCAAATCCTTAAGAAAATAGCATTAAAAAAATTCAAGTTAACTATAAATTTACCATTTTCACATGCAATGCCAAGATTGTGTCTAACGCTTTTAGTGTTCCTTTTTTCTTTTCTTCTTTTCAATATACCACTGGAGACCTCTTACAAGGCATACATTTTTTTCCTTCCTTTTCAACATTAGGAATACACTTCATAGTATACTTATCCCATTTCTTTTATGTTGAAGTGTTGCATTTGGCATTACAACCCAAATCCTTAAGAAAATGGCATTAAAAAAAATTCAAGTTAACTGTAAATTTACCATTTTCACATGTAATGCCAAGATTGTGTCTAACACTTTTAGTGTTCCTTTTTTCTTTTCTTCTTTTCAGTATACCACTAGAGACCTCTTACAAGGCATACATTATTTTCTTTCTTTTCCAACATTAGGAATACACTTCATAGTATACTTATCCCATTTGGCATTACATCTTCTTTCATGGCATAAATATTCTATATGGTTAAATATTTAAAATAATCTATAACGTGACTGAACTCAAACATTGTAACTTCTAATTTTTTTGCATTTTAATAACAGATATAATGTGGAATTTCCCCATATTAAGGTTTTGATATAGCCATACAATATATACATAAAATATCAAAAAGTATATTAAACTATCAATTAATATAAATTTTATTATTAATATATATACAATGAATAAAAATTTAATAATCATATTAATATGAATATTATATTGATACGAATATCACACAATATAATAAATTAATATTTGGATCACTATAATATATTAATATATAATATTTATACACAAATATTTATCAATAGTTCATTTTACCATGTTATAATAAATTTTATTATAAAAATTGTATTGACTATATATTATTTATTGATATTTAAAATATCAATATTATAATTAATATATATAATAAAGAAAAATTAAATAATCACATTAATATCAATATTATATTAATATGGTCATTAAATGAAGGCAAATATGAGGAAGCAGAGCAAGGTGCGAACGGGTGCCTCGGCAGGCAACTTGAGCGAAGAGCAAAAATAGGCGGTCTGTGGGGATGGCGAAGAGGGCAATTTGAAGGTGACTCTGGAAATTGATATCTCGACGAAGGTGGAGGAGGAAAGTAGCTTGCTTGCGAATTCGGCCATCATCTATCGATTGATCGGACCTAGGCTTGGATGGGAGCAGATTCTACAATGGATAGCCACGAATTGGCACGCCCAGCACATTGTCAAGTTCTTACCCAATAGTTTCTTTACAACCATTTTCCAGTCCATGGATGACCAAGAAGATGTGTTGCAAATAGGTATTTGGAGGATCGATGAATTTCCTCTTTATTTGCAAAAGTGGGTTCCTAGATTCAATCCATGATTATTCAAGCCTTACAATGAACCGATGTGGATTAGAATGTATAATCTTCAACTTGAATTTTGGTTTGAAAATTGCCTGGGTAAAATTGGAAGATCTTTGGGAACATTGATCAACATAGACGGGGATATTTTGGAAAATAATTAATACCTATACTCTAGGTTATGTGTGGCGACAATTTCGTCAATCCCACCTAATATAATCCTCAGATCTAATGGCGGGGAGTGGGTGCAAACGGTAGAAATTGAGGAGAAAGAATTCTTCTGTTCATTGTGTTGATGCTCAGAATTGCGCTGTTTCCAACACCAACATGGGAAACTCTGAAACGTGGGAATGCTCTTCAGAGTAACCTCCAGATTTTAAAGAAGCTGGCTCTTCTTCATCTCAAAAGTGTTTGGGGAAAAATGATAGAATTAAACAGAATCACAATTGCAACAAAAAAGGGAAACTAAAACTATGGCGATGCGCCTGAATGTGATTTTGCTTCTCAATATTAAACACAGTGAAACTATTCTTAGGATTCAGTCACATTAAAGAGCAAACAATGCATGATCAATGTAACAGATGAAAAACAAATAGGATCAAAGGCCTACAAATCAGAATATTTTGCAATAACACAGAAAATATCAGCAGAGGCACAGAACTCTGTCTTTATTAATGTTCCAGTTACATAAAAGGCACAGAATCATGCACAGTTATACAAACTTTCTGACTCAAGAAAACAGAACAAAGGCAAATGATATTACTGGCCACTACAAAAGATCCTCAAACTTCTCTAACAATCTATTATGCAGAAAAATCTCTATATTTCCAATGTTGTCTCTTTTTTCTCTGCGATCGGAACCCCTATTTATAGCATAGAACTGGCTCAAAGATTGCTCGCATGATCAAATCTCAACGGCCTAATCGAACTGGCAGTTAACTGAAAGTGTCTGTTAGATGATCTCTTTCGAATCAGAAACGGTTAGCCATTCTGCAAATTCATTGGCTGCAACAGATACATGTAACCCCACTTACTTGAACCGGGGAGGAACGCGTGGCAACTTCTGATAGTCTTTGTGACTATAAACCCTTGAAATAGCTGGCATTCATACGCGCCTCTTTCTTGAAACTCCATCTTTCCAGAACAATAAGAAACTAACACCTGGCATCCTCCGCGTGACTTACTTAAGAAACTGCTTCTTTCTCAGGAAACACTGGAACTTGACACTTGGCAGCATCCGCGGCCCTTTCAAAAAACACATGGCATTTTTCGCTTTATTTTGAGTCCTTACTATGGCTTATACTAAGAGTGTTCAGGTTCCGCCATCTGTCACGATCCGCTGAACTTTGAAACTTAAGAAACATTAAAAATTGGCCCCACCAACAGTCTGCGCCTGAGCAGCTTCAAAAAGAAAAAGGGATAGGTGGCACCTTCTGCTAACATGAGAAACTGTGTACGTGGCGGCTTCCGCTGCTCTTAGAGATACTGTAGATACTTTAGGGACTTCTACGGGAGATGACACTTGGAGCTCTCTGCTAAAACTTGAAAGAAACTTTTGAAACACTGCAGGGTCCTGCGGAAAATGACACTTGGCAGCTTCCGCTGAGCTTTGAGAAACTTTAGGACTTAAACATAAACCTTCGCAGACGTTGCCACTTGGCACTCTCCGCGCAACTCTAAGAAACTTTATAGAAACATCAGGGACTCATAAGAATCGTGCGGATGGTGACAGATGTCGCACTCCGCTGAAACTAAAGGAATATTAATCGGGGCCCACCATACCTTTTTTACTTAGTGATGAAAACAAAAGGGAACCTGCAGAAGATGACACTTGGAGCTCTCCGCTGAAATTGAAAAGGGACACGCGGCACCTTCCGTGTTACTTTAGGAAACTTTAGAGACACTCTCCGCTTCTGCCACTTGGCGCCTTCCGCGCTCACCAAAACTCTAAAAAGGGACCCGCTACATTATAAGAAACATTTGGAAACTTGGAAGAAACTTGAACGGGTGCCGACACCTAGCGGCTTCCGCCTTACTACAAAAAGATACGTGGCACTCTCCGCGGCTACTCTAAGAAACTTTATAATGTATCACGGCTGCTGACACGTGGTGGTTTCTGTTGCACTAGGAGAAACTTAAAAAGGGGCCCGCCAGACTTACTTTGTAAAAGGGCTTTGAAACTTATAGAAACTGATCCTCGGATGCCGACACTTGGCATGCTCCGCAGAGATTTAAAAGGGACGCGGGGCTCCATCCGTGATACTTTAAGCAACTGTATAATGTGTCCCGGGTACTGACACTCGGCGGCTTTCGCTGAACTCTGGGACTTTGGCAAAATTTTCAAAAATGGAAAACCTTTGCGCCCGCGCTCTGTGCTCGCGCTGTGTGTCGAAACCCTTCGCTGCAAAACTGAAGCACTCAGAAACAAAACTGGAACCCACACAGCTGAAACTTAAGATTCAAAATGTAGAAATGTATCTATACATCAAAACTTACAAATTATGCAAAGCCGTCTGATATACAGACCACTCAGCATCAGATAAACCTTGTTTATTCTGCAAGTCCTGGAAGGCCAAATCCAGGTTGATCATATCCTTATGCGAAAAACTTTGCAAAACGTGGACTGCTGATTTCAACTGGAAATCAAGCTAGGCCATGGGAATCAAAACAGCTTCCACTTCTGATACCGATGAGGCATCTGTTAGGCCCTGGAAAACTGATTGATCATTCTGTCTGGCTAGCAACAGAGGCTTGATTTCATCAACCATTAGTACTGTGTTGCTATCAGGAAAAGGGGAAGGAAGGCCCAATTGCACCAAGTCTTCAATGTGTTTCTTCATATCCTTTACTCCCCCCTTTACCACATCCAGGAGCTCCTGGCAGGTAATTGCAGCAGAATTACAACTCAAAACCTTGTTCACCCTTTTGGCAGCAATCATCCTGTCACTGATCCCTGCTGCTGACAATGTTTCATCAGATGTGTCATAAAGTTTTCCCAGCAGTATTTGAGAATCAGAAACCCTCGCTGAAACGGTGGACAGAGTGGCCTGAACTGAGGTTTCCACCTTTTCACATAGTTGATATGCATGTAGCAGGAAGGTTAAAGAAGGTCTGAGCTGGATAATCTCCTCAAAGATTCTTGCCCATACTAATGCATATAACTCCTTGACCAAATTTAACACTCCTGCATTTTGTGGCCTATTTGCCAACTTAAGGGTCAATTGCTTGGCTGTTTGTTGCTCGGCTTGAAGTTGAGCCTGAATAGCAGCAACATTATTCTGTTCCTTCAATAGTTGCTGTTGCAACTGTGTGGCCTGTTGAGAGGAATCCTGATGCCTCTTTTGCAATGTGGCCTTTGCCTGCTTCAGGGTAGCCAGAATAGATTTCACCTGGGTCAGCTCTTCCTTCAATGAAGCATTTTGGCTCTGTGTAGCCTGATGGATCTGACATGAAACAGTATTTTGCAACTGTTTATTAAGATCCTCTATCTCATCATTCTTTGATTTGAGCTCAGCAGCCAGAGCCTCACTATGTGTCTTTTCCTGAGTCAGATTAGCCTCCACCTTCTGCAACTTCCTGGATAACTTCAGATAGTCAGTGGCTACAGCAGAAGTGGTTTCATTTAGCAGCTCTACCTTGTCTTGTGGCCTGAAGAGTGACATATCCATTGCCACTGCACTCATTATAAAATCTTGGGGCTGCATCTGCTCATTTGGTTTTGCTACATTTGGTGACAAATGGGTCACAGTTAGCTACTGCTGAATTGGGTCAAATAGTGACCTCATATGTGGGACAGCCTGAGCTTTATTGTCCTTCTTTCTCTTCTTTTCCATCCGGGCCTCCCTAGCCTTCTTGGCAGTGTCTGCTTGAGATTGGAAGGTAGGGGGAGAGGCAATGTACCAACCCGCAAAAGGATGACCTTGTGGCAGGCCATAAGGAATAGCCAAATGTTGGCTAGGAGGAATCTGAGGAGGTACCCTCCTGGGAAAAGTGGGAGAAAAGGGAGGTAATGAAGTGGCCTACAATGACATGGCCTGTGTAGTGACAGGTGGGGAAAATTGAGAAATTGGCACAACAGAGGTGGCAGGGGATAATACTTGGCCAGCTGGGATTGCCACCCCTATTGAAGAAGAAAAAGATTGAGAAGAAGAAGGAGAAGAAGCACGTACCTAAGGAGCAACTGAGACACTTGGTGGTGGCTGCAACAAAGATTCTACCTCCTCATCCGAATCAGGCTGAAGTTTTAGCCTCTTATGTTTCCTTGGCCTCTCTTCTTCTTAGTGTATTTCTTTCTCCTCAACATTTACCACTGTTGCCAGTGGTGTTTGCACAAAACCGAAAGCCCCACTCATTGAAACTGATGGGGTCCCTCTAGGTGGTGATGACACCACACTCTTTTGCCTCTCTATAGTACTGAGAGATTGGGGCCAGGTGGTTACTGCAGGTGCAGATGATGTTTGCCCTAGGGCCTGCACTGTGTGGGTGGATCCAGTCTCTTCTTCAGATTCCTCTCCCCTTTTTCTAATTTTGCTTGTATCAGGGCTAGAGACTGGAGAAGGATGCCATTCATCCCAAATGGACTCCCATTTCTCATCTGTATCTACTTTGCCAAAAGAATGGGTTATCTGAAAAATCTCTTGCCTATATTTCCAATAGGCTTCTATCTTCTCAGCCTTCCATTCTCTATCTCTTAATAAATTTTTCTTTAATCCAGTGCCCATTTTGAGCTTAGGGTCATATGCCTTCTCCTTCTTATAAAATACCTCCCATGGCCTGGGTCCCTCAAATGGCAAATCTGTCAATTCTGCATATAAATCAGGGGTGTCTTCCTTAGGGTTTCTTCTGTTGTCCCAAAAGGGATGGCCCTCATGCACAATTTTGGCACCAATCTTATTATTCTTGACCCATAAGGTGATGAAACTGACTGGATCATATCTCCATTTATCTTCAACTAAAAGAAAACCCAGGACAGCTAACTTTCTTAGCAATAAGTGCTCTGCATCCCTAACCAATAGGGTCATGTTCTTCACCCAGGGAAGGTCATACATTTTCTTTTTCTTCTTCCCAGCGTCGTATTCATTATCGACCACAAACACTTGCTGCGTGACCTCTAAGAAGGCTACTCTAGGAGTCAAAACTTTGGGTAGCAACATTGGTTCCCCATTAAAACCATGGACCCTGATAATAGTGTGGTGAGACCCAAAGAAATAATCACAGGGAATAGGGGAATTTGCCATGAGGCCTCTGATACTTAAAGTCAATCTATTCTCAACAGGCTCTGGGCTTAGGTGAATAAAAGCAGGGGTGACAAAAAGTTCCCAAAACTCATAAGGGTCAGACGATTCAGACAAAACATGGGTCCATGCAGACACAGGGATGGTTCTATTGGGATCAAAACTTGGGTCATACATGTCTAAATGCATATACTGGGAAAAGATGGCACAATTTTGGTATAACATAAGGTGGAACAGATAGGAGGAATACCTGAAAACCCCTGTTGATTTGAAATTTACGATTTGTTCGGCCATTGAGTAGGCAATTTGCTCAGAGAAATCTAGCCGAAACTCCTGAGACCTATCAATAGTCTTCATTCTGAAAAGAATGGCCAGCTGCCAATCATAAACAGTTATATCTTCCTTCATCCCGAAGATAAATGCTATCATAGATAGCGCTTCCTGGCTGGCTTGTGTAAATTGTGCCCTTCCTGTGGGCAGCGTTGGCATTTGGGTATTGTCGTCTCCCAACTGCATCTCTGCATTAAGAAACCTCAGTTGAAACTTGACATTTGCCCACGTCTTCTGCATCTTGGCAACTGTGGGAAACGTGGCTATGCTGTCATAGTGTAAGGCCAACATGTCCCTGATGGCCTTTGGTGTAATTTGCACCATGAAGGGTCCCTTTTGAATGGTGCTCGAAGGTGCATGAAACAATTTAGCGCATACCTCAATCAGGTCTGGGCATAAATGCACGCTCGGGACAATGAATTTCACCAATTGGGAGGTCCAAATTCGCATGCCGAATGTTTCAAACTGATTAGCTTTGGCCTTCAGGAGGCATCTTTGGTGTGCTCCCTCTCGCAGAGCTTTGCAAGACTTTTGTAGGGCTGGTTTCGCAATACCATTTGCAAAATCTAGCACCTTAGCTGGGTCAACTGCATAGCCAACCTCAGGAACCCTAGTCCTTGGATAGGTCCTCAAAGGTTGCGAAGGGGCTGAAGCGTATGATTTGCTGGCGAGGAGCCTGTCAACAGACTCGTAAATCCCAAGCCCCTGCTGAGAAGACTGTGCTTCCGCCATCTCTGTGCTTGCTGGAAACTATATAACTTTCTGTAACTTTCAAAAGCTGTTGAACTTACTATGAATGAGTATGGAAGCTTGTAACAAGGATAGAAACTTTGCAATAGGGAAGACACACTTAGGAAGCAGGTTTTGCGATGAAAAGCAGCAACAGGGAAGACACTTAGCAGAAGTAGCAACAAATGAAACTCGGTTTAAGCTTTAACTCGTGTTGTTGGGATATTTTAATGACGCATCAAGTGTCATAAATGGCATTTAAAACGGAAACCGTTATAAAATCTTAAACGATCTGAGTGGGACAGAGTGTCAGACACATCATAAAAAGCGACTGCGCTGGGTACCTTTTAGGAATTTTGGGGATTTGGTTCAATGACTGCGAAAGTTTTGAGACTTTTAAGAGACTTAAGCTGCGGCCACGTGTTTATAAAACACTTATTCAAACAAAAAGCGGGAAAAACAAAGCGGGAAAACAAAGCAACGACAAAAGAAACTATCTAACTATAATACACAGGAAAGGCAGTGTCTAATTGAAAGGCTTCAAGTAGATCCCGTTGACAGGAATCTCCTCAGGCTCACCCTCCATCATTTCAAGCTCAAAAGAATTATGCTGTTTACAAGAACGGATCTTATAGGGGCCAGTCCATAATGACTCAAACTTACTGTGTCAACCCGGCTTGGCAGCTCTCTCGTCCCATTTCAAAACAACTGATCCAGCTTCAAAATGAGGGTTTGAAGTTTTCTTATCAAAACAGTCTTTTATTATTTTCTGATGTTTCAATAATGATTCATGTGCTGAATCCCTCTTTTCTTGAACCTCCAGGAGCTCAGCAAGTCTGACCTGCATGGGGCCATTTTCCTCAATCTCAATTTGTTTCAATAACTGGAGAGCAAGAATCTCCAAGCTCAAGGGCATCACAGCAGGTTTACCATAGACCAATTCATATGGGGACATTTTTGTCACTTGCTTTGGTGTAATTCTGTCTGCCCATAGTGCTATATTAAGCACTTTATGCCACTCTTTGTGATGATCAACCCCTATTCTCTTAATAAGTCTGATCAGATTCTTATTAGTTGATTCTGCTAAACCATTACCCTGAGGATAATAATTTGAAGAGGTCTTCAAGTAGATTCCATATTATAGTGCAAAGTCAGACATCTTTGCCCCCAAAAATGCCTTTGCATTATCTGAAATTACAGTACGAGGAGGCCCAAAACGAGTAGTGATACCCTCCAGAAAGTCTAGAATCACCTTTTCTGTTGCTTCTTTTAGTGGGACTGCCTCACTCCATCTAGTAAAATAATCTGTGGCAGATAGGATCCATTTGTGCCCCATACTTGACACTGGATTGATCATTCCAATGAAATCTAGACCCCATTGGGCAAATGGTTCATCAACAATTATAGGACTAAGGGGCATTGCTGCATTCCTTCTCTTCCCTACATAGTACTGACAAGATTGGCATTCTTTAACCAGTTGATAACAGTCTGTGAATAAAGTGGGCCAGAAGTAACCTGCCTGACTTATCTTTATAGCTGTGGTTCTTGTAGAAAAATATCCACCTGACACTCCATGGTGCATCTCATGCAGTATTATTTGTGCTTCATCCTTTTCTATGCATCTTAAAAGTATGCCATCAGTGTTTCTTCTGAAAAGAACTTGGTCAATTAAAACAAAATGAACTCCCTGTTGCCTATAGTACCTCTTCTTATCCTGAGAGAGCTCTTTTGGGAAAATTCCATGTTTCATAAACTGGATCCTATTTGTGACCCAAGAATTCTGATCAACTTCTTGTATCCTCAATACATTTTCTTCCTCTATTTCTTCAGTTATCATTTTTTCTATATCTTGAACCATATACTGGCACAAACCCTTACCTCTGACAAGTTTAGTTGGTCTGACCTCCACATCATATTCAAGAATCTTTGTAATCCAGTTTGCTCTTTTCTCAGTGATTTCTCCTTCCATAATATATTCTCTGACACTTGGATGAGCCACTAGTATCAGAATCTTATTACCTGTGACCATGTGTCTGAATTTCTTGAGGGCTTTTAACATAGCATATGCCTGTTTCTCTACAAAATTATACCTGGCTTCATACTCCCTAAGAGTCCTTGAGAAAAAGGCTATTGGATGCTCTCCTTCTTGCTGATCATCTTTCTGTGTTAGGACAGCAGCAACACTGAATTCTCCTCCATAAACATACATTATAAAAGACTTAGAGAAGTTAGGGTTTCTCAATACTGGGGCTGTTGAAATTGCCTTCTTGACCTCTTCAAAAGCCTATCTCCCTTCTGCAGTCCATTTGAATACCAGGTCCTTCTTTAATAGCAGTGTAATTGGTCTTATTAGGCCTGCAAAGTCTGATATGAACCTACTAACAAAGTTAATCTTTCCCAAGAAGGACTGAACTGCTTTCTTATTGACAGGCAGAGATAGGTTCATTATGGCAGTGACTCTTTCTGGATCTATAGAGACTCCTTCTTTAGAAACTATATGCCCTAATAGTTTACCTTGAGGTATTGCAAAAATGCATTTCTTAGGATTTAGAGATATTCCAAACTCTTGGCATTTCTTAAAAACTGCTTCTAAATGGTCAAAATGATCAGCAACATTTTTAGAGAAAATAGTGAGATCATCTAGGTAGATTAGAATGATTTTATTAATAATCTCTCCAAATGCTACATCCATTGCCCTCTGAAATGTGGCTCCAGCATTTGAAAGACCAAAAGGCATCTTTGCATAGGCGAATGTTCCCCATTTTGTGGTGAAAGCAGTCTTATGCCGGTCTTCATTAGCCAACCAAATCTGATTGTACCCAGAGAAACCATCTAGCAGAGAAAATCTCTCTGATCCAGCCACAGTTTGTAAAATTTGTTCCATAGAGGGCAAGGGATAGTGATCCTTCAAGGAAGCCCTATTTAGATCCCTGAAATCCACACAGAGCCTTATATCTCCGTTCTTTTTCCTGACTGGTACTAAGTTGGACACCCAAGTTGAGTGTTTAATTGGGAAAATGATCTTTGACTCTAATAGTTTCTGCAACTCATCCACCATCAGAGGTTCAATCCTCGGGTTCACTGGCCTCTGCTTCTGTCTAATGGGTTTAGATCCTTCAGTCAGCTCTATAGTGTGTTGAATGATACTTCTATCATAACCATGGAGATCTTCATAGGTCCAGGCTATGACCCTATCATATTTCTCACATAAATCAATTAACCTTTTTCTTTCCTATTGAGTAGCAAAATTTCCAACCTTCAGTCTTCTTCCCTCACTAACCTGGATCTCAGAGTAGTCTTCCTTGTTTGCTTGGAATCTCTTCTTTTCTAGGCTAGCATCTTCAGGATCAAACAAGTTTTCCAGGGTAATCAGTCCCTTAGGGAGCTTGTTTGATTTTAGTTGAATGATCTGATCACCATATGCTTCTTCAATTTTTGGTTGTAACTGATCAGCAAATTCTCCTGACTGTTGTAAAAAAGAGAGTACTTGAAAATCATTCTCAAAAACTTACCAATTTTCATCATTGTCTGGGATGGTTGGCCTCACAATAACTTTGACTGACTCATTATTTACCATTAGATCAGTTATTGGATCAAACTGTGAACCAATTTGTGCCATCCTATCTGCCTCAGAATTTTGGGCTCTAGGGACCACTTCTATATTGAAGGCTTCAAAATTTTCTATCAAGTCCCAAATTCTGTGCCTATAAGATCTCATCCTTACATTTTTGGCTATTGCCTTCTCTCTTATTTGTTTCACCACTAGTTCCGAATCTCCTTTGACTATCAGTTTCTTTACTCCTTTCTTTTTTGCCAATATAAGTCCATGCACTAAAGATTCATACTCAGCATCATTATTGGTACAGGCAAAATGAAAGCGAATGGCTCTTAAAATCTTTTCACCATTAGGGGCAGTAAGACAAATCCCTACTCCAGCTCCATTTTTGCTTCTGGCCCCATCAAAGTTTAAGGTCCAGATTTCTGAATCATTTATAGATTCTTGGGTCTGAGAGGGCTCTTTCCTTAAGACATTAGGGATCTCCTGGTCTTCCTCAAATATAACATAAGTGCCCAATCCTGTTGAGTCATAGTTTCCAAAGGGATCACTCTGCATCATGGTTAACAACTAATTATCCTCTACTTGCTGATCATATTCAGTCCAATCCCCTATTTCTTCAACAAAGACCCTTTCCTCTTTATTTAACATGGCATGGGCTACTTCTAACTTTGGGGTTGGCTCATTAGTGATATGGTCTTTTGACAATGGTTCTGATAGTACCTTCATCTTAGTCCCATATTTGGTCCTTATGATGAGATGAGACCAATCAAGTGACATATAACCTCCTATCTTAGCTGTGAAATCTCTGGATAGGCATAAGCCAAAAATAGGAAGAATATCTATGACTACAACATCTTGATTAACAATTATATTGGGACAGGTATACAGCTGTAGTGGAAGTTGCTTAATTTTCCCTATTGTTTGTACAGACTTCCCATCTAACTACATAACTCCTTTTGCAAGTGGCTCATATTTTATCTTCAAAGCATCTGCTATTTGTTTGGGCATCACTGTGGTGCTAGCCCCAGAGTCTATCATTGCATTGTGCAATAGTTTCTTCCCAACTATCAAAGTTAAATAAAATGGATCTGGCTTGGATTTACTTACCTCTGGTGCATTGTTCAGAAGAGCTGTTGTCTGCAGAGGAATAGTGTCTTTGAGCTTTTCCTTATCATTAGGTCCTCCTTTGGCAACAGTCTGTTTAGGCACAGTTTGGCCCTGTAAAGCTTCTTGCAACAGTGTCTTTTGTTCAGGAATGGCTAACATGTCCCATATTTACACATGTGCTGGAGTCCTCTTCAACTGATCCACCACATTCATGGGTCCTAATGCTTGTGTTCTAGGATAATAAGGGTATCTTGCTTTTTCTTGAACTTGTCCAGAAACTACTTGGTTCTGCACTGGCTGAGGTATTTCTTGTCTGGTAGCTGTATTTTGATGATCTTGAAAAGGTGGAACTCCCATAATTTCATTATTTGTGACTCCAGGCTATTCCATCATCCTCCTCTTGGCTCTTGTATAGTAATCTGATTGTACCAATGGCTTCTTAGAAGTTGAAGCTTCATTCAAGAATACTGACTCTTCATCTTCAATCCATGAGAAAAGAGCATGCTCAGGGGCTATTTCTTCTTCTTGCTGTAAGGACATTCCCTGCATCTGAGCCACTAGGATTGAATTTTGCATACCAGGGGATTAGTAGGGCTGAGTGTCAGAAGTATTTGCAAATTGTCCATCCACTCTTCTTTGCTCTGCTATCTTTTGCTGTAGATTACCCCTAGGACAATCTCTGGGCATATGTGCATTATTGCAAGGAAAACACCAGGCATTGGTGCCATCTGCATAATTATTCTGCCCTGGGACAATCTCTCTGTTTGGATTGGGAGGAACAGTCTGCAAGGGTGTAGGGACTGCAACCAATTGGTTTGATGGCCGAGGATTAGTTTGCCTCTGGGGGCCTTGATACTGGTTTGGCTGTGGAGGAGGTCTATTCCCTTGATAGCCTTGATATTGGGGTTTGGGATAAGGATTCTACTGTCTCTTTAGGTTAATTATTTCATTCGAAAATGTTCTCAAGATGTTCTTGACATCATCCATCTCTGAAGATGGGGTAGGGACAGCAGCTTTAGCCGGTTGTTGGGGAAACGTATACATGGACATAGGTGGGGTTATGGGGTTAGGAGTTTCTTGAGGCAATGGTAGAGTAATCTTTGGAAACATAGGCATGGGAGGCCTTGGGGGCAATTTTCCAGCATCTATCAAATTATTTTCGGCTCTGACTGCATAGTCATAGGCTTCTGGTAGGGTCTGGCCTCCAAGTGATTGAATCATTACTGCTATATCTGAATTTAGGGCTTTAAGATAAAACACTATGGCCATACTTGGTAATGGTCTTGCTGTAGCAGGAATCCTTTCCCATGTCTTCTGAAATCTGGAATTGAAATCAGTCATTACCTCTTGTGGTGCCCTTTTGATGGTGATCAGTTGTTGTAACAGAGAAGATTTATCACCCTTTTCTTTGAATCTTGTAAAGAAAGCGTCTCCAAGCTGATCCCATGTAGAAATTGAATTTGGTGTCAAAGATCTGTACCAGTCCAGAGCCTTTCCCTTGAAAGAAGCTGCTAAGAGTCTTATAGCCACATTTTGCTGTGTGATCACATGTATTGCACAAACATTAGACACATCTTGTAGATGCTCTTCAGGTGTTTTGAAATCTTCCCCACTGAATTTGGGCAGAGCTTTCAGGGCATTTGCTGGAATAGGATCCCAATTCGCTGGAGGTACTGAAAGGATCAGAGCACTACCAGTATTCCAATTTGCATAATTCCTTAGGGCTATAGGTGCTCCCATGTTTGCGCTTGAGGCTGCTGTAAACTGATTGACCCTTCTTCTTGAATTATTTATCAATGGTGATAAAAGAATACCTGGGTTCACAGCTGATTGAGCTCTTGTCACAGGTCCACAGCTCTGACTCCTCGTGACTCTCTGGTTCATGTAGTCTTGAAAGAAACTTCAAGAAATGGTCCCACCGGGCATGCCAAAAACTGTTGATGCTCAGAATTGCGCTGTTTCCAACACCAACATGGGAAACTCTGAAACGTGGGAATGCTCTTCAGAGTAACCTCCAGATTTTAAAGAAGCTGGCTCTTCTTTATCTCAAAAGTGTTTGGGGAAAAAGTATAGAATTAAACAGAATCACAACTGCAACAAAAAAAGGAAACTAAAACTATGGCGATGCGCCTGAATGTGATTTTGCTTCTCAATATTAAGCACAGTGAAACTATTCTTAGGATTCAGTCACATTAAAGAGCAAACAATGCATGATCAATGTAACAAATGAAAAACAAATAGGATCAAAGGCCTACAAATTAGAATATTTTGCAATAACACAGAAAATATCAGCAGAGGCACAAAACTCTGTCTTTATTAATGTTCCAGTTACATAAAAGGCACAGAATCATGCACAATTATACAAACTTTCTGACTCAAGAAAATAGAACAAAGGCAAATGATATTACTGACCACTACAAAAGATCCTCAAACTTCTCTAACAATCTATTATGCAGAAAAATCTCTATATTTCCAATGTTGTCTCTTTTTTCTCTGCGATCGGAACCCCTATTTATAGCATAGAACTGGCTCAAAGATTGCTCGCATGATCAAATCTCAACGGCCTAATCGAACTGGCAGTTAACTGAAAGTGTCTGTTAGGTGATCTCTTTCGAATCAGAAATGGTTAGCCATTCTGCAAATTCATTGGCTGCAACAGACACATGTAACCCCACTTACTTGAACCGGGGAGGAACGCGCGGCAACTTCTGATAGTCTTTGTGACTATAAACCCTTGAAACAGCTGGCATTCATACGTGCCTCTTTCTTAAAACTCCATCTTTCCAGAACAATAAGAAACTAACACCTGGCATCCTCCGCGTGACTTACTTAAGAAACTGCTTCTTTCTCAGGAAACACCAGAACTTGACACTTGGCAGCGTCCGCGGCCCTTTCAAAAAACACATTGCATTTTCTGCTTTATTTTGAGTCCTTATTGTGGCTTATACTAAGAGTGTTCAGGTTCCGCCATCTGTCACGATCCGCTAAACTTTGAAACTCAAGAAACATTAAAAATTGGCCCCACCAATAGTCTGTGCCTGAGCAGCTTCAAAAAGAAAAAGGGACAGGTGGCGCCTTTTGCTAACATGAGAAACTGTGTACGTGGCGGCTTCCGCTGCTCTTAGAGATACTGTAGATACTTTAGGGACTTCTGCGGGAGACAACACTTGGAGCTCTCCGCTGAAACTTGAAAGAAACTTTTGAAACACTGCAGGGTCATGCGGAAGATGACACTTGGCGGCTTCCGCTGAGCTTTGAGAAACTTTAGGACTTAAACATAAACCTCCGCAGATGTTGCCACTTGGTGCTCTCTGCGCAACTCTAAGAAACTTTATAGAAACATCAGGGACTCATAAGAATCACGCGGATGGTGACAGATGTCGCACTCCGCTGAAACTAAAGGAATATTAATCGGGGCCCACCATACCTTTTTTACTTAGTGATGAAAACAAAAGGGAATCTGCGGAAGATGACACTTGGAGCTTTCCACTGAAACTGAAAAGGGACACGCGGCACCTTCTGTGTTACTTTAGGAAACTTTAGAGACACTCTCCACTTCTGCCACTTGGCGCCTTCCGCGCTCACCAAAACTCTAAAAAGGGACCTGCTACATTATAAGAAACATTTGGAAACTTGGAAGAAACTTGAACGGGTGCCGACACCTGGCGGCTTCTGCCTTACTGCAAAAAGATACATGGCACTCTCTGCGGCTACTCTGAGAAACTTTATAATGTATCATGGCTGCTGACACGTGGTGGTTTCCGCTGCACTGGGAGAAACTTAAAAAGGGGCCCGCCAGACTTACTTTGTAAAAGGGCTTTGAAACTTATAGAAACTGATCCTCAGATGCCGACACTTGGCGTGCTCCGCAGAGATTTAAAAGGGACGCGGGGCTCCATCCGTGATACTTTAAGCAACTGTATAATGTGTCCCAGGTACTAACACTTGGCGGCTTCCGCTGAACTCTGGGACTTTGGCAAACTTTTCAAAAATGGAAAACCTTCACGCCCGCGCTCTGTGCTCGTGCTGTGTGTCGAAACCCTTCGCTGCAAAAAACTGAAGCACTCAGAAACAAAACTGGAACCTGCACAGCTGAAACTTAAGATTCAAAATGTAGAGTATTTTACTCTACACATTGTGCAACAGAAGAAATCATATTATGGTCAATCATCGTTGGAATGGTAGAAAGAAGACTGTCATCCCAAAAAAATGAATTCTCAAAAAGGTGGTGGATGGCTTTAAAATATCAATATTATAATTAATATATATAATAAAGAAAAATTAAATAATCACATTAATATCAATATTATATTAATATGGTCATTAAGTGAAGCCGAATATGAGGAAGCAAAGCAGGGTGCGAACGGGTGCCTCAGTAGGCAACTTGAGCGAAGAGCAAAAATAGGCGGTCCATGGGGATGGTGAAGAGGGCAATTTGAAGGCGACTCTAGAAATTGATATCTCGACGAAGGTGGAAAAGGAAAGTAGCTTGCTTGCGAATTTGGCCATCATCTGTCGATTGATCAGACCTAGGCTTGGACGGGAGCAGATTCTACAATGGATAGCCACGAATTGGCACGCCTAGCACATTGTCAAGTTCTTACCCAACAGTTTATTTACAACCATTTTCTAGTCCATGTATGACCAAGAAGATGTGTTGCAAAAAGGTCTTTGGAGGATCGACGAATTTCCTCTTTATTTGCAGAAGTGGGTTCCTAGATTCAATCAGTGATTATTCGAGCCTTACAATGAACCGATGTGGATTAGAATGTATAATCTTCCACTTGAATTTTGGTTTGAAAATTGCCTGGGTAAAATTGGAAGATCTTTGGGAACATTGATTGACATAGACAGGGATATTTTGGAAAATAATTAATACATATACTCTAGGTTATGTGTGGCGACAATTTCGTCAATCTTGCCTAATATAATCCTGAGATCTAATGGCGGGGAGTGGGTGCAAATGGTAGAAATTGAGGAGAAAAAATTCTTCTGTTCATTGTGCAATAGAAGAAATCATATTATGGTCGATTATCATTGGAACAGTAGAAAGAAGACTATCATCCCAGAAAAATGAATTCTCGAAAAGGTGGTGGATGGCTTTAAAATATCGATATTATAATTAATATATATAATAAAGAAAAATTAAATAATCACATTAATATCAATATTATATTAATATGGTCATTAAGTGAAGGCGAATATGAGGAAGCAGAGCAGGGTGCGAACAGGTGCCTCGATGGGCAACTTGAGCGAAGAGCAAAAATAGGCGGTCTGTGGGGATGGCGAAGAGGGAAATTTGAAGGCGACTCTAGAAATTGATATCTTGACGAAGGTGGAGGAGGAAAGTAGCTTGCTTGCGAATTTGGCCATCATCTATTGATTGATCAGACCTAGGCTTGGACGGGAGCAGATTCTACAATGGATAGCCACGAATTGGCATGCCTAGCACATTGTCAAGTTCTTACCCAACAGTTTCTTTACAACCATTTTCCAGTCCATGGATGACCAAGAAGATGTGTTGCAAAAAGGTCTTTGGAGGATCGACGAATTTCCTCTTTATTTGCAGAAGTGGGTTCCTAGATTCAATCTGTGATTATTCGAGCCTTACAATGAACCGATGTGGATTAGAATGTATAATCTTCCACTTGAATTTTGGTTTGAAAATTGCCTAGGGAAAATTGGAAGATCTTTGGGAACATTGATCGACATAGACGGGGATATTTTGGAAAACAATTAATACCTATACTCTAGGTTATGTGTGACGACAATTTCGTCAATCCTGCCTAATATAATCCTCAGATCTAATGGCGGGCAGTGGGTGCAAATGGTAGAAATTAAGGAGAAAAAATTATTCTGTTCATTGTGCAACAGAAGAAATCATATTATGGTCGATTGTCGCTAGAACGGTAGAAAGAAGACTGTCATCCCAGAAAAATGAATTCTCGAAAAAGGTGGTGGATGGGACCCCACTAGTGCCCTCCCCACAATTGTTTGTTGGGGTGTTGTCATCATTGGAAGGCTCAAAGGATCATGAAGCCAACGAACTGGCTAGAGAAGATCAAGAGGATGTTGGGGGAATTACCCCAATGTCAAAGTGACCTCTCCCCTCCAGATGGTCGCACAAGAGGATCTGAAAATGGAGATGGAATATGAGTCCACACTGAATCTAGATTCAGAAGAGGAAGTAGACTTTGATGAGTTTGGAACCATTGACCCAAGATGCATATCTCAATCTACCTCCCAATTTCTAAAATGCAACATCGGGCTCGACAAAAAGTGGGGGCGGAAAACTTTCAAATAAATCAAAGAGGAGAAAGTGAATGAGAATGGTCTCACTAGTGTCAAGGACTTTTTAAAAAGTACTAAGGGAGGAAACCCCTCCCCTAGGAAGCAATGAAGATCAATTCATGGAATGTTAGGGGCTTAAACACCCTTGACAAGCGATGCTTAGTCAAGTGTCAGATAGATGTAGGTATGGCAAATATCACTATCCTTCAAGAAACCAAGATTGAGGGAGGTGATTGCCCACTTTTCACTCCATTCGACAACAAGTGGGACTCCATTTTCACTGATGCTCAAGGATCAACTGGGGGCCTTGGGGTGATTTAGAGATGCAGCAATATAGATATTTGTGTGCACTCGAGGGACACAAATTGGATGATGCTAAAGGTACTTTGTCATAATACTTCTTTGGATTTCTTCCTTATTAACATTTACGAGCCAACTAAAAATCAAGATAAACAACACCTTTTGCGAAGCTTGTAGTCCATAGTAAAAAACAACCAAGACGTAAAGTTGATTTTGGGAAGTGATTTCAATGCCATCCTAAGACTCGAAGAAAAAAGTGGGCGGGGGGGGGGGGTTGCAAGTGGAGTCACAGGCTATGAAGGATTTTTAGCATTTTATGGATTCTTCAAGATTGAATGAAGTTATTATTAAGGATGGCGCACACACCTGGACTAATCGTCAGTCAGGTTTTACCAATATTTTAGAGAAACTTGATAGATTCTTTTTCAATGATTCCTAGTTTAATTCCCCGCATGATATGACTACTTGCATTCTTCCCATCTCGGGTTCGGATCACTTCCCAGTGGAACTAAGTATAAATTCTGATGTGAGACCAACAAATAGTTTGTTTAAGTTTGAGAAAATGTGGCTATGCAGACCAAATTTATTACCACTCTTGGAATCCTAGTGGAAAAAGGCTCCCAAGTGAGTAGGGATGAGAAGTTACAGGTTTATGTGCAAGCTTCAGTACATAAAAAACTAATATGGTAGCCTGGAACAAATCCTCATTTGGGAACATCTTTGAGGACAAGATAAGAATCAAAAGAGAACTCAGAGACTTGAATGAATGAATTATCCAAAATAGTATGGGACAAGCAAACTTTGTAAAGGAAAAGGCCCTACTCGCACAACTCTTGAAAGCTCTATCTAGAGAGGAAGAGTACTAGAGAGCTAAATCATGGGAAGTTTGGTTGGATGAAGGTGATTTGAACAATCGCTTCTTCCATGATTCAACTAAGGTAAGAAAGCTGTGAAATAGAATTACCTATATTCAAGACTCGAAAGGTCGAACACACGCGAATCTTGCTAATATCCAACAGGTGGCAATTGAGTTTTCTCAAAATCTTCTCATCCAATTTGAGGCCTTCGATCACCTAGATTTAAGCGACGCCTTGGATTGTATTCCAAAGCTAATCACTTCTTATCAGAACAAACTGCTATCAAGGGCCTTCATGGAGGAAGAAATTAAAGTAGCCATCTTCAAATGAATCCCAACAAGGCGTTGGGACCTGATGGGTTCCCTGCCTTGTTTTATCAGAGATGTTGGTACTTCTTAAGGAAGGATATATTGGAAATTGCCAAAGATTTCAGGAAGAGTGAGAGGTTTGTGAAGGAACTAAATAATACTATCATAGCACTCATCCCCAAGAGGGAGGACTTTAAGACATTCGATGACTTCCGCCCCATTTCACTTTGCAATATGATCTACAAAATTATCTCAAAGGCTTTAGCTACAAGGTTGAAGACAGTGCTGAAAAATATTATCTCACATACATAAGGCAACTTTACCCTTAGAAGGGAAATCACTGACAGTATCATAGTGGCGAATGAAGCTTTGCACTCAATCAACTGCGGGAGACAACAAAGTATGATGATTAAATTGGATGTCAGCAAGGCCTATGATAGAGTTAAGTGGTGATTCCTCATGAAAGTTATGGAAAAATTTGGATTCGATGATAATTGGTTGAAAATGATATACTATTGTATATCCACGATACATTTTTCAGTAATTATCAATGGTTCTTAGGACTGCAATTTTTTGAAAGCTCTAATGGCCTGCAACTAGGAGATACCATTTCCCCCTTTTTTTGTACTCATGGCCAACACCCTTAATCAAATGATTGATCCCCAACGAATGGTGGGCAACTAGAGAGGCATTTCAGTGGCTAACAACATCGACCCATTAACACACCTTCAATTCGCCATTGATATAAGGTAATATATGGCAAAGCTTGTGAGCGGGAAGCTATCACCATAAAGTAGATGTTGGGAAGGTATGTGGAACTATCTGGACAGACTGTTAACAAAATAAAATCAAAAAAATTCTTCATCTTCACAAAAAAAATCTGATTAGAAAAGAATTGTAGTGACACTGGAGATGGGTGTGGATACCATGCCTTGCAAGTATCTAGGAGTTCCCATCTTTAACGGAATCATTAGATCCAACCTTTGGAATGAGGCTATAGAGAAATATCAAAATCTTGCTTCTGCCTGGAAAGGTAAATGGTTAACACTGGCAGGGAGAGTCACCATGATCAAAGCGGTTCTAACAACAATTCCAATACACATTATGGCCTACAATCAATTAACTTCTAAAGTGTCTGACGCCTTCAACAACATTCTAAAGAAGTTTCTCTGGGAGGGGTCCAATGAACAAAAGTGCATACCTTTAATCCATTGGGATAAAGAGACTTTGAAGAGGATGGTGGCACATGCATAAGAAACATCAAGCTCCAAAACATGGCCCTGGGTGCCAAACTAGTTTGGAAAATGTTTGAGTCTCTAAACAAATTCTGGTGTCAAATTCTTTAGAATAAATATTTGGATTCCTCTAGTCCAAGCAAAATGCTTATGGTGGCCAATCCACCTATGGGATCCCACATTTGGCGCTTCATGATGGAGTGCAGGAAACTAATTACGGATCATCTCACTTGGCAAATCAATGACGAAAAGCAAGCAGAGTTCTAGGCAAATTCCTAGAATGGAATGAGGCCTTTGGTAGAGGATCCAGTTCTTACCCCTTAGGTTGAATCTCTTTGTGATGAAATTGGGAATAAGGTAGCGGAGTATATCACTCTTAAAGACAATGTGAATTACCTCAGGGGGAGACTTGAACATCTACAAATCGATGAGTTGGCCAAAACAAGACTTAAGGAAATTATTTGCGACTCCACGGTCTATCTAAATGGGGCCAGGGATTGGATTGTATGGTGTGATGTGAGTTCTGGGTGCTATTCAGCGAAGATGGGATGCCTGGTACAATGCAACTAAAAAGAAGGTAATTCGCTGAATAAGCTATGCTGGGGAAAGGACATTCTACCGAAGGCTGGTGCCTTTGCTTAGATAGCAATACATGGGAGATGTCTCACAAATGATAGGTTATGGTCAATTGGCATTCAAGTCCCCTCCAGGTGTATCTTGTGCAAATTGGAATCATAAATGGTTGACCACCTTCTCCTCAACTACTCATTTGCCATCACTTGCTAGGACTAGTTTCAAATTTTAGTGGCATGGCCTAGCCCAAGACTGTGGGGATTTAAAAAATGGTTTGAATCATGGTGATTTCCAAAGCATTCCTCTCTTTGGGATAGCATCTAGGCAATTGACCCCTCTATGGCGATATAGCACATCTAGAAGAAAGGAAATTGTAGAATCTTTCATGACAAGGCTTTACCCAAAGAAAAGGTTGTTGAAGGTATTGAAAGAGGCATATGCGAATGTATGAGGGCAGTAGCGAAGAAGAGGCTAAAGTTGCATTCTCCTACTGGGATAATGCAATCATGAAGAGATTGTCGCTTCTCCAAATCCCATCTGGCTTCATGCCTACGGTTCCCAATAAGGTCAAAAGGAAGAATGCCAAATAGACTACCCCACCTAGTGGTTGATTGAAGCTCAACTTTGATGGGGCTTCCAAAGGCAACCCTGACATCTCAGGCGCAAGATGTATAATCAGGGATGATCAAGGTCAATTGGTTTAGGTGCTGATGAAGAAAATCCCAAGGGCCATGAACAACTTGGTAGAATTTGATGCATTGAACACTAGTCTCTTGGTGTGCATGTAGCAGGGTCTTCATAATATAGACATTGAAGGTGACTCACAGGTGTGTGTTGAGCAGTTAAGCATAATCAAATCTCTAATTAGGCACTTCAACCCTTGCTCTTTGTCATTCAAAACTCGCTAGAGAGGATATGAGACTACACAACAAATCATGTCTTCATAGAAGCTAATAGGGAGACAAACTTGTTAGCAAATATTGGTGTGTTCCAATCAAAACCAGTCATTTCAGACGTCACGTGTGAAAGATGGCCAGGACTAAGTGAAGCAATGGCTTTAGATATACCTAATAATCTCTTATTTGTATTCATCCTCCCTTAGCATGGCCGGGACAATGTCTCGATGTTCCAAAAAATAAGTCAACTTGTATTTTTTATGTTCTCTATAATACAAAGGGGCTACCCCCATTGGTAGCACTTATTCATCAAAAACAATATTATATTAATATGAATATTACACAATATAATATATTAAGATTTAATATTTTTAGAAAAATATATGTCAATATTTCATTTTTCTATAATATAACATAAATATTGCTATAATATAACATAAATATTGCTATAATATAACATAAATATAAATACATCATAATGATAGTTCTATTAATTTGTATAATCAATAATTTAATATACATTTTATTATTAATATATTATTTTATTTATATTTAAAATATCAATTTTATAATTAATATATAGAATGAGTAAAAACTAAGTAATCATATTAATATGAATATTACACAAGATAATATATTAATATTTAATATTTAAACATAAATATATATCAATATTTCATTTTACTATAATATAATACTAGTATATTTATATTTTCCAATTTCTTTTTTGGTTTTTATTTTTATTTTTTTCTATATTTTTATTTTTCCAATTTCTTTTTTGAAAATGAGTGCTCTAGTGTAAAACGCATATGCATAATAAATATAAAGACAAATGTAATGATAATTTTATTAATTTGTATTATCAATAATTTAATATATATTTTATTATTAATATGTAATTAATTATATTATTTTATTGATATTTAAAGTATCAAAATTATAATTAATTATATAAAATGAATAAAAAATAAATATGAATATTATATTAATATTAATTTATTTTTTTGGCTTGGAGTCAGCTCCCTTTGTATTATACTTAACCAAATTTTGAACAGAGTTTCAACATTACAACTGGAAAGTTTATCATAATAGGGCTTAAAACAAAATGCTATGTTCATTCAGAATCATACCCTACCACCCTAATATATACAATTCTTTTGATATCTACCCAATACAAAAAAACCCTATACAAACATTAATATATAAAGCTTTTAAAAACTACTGGTAAAGCAACATAAAATCTCAAGCACCATCACCCTACTCAGGCATTTTCATCCTTTGCATAATAAAAATCAAGCAGCGCCCACATCTAGATGTATTCAACCTCAAAGCCCACTAATTTCTTCAGGAAAGCTACGCCTTTTGCTGTCTTGCATCACCTGGCTGCAACTTTGTTGTCCCCTACCTCAACCACAAATGGCCACCACTGCACCACATCCCCAACATGGTTAATTCTATAAAAATCATCCGGCAAAGGGATACCAATCCCATACCTTGCAACCCTGACCACTTCCATCCAACCTCCATGAAAATCAAGCTCCACAAAATCTTCCATAAACTTCTTTATCATGGTTGCATCCTCATTGAGATTGAGTAGGACCACCAAGAACATGGATGACAAGTCAGAATTGACCCTATACCGGTTGTAGTTTCGCATGAATTCCTTGCCCATAACCCACTCTATTACAAACAAAACAATCCCAATCTTAGGTTTGAAAACCACCCCAAGCTGCTTATCTGTAATTTGTCCAAGAAGGGACATCTAGCACTTGTTACATGTTAAGTGTATTGGGGTTTCCATGGCTGTTAAGCTCTAACTTGCTCAAGCCACCATTCAAATGCCCTTCTATCTTTATTCCCCTGCACCAAATAATGTCCTTTGCACGCTTTGCTAGTCAAGACTTAGACGGCCTGACAGTGTATTACATTGGCATCATCATTAATGTGTATCTCCCATAGCAAGGTGCTCTGTGCAATGATTGTGCCATTTGTCAACCCGTTAGCCTCATAGTTTCCTTCCCTTAGAATGTGGTTAGAAACTATGTTTTCAAATTTCTCCATTAGGCCTAATGCCTCGTCGATTATTCCGTTTAACTTCCAATTAGACAAATTCTTGGTTCTCAAGGTGTTTATGACCAGCATGGAATCACCTTCCACCTCCAACTTTCTAACTCCAAGACGGTGACAAAGGTTTAGCCCAAGAATTAGAGCCTAGAATTCCACTTCGTTATTCATTCCTTACGCAAGCTTCTTTGCCGCCTTCCCTAAAATTTTACCATCTTCATCTCCAACTAAGCAGCCAGCTCCTAAATTACCAGGATTACCTTTCGAGGCTCCATCAAAGTTTAATTTTGCCCATCCCTTAGCTGTAGGATTCCACTTTGTTTCCTTCCTTTTTGTTTGGATATCAACATCGCCACCTCCATTAACGAGGGGATATTAATATTAAATATTACACAATATAATATTTAATATTTAGATAAATATATATCGATATTTCATTTTACTATAATATAAGATAAATATAAATATATTATAATGATAATTCTATTAATTTTATAATCAATAATTTAATACAAAATTTATATATACAATCAATACAAATTAAATAATCATATTAATATGAGTATTATATTAATATTATATATTACACAACATAATATATTAATATTTAGATCACTATTATATATATGTAATTTTATTATAATATAAGATAAATATAAATACATTATAATGTTAATTCTATTAATTTCTATAATGAGAATTGGGACAATAGAGAAAGCCTTCTCAAATGTAGTAAATTTAAGAAAGATCAACCACGGTCCAAAACTATATTTGAAAAATCAACCATGTTTAGAAAAGAGAGCAAGTTATTTTAGGTTAGCAACATTATGGTGCATATCTAAAAGTCTTGTTACTCTCTCCTCAATAATGGTTGGTTTCTAGACTTAATTGTGTTTTGACATTGTTGGTCTATCCACTGTTCCTGGTCTCAGTTTATAATCATGACTGTCAATCATTTTGGATGTCTTAAAATGAGACATGTTTTTTTTGTAAATGAAGAACTCTGATGACATTATCTAGTTAGCTAAAGGCATTTCTTCAATTAAAATCTCTATAAAACAATTTCTCATATAATAATACAAAATCTTATTTTTCTTAATCATAATAATATTACAATATAATTTAATATTGAACTATATGGTATGATTAAATATAATTTTTTAATTTAATATAATCTCTCTTATTAATATTAATATGATTATTTAATTTAGCATATTTTATTAAATATACAACGAATACATGTATTAAATATTTTCTTAATTATATAAACCTAGTTTTCGGGTCCAAGAACCAATCCAAAAAAAGGCCATAGGCCGATAGTATCAACCCAAACAGTATCCAAATCCACTAGACCCACAATAGACTATCGTTACCAGAGACCCCATACCAAAATAAAGCAACATTAAACAAAAAACCACCAAAAAAACCTAGCTATCCCATCCCCTACCCCAGACTTTATCATCTCGCAGGTAGGGCAAATTACACAAGCCCATTTAAGCTGCATACAAAATACAAACTGATAAAGCAATGTACCTTAACTATTGTCTTCATCGAACATTTCCACCAGGCCATTATCAGAATCACAGGCATAGGAGCACAAGGGATGTTCATGAACAAGAACTGCCACCCCCATCTTTCTAGCAATATCGTCCACCACATTTCAAATTTCTAGGACCCACACCCCCACATCGTGCATATGCCCTACCATATTCTCCATATTTTCTTCATTCTGCTTGGTGATTTTAATCAAATCTTCATGCAGTAAAATGGATGTCATAGCAATGGATAACATGGATGCCACCGTGAGGGACTGTGCAGTGCCAAAAACATTCCACTGCCCTGGGTACTTCCCGGATCCAACAATAAGTATGCCAACGCCTCATGGACATGAACCCCCTACTTCCCATCCACTTCCTTTGTGACCCTTAACATCCGACCTAACCACTCATAGAGTATAGGGTTTTTGATCTCCGCCTCCAACCCATTGATAAAACCAACCATTGCTTCATCACCTGTAATTTTCCTTAGGCATTTCCTCCTTACATATCTCCTTAGCTTTTTCTCTCCCTACACCATCTTGCCCCCCACTGACGAGATTGCTCTCTTCCTCCTCAAATTTCTCCTAGAAGTACCTCCTATCACCTTCTTGCCTTTATTTGCCTTCAAAATCTCCATATCCCCCTGTACACCTACCTTGCCATTGTCGGAAGCCATACTCCTTGACTACCACATGCCAAGAGGAGAGCAAGACCAAATAATACCAAACCCAAACATCAAAACAAATCTGTCAAGATCACCCTCCGCCATCGTAAACAATGAGTGGAGGGAGACACTTTGCACATACCGCTAGTCCCTTTTGCACACTCTAGCCATTATTACTAATAAAGGAATCAACTTACCATTTTGGCCCCTTATCAAGCCATGTTGTATTATATATTATTGAAGTATATAATATGGTTAAGTATTCATGCTTAAATATGATTTTTTAATTTACTATAATCTCTTATATTAATATTAATATGATTCTTTAATCAATATCTGCACATTGAATGTAATATAATATTCAAGTATATAATATGATTATATATGATCAATAAACCAAAGAAAAATAAAAATATCCACCCCCCATATTCTCTCTATCATTCCTTATTTTATGGGAAAATTTTTCATTTTTTGTTAATTTGTATTTACTTCCACTTACATGCTTATTATTATTATTTTAATGAAGTGATTTTTATTAGTTCCACAATTAATTTAACTAAACTCCTAATTTTTGTAGATAAGGTACACATGCACCATTGTATCTCCATTTCAATATTCACTTCCATCATGAAATTTCTCATTTCAAACACCACTTTTAAACTATTTCCTAACATATTAATCTATAAATATAAATATACTTATATATAAAATTTGTTCACTTATCAAAAATTTATTAAATGTGGCTTTGCCTCTGTCCTGGTGATTCTTAGTGAACTGTTATTCTTTTTGGTACTCTCTATAGCTAATAGAAAAAAATTTATTAAATGTTACTAAACAATAGAATTAAAGTTTAATGTTCCTTTACCATCTTTTATAAAATAAAATAGTATTAAAATTAATATAGTGATTTAATTAAATAATATTTAAACAACTTAACTATTAATTACATTATTACTAGGATATATTTATTTATTTCTTATTTTATTATTGGTAATATTATTAGTTTACTATTATTACTATCATTATTATGTAATTATCTGTTTATTAAAAAATAAAGTTTGCTTATTTTCAAACTATATAATTAGTTTATTTTAATTTAACTTTACCATAGAATTTAATTTAAAATTTCTTTTACTATTAATTTTAAATTATTTATTATTATTTTAATCATTTGCTCATTTATCATTCTATAAAAAAAATGATTTTAATTTCCACTATGGAATAGAATCTAAATTAAAATTTTCTTTCTATTTATTCCAAATAATTAGTCACATTATTTAACTTTATATTCAATTAAATTAACACTTATATATGTTGGTCTATACATGCTACAACTTCACATATAATCAATTGTCATGTTTCATGTTTTGCAATAGATGCTATAATCAGGAACCATACATTGTACAATGCATTGTCATTATCATTAGTCTTTGCAAGATCTTGTATTCAACTAATTAATTTAGCTAATTGGAATGCAATTTGTCAAACATTAGAGACTAAAATAATGATGGGTGTCATGGCAATTCTATGTCAAGAGAAATAATAGAAAGTAGTAAGATGCTATAATAAATGAAAAACATACTCAAGAATTGGCAATATTAGATTAAAATTCACATTTTTTGACCTTGTCCAATGCAAGCAAGGGTAGTTTGAATGGGTCAATCATTTTTTTGAACATTTTTAGTCCCTGCTCACCAAAATATATTATCAACTTCTTAATGATGAGATTCAACATCTCAAAGTAAAGTCTTATGAACCCAACTTCTTATTCAATATTTGCATTGAAGAATTAATCTTCAACCACTATCTCTAATAGAATTATTATGTTACTTTAGGTGTTGCACTTAAATGTTTTAATGTCACTTTTATTTACAAAATAGGTTGCATTTTTCTCCCCATTCAAATTAGGTTGTAGGAACTACTCATTTTATGTCATATTACTCACACCTCTAACCACTTTGGAGTTCATCTAGGATACCCTTAGCTCACTCAAACCCAAGAAATCCCCTCAAATATCCACCAATGTGTCAATTTTGTATATGACAATGAGATGATAATCATTATTCATCATGACTACCAACCCCTCCTAAGCTTGGTAACTTTAAAATTAATTCATTTGTTCATATGCCCACAAGACAACCATACAAGTGTCATGAAACTCTCTTTTATCTCTATAAATGCTTCAAATCTAACAACAATCCTATATCCATAAGAGCAACCCGTCCCTTACTCTCCCTCCTCCATAGCCACTCACTATTCACTCCATTGTAGTATATGCTAACCAAACAAATATTAAATTAAACTCAAAATCAACTAATCAATTTATAAAGACTATTTACTAATAATAAATCATTAATATTAAACAAATATTTAATCTAAGAATCTAATTTCAACTACAAAACACATACTATTACAACACTACAAGGCAGGTACTCACCACTACATGGCACTTGTTTATAGTTGTAAGGGTGAAAAGTTGTAATGATGAAATTTACATATTTGTGTCATTTTTTATTTAGTTTTGTGTTTCTTTTGATAAGAGTCGTTTAATATATAGAGATATTGAAAAATGGTGTAATACATTTTGAGAATATTGAATTGTCCTTTTCATGTTACAGAAGAAAATTTGAAGACTTTAATAGTTAAAACCTAGTTATTAAATCTTTTTTTATTCATAGAAAACATTTATCTTATTTTTTAAATAATGAAAAGTTTTGGTATTTGGGAAAGAGAGTAGGTTTTATTTTGGGGAGTACAATCTCAAAAGGACCGTTTCTATCCTTCATTTTTGTTTAAGAGAATATAATAATATTAAAGGAGATTTTATTACATGGTTTTTTAAAATTTATGTATAGTTGTAAGGGTGAAAAGTTGTAATGGTAAAATTTGTATATTTGTGTCATTTTTTATTTAGTTTTGTGTTTATTTTGAGAAGAGTCCTTTAATATAAAGAGATATTAAAAAATGGTGTAATATTATGTAAAGTCAAGTCCCTTGCCCTATGTTATCCACCTACCATTTACACATATTCCTATATCCCTACTACTTATACCTTTTCACATGTCCACATCCTTTTTTACATTCACCCTGTCCACCTATTTATATGTAAAGTCAAGTCCCTTGCCCTATGTTATCCACCTACCATTTACACATATTCCTATATGCCTACTACTTATACTTTTTCACATGTCCACATCCTTTTATACATTCACCCTGTCCACCTATTTATTACTCCTATATGCACACTTATTTCCATGCATGTGTCATCCACTGAGATCTAGCCCTTTTTGTCTTGAGGCTAGTTTGTAATCATGAGGTTGTTGTCACACATGTGGACTCATCCCACCCAAATTTAAATTTAAAAATTCAAATGTGATGAACTTCTCGCCTTTACCCTTCCTACCTAGGGCCAACTAAATACAAGTTTATGTGTTATGTTTCTATGTCCCTGTATTTAAAGGCACTTAATGCATTTATTCTAATCATGGGAGAATCAAGGAATTAATTCATATTTACACATTTCCATTAGTGCTTTAAGAGGAATCTAGTTCTACACAATTATTGTAGGAGCATATGCATGATTGAAGAGCGTTGTTTTCAATTATTTATATATGCATGAGGGTTGACCTAGTAGAACATGTCCCCTCGTGACATATTGATAGCCTCGCAAAGGTATTTTTAAATAATGCAAGTCCACAAATATCAATAAGTGTAGAGAAAATCAAGACACATGGCAAAGTTGATAACAAAAGTCTACAAATCACATAAGACAAGTTCACAAGTGTAGGACAAGTTTGCAATCATAAATTCATCCCTAATAGTCAAATCCATCCTTGCATAATTATAGCAAAATATTTTGATTCCTAGGTAATTCACTAGTTTGATACTTATTGTTCTAGATCATGGAATACATCATATTGAAATCAATAGCAATCCTAGTGCACTCTTTGATTGTTGAGCTAAGTATACATTTTTTTTTTTATATTTATTAGATGTTGTAAATCATCAATTGTCAATACTCAACCCTCATTTATTAATCCTAGCTTATTTATGTTTATTTGTATGCATTTTTTTAGATTAGTCTATGTTACACATTAAGGAAAGTTTATGTTTCTTCACGTTTTTGTGAACATGTCTAATCCTACACATACCAACCTTCTTATAAGGATTCTATTTACATTTTTAGATATGATATTATTTTTATTTTTCACATATTTTTAGCCTTGCCTAAAATTTTGATCTTTATATGCCTATATCTTTTGATTAGGGTTTGGGTATACATAGTGAGTTATCTTTATCTCTCCCTACCACCCTAGGGATTTGTATTAGTGTGGCACCAATTAAGGTTTGTTCCATGGCTAATTTACATGCATTTATTTCATAGTATGACATGTTTCTATCTTTCATATCATATCCAACACATCTATCCTTGATACACTTGTGGACTTTTATGCTATAGATACGCATGTGCCTTCTATAGAGGTGTTATTTTATCGTGTATTATCTTTCCCCTATTTCATGGAGTTGATTAATTCCCATCATATGTTATTAGAGATGCTTGATTCATTTGTTCACATATTCCATAATGATCATACACCTTATAATAATAATGATCATATACTAAGCAAGGATCCATCATGCGATTCACCCATGCATGACATTAGTGTACCTAGTGATAATACATTTCTTACATGTCATCACAGTTCCATAGATTCATGTGCTTCACATGATTATCATATTTCATACATGTTGATGAGGATATAGATGATCACTCTTTTACATCCCATGTTGATTTTGTGGATATTAATCCTTCACTTTTCCCTTTATCACATGATGATAGGTTATGCCTTAGTGATACCTTATTATCTTCTCATTTTGATTTTAGTGATACTTCTTTACTTTCTCCCACATTGCATAATGATATTATGGGCCTTAGTGAGGAAATCTTATATGATGAGTATGGTGGGTCTAATGATGCATCTTTACATGTAGAATCATTTTTGCTTGCTAGCTATATGCACATAGATGATATTCTATTGACTGGTGAGTTTAGATTGTATTTATATGATACAACTTTAGAATGGTTTGATTCATCCTGTTTGCTCTACACTTCTTTTACTATCTTATCCAATACTTTTAATGCATATCTTCTTAAGCATAATTCACACAAGGATAGTATGGATTTAGACAAGACATCTTTTATTTTATTTTTTGATCCCAATTCCTCTATTTAACATGGCTTGTGTATCTCCTACACCTATTTTTCACGTTACTTCTAATTCTCGTAATTATCATCTTCTGGAGCATACGCATCAAAGGTTAGGAAAATGACAAGATGTTAACTTACCACCACTTATCCTATCTACTAAAGCACTTAATTTACCTCTCGTGCCTCAAGCTTCATCTAAAACAAAGTAGTGTGATATCATTCAGCAATGCAAAGTACCCAAGCTAAAACTTCTTTATGGCACTTAGTGTGTACATCACCTTTTTATAGAGATAATATACAAAAGGCCCTAGAAAATATACAAGTTGCATCATTGATAGAATCTATTAGCCATATGGATTTTCATGATATATCTTTTAAGGATAGAAAAATTCCACCTAAGAAAGCACTTAAACAAGCATTGCCATTACATATCATGGTGGAATGTGGCGAAGCAATTATTAACTAATCCTTAGTTGACAATGGATCTATTCCTAACATACACAATGATGTTATTTAAATCAAATGAAAGTAGATTTATCTATCATATGCCCATCAAGTCTTACTCTTAGAGGATTTGATAATATTCATGTTTAATAGAAAAGAGTGACTTAGCCTAACAAGGTTAACTAGGTCAAACCCTCTTCTATTATTGGAACACAAATCGAGCTTGGATTCTACCCAAGAAGGAGAGACAAACTATAGGAGTTTTGTCCCTTTGTTGTATAGAGGAGTGTCAACCAAATCCAACCAAATCTAACCAAGCAAACTAGGGCAAAATATCAAACCCTAGTTGACAAAGATCTACTCATAACAGACTATCGAAAACATATATCATAAATCTAACACCACATCAAGGATCAGAGGGCAGAGTTGAACCTGAATCCTCGTTTGGGAGCCCAAAGGACTAGGGCACTTGGGTGCCCTAGACTCTAATTAGGGTTTAGCATAATGCAATGTTTTATGTGTCTTCACCCTCCTGTGTTCATGTTCCTGTATTTTGTTTTATGCAAATTCTTCTGGATTCAACCTGCACACACACAAGAAGGAAAATGGTTGGGTGCTATTTAGGAGCTTGTCTAAGTCAAGCTTTATGAATGGTGTTTTTATTAGTGTAAATAGTGTCATTATCTAACTAGTTTAGATATCACCTCTTTGAAGGTTTGACCTATTCACACATAGGCTTAAGTTTACTTAGTCTTTTTGGAGTTTGTCTCATTTCAACATGTGTACTCACACATGTTAGACACTTCTTTCCTTTTGGCTTACCACTTGCCCTCACACATGTCATGTGAGTTAGACAAGTGTTGCATGCTTGTAGGGGTAGTCAATAGTTCAGTCCTACCTTCGTACCTCCTCCTCCTTGCCTATTTATGCAAGGCTTCTCATTGTATATGATAGATATGCTCTTGCACTCCATTTTTCACTTGTGGAAGATTTTATTCTTTGTGCTTGCTAATCTTGGTTGCTCCAACATGGTCTCAGAGCCATGTTTGCACATTCCTTCTTGAATTGGTGACTCCAGCACTTAGCCCTATCATCAGAGTGTCGTGGAGCCAAACGAACCACACCATTGAGTTCAAAAGGCCTGAGACAGACAAGGTGACCCTTTGAATGACATTTTTTGGTAAAATCAATTTTTTCAAAAAAAAAATTACCCCATAAGGTTTGTACGACCTCCAAATCCGTACCGTACGAATTTTTTGCCCAAAAATCAATTTTTTTTTAGCAGAGGGCAATTTTTTTCCCCTGCAACTGATCGACATTTGTTTTGGTCAGATTATTTTTTAAAAAATGAATTTTTTTTAGCAAAGGGCACATTTGCCCCCTGCCTATGGTCAAAATTGTTCAATTTTTGGTCGAAATTATGGTTTTTGCAGGTGTGTTTTGTAGCTTTTGTGGCCTCTCGGCCTCTGCAAACACTTCACTGCCCTATTTTGGGCACTTTCAACCTGCAACTATGCAGTTTTCCTCACACACCAGATCTTTTGAAAGCTCATTTTAGGCCCTCAACCTGCTTCTGCATCGATCTGGCCTGTTCGACCAGGTCCTACTAGCTTCGGAGGCTCTCTTGGCGTTATACACCTCAACCCACTCGACCTTTGTTATTACAGGCTCTTACAATCCCTCAGATCCTCTGTTCGATACTATCTCCTCTTGATTGGACATTGCGGTTTCTCTTATCTGCACGTGATTGTTGTTTCTTATAGAGATCATCTTGCAGGTTTTGGTCATTGTTCTCTGAAGGAACCATTTCTTGCTATGTGATCGAAGGTTTATTTGCAAGGATCTCTAGTCACCATCTACGCTTGCAAAGTTCACCATCTAAACTTCATGTTTGTTGTTTGCAGTCGACATCATTGCAGATCGCCGACTTCATCACAAGACAGTCGTGATTTCATGATTCTGGAGGTCGTTGTTGCTGTCTTGAAGATTTGCCAGCCATCAGCATTTGCCTTACTTCAAGATCTTGTCGGCCTCTGCTTGGCCAACTCGGCCTCCACACAAGCCATCCAGGTTCATTCTCCATGCAAAAACTTGGCCTCCACGTCGTTTTTGGACTTCACACCTCACCATTGGAGTCCAAATCGAACTTGGTGATCCAGAATTTCAGTCCTGTTTGGACTTCTCCGCCCTAGATCCAGCACTTGTCGGCCTTTATTCTGGCCATTATGTCCTCCATCACGCCTCAGCCCGTGACCAGGTCTAAGTCCAAGATCTTTGGTCACAGTTTTATATTGATCTACAGCAGGTCATGGTTTCTACATCTGGTCTGCTTCAATATTGCGGTTTTACCGTGTTCATCATTTTGGTTTATGTGGCATTTGAATTCACTATTTACTAAACCGTAGAATTTTTGTTATTTTCTGTTAACAATTTCTATAAACATCTATAGTAATGGTTACATTCGATGTGACATTTACATCTTATGTTAACCTCTCGCATTGTTAACTCTCAACAAGTTGTTAGCACTTTAGGTTACTAGTAACTTTACATTTAAAGTACATTTTACTATAACCTTAACAATTTATGTAATCAAAACATCAAATGATGACTACTAGTGGTTTGATGTCAAACTGCCACAGACAGCATTTTTCGCCGGATTGACCACTAGGGCCCTTCAAAAGTGCCAAAAATAGGCCTTTTTTTTCATTTTGCCACAACTTTTCCTCACGGATGCAAATTTTCCCAAAATTATAGTTAACAGAAAGGTTTTTTCGTCCACTTTGATTTGGTGACGTCATTTTTTTATAAAAAATTGCCTTTTGATGGTTTTTTAATCCTCGACCCTCATTGTACTCACAATTTGCCCACCATATCGAAAATTCATGATTTTTTTTTTGAAATTGCTCAAAATTTCACAAGGAATTCATTAGTGTAGGTAAAATTCAGTTTTAAATAGCCATTTTTTCAAACATTTGTAAAAATATCCGTGTTTTATAAACAGATGATTTGGCTTCCAAACTTGCACAAATTGTAATTTTCTCTTGCATATCTTTTTGGGGGGCTTCTAAACCAGTCATAATCCTTTTGGGGGGCAAACTTTCATTTCTGCTTTGATAGTGCTTAAAATTTGATCATGTCTCTCACACACAACCCCTTCCATTTGAGTATTCTTAATAAACCTCATAATAAATGGAAGATCAAATGTGGATATTGTGGGCTAAAACGACACACAACAAAGAATGCCATCATCGCAAAATCAATGAACTACGACAACGACTTCTTCATGCATATCAAATTCAATTGATCGTCATAAAGCACTTGTATAAAAATCTCGTCTCACTAATCCATCTTGTGAGACACCATTAGTTGGGTATGTACACTGTAGTCAGATGACTTACATTGAGATCCCATCTACACCATCATCACATGTTGCTGCAACTGAATCTACAGTTGATATCTCCATGGCTTCCAATGATTCTTTGCACCAGGATATTGATATGGTTATCATCTTTCCAAATCTATCACATTGGGATGCATATCTACTCGACATTTCGTGTCTTTTCGTAGAATCCTGCATTGTAGATTTGGAAGACACCCTTGTGGACATCAGTCTTCTTTTTGATGCTAGCTTCAATGAAGTTGCATCAACCTTGTCTTCTTCAAATATGATTGCTATTACCTTGCCTACATCATCTTCTATAGTGACAACTTCTGCAAATATTTATGAGTCCACATATTCAACTCTGTCATCATATATTTTGACATCCTCTGGAGTAGTAGGACAGTCTTATAAATTTTCTTGAGCTAAGTTAGATTGATGTCCCACTACTTCTTAGCTTTAGCCAACATATCTATCTATCCTTATACTTTTATATATATCTCTTTCGCTTCTTCTATACTTGCCGGTATCTTTATGGACTATGTAGTTTGCTTGACTTCTAAAAAAGTGCCAGTTAAATTAGCCAGTCTCAGGTTAACTACTTCCCTTAGCTATTTTATTTGGCCCTTTATCTAATCCCTTTGATCCTGGAGCTGTTGATGTTGATCATGCAATGTCTCCACCTGTGCTCTTATCACTCCATCCTTATCCGCTAGAGGGTTATATTGGGCTACCACGTTTGTGATCTACAGTTCTAGAGCATCCATTTGATCTTTGATTGCTTTTGTTAATTGTGGCCATTTTAAACAAAACTAGTATAATATATTAGCCTCCGTGATACTTTGTTATATGTTCATCTGTGTTTCCAGCTAAGTGTGTGCCTTGGCACACTTATTCATCATTTTTGCTAATCATTTCTTATTCAGTTGTTCAGTTACCTTCTTCTCCAACTGTCTAGAGTACTCCTTAAATCCATGTGTCAACTATTTCAGTTGTTCTGGCAAGGGTAAGGTAGTATATCTAGGTGTCTCTAGCATCTCCTTGGCTAATGTATCCATCGTATCCTATAGGAGTTCACTCCCTTCCACATGTTGCTTCAAGATTTCTGCTCTAGCAAAGGAATGAAATACATCTCCAATTGTAGCTTCTACAGAGAGGATATTCTGGCAAGGTTTATTTGGCCCTGTACCACCAATAATTGTAGAAACTGTGGGGTCAAAATGGGTGTTATTTGTTTTTGTTGTTCCAAAAATTATTTGATAGACTCAATTGAGGATGAGAAGGCCTTTGAAATATCCATCTTTCTGATTCCCTATGTTCCTCTGTGTTCTCCTCTCTTCCATCCTCTGGGTTCTCTGTTTGTTGTTTTGTATTCCTCTCCTCCATCCTTGTGTTCTCTATAGGAGATATTCCTTGTTAGAAACATAGTTGTCATTGCACCAAAAGATCGACCTTTTAATGCTCGATACAACTAACAGAGTTAATGAATCTATGGGAGGTGGTTAAGCCTTGTCACGAATCCAAGCGTTGCGCTACACAACACAAGAAGACCAAGGGCACACACCTTGCAATAATCCCCCAGCACAAGCAAGGGGTTCAAACCCATGACCCAGGCTCTGATACCAATTGTTAGAAAGACAGTTGTCATTGCACCAAAAGATTAACCTTTTAATGCCTGATACAACCGCCAGAGTTAATGAATCCACAGGAGGTGGTTAAGCCATGTCATGGACCCAAGTGCTACATTGCACAACACAAGGAGACCAAGGGCACACACCTTGCAACATTCCTTGTGTCAGAGATTCTAACAAATTGTCCCCTGCTCTGTTCTCTCCTCTGACCGGTATTTTAGTGTTATGCGAAGGTGAAGGTGTTGGTTGTTGTTGTTCTTTCTCTTTGATAGCTTGGTATATCTTTATTGTTACTTCGTCTGTTTCTTTTTGTATTTTCTCTTCTTCTTTCTTATTTCCACTCATGAGGGTGTCTACCCTTTGTTTTCTCCTTGACTCCATAGCTTGTTTCTGTATAAATTTATTCTTCTCCTTTGGTAACAATGTGTCACTGAGCCTATTGATGGCATTTTTCCTTATTTCTTCCTCCAATTGGAGCACTTTATTTCTCCTTTCCCTCAATACTTCTATTAAGCTCTCCGAAAATCCTTCCATTATTTCATCTAATATTTTCTCCTTATCACTCATATATTGTGTTATGTCGTAAAATGTCCCCTTGGGACTTTTACCTCCTAAGTTTAGCTCCTAGGTCCCTTAGATTCAATCATGCATGTTAAAATGAATCTTGGAGTAAAATCCCTTGAAACCCATGTCAAATGGGGCCTATGGGTGAATATTAAGCTTAATCAAATCCCAAAATAGGCCCCTAGACTTGGGCACTCGCGCCCTAGTCCAGACCTATTTTGTTGGTACCCAAATTTAAATTGTCGGCAAAGTGACCATTAAAAGGTTTCCCTTTGTCGGCCTCTTCAATTTGAATTACGAATGTTAGCAGGAATGCATATATAAACATGTTTATGACTTCATTTTAAACCTAGATGGATAATGCGAGCTTGTGATCTTGTGCTAAGGATATTCAAGGCTTTCATTGTGTTGTAGAGCAGTATTGTGTTGTGTTTGTACTTGTTTGTTGCAGATTTGTCTTCATCAATCAATCTCCTCATGACGTGAAAGATCTTCATCTCCCCGTGAGAGCTTCACCTATGAGGTGACATCTACTTTGTGTTTCAATCAATCTATATTATCATTTGCTTTTGCCTCTGTCTACCAAGGACACACACTCTATCTAACAACGGTGTTGGAAGGCTTGAATGCCATTCTGGGGCTTGATCGAGGCAAGCTCCTAAACACCACAACCCCCAACCCCTCTCTTGTGATTGCAGGTTATAGGTATGGAATCTTGCAGAGAGGAGTTATAGGAGATCAGAGTAGAGGATAAAGATTCAGGATCTGAAGAAAACAGTGAAGAATATTCCTTCTTGGACAAGGGCACCCGCCCCTGTGTCCTCCAAATTCCTGTTGTCAGAAACTCTGAAGTAGATTGCAGACTTCATCATCTCAAAGTTCTAGATCCACAGAAAATCTACCTGTTGTACTAGGGCACCCACCCCAATGTCCTCGAAGTTTCTACTTTCTGGAATCCAAATCCTAGTATGTTTCTAATATGTATTTAGTGCCTTTGATGCAGTATTGGTGTATTGATAACCTTACTAACATATCCCAGCACCTGCCTTGCACAAAAACTAAGAACAACTAACACTTTCTTTATAATTAGGTCATTTTCCTTGTAGCCCTCTCTTTAGGTCTGTCAGAAGATATCTTTCATACGGGACATCAACTTGGGAAAAAAAAGGATAGTTCTGAGTACCCATTTGGCCCATTATTGACATATCAAAAAATGAGTATGGGTTACTTCAGACCAAACCCCTAAAAAATATACTTTTGTTGTTCTTGACTAGGCCTAATTAGGCCACTTTTACAAAGGAACTACCCCCAAATCTGATCCCATTCACTCAAACTCATCATGGATGATCTCATTCCACCCTAAATGCTTGGAATATGCAATTTATTGGACAAAATAATATTGTTGTTATGACTATTTTTGCACATTTGATGAAAACAGAGCAAAAATGCTAGTTTGGACAACCTAGGGCTTGCACAAAGAAATATCAAACTCAATTTTCTCACTCCAAAACCATAGGAATCCTGTAGAACATGTTTTAATCTACCTTTAGACCAATTTTTATGAGATTCCACTTGTGAAATTGCAAGATATTCACGTTTTTGTAAACAAACCCTCAAAACTAGGTTATTTCAAACCAATTTTAGAAAAATGGGGATATCTCCCTCCAAACTCAATCAAAGTGAACCAAATAAAAAACCCATTTGAGTTAAGAAAGCCCTCTAAAATGGGTTTCAATAATTTCCTCCAAAAATACTCCAGGAGGCTGTACCACGCTCTGCAATAGTAAGTAATTAGAAAATTTCTGGAAAATAAGGCAGTTTTACATTATTTCTTCACAAAAAATGTTCTTCAATCACACCAAAATGTCCTCCAACTCCTTTCATGAGTTTGTGAGGACTTTTTAAACATGTTACATGGAATTCTAACAGTTGCAACTAACTTTTAAATCTAATGACTCTTCATCTTCCTTTCTAAGACTAATTTGACAACTTTTTATGCCACTAACTTTGACAATTTTGCAAAATCCTAACCTAAGACCTTTTATGACCTTATTACAACATAAATGGTCTCAAATAGACCTTATTCCAACAACACAAGACTTATTACATCACATTATGACCCTATGACTACTTGACATGACTCAAATCACTCAAATTGACAAAATCTTGCCAAGGTGCTCCTGCACCATACACCCGGCCATGAAATTCTTCCAAGTCCCTTGGAAGTCTTCAACAATTTAACCTGCAATATCTCTTTGATCTTCAACTCTTTGCTGCTCCTTGAAATTGCTCCATTGATCCTCATCTTCACCTTGGGCTTGAACTTGTCCATACAATATAGTCCTCTTCTTGTTTCATCTGTTTGTATACGATTTCATATAATTAGGGTTTGTGGCTTAATCAGATTAGGGTTTGACTAAACTAACAATCTATTTTATATTTCCTATCATCTCATAGTGACATAAGACCTGCAGTTGAGTCCTCTATCATCAGTACTGACTTAGCTTAGTCTATGTCCTTGAATGAATGTGTGAAAGAAGGGTTTAATTGCATCTAATTAACGTACATATTATCATCCCCATTTTTCATACATTACATTTTGGCGAACCTGTGTTTTTGTTGAACTCACATTTTGTTGAGTATTGTAATCAAATTTGCATTCATGCATATCATATTCATCATCATACATTTGAAAATCTATAGGCATTTTTGGCTTACATTAAGACATAGTTTGCACTATTTTCCTTGCATATCATTGAAAATATTTAATTTTATGATTTTACATCAGATCTGAGATAAATTGTAGCATTTCATTTTTTCATTATCATTTACCTTGCATTTGCATCTCTCATTTGCTAGGGTTTTGCTTGAATTTTTTTTTCATATAACCTAGTAATTTCAAAAGCTAGGGGTTGTAATTAAAATCTTATTTTAGATTTTATTAATCATTTTAACACTCTTTCAAATCTGATTTTGGACTATAGTGTATCATTATTGTGTGTTATTGCATTTAGATTTTAAATTTTACATTTACACATTGTGTATTTCAACAAAAACAAGCATATTCATTCATCTTGCCTTAATTTTGACTTTGCATTGAGCATTTCAGGATGTTGGCATCATTTTTAAATCTCATATGAGTTATTTTACACATTAAATCTGATTAGATCTCATTCATTCATCATTTTGCATATTTTCATGGCTTAATTTCACCATTAGGGTTTCAAAAATCCTCGCATTTTAATACATTTGGCTAATCTTTCACATAACATTGCAAGATTGGTGTGTTGTGACAAATTTTGCTGCATTATTGGACTAATTAAAGGATCTTAGGTTGCTATACCTTATCATCCTCTTAGTTTCATTACATCTTTTGTGCATTTATATTGGAAAAAGTGAAAAAATTAAGCATTTTAGGTGCATACACAAGCATAGATTTGCATGCTTTCATTGCATTTGTCATAAACATCATTCATTTTAGATCTTGCATTCATTTTCAAGCATATATTCATTTGTCATTTGAAAATTTTGCATAATTTCATATCATTGTGTGAAAATTGGCATATTTTTAATTACACGGTGTGTATTTTTACACTAAGTGTTTACACACCTCATTCATATCTTTTTGTTCAAAACCTTTAAAATCACTTACTTTGCCTTGTTGTGTAGTACTCTTTCCTCCTACCCACTTTGTTTGTTGTGAACTCTGTGCATCTTTTAAGACCCGTTTTCCTCAAACAAGTGCTTTGGTGTGAAATAGTCTCACTTATCTAGCCTTGTTGTGTAGCATTATTTCAATTTTATTTACTTGGTTGGTTGTGAAATTTGTGTGTTTTACTATTTAAATAACCTGATTTCCTCAGTCTATTCATCATGGATGCATCTTGTTATTCATCTTTGGAAGCTTTATTTGCATACATCATAGACATTGATAATTTTTTCAAATTTACTCATGAATATCCTCAAGTCTTAAAATAAATTGCACATATCTATGATGTTGATATTTCTATGTGTTCCACATATGAAATCCTTTGTTATATATCTGATTTTGATAGTTTCACAAATCTCATGGGAACATATCCTCTGATATTAGATGATCTCACTAAATTCATAGATAATAATAAATATGTTGTATTGTTTAGTAGTGATGACTTCAATATATTAGATGAAGCCCTATATGGCTTTATCTCTAGTTGTACATTCCACTACGTCTCCTATTGCTAATACATGTGATGATAACTTAGCTTTACCTTATGATCCCTCTCCCAAAGTTGTTCCCACATGTGAGGACATTTTGGCACAAGAGGATGAAATCATTGACACATACCTTCACATCACCCTACCCTCTCTTTATTCCAATGTTCTCCTTCTAAAGGATGAAGCATTAGTGAATGAAGAACCCCCTCTAATGAAAAACACTCCATGGATAGATAATGAGCATTCATCTAACTCTATCCCTACCACAGTACATGAAGTCTCTATGGATCATCCTATCAATCTTCCTCCTTTAGTTGAATATTCAAGTACCTTGGATATCACTAAGGAAGTGAAGACCCTTGATCTCCCTCCTTTAGTTGAATATTCAAGTACCTTGGATATCACTAAAGATGGGAAAACCTTGGATACCTCTCCTTTGGTTGCATGTTCTTTGAATAGCACTAAAGATACAATTATCGACAATTCCCTTAACACCTTACCTTCCCTTCGTTCCAATGCTCTCCCTAGCCAAGATCAAGCATTGGTGGTTGAAGAAAGGTTTCTCACATTAAATCCTTTGGGAATTGATGTCAAGATCACCCAAAACAAATCACTTCTTCCACCTCCTAAGGGGGTAGTGAATAAGTGTACTAATGCTACTACAATATCAAGTTCAAGACTAAATATGATAAATCCTAAGACGATAGACATGGAATGTCCGCTAGGAAATATCCCATTGAAGCAGGTAAGTATTTCTCCACCCTTTAGCCACACTGTATGTAGCACCTATTCTAGTTGCTCTCAAGGGTGGCCTCCTCCTAGATATATATGTTGTTAGCATTGTGTTGTGTTACCTCGTGTTGTGTTATGTGTTGTTTAGGTCTCCTAGGATCACCCTTGATACTCTCGTAAGGTCAAGGATACCGGGAGACTGCCTTTGTTGTGACCCTTCTTCTATTTGTTTAATCATTCTTCTATCTTGCCTCTCCTCTATTTTATTGTTACGCGTCATGAATTAGGGGCATAGCATTGCGGAGGGTGTTTTGGGGGCATCCTCCTATGTGGTGTTCCTAAGGCACTTGTTCTACTCTCTCATTTTTATCGTTTACCTTCTTTAGTGATTCTACCTAGTTGGCAGATGACAAAAACAAACAAATATTGATACGGACTGCGCGTCCCTTCAGTAAGTAAGCAAAATGGACCTAGTCCATATATGAAGATGGGATTTATATATATAGATCCGACGCTTGACTAGTAGAATCACTCCGTGTGATGTATCATCTTATGGAATTTCTTGTGACTAACATTTTACAATCCACTCAATTTGCTCTTGCACACTTTGAATGGTATATCACCTTGTTGCTATACTCGGTTCTGAGGTACCTGCAGTATAGCCAATGGTTATACTCAACTCTAAACCCATGAGTATAGCCTTGGTCCTTGATGTGATTGTTTTCACACAGCTTTCATGATGTGATTTGGTTACTATCCTAGAGTAAGATGTTCTAAACTTATCTCTTATTGTTTATCTTGGCATATCTTATCAATGTGTTTGTGAGAACATTCGACGATTGTAAGCACATGTCACCTTGGGGGCATGGGCTTTGCAAAAGCTCTCATTTCCTTATGTGTCTTCTCTCTACCTTAACTTGATATCGGTACACGACATCAACCACCTTAAGGTGGGGGCATATAATGATATTTGTCGGATGATTTTGATACTAACGAAGCGTGTTTGTAAGCCCTCTCCACGAGGCGGGATGTTGTATCTCCAATGCGAATACACATCTTTATTTATATTGCAATAAAAAATCCCTCTCCACAAGGCAAAATAACATATCTCTTGACCTATTGCATATATTTTTATACAAAAGCCCTCATCACGAGGTGGGATGGTGTATCTCTTGAGCTAGTGCACATCCTTTTATTACAAAGTCATCATCGGGAGGCAAGGTTGGATCTTGAGCTATCCTCTCGTAAGCGTGTTTTTGGTGGTTGTTGTGGCATAAGCCCAACCATCAAGTGTGTCTACATCATGTTTTAGATGGTGGGACTTAGCAATAAGCTCCTTCCATCGCTCGTGTTTTCCATGTATATGACATATAGTATGTCTATGGCATGCTACACGGCACTCGTGTATTCTGTGTGTCTTCCGTATGTTTTCCCTCATGTGTGGTTTCAAAGGTGTAGCGATGAGCTCCTCCCACACTTGGGTTTTGTTTGGAGTGTTTTCCACCTTGTGTGGTTTCAAGGGTGTAACAATGAGCTCCTCCCACACTCGGGTTTTGTATGGCGTGTCTTCCCCCAGGTGTAGTATCAAGGGTGTAGTGATGAGCTTCTCCTACATTTTAAGTTTTGTATTACATGCTTTTTAGGATTTCATTTTATATATGAAAATGTTATGAAAATGCTATATCAATGTATTCATCATGTTTTGCATGACTGCTCTCATTTCTTCTCCATGTTTTGCATGCATGTTACTATCTTCTCCATGTTTTGCATGCATGTTATTGTATTCTCTGTGTTTTGCATGTCTGCGATGTGTTTTCGAGTGCTTGCCTGAGATTAGGGGCTAGAAATAGCTCCTCAATCTTTGTGTATGCCTTAGCTTCAAGTGCCTGGCGTGTTTGATGTGTTTTTGACCGTACTTTAATGCATGCATGGGTTAAGATCATACATACATTAAAGTGGAGGCTAAATGTTATGTCGTAAAATATCCTCCTAGGACTTTTACCTCCTAAGTTTAACTCCTAGGTCCCTTAGATTTAATCATGCATGTTAAAAATGAATCCCGAAGCAAAATCCCCAGAAACCCATGTCAAATGAGGCCTAGGGGTGCATCTTAAGCTTAATCAAGTCCCAAAATAGGCCCCTGGACTTGGGTACTCACGCCCTATTCCAAACCTATTTTATCAGGACCCAAATTTAAATTGTCGGCAAAGTGACCATTAAAAGGTTTCTCTTTGTCGGCCTCTTCAATTTGAATTACGAATGCTAGTGGGAATGCATATATAAACATGTTCAGGACTTCATTTTAAACCTAGATGGATAATGCAAACTTGTGATCTTGTGCTAAGGATATTCAAGGCTTTCATTGTGTTATAGAGCAGTATTGTGTTGTGTTTGTACTTGTTTGTTGCAGATTTGTCTTCATCAATCCATCTCCTCATGGTGTGAAAGATCTTCATCTCCCCATGAGAGCTTCACCTCTAAGGTGACATCTACTTTGTGTTTCAATCAATCTATCTTATCATTTATTTTGCCTCTATCCACCAAGGACACGCACTCTTTCTAACAATAGTGTTGGAAGGCTTGAATGTCATTTCAGGGCTTGATTGAGGCAAGCTCCTAAACACCACAAGCCGTAACCCCTCTCTTGTGATTGCAGGTTACAAGTACAAAATTTTGTAGAGAGGAGTTGCAGGAGATCAGAGCAGAGGATAAAGATTCAGGATCTGAAGAAAGCAACAAAGAATATTCATTCCTCGACAAGGGCGCCCGCCCCTATGTCCTCCAAATTCATGTTGTCAGAAACTCTGAAGCAGGTTGCAGACTTCATCATCTCAAAGTTCCAGATCCACAGAAAAATCTACCTATTGGACTAGAGTGCCCGCCCCAGTGTCCCCGAAGTTTCTACTTTCTAGAATCTAAATGCTGATATGTTTCTAATCTACATTTAGTGCCTTCCTATGTGATCATTTAGTGTGTTTCATCCATTTGTTTACGATTTCATATAAATAGGGTTTGAGGCTTAATCAGATTAGGGTTTGACTAAACTAACAATATATTCTATCTTTCCTATCATCTCATAGTGACATCAGGCCTGTAGCTAAGTCCTCTATCATCAGTAGTCACTTAGATCAGTCTATGTCCTTGAATGAATGTGTGAAAGAAGGGTTTGATTGCATCTAATTAACGTACATATTATCATTCCCATTTTTCATACATTACATATTGTATCATAGCAGTAACTACATTTGATTATTCTCTGCAGATGAATCTTCATGCAAAATAGTAGTTTCTTTCAACATACCTATATTTTCCATGGCATTAATCAATGCCTCCAGGTTATAAAGCTCTTGTGCTAGTTCCTCTACTTCTTGTTTTGTCGGTTCTTCCTCCGGTTTCTATTTTGCTTTCTTCCTTCTTTTCAACTTTGATTCCTACTTCTCTCTTTCCTCCTCTGACTCCATCTCCTCTGGAATGTCTTGAGATTTCTTCCTTTTTGCTTGTTGTTTCTGTTGGGGGGCCTTCTTCTCTGCATTCTTCTTCATTCTTGATAGCACTTCTGATGTTGCTCTCCCTCTGAATGACATAGTAGAGGCTGATGGTGTTTGTGATGTTGTTCTCTCTGATCTCCTTACTACCAGAGCCTCTTTGACCTGGGCAGGGGAGCTGATGTAGCCGACTTTGGAGTTGAAGTAGTTCCTTTCTCCAAAACTCCCCACTATTTATGTATTTTGCCCTTGTGTTTTTCAAGATGTTCCTTCGTATGCTTCTTATGTTGTTTGTCCATAACTTCTGAGTAAGTGCTAAATCTCTCTGCACTTCTATCTTTTGGCTTACTTAGTAAATGTTTTGCATAAGCATTAGCTTATGCCATAGTTATCTCATAGGGTAATTGAGGTACCCATGTTGTTCTCAACTCCACTGCCTCCATGTATGTAAAGTCCTTATCCACTAAAAATGTGATATCTTTTATGTATTTCTTCACTGTTCCATAAGGGATTATATCCCTTTCCCTCATTTCTTCCTTTAGGGTTTTGAAAAACTCCCAATATGTGGCACTATATGCTTTGGTGTCAAAAATTTGAGCTATGTGTCGTTTGACCTCTAACCCTACCGGTATATTCTATTTCCATTGCTTCCCCTTATACCTTGGCAATTCATTCAAAAAGTAAAATGCAAGGCAAATGATTAGAGTGCCATGGAAGTTATAGTTGGAATCCTTAATCTTTTGCATGTTCTCCAAGAGTTCTTGGTGCATCATATCGCAAAGGTCAAAGTCCTTGCCTTCTTTCACCATCTAGTAGGTAGTATGAATTGCAGTTGTTGTGGTTGAATCCTCTCGGTTGGCATAATAGACCTTGTAAGCAATGCCCATTGTGGCATACTTCACCCCCAAATCTATGATGTCCTGCACATACATATTTCTCCCATCTGTTGTAGTTCCAGTCAACTCCTTCACTTGATCTGTTCTAATAGCTTTCATTGCCGGTAGGGGCCCTATGACAATTAATCTTGATACTGCCCTTAGAGCCTCTTTTGTTATTCTATAGGATTTGTCCAGATATATGAAATCATCATGTATTCTTCTTAGGATGATCCTTACCCATTCGTGGGTGTCCATGAACTTAGGATAGTCTTTCCATATATCCAATTTCTTTGCTTGTATGTTTGCATATTCTGATAGATACACTGTATCTCCTAGCAGCGTGTCCCTCAACTCTTCAAATTTCATGTGGTTGATCTCCGCCAAAGTGTTATGAATATATCTCCTTACATCCTTTGTGTATACCACATCTATCGACACATTCGAGAATGTGATGTCTAGGTCCACCTCTAGGGCTTTCTAGGGATATTTCTTGAACTTCAGTCGAGGCTTGTGTGTAATGTTGATCATCTTGGGAGTTGCCATTGTGTATTTGCTGGTTGCCTATGTGCTTCTTCTCTTCACTGCTAAATTCACTACTTCTTCACTCGGAGCTCTAATTTCACCAAAATATGAATGCAAAGTGAAGTTCCTTTGGTGAGATTAGGGTTAAATACCTTTCTATTTTGCCCTAATTTTTCCTGCTTATCTTTTTATTCTTTTTCTTCATTACTTTATTCATTTTCTCCTTATGACTTAAGTTCTACTCCTCCTTAGCAACTAGGCTTTGATGCAGTGTGTTGTCAAGGTAGAATCTTTCTGCAATTGATTTCTTTCCTCTGGAGGTTGATGATCTGGTGATTCAGTATCCTAAGCGACCTCTCCCCAATGTTTTTCTTGCATTCTTTTTCCCTTTATTTTTCCTCTTCAGTTGTGACTATTCTGTGTGTATTTCTAGTAACCCAATCATCTTGGTATGTCAATTTCTCTGTTTGCTTTGCTCCAATTGGTGATCTTTTTGAGATATAAGTTTCTTGTCTGTCCCTACTATGCTACTAGTGGTCTGAGGTGGGTTTTGATGAATTGTATAGAGTTGTGGTGTGTTTTCCTTGCTAGTCCTCATCATGCATATGCTCCGGTAGCCTAACATTTTCCTTGTTCTTGTTTTTAGTTCTAGTTCTTCTCTCATCCAAGATTCTAAAACCTCCTCACTATCTATACTATAGTGATCATCCTATATCTCCACTTCTCCATCATAATTAGGCTCTTATGTTGTCTCCTCTGCATCCAACCTTGTAATTGTATAGAGATTCTTTGCATCCTTATCACCGTATTCATCCTGAATGGTTTCTTCTATATATGCTTCTTCTATTGATGATCCCAAAGGGATATTGACAACTTTGTTCTCATTGGAAAATGATAACTCTTCTTTCTGGGAGTCTATGACACCGTTTTCATCTACAAACCAGCTCAAGCCCAAAAGTGCATTGAAATATTCTCCTTGATCCTTCATAGCTACCACAATGAAATCTATGACATGTTTGATCCTCATTAGATTAAATTCCACTTGTTTCCATGTTCCCATTGTTTGCATGTTAGATCCATCTGCCAAGATTATATTGTAAGTTGTTTCTGACAACTTAGGTCTTCCTAACTATTCCCATTGTTTCTTTGTTATCATGTTGACATCTGCTCCCAAATCTATCATCACATTCTAGACTTTCCTATGGTTAATATGAACATCCACCATAAGTGGTTTTGTCTTCCATTCTCTATCTTTCCTTCCCATCCTCCGGAGTTGACACTTTCAATTTTGTTCCTTATTCCAATACTTAGATAATTGCTTCAGTTTCTCAATGCATTTGTATTGCTGTGTCAATTGGTCTAACTGCTTGAGAGCATCCACTTCTTGGTGAAAAACTACTTGTATTGCTTTTCCTTTTCTTGTTCCTTTCTTTTTGTTTGTTTAGCCTCCTTCACCACTTCTTCATGATGTTCCTTAGTAGGGACAAATTCTTCATCCTCCTCACTATCTTCCTCTTCTATCTCAATGATATACTATCTTCCGGTATTTGTTCCTTGCCTGGTCAGTACCGCAACTTTCTCCTTCCTTTTCCTTCTCTCTTTTTTAGGATGTTTTGGTGTGCTTCTCCAGTAGTACTCTTCTACTTCAGTTGAAGATATGTCTGTCTCCTCTCTGCTGTTCTTCTGGAAAGTTCTTGCTCCTTGATCTTTTGGTGCCCCTCTTATGATCCTCACTCCTTTTTTATTATTCAGGTTCTGTAACTCATCACTCTTAGATTGTGGTTGTGCATTTCAGAAGTATTGTTGTGCTCTCTCACAAGAAAATAAATCATGCTTTGTGCTGTTACAAAATGAACACTATGTTTTAATTTTGCCCCAACATTCATTAGCAAAGTGTCCTAACTTACCGCAATTGAAGCATGTTGCATCCTCCCTCCTTCTTTGACTTCTTCAATGGCCTCTGCCTCCTCTGTAGCCTCCAAACTATTCTCTATCATCATTATTATAACTATTTCCATATGATGGACTACTAGAATTTGAATTTTGTATTGCATTGACATTCCTCTGATTTCTCCAACTTGGCTACTTGTAGTCATGATCATATGAGTTTCTTTGTTTCATATATGTCATGCTACTACTCTCCATAGATTTTATAGTGTTTCCATCATACCATGCTTCATCTTCTTCATCAACAAAGTCTCTTTTCCTCTGGAAGTTTTGTGAAGGGTAATCTGGTATTTCATGCTCATCCCATTCCCTATACAATCCACAATATACTGAATTTCAAGACTATTTTCGTTGTTTCTTTGGTGTCTGGTTTTATTGCAACAGCTTGTCTTTCACCTTTCATCCTTGGACATTCATTTCTCAAGTGGCCTTCTCTTGTACAATATGAACACCAGATTTTAGGTTTTGCTTATGTGTTTTCTCCTCTTTCTTAGCCAACATCTCCTACCTCAGCTTCAACTGCTCCAATTCCAACTTCAACTTTTCCAATTCTAGGTTTTCCTTTAGCTTATCTTTTCTGCACCGGGATTGACTTTGTCCGATAGGCTAGTGTCACCGCTTCTGCATATGTCTCAAAGATCCTTCCATCTAGAGCTAACCTTATTTCAGGGCTTATTCTAGAAATAAAGCATTCTATCTTTTGCTTCTCAGTCAAGGGTTCCTCCAATCTCCTAGTTGTCTCCTTGAATCTTTTGTCAAAATCCTTTATTGATTCTTTCTCTGATTGCATCAAATATCTCATTTTATTTACCCCTTCTATCAGAACATCCAGAACTCTAAAATTTTCTAAAAATGCCTTCTTGATCTCATCCCAATCCTTGTCACTATTTGGGCCTGTCCTCCTATACCACTTCAATGCTTCATTCTGCAAGGTGCCTATGAAGTCAAATAGCTTGATTTCATCTCTTGTTACTCCCTTCCAGTTCCAAATTGACTCCAAGACAAAAATGTGCTCTATTGCTTTAGTAGTATCCTTCTCAAACACAAGTAACTTGATAGGCATATCCAGGATTATTTTCCTCCAAGTCTCCGGTACTTTACTGTAGGTTTCCTTCGATTTTCTTCTCCAGTTATGTTGTCTTCTATCATCTCACTTCCCTTCTCTTCCCTTATCTCTTTGTAGTCAGATCTCAAAGTACACCTCTCCTAAATGTGAGGCCCATCTCTTTGCGATACTCAAGTTGTGTTAGTTTGCATTATTTGACTATGTAAATTTGGAATTATAAACTTGATGTGTGTGGATAATTTTGTTATTTTTTTGGACATTTATATTATTGTTTTGGACATTATGCTAGATGATACTCTTGGTCATTATTTCGATAATTAAACTTTATAAATTTATGTGTTGGATTATATGATTTTATTAGTTGGAGTAAAGATTCTAGATTAATATTTTTGTGGGAAAAGAAAGTGTTAAATAAATTAGATGCTTAAATATTAATTATTAAATAAATTATTTTAAATTATCTTAATTATGTGATCATGAATGAAATTTGGATTATTTAATTTATTTTGCTATGCATTTAAGTTGCTTCGGCTATATTATCTTGACATACTGATGTTCAAAAAGTAAGTGTGCAGGTGGGTGGCCAAGATTCTTTAAGTGGATTCGGAGACTCCAAGAATCCACCATGTCATACCAGTTAGCCTAGCCTAATATATGGAAGGGGTTAAGGCTAAAGTGTTGTGTGATTTTTATTGTTTTATTTTATTTTATTGTTGGGGATTTTATTGTTCTTATAATTTTAAATTAATTTCATTTAAGTGGTGTGAGTTAATCTAATTATTTATTTTATTTTATTTTATTTATTTCTTTAGTGGGATGAGGATAAGTGTTTTAATTTAATATATTATTTTAATGCTTTCTTTTATAAAAGGATTTTATTTCCTTATTTCATTGTGAAAAAGAGTCTTTTTTGGGAAAAAGAAAAGGAAACTTGCTTTCTTTTTGGTGGGTTTTTTATTTTTAATATTTTTTTACTTTTATAAGGGTTTTTGGGAGAGCATTATGGCATGCATGTTTTGTGAAATGATTGGCATGAGAAAATTGGAGAATTCGGAGAGGGTTTGCATCTGGAATTGAAGGATTTGTGGAGAAGGATTTTGGTTTCATTTTCTGAATTTCTTGAGCTCACCCTAACTTGGGGAGCTAAGGTAACTTCTTACATTTTCTTGATATTTTGAGTATGGTAAAGTTTGATGTGATTGCATGTTAGTTTAGATATGTGTGAAATTGTTCATTTTCTATGGTGTCAAGTTTGTGGGTTTTGGTTTGTATGGGAGCGGCCCTCCATATTGATGAAAGCCTCCCAAGTCTTGGAGTTGAGGGAGAAGCAGAGCCTCTCTTGGGGAAGTGGTTACTTGTTTCATATGATAAAAATGATATATTGATCAAGTATGTGATTTGGGAGCATTGTGGAGATATGGAGATGTGTGTGTTGATACGTTCTTGTGGTTGTTGATGTGTATGGAGGTGTGAAGGTGTGTGAAGATCTGGGGTTTGTTGATATTTTTGCATGGAGAGGTGGTGATTGGTGGTGGTTGGGGTTTTGATTTTGTGATTGTTATGGAGGTGGTTGTGGGAGGTATAAGGTTTGTTGGTGATGGAGATGATTTATTGTGATTTTTGATGATTTATGATTGTTGTTGTGTTCCCCAAGAGGGAGGATTTATCCCCTCTCTCCCCCTAAAATTAGATCTATGTAAGATCATGAGTTTGTGAGTCAAACCATGTGAAATATTGTTTGTGTTTTGTCTCTTTGTGTTTATAGATTTTGTTTGCTTGCTTGTGTGTAAAACCTGATTCATTGGAGTCTCCTGCTCGAGGGTGGGATGTGCATAGCAATCCCTATGGTAGGGTGGAGAGCAGGACTTGGCCATCTATTTTGGCTGTATGTGTGCAGGTTATGGAAAAGTTCCATTAAAGGAGTGAAAGTTGGAAAAAGTCTCTATATGTTTTAGGAAAAAGAAAAAAATTTATGTTCTTGCAAGCTCGGCTAAAGTGCCATTGTATACGATTCTTGTTTGGAATTCTTCTATTGTTTGTACAAAAAGAGTCTTTGTGAAGTTGTATATGTGGCTGGAAGGAAATTGGTTGATTGATGTTAATGTTTGATATATCGAAAAATAATTATTTTATTTGAAATTTTTACTTGTCTTTGTTTATACAAATTTGAAAAAAAATTCCTTCATTACAATTTATTTCGGATGTTAGTGTAATATTTCATAGCTTTTACAATTTTTTTGTTTTGGATGATATTATTACCTGAAAATAAAATCTGTATTTCCTTGGGTACAAATTATATATATATATATATATATATATATATATATATATATATATATATATATATATGTTATGTGTAATGTATGCATTGATATGTCGCTACTGCGAATGGCGGAAGATACTGTGAAATCAAATGTTAAAGCTTCGTATTAAGATTTTAGATAGATAGCAAGTTTTAATTGAAATCTTGTTTGCCAAGTTTATTGGACGGAGGCCCGTGGGAAGGCCACAACCTCCCCACAGGCCGTAGGCCTATGGGGAGCTGCACCGTGGGCTCCCCACGCGGCTCTCCCAAAGGGGGGTTCGTTGGGCTTTAAGCCTATGGCACCCCGTTGGGGGGCAGCGCCTCCCCACATTGCCATTAAAATTAGACTCCCTTAGAATATATTCGTTGTAATTTAATACTGATCATTGGCCGCTGTCACTATTGGTTAGTTTGCCTTCGCTACCAGCAGATGTAAATCGCCTCAGTAAAGTATTTTATATATATATATATATATATATATATATATATATTCTAATCTCCTTCTTCTCAGTCTGTTTCCTGCACAACACATACACATAATATTATATAAAATTTATTTACATTATGAAAATATGCAACTGTATTTGTATTTATAACATATTAGTTTGTTTTATTGCTTTGATTGAAGCAATGTAGAAAATTTAGAATAGAAAAAAATAAATTTAAAAGATTTTTTTATTGTTTCCAATATAGAATAAAATCCGTTTTTTTATGGGGATGAATTAGATTATTTCTCTATTTTATTTGGGAAAAGAATTTTAAATTAGAAAGGAAAAGAAAAAGATCAGTTTTATCCCACATATGTTAAGAAAGAATATTTACTTTTATTGAATTTAAAAGGAAAGAAATATATACATATATTGTTTTATTTTAATTAGAAGTTCTAGAAATGTTTAAATGTTGTTTTATTTAAAATTATAAAGGAATATTTTTAATTTGTTAGTTTAACTTTTGAAATTAGTAGAATTATTTAAGTTAAGTTATAGTTCAAATTAGGGATTCCTATAAATTATATTTATAAAAGAAATGACATTAAAAAGTTTGTTTTGTAGATGAAGGTAGAATTGTTGGTTAGTTTTATTTGTTAGAAAGATTTAGCTTAAATTATATTTATAAAAGAAATGACATTAGAAAGTTTGTTTTGTAGATGAAGGTAGAATTGTTGGTTAGTTTTATTTGTTAGAAAGATTTAGCTTAAATTATATTTATAAAAGAAATGACATTAGAAAGTTTGTTTTGTAGATGAAGGTAGAATTGTTGGTTAGTTTTATTTGTTGGAAAGATTTAGCTTTATCTCATATAGTTTAAAGAAGAAAATCAGATGTTATTTAAATGGAAAAGAATTTTAGTTTTTTTTTAGAAAAAGAAATAAAAGGCTGATTTATTATGAAAGGCAATTATATTTTAGTTAAATTGTTTAGGAAGAATATTTAGAAATAGATATTAGTGCAATATAGACTTGTTTATCAAATTATTTGGAAAGGAATTAAAATTAGCTTTATTTTAGGAAAGAAAAGTAATTGCTTTATTAAGTTTATAAGGAAGGAATGATTTATTTTATTTAGAAGGATTTGGAAAAAAAAATTGTTCGATAAGTGTAGGAATTTTTAGGTTGGCTGTACTCCAGCGGAGGTCACAAGGGGGACCTCCTCCCCATTGAACTGACACCGCCACCATAGCGCGGATCGCCAATGGTGCGGCCCTACTAAGTCTACCACCACTGTAATCATGTCGCTTGTAGTGCGAATTGCCACCGGTGAATCCGTCACTGTATACCACTACTGCCATGCCCTGTCAAGTTGCGGAAGACCAAGATACACTAGAATTTGAACACACTCCACTTAAGAACCACAGAGTGCCAAGAGTCACCTACATAGAGCCACAACCATTTAGAAGCCAAGATGTTTTTGGGGGGATTTGAACCTTGGTCTCCACAATAATGACCAAGTGACCTTAACCACCAGACCACACCCACTCGACATAAGATTTGGAAATTTTATTAAATATTATTGTATTTAAATTATAGGAGAATATTATAATTAATTAGTTTATTTCTATTTTTATAAGGAAAGCAATTGTTTTATTGAATTCATAAGAAAGGAATGTTTTTAAATTGCTTAATTCTAATTAGGAAGAGTTGAAGGAAAATTGTTAATAGAATTAGTTAATTTGAGTTATGAAAAGAAAATTTAAATTTAGTTTAATAGATTGAATGAACTTAATGAATTATATATATATATATATATATATATATATATATATATATATATAGGCAGTTGGTTCTACTTATATGTTTATTTGATCTTATTGATTTAGATATGCACTTACGAAATTAATGGGGAAATTAATCTATGTTTCTAAACTTATTAGTATCTTATTTTCATATGTTTGAATAATATTAATAGGTGGATTTATCCTTTTAAAAGGAATCATTATTGTTACAATAAAATAACTTAAACAATTAAACTCAACAAAAACAAATAAACTATCCTAATGTTTAAAACTTATCATTTGTGTGTTAGGAAACTTGCATACAGAGACATATTCATCAATTGAACCTATTTCGTGAACTTTACTTCGAGAGCAAACTTTAGGTAAACTTGAAATTTAGTGTTCACCTTTCCTTCAATTCTTTAGAAAAAAAATTTCCACCTTTTTTTCCACTTGTATGGATGACCTACAGGTGGGCCTAATACGGGCATGACACTAAAACCTCTACAAGATTGCTCTGAATTTCTGTTATTCTCTCTGCTTCCTTGTTTGCTTGAATATCTTCCTTCTCTACTAAAATTCTTGATTTTATATGGCATTTGGGGTGACTAATGGTCTAAGGGTTGTGTCTCTTCATAGTGCCTCTTCAAATTAGGGGATTCTCTTTTCTTTGTGAATGACATCATGTCGGCATCCAATGATGATTCAAAACCTTCCAAAACCCTCAAAACTCCTCTCAATGTTTACCACATCTTCTCCTCCTTCTCTTATCCCCTTTATGATTCAACAAATTAAGTCCTCTATATATTACTCATCCGTCTTCAAAATCTCTGGTGTTAACTCATATGTTTCGACAGTTTGCGGTATAAACCCTAGTTCACCTGTTTCTTCTCTTTCCCTTCTGCATTATTCTCTGCAACACCCTCTATGTCTTCTCCATCCAACCTCCTTTCTCTAGCAGCATCCTCCTTGGCGCGCTCAGCAGCATCCTTCGTGACGTGCTTGTCTTCTTCCTTCCTTTCAACAACACTCTCAATGGAGTGCTCTTCAAATTCTTCTGTCTTTTATTCCACACCTTCTATTATCCCTCCTTCCTCCATCATTTGTCCCCTTTCCATTCTTTTGCAGTAATGTTCTTGTCTTTCTTGAGTTTGCTTCAATCTCTCTTCTTTGCTTATCTACATATTGGTTTTGATTTCTTTGCCAATCTCTCCTTTCCTCCACTTCTCCCCTTTTGCCATGGGTTTTTTTTTATTCGGTGTTCCACTAGTCCTCTTATATCCCATGGAATCCTTATTTTTAGAGTCACATCATTTGAAATGTCCTTAAGGAGCCTACCCCTTCCCACTTGCCACCTCCTTAAGTGCCTACCCCCCTCTCACAGAGGTGGAAACTTAAGGAGATTTGAATTCCTCCACAATTTGAATTTTTTTCCTGCCAACCTCGCCTTTTCTCTTTTTCGGAACTCTGCACTACTTCTTCAGATGTCTTTCCCTTTTATTCTTTAACTACCAAGTATTCCAGGGTCCCAGCAACATAACCAAATGTTAGCAAGAAATGTAGATGAGATACCGGTCCAAAGATTTGATCCCCAGTCAAGTCTTTGTAGTCAGTTTATACCCCGGTCATGTAGCTAGAGATTGACAACAAAACATAAATAATAACCAAAAAAAGCATCACATATACATCAAAATAAGATAACACAGAGTTACCCAGTACCGACATACCTCACACACACACACACACACACACACACACATATAGTAATCAAATGTACACATCATTTGTCCACCCTCTAACAGGTCTAAGTCTTTGCCTCCCCAGTTACATACATGACTTCTATGTCATTATTTGCATTAGACTAGATACTCCTATTCTCCTATCATGCTTACTTATATTCTACTATCTCCTATCTCTCTATATATACTATATCTATTATATCTAGGGATGTGTCTTCTGTCAGCTCTGACCTCCGCATAGTGTGTAGTCTCCTCTGGTCGGCTTTCCTTTATGCTCTATATCCTGCTAACACTACATGTTCTTCAGATAGTGCTACATGAGTACAAGATGTGGATGCATGTTCAATAGAAGGCAATGTCTGTTCTTCTCCCAAAATTTCTCCCCTTTCATCTTGTACATCCTCTACTTGTTGCATCTTAATTCTTTTTATTCTAAGCCTTTGTCCATGTGGCCCTACATTAGATATTTCTCTAACATGATGCAAACCCAAAAATACTTCCCATGATACATGCCCTTTTCACTAACAACATAATAAGCTTGTGGTGGGATACTGCAGTTGTAGTCCATCTCTAATATTCATTTTCCATTTTCTTCAACAAATTAAACATGAAATTGGGAACATTGACAATTCTTCCATGCCACAAATGGTTCAACAATTTAAAATGTATAACATGAAGATAAGAATGCCTACCTTCACAAGTTAAATATTTGATGATGCACGTGGCTGCTTGTGCCCATTGTGGATGGAGTGATAGGTGTCGAGTCCCTTGCGAGTGACCTCAAGATGCTCACCAGCTTCTGTAAAACATTTGTAGTAGCCACTACATCACCTCTCTATGGGAAATTCTCTCCTATTGCTGGAAGACTTGTTACCTCAACTATGGCCACTTCCAAAGCATCCACACTCAACCCGTTGACTACTACCTGCCCATTATTCCAGGTTCTTGCAAATTTAGTAGCTATATCATCATTATACCCATCCAATTGTTCAAAATAATCTAACCATCTAGCCTATTAGAATATGGCTAGAGAGTATGCATCATTCATCAATACTATATGATTCGTAGGCTCTCGTGTTACTAAATCACCCCCCATTTCTTGTGTCAACCTCAATCAATTTCTCAGTAGTTCAAATACAGACATAATTCTCATCATCTCAATTATGAGCAAAGGGTTTGCACACAAATAGTTCTAAGCTACAATGTGGTTTTTTTAAAACTTGGAATGCTATAAATTATATGGGTTTGTTGCTGGATATTTGCATCAAATTCAACAATTTGAACATTAAGTTCAAATGATGTTGCATCTTGAACATTAACGTCAAATGATGCTGCATGTGTACAAACATCCACGGTTCATAAGGTGATGATGTAGGTAGGTAATGCGTCATACAGTATGATTTGTCTTAGCATAAGTCAGTTAATGGCTGATAAATAGGCTTAAATAACTAAAAAGTCTACTACCACCCCCTAATTGAGCATAGCACATGTCCTCACGACTTAGTAGGCTTGAAATGATAGGAAATGACATGTTGACATGGCATAGTTAAGTTGTAATGATAACACACATTATTAATTAATATGTTACAATAAATGTTGCATAAAAAATAATTACAATCTAATGTGAATGGAGGAAAAGTAGTTACAAAACCTTGTACAATGTGTTGCAATGATGTGTTGATGTTTATTAGTGATGGAAGAGATATTGGAAAGTTGGTGATCATATGTTTTATTGATAATGACTGTTGATGGATGTGATAAATGTGACAGGTTTGTCAGCTAACAAGTATAGGTGTATTGAATGCGACGGTGGAGGTACATGTGGCGGGGTATGCAGTATGAGGGCTACATGAAGCGGGTCAAAGAAAGTGGTCAAGATTCCACAAAGTAGTAATGCTACATGAATCTTGTTGTAGGAATGGATATTGTGTTGTTGTAGGAAAGTATTTATACAAGCTATAGGAAAACAAGTATGGAATTCCATAGGCTACAAGTAATGATGCTACATGGTGCAATAGGTGATGCTGCAGGAAAAACAAATGACAAAAGACTGACGCAAAAGGTTGTAAGTGAACTTGCATTATTATGGAATAATTAACAATGCCCAAAGGGTTTTCACTATCAATTTGATATAAATATGGTGTGTGCAGAGGTTTAGGTCTAATCCTTTCATGTCATGATAGTCCCATGCAAAAGCAATTTTGTGAGCCTACAACATAGAGATCAATTCATTCTGTTGCTGCAGGTTTAATTGATTATTGATGTTCAACATTTAACCTGGGGTAATTTCTACTTGTTTCGTTAGAGATTGCATGGTGGATATGTTGGAACAGGACATTGTGAGGTAGCAGTTATGGGGTAACAAGTGGTAAAATGTATTGATATTGGAATCATAGTTAGATGAGTGTTCCCTTGGGAAGATATTCTACAAAGGGTAGCATACATAAGTCAATTGTTCATCCATTAATGGGTCTACTCCATAATTGTTCTGTAGTATATTTGCAATCATATTGTCCTCGTCCTCATTGACTATTAATGGACTTTTCTCTATCATCATAAGTGTTTGAATGGAGTACTGGTCATTGTCTTCTAGGCCTGGCCATACAGATTGGTCCATATTAGAGAAAGGTCAGGCCAAAGGGTATAAGACTAGTTTTTACATGACATTGCCATCGGATGTGATCGTGTTTCCTGACCTGCAGCCAATGAAGGCATCAATAGCCACTAACCATGACCACCCTAGAATAAGTGGGTATCTACCTAGAATAGCCTTTGGCTACAGGACCATGAAATCAATAGGTATTCCCAGAAATTCAAAGTGATAACCAAATCCTCTATTACACCCTCAGGTTTGACTACTGATCTATCTGCTAGCTCTAGGACGATGGGTGTTCGCCTTAAATTTAGTAATTACAAATGTGCCATTATTTCTTTGGTCATCACATTAATGGCTTCCCCAAGAACAACCAATGTATTTTTGATGAGGGTGCCATTAATATGCACATCTACAATAGGGCTGCCACGGTCTACATATTTTGGGACCACCACATGTCCTAACATAATGTTAACAAGCTTCCCAATTACTTAGACAGTTTGGGGTCTTTGTGTTTTCTACCTGGATTTTTTAGACATAGTTCTTTCACTATTTTGTTGTAAATGGGTACATTCTTAATAGCTTGGAACAAGGGAATCTTGATACAGACATTCTTTAATTAGCCCAAAAAATCAAACTTAGGTTCTAGCACTTGTTTCTGTATGATTAATCTCTTAGGAAATAGGGGATTGTTAGTTTCTACCTATGCTTGTGGTGCTAGTTTCTCAGGATGGGTATACTAGTTATTGATATGTATGTCAGTATTACCAACATTTTCTTCTTCTGGGAGTTCTATGATGAGCGGTGAAGTTGACCCATCTAACATTCTTCCTGAATGTAACTGCACATTGCTAACTTCAACCGCATAGGTTGAATATTGCAGAGGTTCATTAGAATAAGCCTATTAGGTAGGCTTATTGTTTGGGTTAGGTGCAAGTTGAGTAGGTAATTGTGTTGCTCTAGGCGGAGTGGGTGTAGTTGCAACAATGTTTGGCATTAATGACGGCTATTGTGGTATAATCTACGGTGGCTGTAGGTAACTTGCATTGGGGTTTTTGCCACTGCTGGTTTCCTCGCTATTGTTGGAACCATAGGTTTTGTGATGTCTACGACTAGTAGTTTTGTGGTTGAGGGTTATAGGGCTATTGTGGCCATGCTCCTTGTTGTGGGTTCCAGCTATGTTGTGGCATATTTTCCAAGGTTAAGTTTGCATGTTGTTCCATGGTGCGTTATACCAATTAGAAAAACTTGAGGAAGAATTTGGAAATGATGTATTATAAGACAAAGGATCTTGAGGCATACCTTGTCTCTCCTACCATGGTTTGCGTTGGGCCAAGTAGAATACTACACTTGCATCATCTTCTAGTTCTCAAAATTTTGTCTTTTCCCTCTTGTCTTCGGTGATGTTGGCCAACTTTTTGCATTTACAATTGTTAGCAAGGAATGTAGAGGAGATACCGGTCCAGAGATTTGGTCCTCATTCAAGTCTTTGTAGTCAGTTTATACCTAGCTCAAGTAGCTAGAGATTGATAGAAAAACATAAAGAATAACAAAACAGAGCATCACATAATCATCAAAGTAAGACAACACAGAATTGCCTGGTATTGTCAGATCTCCATATATATTAACAGTCATCAAATGCATACATCTATTCATCCTTCGACAAGTCTAAGTCTCTGCCTTGATAGTTAAAATGATGATTTCTATGTCATTCTTACATCATAATATATCATCTATCATACTCCTATTCTCCTATATCTTATCTTCATATCCTATATATATATATGCTATATCTATTACATATAGGGATGTGTTTCTAGTTAGCTCTAGCCTCCGCATAGTGTGTAGTCTCCTCTAGTCGGCTCTCCTTTATGCTATGTACCTTGCTAACATCATCCCCACTCAAAATTATGTCTTGTCCTTAAGACATGCAAAATCAGCTACTAGGTAGAATGGTCTTATAGATTTGCTTGAGTTGTGTTAGACTGGTGTCCCACTGCTTCTTGGCTTTAGCCACCATAGCTATTTTCCCTTCTACTTTTATGTATGTCTCCTCTACTTCTTCTATACTTGTTGGTATTATTATGGTTTGTGTAGCTTGTTTAGCTTATGAAAATCTGTTGGTTAAGTTAGCCAGTCTCAGATTGACCACTTTCCTCAACTGTTTTATTTGGCCCTTTATCTGATCCCTTTGATCCTGGAGCTGTTGGTGTTGGTTATGTAATGTCTCCACCTGTTCCCTTATTACTCCATCCTTATCCGCCAGAGGGTCATATTGGGTTGCCACATTTGTGATTTAAAGTTCTAGAGCATCCATTTGATCTTTTATTGCTTTTGTTGACTATGGCCATTTTAAACAAAACTGGTAGAGGATATTGGCCTCCACAATGCTTTGTTGTATGTTCTTGGTTTGTATTTCCAACTAATTGTGTGCCTTGGCACACTTATTTGTCATTTTCGCTAGTATTTTCTTATTCAATTGTTTAGTTACATTCTCTAGTTGGCTAGAGTACTCCTTAAATCCCTATGTTAATTGTTTCAGTTGCTTTGACAAGGGTAAGGTAGTATCTCTAGGTGTCTCTGGCATCTCCTTGGCCAATGTATCCATCACATACTATAGGAGTTCACTCCCTTCCACATGTTTCTTGAAAATTTATGCTCTAGCAAAGGAATGAAACACATCTCCCAATTGTAGATTCTGTAGTGGGGATATTTCGACAAGGTTTAATTGGCCTTCTACGACTAGTAACTGTAGCAACTATGGGGTCAAAATGGGCATTATTTATTTTTGCTACTCTAAAAATTCATTGATTGACTCAATTGAAGATGATGAGGCCTCCAGAATATCAGTTTATTCTAATTCCCTTTGTTCCTCTATGTTCTCCTCTTTTCCTTTCTCTTTATCCTCTAAATTCTCTATTTGTTGTTTTGTGTTCCTCTCCTCCATCCTTCTGTTCTCCGAAGGAGCTATCCCTTGTTTTGGAACTTTCACCAAACTTTCCTCTATTATGTTCTCTCCTCCTACCAGTATCATACTGTTGTGCGGAGGTGATGGTGCTGGTTGTTGTTGTTCTTTCCCTTTGATATACTAATATATCTTTGTTGTTACTTCTTCTATCTCTTCTTATATTTTCTCTTCTTCCTTCTTATTTCCACTCATGAGGGTGTCTACCCTTTGTTTTCTCCTCAGATCCATGACTTGTTGTTGTACCAATTTGTTCTTCTCTTCCGGTGACAATGTGTCACTGAGCTTATTAATAGCATTTTGCCTTATTTCTTCCTCCATTTGGAGTGCCTTATTTTTTCTTTCCCTCAGTGCTTCTATTAAGCTATCCGAAAATCCTTCCATTTTTTCATCTAATGTGTTTTCCTTATCCCTCATGTTTTGTATCATAGATGTAGCTATCATTTGTTTATTTTCTACAGATGAATCTTTATACAAAATAGCAATTTCTTTCAACATACCGACATTTTCCACCACGTTGAGTAGTGTCTCTAAGTTATAAAGGTTTTGTGTCAGTTCCTCTAATTCTTGTTCTACCAGTTTTTCCTTCAATTTCTGTTGTTCTTTCTTCCTCTTCTTTAATTTGGACTCTTGCTCCTATCCTTCTTCTTCTGACTCAATAACCTCTAACCTCTCATGAGTTTTCTTTCTCTTTGCCTGCTACTTCTACTGGGGAGCCTTCTTCTCTGTGTTCTTCTTCATTCTAGACAACACTTTTGATGCTACTCTCCCTCCGGATGACATGGTAGAAGATGATGGTGCTTGTGACACTATCCTCTTTGATCTTCTCATCACCGGAGCTTCCTTAGTGGGTAGAGGAGTTGATGTAGCCAGTTTTGAAGTTTATGTGGTTCCTTTTTCTAGAACTCCCCACTTTTTATGTAGTTTCTCTTTGTTTTTGTCTAGGTGTTCCTCAACCTATTTTTAATTTTGTTTCTCCATCACTTCTGAATAAGTGCCATATCTTTCCGCACTTGTATCCTTTGGTTTCCTGAGTAGATTTTGTGCATAGTCATTAGCTTCTACTGTAGTTATTTCATAGGGTAATTGAGGTACCCATGTTGTTCTTGGCTCCACTACCTCCATGTATGTGAAGTCCTTATCAACCAAAAATGTGATATATTTTATGTATTGCTTCACTACTCCATAAGGGATTCTATCCCTTGCTCTCATCTCTTCTTGTAGGGTTTTGAAAAACCCCCAATATGTAGTACTAAATTCTTTGGTGTCAAAAAATTGAGCTATATGTCTTTTAACCTCTAACCCTATTGGTATATTCTATTGCCATTGCTTCCCCTTATACCTCGGTAACTCATTCATAAAATAGAATGTAAGAAAAATGATTAAGGTACCATACTAGAAGTTGTAGTTTGAGTCCTTAATCTTTCGTAGGTTCTCTAGGAGTTGTCGGTGCATCACCTCAAAAAGGTCAAAATCCTTTCCCTCCACCATCTGGTAGGCCGTATGAATTGCGGTGGTTGTTGCTGAACCCTCCTGGTTGGCATAATAGACCTTTTATGCAATGCCCATTGTGGCATATTTCACCCCTGGGTCTGTGGTATCCTTCACATGCATATTTCTCCCATTTGTTGCAGCTTCGATTAATTCCCTCACTTGATCTGTTCTAATCGCCTTCATTGCTGGTAGGGGCTCTATGGCACTTAATCCTGTGACTACCCTAATGGCCTCCTTTGTTATTCTATAGGGTTTGTCCAAGTATATAAACTCATCATTTATTCTACTTAGGATGATCCTTACACATTCGTGGGCATCCGTGAACTCAGGAAAGTCTTTCCACACATTAAGTTTCTTTGTTGGTATGTTTTCATATTCAGGTAGATACCCTATATCTCCTAGTAGTGTGTCCCTCAGCTCTTAAAATTTCATGTGCTTGATTTTAACCAAAGTGTTATGAATGTATTTCCTTACATCCTCTGTGTAGACCACATCTGCTGACATATTCGAGAATGTGTCATCTGGATCCACCTCTAGGACTTTCCAGGGGTATTTCTTGAACTTTAGTCATGGCTTGTGTATGATGTCGATTAGCTCAGGGGTTTCCATTGTGTATTTTCTAGTTGCATGTGTTCGTCTACCTTGCACTGCTGAGTTTGCCATTTGATTATTCTCTCAGAGCTTAGATTTCGCCAAAGTATGAATGCAAAGTGAGGTTCCTTGGGTGAGATTAGGGTTAAATACTTTTCTCTTTTGCCCTAATTTTTCCTGCTTACCCTTTTTATTCTTTTTCTTTATTACTTTATTTCTTTTCTCCTTATGACTTAGGTTCTACTCATTGTTAGTGGTGAGGCTTTGATACAGTGTGTTGTCATGGCAGAATCTTTCTGTAATCAATTACTTTCTTCTGGAGGTTGATGATCTAGTAATTTGGTAACTGAAGCAACCTCTTCCCAATTTTTTCCTTGCATGCTTTCTCCCTTTTTTCTTCCTCTTAACTTGTGACTATCCTGTCTATATCTCTAGTAACCCAGTCATCTTGGTATGTTAATTTCTCTATTTCCTTTGCTCCACTTGCTGAGCCTTTTGAGATATAAGCTTCTTGTTAATCCCTAATGTGTTGCAAGTGGTTTGTGAGAGGCTTTGATGAATTGCAGAGTATTTCTCGGTATGTTTTCCTTGCCAGTCCTTATCATGAATATGCTTCAGTAACCAAGCATTTTCCTTGTTTTCAGTTCCAGTTCTTCTCTCAACCAAGCTTCTAGGACCTCCTCACTATATGTACTATTGTAATCCTCCTCTATCTCCAGTTCTCCCTCAGAATTAGGTTCTTTTGTTGTCTCCTCTGTATCCAACCTTGAAATTGTGTAGAGATTCTTTGCATCCTTGTCATTGTCTTCAGTCTAATTGACTTCTTCTATGTATGCTTCCTCCATTGATGATCCCAAGGGAATGTTGACAGTCTTGTGATCATTAGCAAATGATAGCTCTTCTTTCTAGGGGTTTATGATACCATTTTCATCTACAAACCATCTCAACCCTAAAAGTGCATTGAAAGATTCTCCTTGATCCTTCATGGCTACAACAATGAAGTCTAAGACTTTTTTGACCCCCGGTAGGTTAACTTCCACTTGGTTCCATGTTCCCATTGTCTGCATGTTAGATCCATATGCCAAAATAATATTGTAAGTTGTCTATATCAATTTAGGTCTTCCTAATTGCTCCCACAAATTCTTTGTGATCATGTTGACATCTGCTCCCAGGTCTATCATGACATTCTGGATCTTCCTGTGATTAATGTGAATATCCACCATAAGTGGTTTTGTCTTCCATTCTCTATCTGTTCTTCCTATCCTCTAGAGTTGACTCTTCTGATCTTGCTCCTTATTCTAGTATTTGGAAAATTGCTTCACTTTCTCAATAAGTCTGTGTTGTGTCAATTGAGCTAATTGCTTGAGAGATTCTACTTCTCCTTCGGTGAAAATTTGCTTGTTCCTTATGGTTTGTTTAGCTTCCTTCACAACTTCCTCATTTTGTTTCTTAGAGGGAATAAATTCTTCTTCCTCCTCATTGTCTTCCTCTTCTGTCTCAATGACATAATGCCTTTAGGTATTTGTTCCTTGTCTTGTCAGTACCGCATCTTTCTCCTTCCTTCTTCTTCTATCATTTGTGGTATGTTTTGGCTTGCTTCTCTGGTAGTACTCTTCTTCTTCTATAGATTCAGTTGAAGATATGTTTGTTTCCTCCCTGTTGTTCTTCCAGAAAGTCCTTGTTCCTTGACCCTTTGGTGCCCTTCTTATGATCTTCACTCCTTTTTGATTGTTTAGATTTTGTAGCTCATCACTCTTAGATTGTGGTTGTGCATTTTGGAAGTACTATTGTGCTCTCTCACAAGAAAATAGATCATGCTATGTACTACTAAAAAATGAACACTATGTTTTCATTTCAGCCCAATAGTCATTAGCAAAGTGTCCTAGCTTACCACAATTGAAACATGTGGCATCCTCCCTCCTTCTTTGATTTCTTCCATGGCCTCTACCTCCTCCGTAATCACCAAATTGTTCTCTGTCATCATTATTATAATTATTTCCATAAGATGGGCCACTAGAGTTTGAATTTTGTATCGCATTGACATTCCTCTGATTTCTCTAATTTGGTTGTCTGTAGCCATGATCATGTGAGTTTCTCTCTACATAGGACATGTTATTACTCTTCACCGAGTTTGTGTACTAGCTTTCATCTTTTTCATCAACAAATTCTCTTTTCCTCCAAAATTTCTATGAAGGACAATCCGGTGTTTCATGGTCATCCCACTCTCCACATAATCCACAATATACTTAATTGATTCTTTTCATTGTTGCTTTGATGTCTACTTTTATTGTGATAGCTTGTATTTCACCTTTCATCCTAGGGCATTCATTTTTCAAGTGACCTTCTCTTGTATAGTATGAGCACCAAATATTAGGTCTTTGCTTTTGTGTATTCTCCTCCTGCTTAGCCAAGATCTCCTGCCTCAGCTTCAACTGCTCCAATTCTAGTTTTAGCTTTTCCAATTCTAGATTTTCTTTCATCTTATCCTTTATGTTCCAAGATCGAGACTCTATCCGGTAGGCTAGTGTCATTGCTTCTACATATGTCTCAAATATTATTCCATCTAGGGCTAACCTTATTTCAAGGCTTATTCCAGAAATAAAACATTCTATCTTTGGCTTCTCAGTCAATGGTTCCTCCAACTTTATAGTTGTCTCCTTGAATATTCTATCAAAGTCCTTTATTGATTCCTTATCCAACCACATCAAATATCTCATCTTACTTATCCCTTTTATCAAAATATATGGAACTCTAAAATTCTCCAAAAATAGCTTCAACACAATCCTTATCACTGTTCGAACATGTTTTTCTATACCACTTCAATGCTTCATTCTGTAATGTGCCTATAAAGTCAAACAACTTGATTTCATCTCTTGTTATTCCCTTCTGGTTCTAAATAGACTCCAAAACAAAAATGTGTTTTGCTGCTTCAGCAGTGTCCTTTCAAAGATTGGTAACTCGATAGGAATATCGATGATTGGTTTTCTCAATGTCTCCGGTACTCTGCGGTAGTTTTCCTCTAGTCTTCTCTTCTTGTTAGGCTATCTTGTGTCAACTCACTTTCCTTCTCTTCCCTTATCTCTCTGTAGTCAGATATCAAAGTACTCCTCTCCTAAAACCTCTACAAAATTACTCTGGATCTCTTCTATTCTCTTTGCTTCCTTGTTTGCTTGACTATCTTCCTTCTCAACTAAAATTCTCTTGACATTATATGGTACTTAGGGTGACTCGTGGTCCAGGAGTTGTGTCTCTTCAAATTAGGGAATTCTCTTCTCTTTGTGAACGACCTCATGTAGGCATCCAATGATGATTCAAATAACCTTCCAAAACCCTCAAAACTCCTCTCAATGTTTACTACATCTTCTCCTCCTTCTCTTATCTCCTTTATGATTAAAAAAATTAGCTCCTCTATATATTCATCATCCATGTTCAAAATCTCTGGTGTTAACTCATATGTTCTGGTAGTTTGTAACATAAACCCTAGTTCGCTTGTTTCTTCTCTTTCTCTTCTACATTGTTCTCCGGCAACACCCACCATGGCACGCTCAATGACATTCTCCATTCCACAGTCTATCTCTTCTTCTTTTGACTTGCTTTCTCCGGCAGCACCCCCAATGCTGTGCTCAACATCATCCTCCATGATGTGCTTATCTTCTTCCTTCCTTCTAACAATGCCCTCAGTGGTGCGTTCTTCAAATTCTTCCACAACTTTTGTTATCCCTCCTTTTTCCATCTCTTGTGCCCTTTCCATCCTTCTACAGTAATGTTCTTGTCATTCTTGAGTTTGCTTCAATCTCTCCTCTATGCTTATCTCCATATTGGTTTTGATTTCTTTGCCGATCTCTCTTTTCCTCTACTTCTCCCCTTTCGCCATGGGTTCACTTGATTTGGTGTTCCATTAGTCATCTTATACCCTATGGAATCCTTATTTAAAGAGTCACATTGTTTGAAAGGTCCTTGCAGAACCTACCCCCTTTCCACTTGCCATCCCCTTAAGTGCTTGCCCCCTCTCACAAAGGTAGAAACTTAAGGAGATTTGAATTCCTTTGCAGCTTGAAAATTCTCTGCCAACCTTGTTGTCTCTCCTTTCTGGAACTATGTGCTACTTCTTTGGATGTTATGCCCTTACAATATTTAACTACCTTCTTCAAGGGTCAGGCAACAAAACCAAATGTTAGCAAGAAATGTAGAGGAGATACCGGTCCAGAGATCTGGTCCTTAGTCATGTCTTTGTAGTTAGTTTATACCCCAATCAAGTAGCTAGAGATTGATAGAAAAACATAAAGAATAAAGAAAAAAAGAACCACATACACATCAAAGTAAGACAACACAGAATTACCTGGTACCAGTAGATCTCCATATATATATTAACAGTCATCAAATGCATACATCATCTATTCATCCTTCAGCAGGTCTAAGTCTCTGCCTCAATAGTTACAATCACGACTTCTATGTCATTCTTACATAATCTAATATATCATCTATCATACTCCTATTCTCCTATATCTTATCATCATATCCTATATATATATACTATATCTATTACATATAGGGATGTGTTTCTAGTCAGCTCCGACCTTCGCATAGTGTCTAGTCTCCTCCGGTCAACTCTCCTTTATGCTCTGTACCCTACTAAAAATAAATAACTCTTATTTTCCTGCAATGAAGGCAGTATTCTACCAATGTTGCATCTGCTTCTTATTTTTTTTATTTATATGTAAGGTATCCAATTGAGTAGCCAAGTGACTAATGATGTCCCGCTTCATGTTTGTTAGCAAGTTATTGAGTTCTACCCAAGAGACTCCTACGATAGTCTTGGTGGTTGATAAAGCCCTAAGGCCACGTGTTTTCTTTATTGTAGACCTTGAATAATTTCTACAGACCTCACAGACTTCATCAAAGCTAAGATGAGAAACATCTCCTCCTATTAAGTCTAGGGCATCCATGCAGTCCTCATTTACCCCTCTCAAGAATACCAATTTTTGAGATTATGAAGTAAGTCTATTCTATCTTGATTTCTGAAGGTAGAACATAAATATTTCCACATAGTATTCAATAGGCTCATCTTCTTACATCCATGTATTCCTCATTTACCCCTTTCAAGAATACCAATTTTTGAGATTCTGAAGTAAGTCTATTCTGTCTTGATTTCTGAAGGCAGAACATAAATCTTTCCACATAGTCTTCAAGAGGCTCATCTTCTTTTTGTGACATCCTAAAGATGGCATCTCCTCTCATGTTACTGCCTCTGCAATAATCTTGGTACTTCTTAAGAAATCTCTCCTTCATTGTTCTCCAGTCTGCAACAACATCTCTTCCCAATCCCATGAACCACTGTAAGGTAGTATCTTTGAGAGTGACTGGGAAGAGTTTTAATTTGTGAGCATTGGTTGTGTAATCATAGCTATGGTAGAGCACATCGAACTTGAACAAGAAGTATTAGGATCTTCAGTGATTAGACAATGAAAACTTGGCAATGCTGAAGGAGGTATACTTTTCATGGTAGCTACCCGTTCTTGATCACCAATGGAAATGCAACTGTAACTAGTTTTGTTGGATTCTCCACTTCATCTACCATTCATCTTGGAACAAAGATGCTAAATGATCTAGGTCTGTAGCATCTTCAATTATGGTATTTACTGCAACTTCTTCTTCTGTATCTGTATTTGTCATTTCAAGGGGATTCCAATCTATTAGAAGAAATCTCCCTAAGGAATTTCTTATTCTCCACATGCAATCATACTCAAGTTAGTAATTTCTCTCTTGCACAATGTTAGTTGATATTTCTATTTTTGATTGGATAAATTACTCCTAAATACTGAAAATAAAATTTGTATGCTAAGAAAATAGGGAAATTTTATAAGGACCCAGAAATTTAACAACTTGACACCATTCCCAACAACGAGACCAAAAATGAAGAGCAATTTCATTTCCCACTAAACCTAATGCAACTAAGTTATGCATATAACCTAATGGATGTCACCATCCTTAAATCAAGTAGTCCAATAGGTGAAGAGATGCTACATTTAATTATCAATCTAGGGACGTGTTTCTTGAAATGATGTTTGAACTATATATACAATTGAGAAATATTGGGTGCTTAGTTGTGTATAGTTCAAACAAACAAAACTCAAAGCAATGCTGAAATAAAATCTAAGTAATGCTAAAAGGAAATCACAAGTACAAAAAGTAAACTCTATTACTGCCGAAATACAAGAGTATAATAACTATAAACTGAATCATACATCTAGTTAATAACTGAAAACTAATTCACAATGTAATCTAAGATCTCCAAGTCTACTCACATAAGATTGAAGCTAACAAGGAGTGGCCTCATCGTAAGTGGGTCATTGCTTGGGTTGACTTCCTTCTTTTACTAATTAAGTACTAAATCAACACATTTTTTTTCTAATCTTTAGATAAAAATAATAACATAATGATATACAATTGAAATGATATATTTTCTATTGACTGGAATCAAAACTAAATACAAAACTTCTAAGAAAATCTATGTGCTAGATATCTAGACAAAACAAAATATATATACACCAACTAGAGTTCAAACATTAATTGAATAACCATAACAACTGATCCAATCTCCTTCATAGAAGGAAAGGATTCCTTGTTCTTACAGAGTTATACCTATACTAGGAAACAAAAGATTTAACTAGAAAAAGAATTCTAACTGAAACACTTAAAATGGAACCAACAAGTCCCCAAAAGCATGGAAACAGTTATCTCAACTTCCACGTCTTCACTTGAAGAGTTATTATCTTATTATGACATCTTCAATCTGTTGGTTTTAGGACAGACAACTGAGAGGGTGGGGGTGAATCAATTGTCACCAAACCTTCTATTCTTTAAATCCTTAAATTCTTCTTATATTTCAACAGCATAATAATTATTCAATCATGGAAGTAAAATGCAACAACTTAAGAGCAAAAACACATTCAACACATATGACACCAAGATTTTAACGTGGAAAACCCGGTTAAGGGAAAAACCATGGGGTGACTAACCCAAGATTGTATTCTCTATTAAAAGAATAAGAAGAACAAAAATGGCACTTGCCAATTAGGGCTCACTGCCCGAGTACACTGCTCACAAGAGGCCCACTGCCTACAAGAGACACACTATCTACAAAATAATATAAATATTACATACTTGAACTGGAGATTAGCATCTTCACCATGCTTGAGATAGTTCCATTTAAGCTCAACTCTTCTGCTCTACTTTTTCGCTCCTCTCCTCTCTATCACTTTCTCATCACGACCACGATTTCTTTTGAAATAACTTCACAAATCTTATTTATATAAGACATCAACTTTGGGATGATCATCAAAGTTGGCACAACACATACTTTATTTCATTACAGAGCAATTACACAAATACAACTTGACTTATTACAAAAACTTCATGTGCATCACTACCTTGTCGGCCACGCATATCTGGGACTTCAATTTTTTTTGAGGAACATGCCTTGCTTCGTAAAACATCTTCAAGATCATCCGCAACATGTGTAAAACATCCGGTCGGCCAAGACTAAGAACACCATCACTGAGAGGTAAATCTTCAATTACGAGCTCTATCTTCAATGTGGACCACCAACATGAACTGGACACTATCTGGAGATCCCCACAAGCTTGCCTGAATCACCAAGAACATCCACACCACTTCTGCTTACTGAAATCATTCGCATCTTCATCTGGAACCTTAAGAACACAGCCGGTCATCACTGTCACATAAGAATAATTGTTTGCGTATCTCCAGACCATGAACCAATTGAGTTGTCAATTCACATTGGCTTCCCAAACATGCCACCAAATCTGCAGAACAAGATATTGCATTTCCAGATCTCACCGGACCTATTTGTGTCACTCTATCACCTCTGAATAGCTGCCAGAACCAGTTTTACTCATATGGCCATAACTTCTCCAAATCTTCATGCGGATCTCTAAAATCTTTACAAGAGCACCTTTAGACACATATCTACAAACCCTTTGATGCGCATACTCTGATCTTCAACTGTCTAGAATCTTCACTTCATAGAACTTCACCGATTTTACTGTTCTTCTCTGTTTCTGATAGGGCTAATTTTCTCAATATCCTCAGCACACAACTCATCCAATCCTTGACATCAATGCAACAGGAGTATGTTGACATCAATGACGACACCGGTTAGGCCCATACTTGAAACAATCTCCCCCTTTGTCATTGATGGCAACATATGATGTGAAAAACTATTTTGACCATCAAGACAATAACTTCTCCTCATTGGCTCCCCCTAACAACATCAATCATTCACATATCTTTTCTTTCTTTATTTCTCCCCCTTTGATCAGCAATCTCTTTTGTTTTTCACATGTCTTCTCTCCCCCTTTGACATCAATGGCAAAGGGCACATACTTGTATCATACTTTAGAATCATACAGACTGCTCCCCCTGAGTAGCATCTTCCTATCATCAATCCGGACCACAAGATATGACTATGAGATCCACCAGACTGATGCACATCAGTGCACCTTAATTCAGAACTGGAGGGGTAATAACCCCTAACTTCTCTCTAAGATACTCAAAAGAGTCCTTAGGTAGAGGTTTAGTAAAAAAGTCTGCAATCTGATCCTTTGATGGCACAAACTCTAATCTAACTTCATTCTTGTTCACCTTCTCTCTCAAAAAGTGAAACTTGATGGATATATGTTTTGTCTTTGAATGCAACAGCAGATTTTTTAATATATTTATTGCACTTGAGTTATCACAGAATATTGTGATAGGTTCTTCATACTCCACTCTGATGTCTCTTAGCATTTGCTTCATCCATAATACTTGAGTGCAACTACCTGCTGCTGCAATATACTCTGCTTCTGCAGTGGACAAAGATATTGCCTCTTGTTTCTTGCTCAGCCAAGAAACCAATCTTTTCCCCAAAAAGAATGCACCACCACTAGTACTCTTCCGGTCATCCACATCTCCTGCCCAATTAGCATCTATATATGCATGAAGAGAGAAATCAAGATCCCTAGGATACCATAAACCATACTCAACTGTCCCCTTCAGATATTTAAGAATTCTCTTGATTTCCATGACATGAGACTCTCGAGGATCAGCTTGGAATCTAGCAACAAGACCAACAACATTCATAATGTCAGGTCTAGTTTGAGTAAGGTACAGTAGTCCTCCAATCATTGACCTGTACTTTTTTTTATCAGCCTTAGGAGATTCATCATCTTTGCTCAGTTTACACCCAGTTGCCATGGGAGTATTCATTGGCTTTGAATCTTCCATCCCAAATTTCTTCAACAATTCTTTCACATATTTGATCTGTGATATGAAGATTCCTTTCTTTGTTTGAGTGATTTGCAGACCCAAGAAGAAATTCATTTCCCCAGACATAGATATCTCAAATTCACTTTTCATTTGATTTGCAAAAGTCTTGCACATACTATCTTTTCCTCCAAAAATAATATCATCAACAAATACTTCAACAATCAAGATATTTTCATGATCAATCTTGAAGTACAAGTTACTGTCAGCAGTACCTTTGTTGAAACCAATCTTCAAAAGATGTTTATCCAATCTTTCATACCAGGCTCTTGGGGCTTGTTTGAGTCCATACAATGCTTTCTTCAACTTGCATACCATATCACCATGATCAGACAAATGGAATCCATCCGGTTGCTCAATGTATACCTCTTCTTCCAAATCATCATTTAGGAAGGCAGACTTGACATCCATCTGATATACTTTGAAATCCTTGAAGGGAGCAAAAGCAAGAAATAATCTGACTGCTTCAATTCTTGCCACTGGAGCAAAAGTTTCTTCAAAGTCAACTCCTTCTACTTGAGAATAACCCTTACAGACCAATCTGGCTTTGTTTCTAACTACTTCACCATCTTCATTCAGTTTATTCCAGAAGACCCACTTAGTCCCAATCACATTTTTGTCTTTAGGTCTGGGAACAAGATCCCAAGTTTGATTTTTTTCAATCTGCATCAACTCTTCCTCCATTGCTTTAGCCCAGCTTTCATCATTGCATGCTTCACTTACTGTTTTTGGTTCAACCTTTGAAATTAGGCAATACTTCACTGAATCTTGAGAAATTTTTCTTATTGTTTGAACACCTTTGCTTCTATCTCCTATGATCTGGTCTTCAGAATGATTCAGTCTTACAGACCTGGGAGTTTTGGGAATTTCTTGCACTTCTATTTCTTGGACAAGTTCATTCAAACTTGTCTCTTCTTCCTGTATTTCAGGATTCTCTGGATCAGTATGAATCTAAACTATAGTTGGGGCTTGTTCTTCTTGGACAGAAACATCATTCTGATCATCTGCTTCATACTCATAAAACCTTGAGGGATTTTCAATGCCTTCATCAACCTTCACATTTGTACTTTCTACAATCTTTCTCAATCTCTTGTTATAACACCGGTATGCTTTAATTTGAGTAGAGTATCCCAAGAATATTCCTTCATCACTTCTAGCATCAAACTTTCCAAGGTCTTCATCTCTTTTGATATAGTACTTACTACCAAAGACTCTGAAATAGTTCACAGTAGGGATGATGCCAAACCAAAGTTCATAAGGAGTCTTACCAGCATTGCTTCTGATTTGTACTCGACTAAGAGTATAGACAGCAGTGCTTACAGCTTCTCTCCAATAGATCTGAGGGACATTTGCTTCCATCATCATGGTTCTAGATGCTTCCTGGATGGTCCGGTTCTTTCTCTCCACTACTCCATTTTGCTGTGGAGTCTTTGGAGCAGATAACTATCTCTTTATCCCATGTTTCTCATAGAATTCTATGAACTCTCCGGATGTGAATTCACCACCTCTATTAGACCTGAGACATTTTATGTTTAGTCCAGTTTCATTTTATACCATAGCCTCGAATATTTTGAACTTCTCAAGTGCTTCAGATTTCTCTTTCAGGAAAGTCACCCACATCATCCGGGAGTGGTCATCAATCAGTAACATGAAATATCTATCACCTTGCAGACTCCTGATTCTTTCCGGTCCACATAGATCAGTGTGTGCCAAGTCCAATAATCCGGTAGAAGATTGTATAAATATATCAGAAAATCTGGTGTTGCATTCAAAGACAAAATATATATCCCTCAAGTTTCATTTTTTGAGAGAGCAGGTGAACAAGAATAAAGTTAGATTGGAGTTTGAGCCCTCAAAGGATTAGATTGCAGACATTTTTACTAAACCTCTACCTAAGGAATCTTTTGAGTATCTCAGGGAGAAGTTAAGGGTTATTACCCCTCTAGTTCTGAATTAAGGTGCACTGATGTGCATCAGTCCGGTGGATCTCACAGTCATATCTTGTGGTTTAGATTGATGATAGAAAGCTGCTACTCAGGGGGAGTAGTTTGTATGATTCTGAAGTATGATGCAAGTATGTGCCCTTTGCCATTGATGTCAAAGGGGGAGAGAAGACATGTGAAAAATAAAAGAGATTGCTGATCAAAGGGGGATAAATAAAGAAAGAAAAGATATGTGAATGATTGATGTTGTTAGGGGTAGCCAGTGAGGAGAAGTTCTTGTCTTGATGGTCAAAACAATTTTTCAAGATCATCTGCAACATGTGTAAAACATCTGGTCGGCCAAGACTAGGAAGAACACCATCACTGAGAGGTAAATCTTCAATTACGAGCTCTATCTTCAATGCGGACCACCAACACAAACTGGACACTATCTGGAGACCCCCATAAGCTTGCCTAAATCACCAAGAACATCCACACCACTTCTGCTTATTGAAATCATTTGCATCTTCATCCAGAACCTTAAGAACACAGCCAATCATCACTGTCACATAAGAATAATTGCTTGCGGACCTCTAGACCATGAACCAATTGAGTTGTCAATTCACATTGGCTTCCCAAACATGCCACCAGATCTGCAGAACAAGATATTGCATTTTCAGATCTCACCGAACCTATTTGTGTCACTCTGTCACCTCTGAACAGCTGCCAGAACCAGTTTTACTCATATGGCCATAACTTCTCCAAATCTTCATGCAGATCTCTAAAATCTTTACAGGAGCACCTTTAGACACATATCTACAAACCCTTTGATGCACATACTCTAATCTTCAACTGTTTGGAATCTTCACTTCATAGAACTTCATTGACTTTACTATTCTTCTCTATTTCTGATAGGGCTAATTTTCTCAATATCCTCAGCACACAACTCATCCAATCCTTGACATCAATGCAATAGGAGTATGTTGACATCAATGACAACACTGATTAAGCCCATACTTGCAACACTTTCATCTTATCTTGGTCTTCCCAAGAAAGAAGGTCGTTGTAGGTCAGTTGTTCTATAACTGTGTGCTTTGCTGCAGGAATCAACTTTTGGATGCATGAACTCCTGTAGATGCGACTGAAGAAACCTCTATGCTTTGGCTGCAAGATGTTTGTGGTGTGGCTGTAAGCACTAAAAACATGCACAACCTCCATGAGGACCCCATGATGACATGTAATCCTTGTCACGTACATGTAAGTGTGAAAATAACACCCTCTCAATAACATTTCTCTTGGCAACATGTGGGTCTTTGATTCTTCCTTTGTTTCCTCTTTGTTGTACTAACTTTTCCCTCACTTTCGACATTTGTCAACATTTGTCGATTTTCATTTTCTATGCTTGCAACTTTGTTTGTCTATTTGTTATAAACTGACCTTTCCCCAATATTTTTCATCTCAACCCACCCATATGAGCCCTCCAAGGAACCTCTCAAGCCATCTCCAACTTTCAGTTTTTGGTTGTGATCTACCAGGACAAATCTCCCCCTATTATTTCAGGATCTCCCTAGGAGATTTGACATTTGTAAGTGGAGATTTGGTTTCTGAACACCTTTTGACCTGGTTCTAGAGATAAGTCTATTCTTCATCCCCTCATTAACAACTTCCAACCCTGTAGACCAACCCAGATCCTCTCCTTTGTGGGTTGCCCCTGAGTGATTTGGACTAGTGAAAGGGTCAACCCATGGGTGACTGTGTTGTCTTTCTAGCCGTGGATTAACTTGGAGTTTAGATGCGAAAAAGATTTGTTTTGCTCAATTTTTCTTCCTATTTGCATGTGATTTTGATCCAAACATGGGGTGAACTATTCTTAGCTTATTCACCCCTTCCAAATTGGGTCAATTAGCTCTTGTTGATCTATACTTGTCAGCTCTTTGACTCTTTATGACTCCATTGTTACTTCTATGATAAGTTATCTTTGCTTCATCACTCCCTAATTAGCCTAGTTCATTGTCTAATCTAATGAGTTAACTCTCCAATCAAGGGAGTTAACTCTTCAATCCTTTCCACCTTCATGTGCCATTCATAACTATAAATACCCCCCTCTCTCAAGCACACAAGGAGGCAATTTTATTTGTGCAACCAAGCATTACTAGTTTTTGCTCTCCACAAGCATTCTTATGCTCACACAGGACTTATAAGCCTTTTCTTTTATTATTGTTATGCTCAAGCTTTGCCAAAAGCTTCTTATTGCATCGTTACACTACTCATTTTGCAAGCCATAGCGCTCTCTTAGCTCACATTGAGATCATATTTCAAATCTTGCTCAAGCTATCATTGCATCCCTTCCCTATTGTTTCCAAGAGGAGATCCCCACTATTGCAAGAGGATGAAGAGGTTGCCGATACAAGGATTCCTGAGGGTAGTGGAGGCTCGTGCATTGACACATTCCAGGTTCTTTCATATTTTATGGCAGTAATTAGATAATCTCAAATTTTTTCTTGGAGATAGTAATTTCATATTGTAATTTCCTTGATATGATAGATACAATTGTATTATTAGATTAGTTTATTTCAAGCAATTTACATTACTAGATTAGTTTAGTTCCAAGTACTTTCATTTCTTAATTGAAATCAAAACATGAGAAAATACCAAAAACATATTTTAAGATTGCATTAGGTAAATTCATTTTAGAATTGCATTCATATTTGAATTCTAGATTAATTAAAGCACTTTCCTTTTCCAAAATCCATAAAAAGAACAAAAAAAATGTTGCCTTGCATACATATAGAGTGCATACATACAAAAATAGAAAACAACAAAAACACAAGCATCACACGAAGAGCAAAACCCTCAATTTCATCACGAGGTCAAACAAAATCAAAACAAAGCGTTCAAACTCAAGTAAACCCTCAATTTCATCATGAGGTCAACACAAGTCAAACAAAATCAATCAACTCAAAGCAAAGAAAAGAAAACCTTAGGTCATCACCCTAAGTCAAATATAAGTCAACTCGTGGTTAACTATAACCAATTCTCCCAGTTTAGGCTCATGAATGTGCCTTGGGCTTAGAGGTGAGTGGGTGAGGGCGATCCTCGAAGAGATTAAGGAATTACACCCTAGGCCTCAACACAAACAACTGACAATCTATGAATAGGAACACAGGCTAAGGTTACTTCAACATAGAGAACAAACACGAGTCATCATGTGACAGTGTGAAGAGACTCCAACTTCAAAGAAACATAAACGAAAACAATCAACAACCCACTCAACGTTGGAATCTGAGGAACCAAAATAAGAGAACAGTAACCAGCGACCCTTCGATTCATATAATTATGTCAACTACAATGGTAACTGAACACCACATAAGAAACAATACATAGGAAAGGCTCCAGGACTGGCCAACCACTCTTCAGAAAGTCTAGCTCTCAAGTGAGTAGGACCACCCTATGTCTCGCCTCCTCTCAAATGGTTTCTGCCACAAGAGTGAGAGTGACGTGGAGGTTCACCCATGGCAAGGAGAGCATTCCGTGTGCTCTGTCAAAGCTGACTCGACCGCCCCGTGCAACTTAGCTGTGTTTTTGAGTGTATAGTGGCTATAGGAACTTTGTGGCACGACTTCATGATAGTGATCTTGGATGCTGCATGAAGAGTTAGTCCCATAAAAGTATCTAACCATAAAGATTATTGCAAATATACTTATTCACTCACATTGTATATGAAAATAACTATTTTAAATACACAACATCCATTAAATATTATGTAATTAATATAGTGCTTTAATTGAAGTATAATATCAAGTCGTAGCCATAATATGATAAAAGTATCAGTAGAAGGTACTTGGAAACAAGAAAAGAGGAGATAAAAGAGGCAATTATGGGGCTATCACATGCCTCATCCACAACCTTACAATTTAGGATGGATCAATTTCTATAGCACTAGAGATATACATGATGTCATTAATCATTATTATTTTTCATATGCTATTAAACCTTTTTGTAAGGAGATAGTATATAATGTTGTGCCAATTTATTCAAGTGATAAAATCCTTTTGAATCCCTACTTACATCATCACCAAGTTGTAAACACAACCAACCCTTGGAGCATTAAAATATCAGTGAGTGATAAAAGATATCAAATTATTGAAGTGATTTCAGGATTCAAACATGTTGTGTAATCTCCACAGGATTGTACTTAGCACAATTAGGATGATTATATTTTAAGAAGGGGTGAATAATCTATGTGCTACTACACAAGACCATGTACCATCTTCAATCATCTACACCAGAATATACTATCTTGCATATAATTCCTCACTTCATGAACCACTTATGCAGTGCCAAGATCCATGTTACGCCATTGTGTGCAACTCCTTGCTTCATGTTCCATCCACACAACACTTGGAGTCACGTGTTGCAACCCAAAAGATATGTCCTAGCTCTTTTGAAACCTTCTACATCAAGTGCCATCTATGTACCACCTAGGATCATGTCACACAACTTTATAGACAACTCTATTTGAGTTTTATGCCACACTTTCACCTATGCATGTTAACACATAGTGCACATAAACTAAGTCTCAACAAAGAATGTAATACAACATCTCATAGAATCACACAATGATCCAAAACATCTTTTGGAGTTGTTTCGAGAGATGAAGCATCACACATAGAAGCCCAATCATTTAAACTTTCATAACTACCTTAATCTTCACAAACTTGTAATCTATAAATATACATCTATAACATAAATAGGGGAGGAAGTTGAAGCAAAGGCAGGTAGATATGGGATAGAGGGGAGAAAATACATAGCCAAACATTTCCCTTGAGAGTATGCCATGTACAAAGCATGTAGATTAATACAAAACTATGTTCCATTCCTCATATTATTCTCTATTTAAACCCTTCTCTCCATATTATTATCTATTTAAACCCTTCTTTCCATATTCTCTAGGTCCTCATCTAGAGTGTTGTCCACTAGACCACCTAGGATATAATCAGAGGGGGTCAAAATCCTAATAAAATATGAAATCAAGACATAGTAGTAAAAAATATCAAATCTAAAAATTAGAAATAAAAATGTCAAAACCCTAGGGTAAAATTCTAGAGGGGTTTAAATGCCAGGTTCACCAAAAAAATGTAATAAAATAAATGTTATCTTACATAAATGTCCTAGGCCAAATCAATTAAATAACCTTAATAAACATCATCATTTGAAGTTAAGATAGTTTCCTTTTTATTGTGTTCGGCTCCTGATTCTGGCTCAGAAAGCTTTGTATGGCAATTCCACCTCTGCTAATTATCATTCATCTTCTTCCTGCAAGCTACCTAGACTGTGGTGGCTTGGAATCTCCAATCTGCCTTACTGTGGTAGTCAGACAAATGGCTTTCAAAGGGGAAATCACAGAGTAGAGGCTCAAGAGGGTTCTCAAGGAAAATGATGTTTTCTCTGTTAAGGCGATAAAGTTCATCCTTGGAAAGCATTTTGTCTCTGGAGGAGAAAGATACCGTGTAGACTCAGATATCTCTTCCAGAGTGGTAGCAGCGTTGTTGGATGTTTCTACCCCCAAGGATGAGGTTAAGCTTCTGTTGTAGCGTCTTTTCAAGGCTACATTTCTGGAGGGGCTCGATGAGGTGCTCACTGTAGCTGCAAGAGGAGGGCTTCCGAGGCCAAAAGATTTATTCAAAGCTAATCAGTTAGGGGTCATGGTGGAGTATTTTCCTTGCATTTTGGACATCAGAGGAGCTGAGCTGGTTGCGCATAGGAGCAGGGTTCGTAGGGGGAGGGACTTTCTGAAGAAAATGCTTAACCTAACTCTAGCTGAAGGTTTCGACTGGGTTGGGGATTTTCGCGACTACCTCTTTGAGGAAGGCGAGCTTTGAGAAACCCTTGCTGGATTATGGTTGGTGGCGGTCGATTTTTTTCTCTGTGCAAGTGGTGTTCCTTTAATGGTTGTTTTGTTTTAGTTTTTTAATGAGGTAAGGAGTGGCAATAGTGTGTTATCCTTGTATAGTTTTTTTATATCTATGTTATGAATAGTATGGAAGTCTGGGTCAGAGTCAGGGGCTAGCCTCCTTAGTTTTATGTTTCAGTCTCAGTTAGCTTCTTGCTATGGGTGGTCCTGCATGGCTTTTGTCTATTGATCCTGCATGACCCCTGGCTCTCTTAGTTTAGTCTGAGCAAGTGGAAAGTCAAATCTTGCCATAGTGGCATATACTGTGTTATTTTGGAAACTTTTTATATATAATATAACTCCTCTTACCGATAAAAAAAAGAACCTTAATAAACAAAAACCCTATGAACAATAGTTGGGATAGGTAACTATTTCAAATAATGTACTGAAATAATTGTAAAATGTAAATAAATAAATTATATTTGTTTCTAAAGGTTGTTGAACATCATGAGCCCCTAAGGTCATGATTGTCTCTACTAGAGTGACAATGAGATCTTTAGGGGTAGCTTGTTTTTTCTCTTGGTTTGGTTAACTATCTTTAGTAGAATTTCCACCTTGGGAATGGTTTCACCTATTATTATGGGTTTAGTCAACTTGTGAGAGACGTGATGCCTCTGACTCTTGTTTAGGCCTCACATTCATGTGAGGTGAATTAAGAGATCTACCTTGATGGGTATAATTCAGGTTTATGGTTCTAATTATTCAAGCTTAAGCCAATTCATCTTTTAATTGGATGACTTATTTCATAGTGTATATATCCCTCTCTGTAAGGTGTGAGGACTATTTCACCCTTATTTTATGGGGCTTGGAAACAAATCTAAGGAGGCACCATCATGTGCATGTGAGAAATTGGGGGAGGTGAAGAGTGATGAGATTCTATATAAGTATGAACTTCTTGAGTTCCTCTTTGTGGCATGAGGTTTCCAAACATTCTAGTGGAAAGAATACCCTTAGGGTCTCCAACAAACCCATTTGAATCAAATTTGTAGTTTATAATAAAGATGTTTCTAATAAAGATGACATTTGAATCCCTAGAAAAGGGGGCCCATGCTTGAGATCTTTCAAATCCAAACATATTCCTGCAGAATAAATGGATAGAGAAGGTTGAGGAAAAAGGTGTGAGAGGAATGGAACAAAATGAAGAACAAATGAATATTCTCTTCGCTTTAGGTTCATCAAAATATGTATGCAAAAAAGTTGACACACACTAGAACATGGATGGATGACTAGGTGTCTATGGTATGATTGTGTCGAAAGAAGGCAAAGTGGAAGTTCTTGTCACCAAATGAATAGATGGTTGGGATAATTTTGCACTTCTTGAGGGTGAGGTAATAAGAGATACATGTGGCATGAGTCTAGGATGGAGAGAAACTCTTAGAGTTGGTAGAATTGTTACTTGTCTCAATTGTTTTTCTAATGTGTCAATTTGTTCAAGAAGGTTAATGATAGGAGTAAGAAAAGTTTCTTTCATATCTCTTGCATTATGTTTAATCAGTTTCTAGGGCACATCGGATGGTAGTTTTTACTATCAATTTTACTTTATGTTTTTTAAAGTTATCCCTAGACATTTCAATGACCATGTGTGCTTGTTTGCCTTGTTGTAAGTTGTTCAAATACTTTTTGTTTGTTTGATTGTGATGCTAAGGATTTTTTTGGTTTATTTACAAGTAATTTTATTTTATTTTTGGTATTTCATGTTTTGAATAAATAAATAAATTTAATGACAATAAAAAATTTAATCTAATTGAGAGAATAAATCTTATCTAGTCTAATGAAGAAAATAAAACTAATTTAATATAATTGTTTGAATTAATTAAATTAATCTAATTTTAACTTTACTAAATGAACACACAATTCTTTCTTTCTTATCTTTTTAAATATAACTAAATAAATTCAATAAAATAAAAGCTTCCCTTTTGTGTTTTTTGAAGATTGGAGTTTAGTTTACAGAAACTAAATTTATGTTTTTGCACAAAAGAAATGTTATCTTACACAAACAACTTAGAGGAAGCTCTTCTGAAGTCAATCTTTTTCACAGAAGAATAAATCTTTCAGTTACAAGAATAAATCTTTGCTTCTTCAAGATTGGAAAGAGCTTTCTAAAAACAAATCATAGATAAGAAGACAATTTCCAGTTAAAATTTCACAATGCTTTCCCTATGTTTAAGGGTTTTTTTATCAATTAATGTCTAATGCTTTGTTTTTGGAGGAACTTGATTTCCACTAACGGATTCCCAATATATCCTAAGAATTTATGTCTCTATGGGGAAATCCTCTTGGGATCTAAGTAAATTCTATAAATTGTGTGAATGTCTTCTAGAGAAGTTATTGCCACTTACGATGTATCTGAAATAAACAAACAAACACAAACAATGATAAGAAACAAAATAAACATGAAATAATTGTTTCTACTCTAACTTCCCTACATTCACAATTCCTATATTAACAAATGAAGCTTCACTAATACAAACAATATTTTCCTAATCTACTATGAAAACCATTATAGCTAACTAATTAAAATGGAATATCTATGGTGGTGCTAGATATGTTGTAGATATAGAGGAATTTTTTTAATGGAAAATTGTCTTTAGAATTTGTTTCTTCCTTCCTTCTTCTAGAAGTTATTTGTGGCTTAGTCTCTAGAGGCAAGGGGAGAGAAACAAAAATTCAAGAGGATACTAAAGCTATAGTATAAGTGACTAGATGAATAAATATTGCGATAGGTTCTTAGAAAAATAACATATGGTCTAGTAAGGATAATTTTTTAGAGTGTTAGGTTGTAAATCTAAATTTCCTCGACCTTAAAAATTAACTAAAATTTGCCTTTTTATAGAACAAGAAAGAATAAAATTACATACATAATAAGTGGAGCTAGATTGAACTTTAACTAAATCAAGAAGTAAAAGAGAAATTGAAATAAATTCACATTTTAGAGAGAAATCATGTGTACAAACAAATTGGGAAAATATCCCACTTCTACATAAGTTCTTCACTTTCAACAATTAATAATTCACCTAGGCAAATGTCAAAAAGGTACAGTGAACTTTGGAAAGTTGAGATGAACTCTATATTGTAGTGAATAATGGGAAAAATAGGGTTGAAGGCTAAAATACTATGTAATGTCCCCTTCCTAGGTGATTTTCATGATGAGCAATTTAGCCTTTATCTCCCGAAGGCTAATTGATGAAATAAGGGAGATATTATTAAATTAATTATTTCATAAGGTTATTACTTAATTTTCAATCAAACGGTAACCTTATATTTAATTAATTTAATATAGTGACTTAAAATAAAGATTATATCATTAAAATCACTAAAATAAAATAATAAGATTTTTCTAGAAGCCTCTTGAAGTGGGATTAAAAAAATGTATAAAGAAGGGGCAAGACAAGCTTCCGGACATCCGATTATTGACATTTGCATTTGATGAGTGTTGTGGAGCCAAGGGTTTCTGCATATTTGGTCTTTGGGAATGAAAACTCCCATAGATTAGCATAATTGAGGTGGTGAAATATCCTCTGAAGGGTTGCAAATTGGAAGGGATACTTCAGTCCTTTCATTTGTGCTTAAATCTACAGTATTAACTAAGGGTTTGGAGGTATTAATTTGCACATCAAAAGTTTTTCTATTGGCTGCTACAGTGTTGTGAATAGTGCGTGCTACAGTGATTTGCTACAAGGATTTGCTACAGTAGCGCTACAGTGATTTGCTACAGTACGCTACAGTGATTGCTACAGTACGGGGCAGCTAGGAGAGGGTTTCAATTTGGGCTTGGAAGGGACTCCTTTCCTTGGTTGATGAGAAGGCTGGGTGCTACACTTGAGAGGCACGAATTGGGCTTGGGAGGGATGTTTATGGGTTGTTTTGAGGCTGCCATTCCTTCATCTTCATCATTGATTCATAGCAGCTTACATTTCTAGGTTCTTTCATGAGTTAGCATATTTATATCAGCATTGTTTCATAGTTGTCATTTATTCTCAGATTTTAGGAGTTGCATAAAATTGTAAGCCAAGAGTCTTGGCCATTCATATCAGCATTGTATTAGACAATATATCTCAATAAAGGAGTGATAAATTGTAGGCCATCTATTTGATGTAATGTGCATATTAATATCCTTCATGATTAACATAATAGTATGCATGCCAAGTGTTTGACAAAATGTCAATTGGCTGTAGGTATGCATTTCATATCTAATTTTCATGTATATGCATTGAAAATACCAAAAAAAGAAGTCATATATGCATTTAGATTAATGCTTAGACATTGTAGTTTGGATTTATGAGCATTTAGAGTACTTAGCTATCATTATCAAGCAAAAATATCAGACTGAAAACACAGACCAGCAAGCATTGGGTTTACATCAGAAGTGTTTGATAATATTCCTTAAGATTCAAATCAGCAAAATAAGGTCCGAAATAGCAAGGGATATTACAGTGGTATCAGAGCAGTTTCCTGCCATCCTTTGGGTTTGAAATCGGCTCATTAAATGCAACAAAGTGATAGGGACAAGAGGTATATAGCTAGAGAAGAAAGGAAGCAAAAACAGTGGCCACAACCACTTGAACAGAACACTTTATCAGCTACTTTAGCAGCAAAACAGCGAGAAGTTGGTTCATCCGGCACTATGGGTGAAAGAGGTGAAGGTAGCCCTATCAGAAACAGGGGAAGAAATGATGAAGAACAGGAAACACGTGAACTTTATAGATAAATGGCTACGGGGCAGCAGCAGGTGGCAGATGTTGTGTGGGCACTTACTACAATGATATAACAAATGAACCCTTAGAGAAGACGAAACTATGAACCGGATGATAATAGGAGTGTGGTTGGGACACCTAGGGCACAAGCATCTTCTCACATGGCAGATAGGTCTACACGTCCTACTTTTTTAAGGAATGAACAAGAAGAGGAAAATGCAGAAGAAGAAGGAGAAGAAATGTTTGCAGATACTCTTATGGCAGCTAATGATGAATGGGAGTTGTTGACACCACAGGTCAGGGAGCGCATGAGCTTTGATAGGTTTGTGAGTCAAAGAAGAGAACACTACAGGCGAAAGCAAGAAAAGAGACCAAGATATCAAAATAATGATTTGATGTATGCCGCCAGCAGAGTTACATTGCCCATGTTTGATGGTAGTGGGAAGGTCACGGCTCAGGCTTGGATTCATAAGCTAGACACCCTCTTGACTCTTAGACCCATGACAGAAAGGGATGCAATAAAATATGCTACTTTTCACTTGGAGGGAGCAGCCCACGATTGGTGGTATCATGGATTAGAGACATTGCATCATAACAGTATCACTTCATATCAAGAGTTTGTTGATAGATTGGTGGAATGCTTTGATAAGAGAGATCCAGAGACATATTTTAGAGACTTGGCACAGCTTAAGCAGACTGGGAGTTTGGACAGTTACATTAGTGAATTTCAAAAATTATTAGTCATGGTCTCCAATATATCTGAAAGGAGATTGGTTGTGCTATTCATGGAGGGCTTATTGGAACCGTTAAGAGGATGGATAAAGGCTTTTGATCCTTCGACACTATAGGAGGCAATGAAAAAAGTTAGGAGTATGGAACTTGCAGCCCCTCAAAGTAAGCACTCATCTAAGGGATCTTCTTACCAGGACAACAAGACAATTCCTAAGAAAAAAGAAATTTCAGACTCAAAGGGAAAATCAGTAGCACCATTAGATCGCGAGACATTTAATGACTTGCGAAGGAAAAAGTTGTGTTTTTATTGCAAAGGTCCCTATGATGCAAACCATGACTATCCTTTAAGACCTAAGGGCAAAGCAAACAGGATTATGTGGGCATTCTATGAGGATTCAGAGTCGAACCAGCAATCTGATCAAGAGGAATCTAATGAGGAAAAACCTGATGATGAGACATATAAGCATGAAATTGAGGCTGAAAATGTTGAAGAAGCAAATTTTCAAGAAGCACGCCTTACTATCATACAGCAAGAGGGCTCATTCAAGATGCGTGGGGTTTTAGCCGGACAAAAGATCATTACCTTGCTCGATACAGGTGCCACGCATAACTTCATTGATGCTAGGTTGGTTGAAAGGCGCAAAATTCAGACAGAGGAATTTGAGGGCATAAGAGTAAAAGTTGTTGATGGGTATACACTTAAGTGTGACAGGATGATTCCAGGTCTTCCCATGCGATTGAATAACTTTGAGTTTAAGGCAGATTTTTATGTGGTAAACATGGGAGAAACTGACATGGTTTTAGGAATGAAATGGCTTCATGATATTGGGGAGTTTACCATTAACCTTAGGGAAATGGAGATGAGGTTTAAGGTGGATGGGAAGACTCATGTGCTAAAAGCCATTAGGGATACCAGCTGCAGGATGATATCTTTTAGAAAAATGGAGAGACTTATGCGCCATGACATGGTTGAGTGGGCAGCAGGGTGTATTCTAATGCCAACACAGGAAGAGAAACAAAAACCAGCCTATCACCCAAATATACAGGAGTTGAGGATCAAGCATTCCAAGGTGTTTAGTGATATTGCACCAGGCAGGCCTCCAGACAGAGGGATTGAGCACATAATAGAATTGGAGGAGGGTGCTAAACCCGTGATGATCACTCCTTACAGACACCCCAAGCGGCTAAAAGATGAGATTGAAAAAATAATTGAGGAGCTGGTGGCTATGGGGCACATTAGGCCAAGCAAATCACCTTTTGCTTCAGCAGTAGTCTTGGTCAAGAAAAAAGATGGTACCCTTCAGATGTGCATCGATTACAGGGTGTTGAATAAGAGGACAATTAAGAACAGGTACCCTATTCCTCGTATTGACGAGTTGATCGATGAGCTTCATGGTGCTCGCTATTTCTCAAAAATAGATTTGAGATCAGGTTATCACCAGATTAGGGTCAGAGAGCAGGACATCAAGAAGACAACATTTAGGTGCCATTGTGGACATTTTGAGTTTGTGGTTATGCCATTTGGGTAACCAATGCTCCTGCTATGTTTCAGTCCACTATGAACAGGGTTTTTCAATCACAGCTAAGGAAGTTTGTATTAGTCTTCTTTGATGACATTCTGGTATACAGCAGAACTTGGGAGGAACATATCGCCCATTTGGATACAGTGTTGGGAATTCTTAGCAGGGAGTCCTTGTATGCCAAGGAATCCAAATGTGATCTGGGCATGACAGAGTTGCTATACTTAGGCTATATCATCAGTGCAGAAGGTGTGCGTATGGACCCTGACAAAGTTAGAGCTATTATTGAGTGGCCTACACCTAAGAATCTTACTCAGCTTAGGGGATTTTTGGGCTTGTGTGGCTTCTACCACAGATTTGTCAGTGGATATTCACGACATGCAGCACCACTTACAGATTTAATGAAGAAAGGGGCATTTGTTTGGACACTTGAGGCATAGGAATGTTTTGAGAAATTTAAACAGTTGATGACTACTTGCCCAATTCTGGCCTTGCTAGATTTTCCTAGACCTTTTGAGCTATAGTGTGATGCTTCAGGTGAGGGGATTGGTGCAGTTCTTATGCAGAACCAACATTCGATAGCTTTTGAGAGCAGGAAGTTACGGGGTCCAGAGAGGAGCTACATTATTTATGATAAGGAGATGTTGGCCATTATGCATGCATTGGCCAAATTCAGACAATACCTTGTGGGTAGCAAGTTTTGCATTAAGACAGATCATAACAGCTTGAGGCATTTCCTAGGACAACGAGATCTCAACGATCGTCAGCAGAAGTGGGTGAGTAAATTGCAATCATATGACTTTGACATTACTTATGTCAAGGGGACTCAGAACGTAGTTGCTAATGCTTTGTCTCGCCGTCCCCATTTGAGCTCTATGGTGGAGATTTCAGAGGATTGGAGACACTTGATTGTGGCAGAGTATGCCAACGACTCATGGGCTTCTAGCATAATTGAGGGGTCAATTCAAGATGACAGGTACTCAGTTGTAAATGATTTTATCATTTACAAAGGTAGGATATTTTTAACCCCAGGATCAGAAATGAAGAACACAGTGATGAGGTATTTTCATGATACACCTATGGCAGGGCATCCCAGGTACTTCAAGACTTACAGGCAGGTTCGAGAGCGCTTTACTTGGAAAGGGCTCAAGACAGATGTTCTTCGATATGTCAGAGAGTGTCCTGTTTGCCAGCAGAATAAACAGGAACATACATACCCTGCAGGTTTACTTCAGCCACTTCCGATTCCTGATAGGAAGTGGGAGTGTTTATCCATGGATTTTATTACCGGTTTGCCAAAAACCCAGGGACGAGATTGTATCTATGTGGTTGTTGATTGATTAACAAAATATGCTCATTTCTTTCCAATCACAGCTACATACTCAGCTGCACAGGTAGCAGAACTTTTCTTCCGTGAGATATTCAGGTTGCATGGGTTACCTCGGAGCATTGTTAGTGACAGGGATAGTCAGTTCTTGAGTCATTTTTGGCAGGAGTTATTTAGACTATGTGGGACAGAGCTTACCCCGAGTACTAGCTACCACCCACAGACGGATGGCCAGACAGAAATTGTGAATAAGTGGGTGGAGGGATATCTCAGGAATTACATTGCAGGGCAACAGAAGGGTTGGGTTAAGTGGATATACCTTTGTGAGTACTGTTACAATACCACTTACCATCTCTTGATTCAGATGACACCATTTATGGCCTTGTATGGTTATGAAGCGCCCAGTTTCCTTGACTTGCTGATGAGTGATAGTAGAGTACCTAGTGTAGGAGATATGTTACAGGAGAACCAGGATATTATGAGAGCTCTTCGGGAGAATATCCAAAAGGCACAGAATCAGCAGAAACAATATGCTGATCAAAAGAGAGTTGAGCGGTCATTTGAGGTTGGGGATATGGTGTATCTGATGTTACAGCCCTATCGACAATCCACTCTCAAGAAGAGTGGTGCAGAGAAGCTCAAGCCGCGTTATTATGGCCCTTTCAGGATTATCCAGCGAGTTGGTGATGTGGCTTATGAGTTAGAATTACCGACAGATAGCAGAGTACACAATGTTTTCCATGTGTCACGCCTCAAGAAGGCATTAGGTCATCGCGTGGTTCCTTCTGCTACCTTACCACCCTTGGATGATGAGGGGAAGTTGATTTTGGTGCCTGAGGCTATTTTGGATGTTAGGGAGAGGCAGTTACGGAGACGGGTCATCAGAGAATACTTGATCAAATGGAGGGATTTACCGGTTGAGGATGCCACTTGGGAAGGCGAGGAGATTCTTCAGCATCCAGAGTTGAGATTGCTTGGGGACAAGCAATTTCAGGAGGGGCAGACTGTAATGTCCCCTTCCTAGGTGATTTTCATGATGAGCAATTTAGCCTTTATCTCCCGAAGGCTAATTGACGAAATAAGGGAGATATTATTAAATTAATTATTTCATAAGGTTATTACTTAATTTTCAATCAAAAGGTAACCTTATATTTAATTAATTTAATATAGTGACTTAAAATAAAGATTATATCATTAAAGTCACTAATAAAATAATAAGATTTTTCTAGAAGCCTCTTGAAGTGGGATTAAAAAAATATATAAAAGAAGGGGCAAGACAAGCTTCTAGGCATCCGATTATTGACATTTGCATTTGATGAGTGTTGTGGAGCCAAGGGTTTCTGCATATTTGGTCTTTGGGAATGAAAACTCCCATAGATTAGCATAACTGAGGTGGTGAAATATCCTCCGAAGGGTTGCAAATTGGAAGGGATACTTCAGTCCTTTCATTTGTGTTTAAATCTGCAATATTAACTAAGGGTTTGGAGGTATTAATTTGCACATCAGAAGTTTTTCTATTGGCTGCTACAGTGCTGTGAATAATGCACGCTACAGTGATTTGCTACAGGGATTTGCTATAGTAGCGCTACAGTGATTTGCTACAGTACGCTACAATAACGCTACAGTGATTGCTACAGTATAGGGCAGCTAGGAGAGGGTTTCAATTTGGGCTTGGAAGGGACTCCTTTCCTTGGTTGATGAGAAGGCTGGGTGCTACACTTGAGAGGCACGAATTGGGCTTGGGAGGGATGTTTATGGGCTATTTTGAGGCTGCCATTCCTTCATCTTCATCACCAATTCATAGCAGCTTACATTTCCAAGTTCTTTCATGAGTTAGCATATTTATATCAGCATTGTTTCATAGTTGTCATTTGTTCTCAGATTTTAGGAGTTGCATAAAATTGTAAGCCAAGAGTCTTGGCCGTTCATATCAGCATTGTATTAGACAATATATCTCAATAAAGGAGTGATAAGTTGTAGGCCATCTATTTGATGTAATGTGCATATTAATATCCTTCATGATTAACATAATAGTATGCATGCCAAGTGTTTGACAAAATGTCAATTGGCTGTAGGTATGCATTTCATATCTAATTTTCATGTATATGCATCGAAAATACCAAAAAAAGAAGTCATATATGCATTTAGATTAATGCTTAGACATTGTAGTTTGGATTTATGAGCATTTAGAGTACTCAGCTATCATTATCAAGCAAAAATATTAGACTAAAAACACAGACCAGCAAGCATTGGGTTTACATCAGAAGTGTTTGATAATATTCCTTGAGGTTCAAATCAGCAAAATAAGGTTCGAAATAGCAAGGGATATTACATACTATGACAAACTTTTATTCACTATGGAAAAAGAACTCAAAATGCTATGACATATTCACTAAAGCAACAAGAATAAGAAAATTAAATTGGAAGGAAAAACATAGAAAACACAAGGAGACATGGGGCAAAAATTAGGGGAAAATAGGTCTTAAAACAATTACAAATGGGACTTCACTTTGGAGACATGTATCAGCGACCAAGTATGTGTTTTATTAATGCCATTTTTAGGCTTATTGGGATTTGTGTCATCATTAGACTTGTCATGTTGACCCATTCCATTTTGGGCGCTTATAACTTTAGCACAACAATTGTAAAACATTTGTGCTAGATGTTGAAGCAAAGTATCTATTTTATTCACATATGTGGGTGCAAGTCAACGATTAGATTTTTTGGTCGATGGTGGTAGCATGAAGAATCTCATCTCTAAAGTTACCATTACACGCTTGAATTTTATAACCTCATCCACAATCTTATAATTTAGGATGGATCATTTCCTATTGCACTAGGGGTATACATGTTAAGAATTAATATTGTTTCTCATATGCTATTCATCCTTTTCGTAAGGAGATAATATGTGACATTGTGCCAATTGATTCAAGTGATATAACCATCAACATAACCATCAACCAATCCTTCATCAAACATCAATGTAAACATAATTATCAATCTCGCTTGAGAGTATGCCATGTACATAGCACATAGATTAATAAAAACTATGCTCTAGTTCTTATATTTTCTCTATCTAAACCCTTATCTCCACATTACTTATGTGCACACATTGTAGATCTAGGTCTTCATCTATAGTGTTGTCCACTAGATCACCTAGGATACAAATTAGAGGGTGGTCCAAACCCTAAGAAAATATGAAATCAAGACATAGTAGTCAAAATATCAAATTTATAAATTAGAAATAAAAAGGTCGTTAAAACCGTAGTGGGTAAAATCCTAGAGGGGTTTGAATGTCAAGTTCACCAAAAAATAAATACTAAATATTATCTTACATAAATGTTCTAGGGCAAATCAACTAATTAACCTTGATAAACAATCACCCTAAGAACAAGAGTTAGGGCAACTAACTATTTGGAATATTGCATCGAATTTAAATAAATAAATAAATGGTACTTAGCTCTTGGTTTGATGCCAATTTCACTTTGCCAAATCTTGGGAATTGATTTGTCATTGCATGCCAAAGTCAATAGATGTTAGATGTCTAGATATTCATTAGTAAATTTTTTGTTTCGCTATGTAGGTCACTTCTATGGTATGTGGAAATGAATTAAGGTTTGTCCTTTTATAAAACACCCTATCATGCAATTCAAATGTTTTTGTGCTTTAGTCGTCTCATAACATCTAAGTGAAGGAAAATGTATGGGCTCAAAATATAAATTTGAATTTTGAAAAAATAGGGCTCATTTACACGAATTGTAGATCTAGCCTAGGTCAATTCAATAACTTGTGAATCTCAACCAAGGTGATGAGTGGATAAACTAAGGATTGGGTTTGGACCGTTAAGAGTGAGTAAAAATGGAATCAAGCTAGGATCATGTTATTTACTAACTTACACATCAAATAGATTGTTTTTACACAATAGTCATAGCATTAAGGACAAAATGGATCAAAGCGAATCCAAGAACAAAAGAAGAAAGTACAAAGTATGCAATTTTCACCATTGCACTATTATATTTTATCATAAATGTATTAACCTTTTGATAATTTTTTTATATATATTTTGATACTTTCAATATTCATTCATTCTCATGATAAACATTTTTAATTGAAAAGTTACTATTCCATTTAACATAAAGTCGATTCCTTAAAATATATACTATATAAAAACCTTAGAGTGTGATCCCATTCCATCCAAACCTTAGAGTGTGATCCCATTCCATCCAAATCATTTTTAGAATAAGAATAATCAATTAAAATATTGAATTTTTTTTATAATTAAAATATTAAATTAACAATGATCTTATCTCCTAGAGAGATTCAAACCATCTTATATTCAATTATGGCAATTTGGTCCCAAACTTTCTCTTGGGTCCCAGCAATTTTCTTGACATATTCCAAGTTCTAAATGTCATATTCCATGGCCGACATGCATTAAAAATTCAAGGCAAAAGTGTTTCATAGATTGACCAAACAAGGATAATCACCCCAGGAGGGCAAAACTTCCCTCTCTTCTCCCCCAAATTTCCATTGTATTGGTTTGACCATCACTCTCAGTTTCAAAAGTTATTTGCCACACCAGAGACCAACATACCCATGAAACTTTACCTTGAAGAAAATCTGCAGGCAAGACAGGGTGACAGTTTTCCTGTTCACAAAATTTGACATTAGTATATGCTATTGTAACCATGTGAGCCTTCAATAATAGACCAAGAGAATAAGAGAATATCTTCCCATGGCCAAAAACTTTTCATAGACTTTGTCTTTTAGTAAGAGATTTTCTTCCTGGTAGGTTTCTACTTACTGCTGGACAAGGAGAGGCATTTGGGCATCTTGCCTTGTTAAATGCCCATTACTTCCCTCACATAAAATGACAAAGCTAAGATGCCACACCATGCAATGTAATATCACATTCATGGCTTCCACATGTTCTTCTTAACCCAAACAAAAACTTTCTATAAATCTGTTGGTCAGATCTGGGTCGAGACAGGGGACCAAAACATTATTGTGTTTATTCGCTCTCAGCAATAAAAGCCGTGGTCCCTAAATGTATTCTTGTTCGCTTTGGGCTTCTCCTTTTTTTTCAACTTTAAGGGATTCGATCGACTTCTCTCTGATTCGATGCACCATGTGTAATAATGTTATTAATTTGGGGAAACCTGTGCCCCACGTAGGGTTAGTGGGCGCCGTGTCGTCTGCATATGCCCGCAGCATTTTCGTTTAAATCAGGCGTTGCAGACATTAATCCCTGCAGAATGAGACTGTTTTTGCTCCACTTAAGAATATGGTAATCTGTTCTCCTCATTTGTAAAAATACAGTATTTACTTCCTTCTTTTATATATACACTTCTGAGACTTTTATACTGGTTCTTGTTTTGCAGGAAAGTAATGGTGATTGAGATGAAAGTGTGATGGTGGCACGGTTCAATCGGATCACTCTGTTGGTTTTTAAATCCAATACTTTGATCAAATTGAGCCGTGCCAATATCACACCTTTGCTTTATTCTCACACAGACCTCTTCTAATCGAAGTCTTGTGGCTCTTTTTCAAGTCTCGCCATTGATCTGGTTACCTGTTTTACTCCCAAGAGCTTAAACATGAGGTAACAGTACGTTGTTTATTATTTGGAATATCTGGACTTGAAATAACAGATGGTGTGGGCTGTTTTACTTTCAACCTTTTTTTTTCTTTCTTTCTCAGACAATGTGCTTTGCAGGCTCTTTTGCTTGAGGGTATTGTCTGCAACATGCATTCTTCCTCTTTTCCTCTTTCTCTCTCTTTTTTTTCTACTTGAGGATTTCATTTCAATGTACGGCGTACATGAAATTTAGAAATGAGTGTAGCCGTCCGAAATTTACATGGTTTTTTTTGGTACTACACCCAAAATCTGTTTTAGATGATAATAGCCATGATATTTCCAGAGTCTATAATGGTGCTTAAAAATGTTTTTGGATATAACCCTGTCAAGATTTTTCAAATCAATGTTTTGGATTACACTCCCTGATCTATCATCAAGAAAATAATAAACTTAAGATAGATTGCAGACAATGCTCTTTAAAAAATGAGAAGGGATAACATGGAATGAAAAAAGAAAGGAAGGACCACAAACATTAAAAGAAAAATTAGGTATACCATCTATTTTAGATGATGTTATTGTGATATATTTTTCAAATCAATGTTTTGGATTATACTTCGTGATCTATCATCAAGAAAAGAATAAACTTAAGATAGATTGCAGACAATGCTCTTTAAAAAATGAGGAGGGATAACATAGAACGAAAAAAAGAGGCCAAGGGCCACAAACATTAAAAGAAAAAATAGGTACACCATCTCTTTTAGATGATGTTATTGTGATGTCTTTGGAAAACCTTGGTGGGGTGCAATGTTGGGAGTAATTTTTTCTTTAAAATTTAAAGATGTAACAAATTCTATCCCTTGAGAGGTTACTAGAATTTATTATTATTATTATTATTATATTAAGGGACTTGTTATTGAGTAAGACTTGATATTTTTTGATAAGATGATATTTTAGTAATGTTGATAAATGTATCATCTAAGTGTTTAATTTTAGAGGCACAATGTGTAAGTTGATAGAATCCAATCTTAATTGTATTTTTTTAGTTAGTTTATCTCTAGTGGTTTGAACACATTTCAAACTTACTTTGTTTCCTATTCTAGATGTGATCATTGGTGCAACTCTATCTAGCTTAATTAATACCTAATTTCACATTCCCTAAGTTGACCCTATTCCAAAAAGTGATTGTTGTCAGTTAGTTGTAGCATTAAACTTTCAAATTGAATACGTAGGATTGTCTATTTAAAGACAAATCCTAGGACATTTTGAGAAGTTGTTATCAATCGAAAAACATTCACCTCCCAACAATCATCCAAGAGCATTGACAATAGTCAAAGAGCATCTTCAAATCAAGAATATCCTTGCATCCGTCATCTTCCATTTTGACATTTGTTTATCTTGTCAATATTCATTGTGAATGACAATTACAATTTGGCTTGACTAAGGATTAAGGAAGTGGAATACTTCAATCTTAGCACAACAAGCTCCTAAAGGCATTCATTAATATCATCTTGATCTAGCATAGGTACTAAGGCAAAGGAGAAAAATTTGGAGTAGATGACAAACATAGACACGATTTATTTCTAGACACAATCATAGATTTGGGACAAGATCATAATTTTTAAAAGATATGATTGGGATAACAATTCTATCTAGTTGATTTTCAAGGCTCAAAATTCCATATGTTCAAAAAAATTTGCATGCAAAACCTAGATTCAGAAATATGACAAAAGATAGATCACAGCACATCAAGAAATGATTGGCATGGAGGTGCTAAGCCATTCCTAATGCTACTCTTTTCAATTAAACAATTACTTATCTTGTACTTCACTCAGCTCATTTATGTTAGTCCAAAATGTGATTAATTAATAATTATTTCATTTCTTTAGATTAACATAAATCAAAAGAGGCATAGCCATTAGGGCTCCTTGTATTACTCTTCAATTATATAGATGAGCACAAGTATAATTTTTTTTCATAAAGTGAGGTCATAAAAGTTATCAATTAAAATTTTAAGGTAAAGTTTTGAATATATTTACATAGGAAAATAAAATGTACCTTATATTAATTTAAAACTATAAACAAGGATGCAAATCAATCAATCTAATTTTACACCCTAAATTAATTAAATAGTTGAGATAAATATATTGGGATAGAAAAGATATGATAAATTGGAAATGAAATTAAATGTTAGAGGGTGTATTTGAAAATTGGATTGATGTGAACTTTGATAGGTTTGACAATGTGACATAAACTTGCAATCTGGAAACTCAATTTGAATTAGGGATTAGAGACTTGAGATGATTGAGATATGAGAGTTTTGAGGCATGAGATGGGATTGCACCCACAATTTAATCAAGGTGGTGTGATTATGTCTTGGATGGCATAATTCTATTTGATGTAAAAATTGACCTTTAGTACACTTTACAAAATATGTTCACTTGGGTGATAATTGCTTTAAGAAAACATTTATGGTAATAAAGAGCACCATTAGATCCTGCTATGAGAGTGTTGAAATATGAAACTTTTTTAACTTTGAGTTTGACCCCTAGGATTGATTCAACAAGATTGTAACCAAGAAAGTGAACTTTGGATATTGATGCCTTGATGTAACTATGCCTAATGCAACTAAGATTGATATCATTGAAACTGAGATGTGTGATTGAATATGTGAATGTGAGGTGCCACTAATCAATATTCCCCATGAAAGTGTCTTAAGATGATGTCCTTAAATATACATCACTAGACACACAACTCGAGACCTTTTAGGACTTGAGGCCACTTAAGATAGATAATTCTAGAAGGGACCCCTTAAGAACATAAACATGTGTGCTAAATTAGTGCATTGAAGACATCCATGCAAAGTAGTGTAAAATATATAGGTAAATGAGTGAAGTATCTCCTCTAATATTTTTTTAAAATGTGTATCTACAAAACAACAAAGTGGTTGATAGAAGTGTTGGCTTGCAATCAAAATAATATTATATACTTTTGTAAGGGTGAAAAGTGCATCCATAACACCTTTTCTTCATTTCTTTTGGACTCAATTTACTATTTGTTTGAAATGCAATAAACTAGTTCCCAAGTGGCATATTTTTGTGCAAGAGTTTCATACAAATTATACATTATTAGATTCAAAGTCTGTATTCCTCAATGGTTCAAATCCATCCTTCACATTTGTTGCTTCCTATCCTAGGTCAAACCTGTAACTAGGTTTAGAATTGCATAGGTAGTGTTGACCCTCAAATTTTCAAATTTAATTTTTATATATAGGCCCAATTTGACTCACATCCAACTAGCTGTTTCCAACCAACTCATGCACAAAATTTTTAAGTACTAGTAATAGGGTGGTGTATAAGAGAACAAACCCTTATTCATTTTAGAAATTGATCATCTCCAATACATTTATCACATCATCACTTAGAGATAAGGATGACCAATGCATATGCATTTCTATTTAGCGTGTCTTCCAACTTGTTCAAAATCATTAAATCGATCTAAGGGTTTGACTAAAGCAAAAGGAGGGGAGCAAGTCACCTCCCATGCCTAGAAAAACAAGCTCCAACAGCGTCTTTAGGCACCACCAAGTCTAGATAACAAGGGAAAACAAATTTATGAAAATTAGGTGTAAGGATTAAGGCCACAACAAAAGTTCATAACTATAGATATTGGGTCAAAACTACAAGTGCAAGGATCACTTCTACAAGTGCAAATTGAATTAGGACTAAGTGTGGGTCATCTCTTAATTTGTTGAAGTTTCATCACCTCAATTTTGATAGTAGACACTAGGATTAGATCACTAAGCACATATTAGAGGTAAAAATTTAGGCCTTATTACAAACAAAGCTAAGTACTTGCACCTTATTTATCAATTTCAGAAAGCGTGTTTGTGTAGTGTGTCTGACTCAACCCCTTAAGTTAGTGGGTAATATGATTGTGATTGCTTTATTAATTTTATTTATCCCATCTTATTTAGAAAATAATCCCAATGAACCTATTTATTTCTTTTCATTTTGGTGAACCCATTTGATCTTACAGCCCCTAAATATTTAAAATTTTGATTTTCTTTCTGAATTTGAGTTTTCTAATTTTTACATCAGCTCTAAACTTTATTGATTTTATTGCCTTCTAGGTTTTTATGTTTTGTTTGTCCCACCGTCCTCCATATATCCCAATAAGAAGAAGTCCTATACTGAATCCTAACATGGCCACGAGTCAAGTTGAAATTGGTATGGTTGATAATTTACAAGATACTAGTTATCTTAATGGGGAAGAAGCATTTGATCATGATTCCCATGTTAAGCAAATAGATTAGAAAGATATATTTTTTACTACACAAATATTGTCTTCCAATTTTACAAATTTGGCTAGTGATGCTAATCCTTCTACATTGGTTGATGTTCTCCACAAATTGTTGATTAATAAGCCATATATATTGGAAGTGCTTAAGGGTGTAGGAGATATGATAAATTCATCAAGTTCTTTTGGTGGTGTGTCTCCCCCCTCCCAAGCCTATTCTTCCTTTGTCCTTGCTAGTTATTTCACTCCTCTCTATGGTATGCTACATGATGATCCTCTTATTGTGCCTACTTCATATCTTGTGCCTACTCTTTATGTCCATCCCACTTCTTTTGATCCTTATTCCCACGCTTACCTCACTAGTGATATCTCTAAGTTTCTCATGCGCATCCCACTTCTTTTGTTCCTACTTATCATGTTCACCACCTGGTGCTATCCCTACTTCTAATTTGCACCCCACTTCTTTTGTTCCTACTACATACATATCATGTTGTCACCTCATCTCCCTCCACCATACCCAAACCTATCTATACCCCACTCATTATGTCTCACATTGTCACTTCTACTCATCCCCACTCCTAGTGTACACATTTCTACTATTGACACACTTATTCAAAGGATTGATGCGATGGAAGGTAAAGTTGATGCCTTATCTCTTAGTGTAGAAGACTACTATTATTACTTATTAAGTAATTATGCATGAATTTCTATACTTGGCACTAAGCCATCTTAGGTGGCTATATGGCAACTTAGAGAGTTGGTCAAAACTCTTCCAAGGTATGTGGCACGGCCTCTTGTTATTTTGGAGGAGCAAACGCACCACCAATTTTAGTGCGTATAAGTCGACTTCTTATGCAACTCAACCACTTCTCACCTATATGTACAAACATTGTTCATAATAGTAGTAGTTCAGCCTATTCATTTATGGTGTTATCTTGTTTGTATTACATACTTTGTTTCTCTCTTTTGTAGGCGTGAGATTGTGCATCCTTCTTGTCCTATCGAAGTCCAGTGTTCTATCCAAAAGATCCTCAACTTCTACATTACCTAGTGGAGACTAAAAGGACATATCTAGTTAAATGATAGGGAGACCTAAGGGTTTCGAAAACCTATCTTGACACAACACTTCAAGACCTATGCCATCCCCGGGTTTCCCTACCAATTCAAGTGCTCATAGACATTTTCTACCCCAAAATGTCTAAACAACCTAAGCAATCTATTACAAAGGTGAAAGATTTATTTGTCTATTGTTTCCCATACAGACTCTACTTTCTTGGTGTGAGGTACTCTTCCTTATCCTCACTGCTTCCAAGATTCCCAATCTCCAAGGCTTCTAGCCTTCTTGAGCCCGTTATCAGCCCTCCTCTCTGGGTCCAGGGTTCTGATTGCTTGGTGCTCAATTCTTTCTACTCTATTTTTCACCCCTATCTTCTTAGACTACAACTTGCATACCTAGTCGGGCTATAGCATAGCTCACCTAGGACAAGTTCTCATTGTCTTCCATTGACAATCCAATCACTAACACAAATAGAAACAAAAGAAACAAGGTCTCTGCTTGATGGCCCTCCATGACTGTACAAGGAAAATGCAGGGGCATCAAGACAGAGACATCTTGTACAAACAGAAACAAAAGAACATAAATTAAACTATCTACTTTACTGCAAACCAGATTATACAAGTACTCTACAGACAATATACAAATGGATTCAAACTATCAATGTTTCTATTATCAGAAGTTTCTCTATTACATTCAATGTATGTTCTTCAATCTTCCATGTTTTTCCACCTTCTCTAACCGATCTACAAAGCCAAAAATAGTTCTTAAACCATTCATCCTTTTTCTGTTATCGGACGGTTAGGGTCTCCTGTCTGTTCGGTTATCATCGGGGAGATATCTCTGTTTTCTCACCGAAATGATCCTCTCCTTTCTTATCGGCTTGACTTACCTTATTGGCCACTACCTAATTTCTTTCCCCGATATATAACTTCTCTTCGATGGATATAACCCATCGTTCAGACTTATACTGTCAGTGTAACTTTTCCTTTGTGCTCCGATATACAAACTCATCCCGATATGCATTGTATTGTCTTCGCTTTCGGTGAGACTCCTTCCATTGCTTAGACTTTGACCATGTCTCCCGATCCTTCATCTCACACCGATATGTCTCACTTAACCCTGTCTTCACCATCACGGCTTGCTTGACTTCAACGTCGAAAAGACTTAGCCTATCGGTCGGGTGCTCTTCAGGTCTTCTGATGCCTCCGGTCACCCCGATACAATAGTTTGCAGTTTTGGTCTTCACCTATCGGCTAGACATCAACTATCGACCTAACTTACTCCTTCTCTTCTGACGTCTAACCTTACGCCGATGGATCCACTTTGAGTATACATAGTTTGACATGTCATCGGTGGGGCCCGCAATGCCTTATTCGCCTATCGGCCAGACTTACTACTTCGGCGGAACTCCGGTCCTGTCTACCAATACACCTGATCACACCGATGTCTTCTCATATGCATTGGTTGACTCCTTACCGCCGGTTCCTCTGACCACCACTGTCGGTCACCACTCTATTGAACCAAATACATGTTCCCGCTCTTTCCTATTTGAAAATCAAAAACATCACACCAAAAATGTGAAGGTATATACATGGGCTCCAAACCCTTGGTGCTCCTGCACCATTAAATCAAACACATTTTAGTTGCTTTTGAGATTTTATATTATCCATTTCTAGTTAGATTTGTGCCTCCATGGTTTGAGATTTACAATGGTAGAGCAGTCCTATGATACCGAAAGTCTTTCAATGCTACATGTTAGGATTTTGTGTATGATGATAAGGTATTGGCTAAGATATTTCCATAGACTTTAAAATATTATGCCATTGAATGGTTATATTCAATTCTACATGGGTTTGTTCAATCTTTTTAAGATTTGGCCAACATTTTTGTGAGTGTGAATGTTGGATTAACAACTACTATTTCATATTTATTTGATTGGAAACAAGGATCCAATGAGTGTATACATGATTATGTTATAATATTCCAATCCTTTTATGCTAATTTACATTACCAAATCCTCAATGATGAGCTTCAAAGAATTTTGGTTGATTGTTGTCTACTATTCAATAAAATGTGTTTCTCAATAGTTATACTTCATTCATGGATTTATGTGCAAATATGAGGAATGTTGAGAAAAAGTTGTAATTAGATGTTAATGCACTTAATTATGAATCATCTCATGCTCTTGCCCTTCTAAGTTTTAAAGAAAAATAGGTTCCTAAAGGGTGGTGAAAAACAAGATAAAAGGTCTGGTGCTAATCACGTTGCTAGTACTTCCAATGTTATTACTCTTAAGCCACAAATTTTAATTTTTTTTACAAGAATTAACTTTAAATAATGTGCTTCAAATTTTACTTAGTGTAAATATGATCACACTTCCTCCTATTAGACCATTGGATACATCTAAGGCTATGCTAAAAGGATATGATGAGAATGCATTTTGTAATTATCATATAGTTAATGATAATGATACTTGACAATTTATGGCTCTAAAGCATAAGTTTTAAGATATGATTGGTAACAATATGATTCATGTTGAGGTTATTAATGGTGGGGGAAATCATTTAGTTGCTCCTCCTAATCATAATTTTTAGATTTATATAAACCCTTTTCCTATTCACAATTAATCGAATAATGTGGATTTTCATGTGAATAATGAGATGCATGAGCATATTGATGGGGTTGGGAGTGTTTATTTAGATGAATGTGAAGATGATTTGTGGGTATGCTTAATAATAATGATAGAGGTGTTTCTTCTTCTTCTTCTTATATCCCATTGATTACTTTTTCACATGAAATTTTACAAAATAATTACTATGTTTTTTGTATGTTAAGAGGGTATGTGAATTTCAAACCATACAAGACTATACTCATCGATCCCGCTTGTTAGTATAATGTATGCATGGAAGAATTTATGTTTAATAGCCATTTTCAACAACAAACATATGAAAATTTGCCTCTATTTTGTTTAATAATCATTTTCAAAATTACCTAATGTAATCTTGTTACTCTTATACAATAGAAATTTTGCATTTTCCTTTATGTGTAGTGTTGTTTTTATCCAAAAATCAGTAAGAGAAAAGAAATAGTTTTCTAATTCTAGATCAATAAATTAGTCCTTTGATGAGAATTAGGTCAGCTATAAGAGTCCTTGATTATCCCTAAAAATCATATTCAAATTCCATCTTGTTTAGGTCAAGTTTGTGTTGCTAGTTTCCTAAAATTTCTTCTCAATGTTGATCTCTTGAAATTGCCTTCAAAACAAATTTACATTTATCTAATAGATCCCATCTTAAGTTATTTGGAGTGTGTTGTGTGTTCTTTTTTCAAGGAGAAGGATTCCTTTAATTGGACCCTATCCTTGGCTACAACACTTCTTTGTATTCTATGTGTTCTTCCCATGGATTTGGGATGAAGCAAAGTTATGGAGTGATTGGCAATCAGTCTCATCATGTTAATAAAAAAAAAACATAGCTCATTTTCTGTGTTTTGAATTTGGTCTTTTTTATTGAGCCATGTTTGTTGTGCTTCTTGTTTATTATGTCTTCTATTCTCTTACGTAATTAGTGAGATAGAACTTTGTTATTTTATATTTTATTCTAATTTCACTTTCTATATTATGTCTTGTCTAGTTGTCTCATTTTCACATGTTGCTTTTGTATATGATACATTTGTTTACCCACGTGGGGGCATCCCCTTTATTTTAGACATATTATCTTCTTTGATGATCATTACACTTACATGCTTGTATTATGTTTGCATATGACATGTTTATGCTTACATGCTTACATCTTAGGTAACATTTATTTATGCTGACATGTTCTTATCTAGCACTTTGGCTATTATCATTTGATCATTTTCCTCAACATTGGGGGCACCTTCTTGTTTCTTATCACACTTGCTTCAATGATTAAATCTTATTAGTTTATCTCATTCTCATCATGTGATGATATTTATAATGAAACTTATTACATGATTATTGAGTTTTACATGACCATATATTTTATATCTTACTTTTCCCCTCTCTTCCAATTCCTTGCATGCAACCAATTGGAGGGAGGGTATATATTATTACTAATATTCTCTTATGATGGATCCTTCATAGCCCCACATCTACAATGAATCCTTCACAGCCCAACATCTCTCTTTTTATTTTTACACATTTTTGTTGACATTGTTAGGTACTTTTTGATTAACGGCAAAATAGGTTTTGAAGGGGTCTCAAAACCCTATAACAAAATTATGCTCAATGCATAGACACAACCCAACCATAGCAGTTTAACAAGTTCATAGAATAGTTCATATACAAAATGATGATCATAAAATGATTCACAGCTAACCAACATCATAACAAAAGCCATAGAAAAACATCAGCTAACCAGCACACTGTTAAACAAAAACACCAACCAATAGAAAACATAAATATAAACTAAAGTTGCTTGAGAGTTTCCATAGCCTCCATCTCTTGAGTTTTAAATTCTTCATTCAGCTTGGCGAAAGCAAGGAGCTCCTTCTTTTCATCTGCAAAAGATTTATTTTTACTTGCTCTAATCCGGGAACTTAGGCCCGCCTTATCCTTGCTAATATCTTTCTCACATCCCTGTTTAACTTGGTCCTCTCTCATATCTATAAGCTTTTCAGTGAGAATCTTCAACCTAGAAGCACTATTCTTGATAGTGTTGTGGCTTACCTTAAGCATCCATTCCAGGTTCTCATTAATCACTTTGGGAACCAATTCTAAACGAACAATTCTTTGTGAATTTGAGTTTTCTAATTTTTACATCAGCTCTAAACTTTATTGATTTTATTGCCTTCTAGGTTTTTATGTTTTGTTTGTAGGCCAAATTCCCACCGTCCTCCATATATCCCAATAAGAAGAAGTCCTATACTAAATCCTAACATGGCCACGAGTCAAGTTGAAATTGGTATGGTTGATAATTTACAAGGTACTAGTTATCTTAATGGGGAAGAAGCATTTGATCATGATTCCCGTGTTAAGCAAATAGATTAGAAAGATATATTTTTTACTACACAAATATTGTCTTCCAATTTTACAAATTTGGCTAGTGATGCTAATCCTTCTACATTGGTTGATGTTCTCCACAAATTGTTGATTAATAAGCCATATATATTGGAAGTGCTTAAGGGTGTAGGAGATATGATAAATTCATCAAGTTCTTTTGGTGGTGTGTCTCCCCCCTCCCAAGCCTATTCTTCCTTTGTCCTTGCTAGTTATTTCACTCCTCTCTATGGTATGCTACATGATGATCCTCTTATTGTGCCTACTTCATATCTTGTGCCTACTCTTTATGTCCATCCCACTTCTTTTGATCCTTATTCCCACGCTTACCTCACTAGTGATATCTCTAAGTTTCTCATGTGCATCCCACTTCTTTTGTTCCTACTTATCATGTTCACCACCTGGTGCTATCCCTACTTCTAATTTGCACCCCACTTCTTTTGTTCCTACTACATACATATCATGTTGTCACCTCATCTCCCTCCACCATACCCAAACCTATCTATACCCCACTCATTATGTCTCACATTGTCACTTCTACTCATCCCCACTCCTAGTGTACACATTTCTACTATTGACACACTTATTCAAAGGATTGATGCGATGGAAGGTAAAGTTGATGCCTTACCTCTTAGTGTAGAAGACTACTATTATTACTTATTAAGTAATTATGCATGAATTTCTATACTTGGCATTAAGCCATCTTAGGTGGCTATATGGCAACTTGGAGAGTTGGTCAAAACTCTTCCAAGGTATGTGGCACGACCTCTTGCTATTTTGGAGGAGCAAACCCACCACCAATATTAGTGCGTATAAGTTGACTTCTTATGCGACTCAACCACTTCTCACCTATATGTACAAACATTGTTCATAATATTAGTAGTTCATCCTATTTGTTTCTGGTGTTATCTTGTTTGTATTGCATACTTTGTTTCTCTCTTTTGTAGGCGTGAGATTGCTCGTCCTTCTTGTCCTATCGAATTCCAGTGTTTTATCCAAAAGATCCTCAACTTCTACATTACCTAGTGGAGACTAAAAGGACATATCTAGTTAAATCAAACACATTTTAGTTGCTTTTGAGATTTTATATTATCCATTTCTAGTTAGATTTGTGCCTCCATGGTTTGAGATTTACAATGGTAGAGCAGTCCTATGATACCCAAAGTCTTTCAATGCTACATGTTAGGATTTTGTGTATGATGATAAGGTATTGGCTAAGATATTTCCATAGACTTTAAAATATTATGCCATTGAATGGTTATATTCAATTCTACATGGGTCTGTTCAATCTTTTTTAGATTTGGCAAGCATTTTTGTGAGTGTGAATGTTGGATTAACAACTACTATTTCATATTTATTTGATTGGAAACAAGGATCCAATGAGTGTATACATGATTATGTTATAATATTCCAATCCTTTTATGCTAAATTACATTACCAAATCCTCAATGATGAGCTTCAAAGAATTTTGGTTGATTGTTGTCTACTATTCAACAAAATGTGTTTCTCAATAGTTATGCTTCATTCATGGATTTATGTGCAAATATGAGGAATGTTGAGAAAAAGTTGTAATTAGATGTTAATGCACTTAATTATGAATCATTTCGAGCTCTTGCCCTTCTAAGTTTTAAAGAAAAATAGGTTCCTAAAGGGTGGTGAAAAACAAGATAAAAGGTCTAGTGCTAATCATGTTGCTAGTACTTCCAATGTTATTACTCTTAAGCCACAAATTTTAATTTTTTTTACAAGAATTAACTTTGAATAATGTGCTTCAAATTTTACTTAGTGTAAATATGATCACACTTCCTCCTATTAGACCATTGGATACATCTAAGGCTATGCTAAAAGGATATGATGAGAATGCATTTTGTAATTATCATATAGTTAATGATAATGATACTTGACAATTTATGGCTCTAAAGAAGAAGTTTTAAGATATGATTGGTAACAATATGATTCATGTTGAGGTTATTAATGGTGGGGGAAATCATTTAGTTGCTCCTCCTAATCATAATTTTTAGATTTATATAAACCCTTTTCCTATTCACAATCAATCGAATAATGTGGATTTTCATGTGAATAATGAGATGCATGAGCATATTGATGGGGTTGGGAGTGTTTATTTAGATGAATGTGAAGATGATTTGTGGGTATGCTTAATAATAATTATAGAGGTGTTTCTTCTTCTTCTTCTTATATCCCATTGATTACTTTTTCACATGAAATTTTACAAAATAATTACTATGTTTTTTGTATGTTAAGAGGGTATGTGAATTTCAAACCATACAAGACTATACTCATCGATCCCGCTTGTTAGTATAATGTATGCATGGAAGAATTTATGTTTAATAACCATTTTTAACAACAAGCATATGCAAATTTTCCTCTATTTTGTTTAATAATCATTTTCAAAATTACCTAATGTAATCTTGTTACTCTTATACAATAGAAATTTTGCATTTTCCTTTATGTGTGGTGTTGTTTTCATCCAAAAATCAGTAAGAGAAAAGAAATAGTTTTCTAATTCTAGATCAATAAATTAGTCCTTTGATGAGAATTAGGTCAGCTATAAGAGTCCTTGATTATCCCTAAAAATCATATTCAAATTCCATCTTGTTTAGGTCAAGTTTGTGTAGCTGGTTTCCTAAAATTTCTTCTCAATGTTGATCTCTTGAAATTGCCTTCAAAACAAATTTACATTTATCTAATAGATCCCATCTTAAGTTCTTTGGAGTGTGTTGTGTGTTCTTTTTTCAAGGAGAAGGATTCCTTTAATTGGCCCCTATCCTTGGCAACAACACTTCTTTGTATTCTATGTGTTCTTCCCATGGATTTGGGATGAAGCAAAGTTATGGAGTGATTGGCAATCAGTCTCATCATGTTAATAAAAAAAAAACATAGCTCATTTTCTGTGTTTTGAATTTGGTCTTTTTTATTGAGCCATGTTTGTTGTGCTTCTTGTTTATTATGTCTTCTATTGTCTTACGTAATTAGTGAGATAGTACTTTGTTATTTTATATTTTATTCTAATTTCACCTTCTATATTATGTCTTGTCTAGTTGTCTCATTTTCACATGTTGCTTTTGTATATGATACATTTGTTTACCCACTTGGGGGCATCCCCTTTATTTTAGACATATTATCTTCTTTGATGATCATTACACTTACATGCTTGTATTATGCTTGCATATGACATGTTTATGCTTACATGCTTACATCTTAGGTAACATTTATTTATGCTTACATGTTTTTATCTAGCACTTTGGCTATTATCATTTGATCATTTTCCTCAACATTGGGGGCACCTTCTTGTCTCTTATCACACTTGCTTCAACGATTAAATCTTATTAGTTTATCTTATTCTCATCATGTGATGATATTTATAATGAAACTTATTACATGATTATTGAGTTTTACATGACCATACATTTTATATCTTACTTTTCCCCTCTCTTCCAATTCCTTGCATGCAACCAATTGGAGGGAGGGTATATATTATTACTAATATTCTCTTATGATGGATCCTTCATAGCCCCACATCTATGATGAATCCTTCACAGCCCAACATCTCTCTTTTTATTTTTACACATTTTTGTTGACCTTGTTAGGTAGTTTTTGATTAACCGCAAAATAGGTTTTGAAGGGGTCCCGAAACCCTATAAAAAAATTATGCTCAATGCATAGACACAGCCCAACCATAGTAGTTTAACAAGTTCATAGAATAGTTCATATACAAAATGCTGACCATAAAATGATTCACAGCCAACCAACATCATAACAAAAGCCATAGAAAAACATCAGCTAACCAGCACACCGTTAAACAAAAACACCAACCAATAGAAAACATAAATATAAACTAAAGTTGCTTGAGAGTTTCCATAGCCTCCATCTCTTGAGTTTTAAATTCTTCATTTAGCTTGGCGAAAGCAAGGAGCTCCTTCTTTTCATCTGCAAAAGATTTATTTTTACTTGCTCTGGTCTGGGAACTTAGGCCTGCCTTATCCTTGCTAATATCTTTCTCACATCCCTATTTAACTTGGTCCTCTATCATATCTATAAGCTTTTCAGTGAGAATCTTTAACCCAGAAGCACTATTCTTGATAGTGTTGTGTCTTACCTTAAGAATCCATTCCAGGTTCTCATTAATCACTTTGGAAACCAATTCTAAACCAATAATTCTTTCCTTTATACCATGTTTCCACTCCTCAAGATTCTCTTTTTCATCACTGATATACTCATTAACTATCACCATTTTCTTCTCCATCTCTGAGACTTTGGGAATAGCCTCCCAATTATGCAAAATATTAATTTCATCTTTATCTTGGGTTTGGTCCTATTTTCTGCATATCTTGTGAAGAATAGAGAGCTTAAGATTGATCATATTGATTTCAAGGTAAAACCACTTTGACATTACATTGTGGGCATTAATAGCCTCCTTAACCATGCATAAAGTATATGCAACCTCATCTATGTTGTTACTATTAGCCATCTTATCCATGAAATCTTCCGGAATAGGTAAAGTGGGGTCTGGGATACTGAGGAAGAGAGCTCCAGTCTCTGGTGTTGGGAATTAAGGTGTCTCAACTTTTGAAATTTCCTAGCATTTATTATTTGATTGTATATTTATTTAATTGCCTATATTATATTTAATATTGATCATCCAGTTTTTTCATTTAGTGTTAGGTAGCATGTTGACATGTCATCCCACTTGGAAGGTGACTTGGATGGTCAAGTCAACATTTGAAAATGTAGGCGTCCTATTTTGAGGTGGCATTATTTCCATGTGTTGGCATCTTGTGGGTTGTGTAAGAGGTTATGACGTATAATGGATTCTATGACATGTAAGAGCTGGAATAGAGATTCTATGATAGGTGTGACAAGTGTCAAGAGGCATCTTTGCATGGAGAAAGTAGGCAACCAAGTTTGACTATGACAAGTTGTAAGAGAATTATTTATTAATAGTCAGTTATGACAGATTCTCTTACAACTATAAGTGTTGTCATATATGACAGATTTTATGATAGTGTACAAGAGCATCTGTCATTACCTATTGTGGGCAAATTTGGGGCACCCAAGTATGGGGGTTGTAAGGAATGAAAGGGAATCTTTGACAAGTGTCTTTTGCATGCTTTATGGCCTTGGAATTTGGGCCATGTGGTTTTGTACAAGATTTTTTTGTGGTTTGCTCTAGAAGCTACCTCCATCTTGGTATTTCTCTATATATACAAGTGCTTGGATTTGGAAATGTAATGTTCATTTGCAGGTACCATTATGTTGTCAGAGTTACTCCAATATTCAACATTTGTGTACTCCTAGAAGAACTTGCATTGCAAGTGTGTTGTAATCATCCTTTGATTTGATAACACATTGTGCAGGTTTTGGAGTGTGGGGTTTTTCACCCAAAAGGGTTTTCCCCACGTATATTTTGTATTGTGAGCTTTGTATTTGCATTTGGATGTCGTTATTACCTTTTTGTTAATGTGCATCTTAATATGTAATTGTAAAAGTTAAAATTTGCCTAAACCTTTCCTCATTAAATCAATGTAGGAAATTGTTTCTATGTACCTTTATTCCTTTCATTTGGTATCATAGCCTGATCACCTTTGGTTCTAGTTGTTGGGTAGTGGGTTTTTGAGCTGATCTTCGTTTGAGTGGGAGCTTGTGTAGAGGATTTTGAAATATTTGTTGCAAGAAACAGTTGGCAAGCACATCTGGGAGGTTTGATATAGAGAATTTTAATGGAGGCAACTTTGAGTTGTGGAAACTCAAGATGGAGTACTTATTGGTGGATAGAGATCTATGGCTCACAATATTTGGAACCATGCCATCGGGCATGCAGAAACAAGACGATTTAGATCTAATGGATCAAAAGGCTAAGGGTCTGATAAGACTCTATTTGGCTGATTCAGTGCTCCTGAATATCCATGAAGAGAAGACTACAAAAGGTCTTTGGAAGAAACTTGGAGATGTTTATTGTTAGCAGTTTACTTGACAAAGAACAAAGTTGACCAGAGGAGATTATACAATATGTGGAGGCTGGAAGCTAATAGAAGACACATCCCTATGTAATAGATATAGTACATATAAAGATAGGAGATAGTAGAATGCAAGTAAGCATGATAGGAGAATAGGAGTATATTCTGATGTAAACCATGACATAGAATTCATATATGTAACTAGTGAGGCAAAGACTTAGACCTGTTGAAGGATGGACTAATGTATCCCTTGGATTTTTGTTAATATCTATATATGGAGATTTGTCGATACTGGTAACTTTGTGTGTTATCTTATTGTGATGTAGATGTGATGATCTGTTTTGTTATTCTTTATATTTTTCTATCAATCTCTAGCTACCTGACCAAGGTATAAACTAACTATAAGGACTTGTATAAGGACCAGATCTCCAGACCAGTATTCCCTTTACATTTCTTGCTAACATTTGGTTATGTAACTTAACTGGGGTATCCATGATTGCTTTCCTTGAACTCTCAATACTTTGCGGTAGATTTCCTCTGGTCTGCTTCAATTGTCTTCTATCAACTTGTTTTCCTTCTCTTCCCTTGTCTCTCTGTAATCAGATCTCAAAGTAATCTTCTCCTAAAATTTCTACAAAATTGCTCTGGATCTCTACTATTCTCTTTGCTTCTTTGTTTTCTTGAATATCTTCCTTCTCCACTAAAAATATTTTGACTTGATATGGCACTCGGGGTGACTCATGGTCCAGGCACTGTGTCTCTTCATAGTGTCTCTTCAAATTTGGGTATACTCTTCCATTTGTGAATGACATCATGTCAACATCCAATGATGATTGAAATACACTTCCAAAACCCTCAAAACTCCTCTCAATATTTACCGCATCTTCTCCTTCTTCACTTATCTTCTTTATGCTTCACAAAATTATCTCCCCTATATATTCCTCATCTATCTTCAAAATTTTTGGTGTTACTTCATCTTCTCCAACACTCTGTGACATAAACCCTAATTCACTTATTCCTTCTCTTTCTCTTCCACATTCCTCTCTAGTAGCACCCACAGTGGTGCACTCCTTAGCATTTTCTAGCACATCCTCTATGCCTTCACCATTTGCTCTCCTTTCTCTAGCAGCACCCTCCTTGGTCTCAGCAACATCCTTCATAACGCACTTGTCTTTTTCCTTCCTTCCAACAGCACCCTCAGTGGTGTGCTCTTCAAATTCTTCTAACTTTTCTTCTGCATCTTCTATCATCCTTTCTTCCTCCATCATTTGTTCCCTTTCCATTCTTCTGTTGTAATGTTCTTGTCTTTCCTAAGTTTTCTTCAATCTCTCTTCTCTACTTATCTCCATTATGGTCCTAATTTCTTTGTCGATCCTTGTTTTCTTTCACTGCTCCCCTTTCACCATGGGTTTGCTAGATTTGGTGTTCCATTAGTCCTTTTATACCCCATGGAATCATTATTTGAAGATTCACATCATTTGAAAGGTCATTGTGGACCCTACCCCCTTCCCACTTGCCATCCCCTTAAGTGCCTTCCCCCCTCTCATAGAGGTAGAAACTTAAGGAGACTTGAATTTCTCCACAATTTTAAAAAGTTTCCCACTAATCTCACCTTTTCTCCTCTCTAGAACTAGGCGCTACTTCTTTGGATGTTGTTCCCTTTCAATCTTTAACTACCTTTTTCTAGGGTCTCGGTAATGGAACCAAATGTTGGCAAGAAATGTAGAGGGAATACCGGTCCAGAGATCTAGTCCTCAGTCAAGTCTTTGTAGTCAATTTATACCCCAGTCGAGTAGCTAGAGATTGACAGCAAAATATAAAGAATAACAAAACAGAACATCACATCTACATCACAATAAGTGTTAGAAATGAAGGTACAAACTATACAACAGAAATTTGATTCAAACCTTATTAATATCCTCTAAATAATGTAGAATTAATGGAGATTGCAACAGAAATAAAACCCACTACACAAAAATAACATGCATTAAGAATTGAACAAATAACATAGTATGTAGTGTGGAGAAAATCCTTTTGGGTAAACAACTCCACTAAGAAAAGAGGCTCCAAGTTGTATTATTTTCAAATATGAGATTACAATACATGCACTTCCTCTTCTTCTTCAGTATTCAATCCAGTAGTGCTTGTTACTCTCAACTCTTCTAAAAACATAGTATAAATATCCTTATAAAAGAGGGTTGCCTTCTAGGGAAAGAAAACTGACATAATATCGATTGTCAGATATGTGACCTAATGACAAACTATCCAGATTTACAATGATAAAATATAAATCAAATGTGAGACCCCCCACCAGGGAGATGATCCCTTTGGACCCCTTATAGGGGGGAAACCCCCCTACGACCCCCCGTCGCAGATGAATTAGCATCGGGTATCGAATATAAACATGTGGCTGAAACAAGATCGCTGCTAGTGAAACATTTCATCCCTTATGGGTGATTTACAAATAATAGAAGGAATAATAAATTACATAGGATTTACAAGGTTGATGGCACCTTAATCCTAACAATAAGATAACACACAAAGTTACCTGGTATCGGTAGATCTCCATATATAGATATTAATAGAAATCCAAGTGATACATCAGTCCATCCTCCGGCAAGTCTAAGTCTATGCCTCACTAGTTACATATATGACTTCTATGTCATGGTTTACATTAGAATATACTCCTATTCTCCTATCATGCTTACTTACTTGCATTCTACTATCTCCTATCTTTATATATACTATATCTATTACATAGGGATGTGTCTTCTGTCGGCTTTCGGCCTCCGCATATTGTATAATCTCCTCCAGTCAGCTTTGTTCTCTATGAAGTAACCTGCTAATATTTATTAGGCTAAATCCCTAGTGAACAAGTTATTCATGTGAAATAAATTGTATTCTCTAAGGATGGAAGATGGAGGGTCTGTTGCTCATCACATGAATACATTCAATATGCTTGTTGCCCAGTTGACCTTTGTTGGTGTGAAGACGGAGGAGGAGGATCGATGTATGACATTACTGTGTTCCTTACTAGATTCGTGGGACCACCTTGTTATGGCCATTGGGAGTACCACTACCACCTTCAAGATGGATGAAGTAGTTTCTTCATTGTTGTCTGAAGAGATACGGAGAAAGTCTTCCAAGTTGACTAAGGAGGCTCTTGCAGTTCATGGTGATCTAAAGAGAAGGGAAAGAAAAAGGAAGATCCAAATCCTGTGGGAGATTCAATTCTTCTGGAAAGTCCAAAGATCTTTGTTGGAACTACAGAAAACCTGGTCACTTCCACAAGGAGTGAAAGGAGGAAAAGAAGAAAAAGAACTATGATTCAGATTCTAATAAATCCTCTTAGGATGATGGAGAGGAGTTTGTTGCTGCCTTGGCAATGCATGCATCAAAAGATGTGTGGCTTATTGACTTTGGTGCATTTTTTCACATGACCTCTCATCGGGGTTCATTTTTAAAGTATGAAGAATATGACGGTGGGAAGGTATACTTGGGTGATAACTCTCACCTAAAAATTGTTGGCCATGGAAAAGTCTTGATTCGATTCCCTAATGGACGAGTGAAGGGGATCAATGGTGTTCTTCATATCCCTGGTTTGGCACAAAACCTATTATCTATAAGTAAGTTGAATGATGTGGGTGTGTAGGTTATTTTCTCGAATGGAGGATGCAAGATGACTAGAGGAGCTATAGTGATAGCTAAGGGTGCTTAGATTGGCACTCTATTTCATCTTGATGCATGTGCAGTTCAGTACAATAGTGCCTATATTTTGAAGAAGAGAACTTTAGATTCTTCATCCTCACCATTGGAACTAGCAATGAAGAGGAATGTTGCATCTACTTCCAATGGTCATGCTTTCTGGTACCTAAGAGTGATCATTCTACAGAGATAAAACTTCCAGTTGAGAAGACAATGTTGTGGCACCAAAGGCTTGGTAACATTGGTGAAAAGGTTTTGATGACCCTGAAAAATAAAAACCTCGTTGAGGGTATGAATGAATGTAATCTTGAGTTTGATTTTTTGTCAACAATGCATTTATAGAAAATAAAAGGTCATGTTTAGTTTTATTCCAGTTCTCACAAGTCTTTTGAGGTGTTGGACTTGAATCATTCTAATTTGTTTGGTCTTGTTAATGTTCCTTCGATTTCAAAATCTATTTACTTTGTTTCATTCATTGATGATTATAGTAGAAGTACATGGATGTATTTCCTTAGAAGAAAATCTAATGCCTTTAGTAGATTCAAAGATTCCAAAGCTCTTGTAGAGAATCAAAAGGATAGAAAAGTGTTTGAGGACTAACAACGGTGGTGAGTTTTGTTCAGCAGATTTCGACAAGTTCTATAAAGAAAATGATATTAAGAGGCACAAGAGAACTCTGTATACCCCTTAGCAAAATGGAAATGCAGAGAGGATGAATAGAACATTGATGGAGAGGGCTAGGAGTATTCTAAGTGGAGTAGCCTTGAACAAAAGTTTTGGGCTGAAGCTATTGCTACTACTTGTTACTTGGTTAATAGGTCTCCTACATCGATGCTCTTTGATAAGACACCTATGGAGGTGTGGTCTAGTAAAAAGCCTTCTTTGAGACACATTTGAGTATTTTGTTGTGAGGCATCTGCACATGTTCCTAAGGAGAAGAGGTCTAAGTTGGAGAACAAGGAAGTGAAGTGTATCTTCATCGGTTATGGCGTCGGTGTGAAAGGGTACAAGATTTGGGATCCAGTGGTCAAGAGAGTTTTGAATAAAAGAAGTGTGATCTTCAGAGAGTTCAATCCTTCTTTTGTTGTTCTACAGCTGAAGAAAGAAGAAGAGAAAGAGGATGTGGTTCGGCTTCCTTCCACCCCTAAGAAAGTTGAACCGAAGACATATGTTGGACTTGATGATGAGGAGAGATTTAGTAGCTCTGAAAGTTAAGAAGAAGATGAAGAACCTCAACCTCAATTATTGAGGAGGTCCACACAGATAAGGCAGAAGCCTGATAGGTTCATTTATTCATTACATGATTTCAGTTGTATTTTTGCTTTGATTTCTAACATTGATGAGCCTAGGACCATAAGGGAGGCTACGAGTATGAGTAATTCAGATTCCTGGAAAGAGGCCATGAAAGAAGTGATGGTTTCCTTGAAGAAAAATAATACTTGGGATTCAGTGCCCTTGCTTGATGGACGTAAACCTGTTGGATGCAAATGGGTGTTCAAGAAGAAGTTTTGTTCAGATGACAGTGTTGAGAAATTTAAGGTAAGGTTGGTCGCAAAGGGATATTCCCAAGTTGAGGGAATAGATAATGGTGAGATTTTATCTTTCATTGCAAATCTGACATCTATCAGATTCTTGTTATGACATATTGCAACATACGATTTAGAAGTTGAATAGATGGATGTGAAGACAACTTTCCTTCATGGTGACTTCGAGGAAGAAATCTATATGTCACAGCTAGAGCCTAACCAAAGTTTTTTGTTAGCTCTATCTCTTCTGATTTCCATTCCAAGAATGTACACGGTTGCCTCTAGATCTTTCATCTCAAACTATGTTGACAACTAAGACTTCAAATCAGGAGTTAAACTTTTACCATTCCCAATGAACAACATATCATCAACATATAATGCAATAATGAGAATGTGATCATTATCCATTTTATAATAAACACAATGATCTAATTTTGATCTCAGAAATCCCAAAATCAACACAAAGGAATCAAATTTATAGTACCACATCCTAGGAGATTGCTTCAAACCATACAAAGACTTTTTTAACTTGCAAACCATATTTTCTTTACCTTTTACCATGAAGTATGTGAACACTGTGTTGGAGAGATTCAACATGGCAACTTGTAGATTGTTGATTGTTCCTGTTATGTTGGGGACAAAGATGTCTGTTGCAAATCATCTGAAGTCTCCCTCTAAGATGGAGGATATGAGCAGAGTACCTTATGCTAGTGCAGTTGGCAGCTTGATGTATGCTATGGTCTATACAAGACAATAAATTTCCCAAGCAATGGGAGTCCTTAGTCAATTAATGGCTAATCCTGGTCAAGTACATTGGGATGCAATGAAGAGAGTGTTTAGATACTTGTGGGGTACTTCTAGGTATTCCTTATGTTATCATGGTTATCCTACAAGGGATCAAAATTCACTTTGTATTCGAGGATTTATGGATTCAGATTGGGCAAGTGACATTGATAGTAGGAGATCCACTAGTGCTTATGTGTTCACTATGTTTGGTGGTGCTATTATTTGGATGAGTAAGTGGCAACCTGTGGTCTCTTTTTCCACTACTAAAGTAGAGTACAAGGCATAAATTCATGCTTGTAAAGAATCCATTTGGCTTAAGAGATTGTGTTCTAATGTTAGGTTTGATGCAGGGAAGATTAGAATTTGTTGTGATAGTCAGAGTGCCATATGTTTGGTGAAGAATCCTTCATTCCACGCAAGGACAAAGCATATTGATATCTAGTACCATTTTGTTTGTGACATGGTAGAGGACGGGAAGGTGAATTTGGAGAAATTTGAAACTTTGACGAATGTTGTATATTCCTTGACAAAACTTGTGAGTATGGAGAAGTTCAGATGGTGTTTGGAGTCTATGGGCCTTTCAACCCCTAGCAGTTAAATCATGTCATTCTATTAGCTCTTGTAAGGTGTTTGACAAGTGGGAGAAAGTTGGGAAATTAAGGTGTCTCAACTTTTGTAATTTCCTAGCATTTATTATTTTATTGTATATTTATTTAATTGCCTATATTGTATTTAAAATATTTATCATCTGGTTTTGTCATTTAGTGTGGGGTTGCATGTTGACATGTCATCCCACTTGGAAGGTGACTTGGATGGTCAATTCAACATTTAAAATGTAGGTGTCCCATTTTGAGGTGGCATTATTGCCACGTGTCAGCATCTTGTGGGTTGTGTAAGAGGTTATGATGTATGATAGATTATATGACATGTAAGAGCTGGAAATAGAGATTCTATGACAAGTGTGACAAGTGTCAAGAAGCATCTTTGCATGGAGAAAGTAGGTGTCCAAGTTTGACTATGACATGTTGAAGAGAATCATTTATTAATTGTCAGTTATGACATATTCTCTTACATTTGTAAGTGTTGTCATATATGACATATTTTATGAGGATGTAAGAGCATCTGTCATACCTATTTTGGGCAAATTTGGGGTGCCCAAGTATGGGGGTTGTAAGGGATGAAAGGGAATCTTTGACAAGTGTCTTTTGCATGCTTTATAGCCTTGAAATTTGGGCCATGTGTACTTGGATGAGATTCTTTTGTGGATTACTCTAGCAACTACCTCCATCTTGGTATTTCTTTATATATACAGGTGCTTGGATTTAGAGATGTATGGTTCATTTGCAAGTACCGTTATGCTACCAGAGTTACTCCAATATTCAACATTTGTGTACTCCTAGAAGAACTTGCATTGCAAGTGTGTTGTAATCATCATTTTATTTGACAATACATTGTGTAGGTTTTGGAGTGTGGGGTTTTTCACCTAAAAGGGTTTTCCCCACGTATATCTTATGTTGTGAGCTTTGTATTTGCATTTGGATGTTGTTATTACCTTTCTGTTAATGTGCATCTTAATCTATAACGTAAACGTTAAAATTTGCATAAACCTTTCCTCATTAGATCAGTGTAGGAAGTTGTTTCCATGTACCTTTCTTCCTTTCATTTGGAACCAACATAGTTTTTCCTTTCATTTTTTGTTTATCCCCCAAGGTCAAATCAACATTGCCAATTTCCATTTCCTTTTCCTTACCCTTATCAGCATTGTCAATTGTCAAGAAGCATCTTTGCATGGAGAAAGTAGGTGTCCAAGTTTGACTATGACATTTTGAAGAGAATCATTTATTAATAGTCAGTTATGATAGATTCTCTTACATTTGTAAGTGTTGTCATATATGACAGATTTTATGAAGGTGTAAGAGCATCTGTCATACCTATTTTGGAAAAATTTGGGGCGCCCAAGTATGGGGGTTGTAAGGGATGAAAGGGAATCTTTGACAAGTGTCTTTTGCATGCTTTATGGCCTTGAAATTTGGGCCATGCGTATTTGGATGAGATTCTTTTGTGGATTACTCTAGCAGCTACCTCCATCTTGGTATTTCTTTATATATACAGGTGCTTGGATTTAGAGATGTATGGTTCATTTGTAAGTGCTGTTAAGCTACCGAAGTTACTCCAATATTCAACATTTGTGTACTCCTAGAAGAACTTGCATTGCAAGTGTCTTGTAATCATCCTTTTATTTGACAATACATTGTGTAGGTTTTGGAGTGTGTGGTTTTTCACCTAAAAGGGTTTTCCCCACATATATCTTGTGTTGTAAGCTTTGTATTTGCATTTGGATGTTGTTATTACCTTTCTGTTAATGTGCATCTTAATCTATAACTGTAAACGTTAAAATTTGCATAAACCTTTCCTCATTAGATCAGTGTAGGAAGTTGTTTCCACGTACCTTTCTTCCTTTCATTTGGAACCAACATAGTTTTTCCTTTTATTTTTTGTTTATCCCTCAAGGTCAAATCAGCATTGTCAATTTCCATTTCCTTTTCCTTACCCTTATCCTCCTAATAAAGCTTATAGATTTACCCTTCTTTCTTTCCTTAGCAATATCCTTCCAAGAGGAGGCTTTCGACCTCTCCTCTTTCTTTTTCTCACTTCCTGTTTCAAACCCCTCTGACCATGAAGTGTCTAGTTTCTTTTTCCCCTTCTTCAAATTGGGGGTATCCACCTAAAGCTTGCATTTTTCATTAACAGGGGTTCTCAACTCCTCGTACTCCTCATATTCAGGGTCTAATGAGACCAAGACATGGGTAGATTCCTCCAAATCATCCTCTGTTCCTCCTCATTTGAAACCCCTTCCTAAATGGAATCTAAACCTTCTTAGGAATGTGCTTATTAGGGGTTAACATTTTGATATGATTCACTATGAGAAGTATCAAACCCTCATGAAAGACAGGGAATTTTGGGAATTTCTGATTATATCAATTATTGAATTCTCCATGGACATCATCATATAAAATGAGAAAGACACCAGAATTTTGTGCCTAAAATGGTTCAAAAGAATAAAGTGATAGGTGCTCAAAGCCCTCAATCTTCCCTCCAGAGTTACATACCTCATGATGGTTTCAACAACTGCTACCCAAACCAGCTTGAAGGACACCCATTCGTAACAGATTGGAGCTTCACAAGCTTCTTCCTCTCATTATCCTTGAAGAAAAGTTGCATAGCCTTTTCTCCATCCTTTCTATCTTTATAGATCTTTCTCCTCTTAGTAGATAACCTCGTTATCTAAGCAATTAAGTCCTCAGTTATGCTAGTCTCCCTTCTGAATATGATTACCCTTCTCTTTCACCAGCTCTTGGCAAATGCTTTGGTCACAACATGATCATAACCCTTCAGTCTTTCCATAAAAGGGACCAAACCACCCTCACTCAGAATCTTCTAGACCTATGTATTATTGCGAACCCCAGTAACATCACCCAACTCCAATCTATTGCAGTCACCACCCATTGCTTTCCTACAAAAACAACCAGTGTGAACCCTTTCTTGCACAGTGTCAGTATTCAAAATGCCACAAATCTACCTTCTTCACTGGATTAAACTATCCCAATTGCCCAGAAAAGTGTGTGAACTAGAGATTCATCATCACCTTCGCGTCATACCTTTGTATTGTCATGATGTAATCTATCATTGGATAGTAGGAATTTAATTTCCAAGGGAATAATGTTAAAATCATGCCAAATTATCCATTTATTAGAGTTCACCTCCAGGTTTGCACAAGCATCCGCGGGTTTATTACCCTCCCTAAACACATGCATGGACACCACTTATTTAAAAGACTTAGTAGGATCTAAGACATCTTTAATGAGGGTGTCTATGCTATAGCTTAGACATTGCAAACCTTTAAGACATTTGATTATTTTAAGAGAGTCACCCTCGACCATCACTTTTTTAAACCCTTTGTCATAAGCTAATTTGATAGTGTTACAAGCATTGATTAGTCTGCATGCCCAGAGGCACCGCCACCGCAACAAGAAATATACCTTTGTCATCCCTTATCACTCAACCACAACCAACATGCCCTGGATTACCCTTCACTGCCTTGTCAAAATTTAACTTGATCCAACCCTTGGGAGGAAAGCCCCCAAAAATACCCTCTCTAGACTTCTTCATATGCTTAAAAGGAGTAGAGATGTCAAAGGGAATGTTCCACTCCATTATTTGGAGGTCTTCTCTCGACACATACACATGTGTCATGCCCACATTTCCCATGCGGCCATGACACACAACACGTGTCATGTCCACATTTGTCATGTGGTCATGACACGAATTACCAAAAACTTCTCCGCATGTCCCTAGGAACCCCCTCGCACGTGTTCGCGTGCTCGGTGGTAATACACATGAGGCATAAACATGTCATGCAAATTTGGGGAAGTGTGTCTTCCTACGCCATCCCCTGCGTGATGAAAGACGTCTAGGGGGTATGCGACACGATGTGCACCGCTTCTAGGGTTGGAACGGTTTTAATCCGAACCCTAAGTTTCCTAGGTGAAGAAATGATTTCGTCAGATTCGAAACCAACCCTAATTCTAATGCATAAATGAATTCGAATAAATAAAATATGAAAATCAATGGCATGATGGTCGATGATAAAATGGAGTGATTAAATGATAGTCGCCAAAAGACCATAAAAATAAAACCCTGAAATCTAGGAAAAATTCGACAGCATAACGCGTTTTCAATAATTGAAATAAATTTTTTAAAAGAAAAACTCTAAGAAGAAATTAATGCGAAAATTAAATTAATTAAACAAAAGGAAAATTAAATAAATTTTCAAGGTTAAATAAATTGCCACTCAACAAAATTATAAAAATTAAATTAAAATAAACGACCAAATTAAAATTCAATACTTAAGTCCATTAATAAATATAATTTCATCAATTACATTTATTAATAAACCCAAGTTAAAAATAAATAAATAAAAAGAAGATAGATTAAAATATCTCCTCAGGGATAAGATCAACTAAAATTAAAATTAAATTAAACAAAAGGACTTCCCACCACATTAATTTTAAAAAATGTACTAGAAATTAAAATGAAGTCCAAAAATTAATCCACTTATCAAGGGATAAAGCATCCCACTAGAAAATAAAACAACTCACTCCCACTAATTAAAACTCCACAAAATCAAAACCCCAAAAATAATCCTAAATTAAATAAAATCCTCACAATAAAAGTCCAACAAACCAAAACTGACTCAAGAGCAAAAGAGAGGGAAAATAAATTCCTGTGCTCATGGAATAATTAAAAAGGATTAAATAAATTAACAAAATCTAATATCCTCACAATCTCCACTCAACCCTAGTTCCCATATTTTATTGTTTTTCCACTCTAGAAGCCCTAATCATATTTTATCATTTCCTTATGATTTTGCCCTAACTTGTTCATTTGTTTTCTCCTCATTTGTTTTGTTTTCTCTTTTGTTTCCTTTTCTCCTCTTTTGTTTGCAGGTTGAGTTTTCATTCCTCTTTAATGGCTGCCTTGAGATTTCATTCTGAGGTATATTCCTTGTATATACATACATTTCTAGGGTTTCGTTGATATTCTAAAATAATATAAGCATATAATATAGATCTGAAGTGAATAAGAAAATGTTGTATTTAAATCGATTTATATACATATATCGTATTTTGCTTGTAGGTAAAAAAATCAATACACAGAGGTTTAATCTACTATGGAGGGGGTCGGCAGAAATGCTGTTGTTGTCGCCGTTCGAGGGAGGTCGGCTATAGGAGGTGAGGAGAGTATGGAGTGTAGGGGGAAGGGTAGGCATGGTGGTGCAGTTTGAAGAGGAGAACGGGGGGTGTGGGTTCGAAAGAAGGGAAGGGAGGGGGTGTGGGTGGAGGCAACGCCTCCTCCCCACACCCCTCAAGCAACAAATAGTTGTGGGCGGCGCCGCTGCCCACAGCGTTTTGTATTTTTTTTGTATACTTCTTTCCATTAACAAAAAAAGAACCCTAAAAAATATAGTGGGGTTTGGTCCCAAAAAATTTCATTTCTGTTTATCTCTTGCTAAAATAGTTTGCATATTATTTAAATATGTATGTATATTTGACTATATATATATACACATACAGATTTTACAGTCCAACAATAAAGTATGAGATGTCTAAAACAACAATATAAACACATCCATTACATAACTATATATATATATATATATATATATATATATATATATATATATATATATATACTTATAAGCAGCTTTGCAATGGGATGAATTAACTAGATTTGCAAGTTTTTTTTTTTAAATACCATTATATATCATCTTTCTCTTGAACAGAAAAAAAATAAAAAATTATTAAGGTATAATTTTCTTTTCCTTTGATTCAAAATGACATCTACACCAAAAACATTTCTATTCAAACTTCAAAAGATCAAATATGAGCATAGCTAAATATTAACCATGTATTTCCATTGCATATAACACAACAGTGAATATTTTCTTTTCCACAAAGCATACAACAAAAATCACAACAGCAAAACATTTTTTTTTTGAAAATAATAAGACAACAACTTATATCTCCTATGGCATTTCTCCTTAAGCATATAAATAGAATGACATTTATTAATGACAGTTTTGAATAACAATATAGATTGCTCACATTAGATTTTCCTATACAACCAACACAAGGAATAGTAATCTTTTGACAAAAAAATACAATAGGGCCTCTAAGGCCATGGCTCCAAAACAACCAACCAAAAGTAGAGTCCCAAACACCTAAATGGACTTCTATAAGATCCATCTTCCCAAACTAAAAACCTGCAACAAACACACAACAATGGGGAAACAACACCCTCCTCCCTACCATAGACCCGCAAGTGGGTCACCCCCGAGCTAGGGAGGTAGGATTCACATGGTTGCACACACACACCACAACAAAGCAATTTTCTAAACACAAAATTTCCCAAGGGTTTGCACAAAACTAAACTCATGAAAATAAGTTTGATGGGGGTAGGGGAATAGACCCCTCAACTCAAGAGTCCACTCCATGATTTCAAATCACCAAGTCTCAAGGCCTAAAGCCATAACCACCAAAATATATATCTCCAAATAACTCAAAAACTATCATGGCACTCTTGCCATCAAAAAATATTCTCAACATCAAGAAAAGCCCTCAAGGCTATAAGTAGCACAAAAATAAGGAGGTAACCTCAAGGAGGTTCACTCTCCCCTACCCCATACAAGTTGAGCCTTACCTCCAAATGGAGGTGCTCTCACCAAACTCCCAACCCACAAGAAAATGAGAACAACAAACAACATAAAACCACAACAAAACTTAAATGAAATTTACAAGGGAAAATGGCCATAGCCATGGAGCTTACCTTCAAAAGCCCTAACAATGGAAGCACATTTGGTGAAGAGCTCCAATTTTCTCCAAGTCTTCCAATCTCTAAATTCCTCTAACTCCCTAAAAAGAACTCCAAGAATAGAAAGAAAAATATGCAAAATGCAAGAACCCCACACTCCTCTTCAAGAGGAGGTAATATAGGCCTTCCAATTTGGCCTTGAGGAATGAGAAGGTGACACTTGTCACCTTCTCCTTCCTCATCCCATGCCACTTGCAAGGGAGAGGAAGTGTGAGGGTGACAAGTGTCACCCTCCAATTCCATGCCAATCCTCACCTTATCCACTTGTGCTCTCACACATGTGTGAGAGACCAAGTGGTGAGGTGGCATTTCCCTTCAAGCCTCCATGAGGATAAGGGATGCCATATGGCATCCTCTTATTCTCCAAGAGAGCCATCTCCCTCCAAGATGCTCTCACACGTGTGTGAGAGTCTTGGAGGGAGATCCCACACACTTGGAAGTCTTGGAGACCTCCCAAGTCTTCTTGGTGAAGGAATCCCCAAACTTTGGGAAGGGAGATGAGTCTTTCCCAAAGCATGACTCATCTCCCACCCTTAGCCATTTCAAAATTCGTCACTTTGACTAAACCTCAGTTTAGAGTGACCTAAAGTGGGTTGCCCCAAGGTTTAGTTAGTCAAAATTGACCCTAGACCCATGGGTAACCACCTAGGGTAAGTTTTGGGACGCTAAGGTACACCTAGGGAGTCATAAATTCACTTTAAATGGCCCATAAATGAAAATAATACCAAGTGGTGTAAAACAATAAAAATATACAACACATGATATCAATCAATTTACAAAAAGGGTACTAGGCCAAAATAATAAATCAAACAAGTACTCAAACAACATCCGATCAAACGTGATCCTCATCCCTCTTGGGAATGGATCAGTTTCACAGGGAATAACATATGTGTGAACACTACCTCCAATTTCCCATGGCCTGGGAATATAATCCTGCATAACTAGATCAAGTGTCAATCATATCATGAATAATCATAGCCGAAGCAACTGAAATTAAATTCATGCAATTGTATACAACATTAATTATTTACAACATAATTCAAGATTAAGCTGCATTTTCTATCTAATATCACATGATCATCCTTAATTAATGAATTCACATAATGAACTAGAAATCACACCAATAACCATCATCTAATATACCTCACATGTCAAATCTCAACATAGCATCAAAATATGATTTAAATCGAATCACCACATGTCTAAACAATGTCAAACCAGAATCAGGAGATAAAATCAAATCTGCATAAACAAACAATAGTCTCTAAAAGTCTAATAATGTCACCAACTGTAATGTAAAATGATTAAAATAAGGAAGGAAAATAATTGGCCTCACAACATGAGGCTCCTTGGACACTTTCTGGTTGATTCCCATAAGGAAGTTCTCTTTGATAGAAACAATAACTCTATCAGCAACTTTGTCGTAAGTACTTTTTTATCCCTAAAGACCTAGTTATTACGTTCGTTCCAAAGACCTCATGCCATATGGGGTAGCATTAGAGTTTAAAGGAACTTCAGGGAGGGATTTGGGAAAGAAGATATCTAATGTTCAACCGTCTTTTTGATTGAGTTTGGGAAGATCTAATTGACCTTCCACAACCCCAAAACTTTACTCCACACCTCTCTATCAAAAGAACAACCAATAATAAGGTGACAACTATCTTTTGCGTTATTCTCACATAAGGCACACCTGTTAGGAAAGACAAACCCTCTCTTGCACAAGTTGTCAATAGTGAGAATTTTTTCTTGGGCAAGGATCCAAAAAAAAAACATTGATTTTCAAAATAAGTTCTGGCCACAACAACCTTTCCCAAAAAGGAGGATCCTCTTCCCCCTCAACAAGAGACTTGTACCCCAAAGAGACATAATACTTACCCAAAGAGGAGTCCTTTGAAACCAAATCATCCACTTTATTAACCCTAGAAATATGAAATCTTAAAAGGAGGGATTGGAGACATTGTTAGGTAGTTGCTCATGCCTACTACACATTTTATCAAATATTAGTCATGGAATTTTGTGTTTGTGGGTTTCAAACTAGAGATATCACTATAAGAAGTGCATGTAGATCATCATTTGTATCTTTGTCCTTATAATATGTGATTTCCATTTATTTTCATGTTAACCACTTGCTTACTTTCACATGCATGATTTATAGTAGTTCACATGCAAGTCAAAGTGGGGGAAAATGTAAGGGTGAAAAATGCATCCTTAGTGGTTTTGCCCATTCCTTTTGAACTCATTTTGAGCATTTGTGTCATACCCCAAAAAAACATATTAATTTTCTTTTTTCTCGATAAAAGGTGACTAGCACCTAAACTGTATTATATTAATATAAAGTTAGAATTACAAAGTTTCTTATACAATTAAAAACTTCTCCTCAAATACACAGGAGAAGAATACAGAGATATTAAAGCTAACAAAAACTTCTCCATCAATATCATAGAGAAGAAATAGAAGCAAAAGATTACCAAAAGATAAGTATATATGATAATAAGATGGGCAGGTTAACCCAAAAGCTCCATATTATCTCCAACATTAAGGTCTGCAACCAAATATCCCTGCGGATTCTCATCACCCTGCACTACTTGGATTTCATGTTTAACTTGAACTTCCAGGGCATCACCAAGAGCATCATCATTTGGAGGAGGTTGAACATGCAAAAGAAGTGACCAAGAGAAGAAGGTATCGTGGACTTTGTCAGCAAATTTTGCTCCAAATTTTCTAGCATGGGATTGTAAAGATTTTTCTACCGTGACAATACAATTGTTTTGAAGGCCCTGTACAAATCCATTGAAAAGACAATGATAAGAAGGGTTCCATTTTATTTCCCTTAATGGAAATAGACTTCCCAATGGTGCCTTACCATAGTGCATATCATAATTGGCAAAATCCTCTTCTAGTCTTCCATTTAAAAGTAAGAAATCTTGGACAAAATTCTCTGCAAGATGTCTTACCAAGTTAGCATTGAGTCAAGTCCGTCACATTAGAGAGGACCATTGAGACCAACTAAAATGGATAAAACATTCTCCTTTTCTAAAGTATCTCATTGTAACAAACTTCAAATAGGGCATCCTCTATATCTTCACTCTCAAATTTAAGAGCCCTCGCCAAAAGAATTCTATCAATCGAGCCATGCATCAGGTATTCCCACTTCATAATTGGGAAAAACATATGCTTGTTAAGAGGAAATCTCTCCATCTTCAAGAGCTCTACATCACCTATAAAGAAAAAAGAAATAGATATAGAGAACTGAATGGTAATGACCATAAATATCAGAGTTGCCTTGTGTGAAATGATGACATAAGTCCAGTCATAATAGATATAATCCTGCAAGATCTTATGAGGTCATCTCAAGGACTTGTTATCACATGGAATTGCGCCCTGCTTGAAGCCTGTTCAAGCATTCCAATGACACAATGGGACTGATCTCAAGGTGTGGGACCTTGTAGATGAGATCAAACCTCCAAAGAAGGTTGGTTCCTCTTTCAAAACTTAATGTTCAGAGTAATTAACTAAACCTATGTTACTAATCACCAAGGAAAAGGGAAAGAAAGAGACTAAAATTGAAAGGGAGGTGATACACCAAGATTTAGTATGTTTAGCTAGAGATGATATAACATGGTGATGATTTCAAAGGCTGAATAAACTAACACAGACTCATTCATTCTCTAACAGAGGTCAAAATAGAATACTAAAACCTATAAAGGGACTGTTTTATCCACAAGATAAGTGAGAAGCATTCAAGCAAACACGATGAAAAAGAAAATGAGAGAGGCAGAATGAGTTTCTTATATTAATCATAGAGGCTAAATAACCATTACAAAGAGAGAAAAACTAAATACAAATAAAAAAGACACAAAATGATAACTTTATCCTCATAGTTGAACTAGAAATGAAGACAGAGAGGTCCAGGGGAGGACACAGTCAATTAGATTCACATAGTTCTGGGATATATCATGAGGTCATGATCAAACATCAAGCTCTTCAATTTGAATAAGGACCCAGTGATGAACCAACAGAAATACATTTCAAACACATGTATTTATAACATTTCTAATCACTATAGCAGCCATGGATGTGGGAAAGAGTGGTCAACAAAAAAATCAGTCGCCCATGCTATAATAACTTCACTTTTGTGTCCTGGGAATGCACCCAGATGGCTCTACCCCAGAAATTTGTTGAAGATCATCTGGCCATGCCTTGGGTACAAGAAATTCAATGCAAAGGAGCTAGAGTGGTATAGGGGGCGAGAAATCCATTTTCAACAAGTAATTGAGCTCAGAAGAAACATTAATGGTAGCTAGGAAGGTCGTTGAGCAGTCCCATTGTGCCCTGAATAGTAGAAAGAGCTTTGAAGGCAAAACAGGTCAGACCACGACCAATCAGGCCTCCTCTAATTGGTCTTCCACTGATCAGGCCTTCACCGTGCATCGTTCTTTTGTAAAGAAGAACCGCTCAATCCCCGACTCTGAAATACTTAGAAATATGAAGTTTTGTCGGGGATCAGGTCTCAGACCTTCTGCCTTCTGCGTGCCAATAGAAAATGAGGAGAAGAAAACATCCACTTGTCACTTGCCTGAAAGACTTAAGTGATTTAGAGGTTTAGTGGACCTCGGTCGTCGGGCCTTCTATCTACCTCCTTCCAAATAGAAAAAGAAAAGATCGCATCCCCAACCTTTGAGCTCCACAACACTTAGAAACTTTTCAAACTGGTGGGCCTCAGTCATCGGCCCTTTCGCCTTCCAACTTTGAAAAATAAGGAAGAAAAGAGAGCCCTCGCTTGCCACTGCCTGCAATACCTAGAAACATTGTGGCTCATCGGGCTTCAACAATTAGACCTTCCATCTACCACCTTCAAAAAAGAAGAAAAAAGGAAGAAGAGACTCCTGACCTCTGGTGCCCAAAATACTTAGGCGGATTACAAAGGAACCAAGGTGGAGTTCGGAGCCAACAAGAATGGCATAGCAAAGAGGAGAACCCCAAACTCTGAAACTCTGAAAAAGCAAAAAATACAAGGAAAATAATTAGGATTTTGGACTTAGCCATTTTGAGGGGTTTTTTCCTTGCACTTCAAAAGGGAAAACACTTAGAAATTTCATGGATCCTTGGGCTATTTGGCCTAAAAGCAAAATAGGATAATATTTTGGCAACTATGCAGGGGTGTTTGCCTACTAAACATTAGGATCCAGAGGCCTTATCAATCCATTAGGAACAGAGTCAAAAGGGCAGCAACAACAAGGACAGGGGTTGGTCAGACCAACACAAAACTGAACACACCTCCAGGAAACAAGACAAAGCAAAATGAACAAGGCAAACCTCCCCCTAATGAGGGTGCAACATAGTGCAACGACACTTATTGAAAGGAAACACACCTAACATATTTACAAAATCTCACAACCATACTAAAAGCAAGGTTTGAAATGGATCTCATTGACTGGGATTGGCAGAACCTCTCCATTCAACTTGGAAAGTTGAAATGCATTGGCTTGTTTACAGCTGGTAATAATATAAGGGCCACTCCACATGGCATCAAATTTTGAATGCCTCCCATCTTTAGCTCTGTCTTAATCCCATTTCAACACCAAATCTCCCTCACTTAATGTTCTGCCAGTTGATTTTTTGTCAAAAGTTATTTTGACCTAATCTTGGTGAGCATCAAGAGTCTTCATGGTAGCATCTCTCTTTTCCTCTAGCTCCATCAATTCAACAAACCTCACTGTCATGGAATCATTTTCTAGCAGTTCCAACTATTGTGTGAGATCAAGGGAAGGCAATTCTAGTGATAATGGAAGTTTTGCTTCCCTTCCATAAACAAGCATGAAAGGTGAATTGTCTATGGCCCTCTTGGGGGCAATTCTATCATCCCAGAGAGTTTTTTTCAACTTGGAATGCCAAGTCCTTTGATTGTCTTCCACTGTTCTTTTGATGATTCTAATCAGGTTTTTGTTTTTGGACTTAGCCAAGCCATTTCCCTGAGGGTAATAGTTGGGAGATGTCTTCAAGTAAATTCCATAGTTAAGTGCCCATTCATTAATTTTGTGCCTACAAAGGCCTTGGCAATGTCACAAATAATGTTGAATGAAACACCAAACCTGGTAACTATTCCCTCAAGGAAATCTAAAATAGAGGTCTCTGTGGGATCCTTCAAGGCAACCACCTCTGTCCACCTTGTGAAATAATCAGTGGCTACCAAAATCCACTTATGACCAACATTGGAAGGTGGATTAATCATCCCAATATAGTCCAAGCCCCATTGGGCAAATGGCTGATCACCCTGAATTGGGTGCAGGGGAAGAGCAACCAACTTTTGCTTACCTGCAAATAATGCACATTCTTTACAGCTCCTTACCCATCTATGGGCATCTCTAAACAAATTGGGCCAATAATAACCAGCCCTCATGATTTTGATGGCAGTTATTCTTGGTGAATAATGGCCACCAACAGGGCCATTATGAAACTCTTCTAGCACCCTTGAGGACTAATTTTGTACAATGCATCTAAGACGAACTTCATTGATGTCTTTTCTAAACAAGACATCATCAACAAGAACATAAGGAATGGACTGGAGTTTAAAATACCTTCTTTTTTATTGATCCAGTCCATCTACGCATTTACTTGACTATAGAAAGGTGGCCATGTCATGGTACTAGTCATCTAGGGTGTGGGAACTAGTTGGATATGCCTGTTCAAGGACACATACAGCATCATTTCTAGCTCAAAGTGCGTGGCCATCTACTCACACAGGCCTTTGCCTTGCACCAACTTGGTGATGTTGATGTTGACATCATACTCCATGACTTTTGTGATCCACCCAACGCTCTTCTCACTAAGATCTCTGCTTAAAAGGAATTCTTTTACGCCAAGGTGGTTCACCATCAACTATATCTTGTTGTTTGAAAGTATGTGTCTAAATTGTTTAAGTGCTTTCACCACAACAAACACTTGTTTCTCAATAAAATTATACCTCGGCTCATACTCTTTGAGAGGTTCACTGAAGAAAGCAATTGGCTGCTCCAACTTCTCTTCATTCCATTGTGTCAAGATTGCTGATACACCCACCTTGCCTCCAAAGATGTAAAGGATACAATCCTTCTCATAGTTCAGGTTTATCAGCGTAGGAGCCTGTGCAATGGCTTGTTTGACAGCTTCAAAATTGTCCCTGCCTTCTTTTGACCATGTGAAGGTAGCATTCTTCTTAAGCATGGCAGTGAGGGGTTTCACTATTGAAGAAAAACTTGGTATAAACCTCCTTACAAAATTGATCCTGCCCAGTAAACTCTGCAGGCCCTTCTTGTGATTGGGAAGGGGAAGAGACATAATGACACTGGTTCTTTCTAGGTCAATGACAAGTCCTTCTATTAAGACTATATGTCCCAACAATTTGGCTTTCGGGATAACAAACACACATTTCTTTGGATTCAATGACACACCATATTCTCTGCATCTTTCAAAGACTTTTCTCAGATGACCTAAGTGGTCAGCTACATGCTTATAATATATAGTCAAATCATCAAGATACACTAGAATAATATCATTGATCAGGCCTTTAAAGGCCAAATCCATTGCTCTTTGGAAGGTTTCTGTAGCATTGGTCAACCCAAATGGCATTTTCTGATAAGCCAAGGTACCCCATTTGGTGGTGAAGGTTGTCTTGTACTAGTCTGATTCTTTTACAAGAATCTTCTTATAGCCTGAGTAGCCATCTAGGAGTGAAAACCTTTCAGCTCCTGCTACTGTTTATCAGATTTGCTCCATTGAAGGGAGTGAATAGTGGTCTTTAAGGGAGACCTTATTTAGGTCTCTAAAGTCCACACACAGTCTAATTTCCCCATTCTTCTTCCTAACTAGAACTAGATTAGCCACCCTAGAGGAATGTTTGATTGGGTAAATAACTCTAGCCTCTATGATTTTGGACAACTCTTTTCTCATTAATGGTTCTATTTTGGGGTTGATAGGACTTTATTTTTGGCAGACAAGTTTGGCATTGGGGTCTAAATCAATGGTATGCTGGATTAAACCAAGGTCAAATCATTTCATATCCCTATAATCTCAAGTGATCAAATCATCAAATTCATTACAAATGTCAATAAAACCTTGTCTTTCATCTTGGTTACATACCTTGCCATGCTTTAGAAATCTGCCCTGTGCAATTTCTACCTCTTCATAGTCCTCTTTTTTTAATGTCATGTTCATCTTCTCCCTTTTAGGTTGATCATCAGCACCAAATATGTTTTCCAAAGTGACCAATCCCATAGGCAATTTGTTGGTCTTTAGTTGGATCACCTAGTCACCATACTGCTCCTACAACTTGGACTGATTACTAACAACAAACTTTGCCTCATCTTCTAAGAAATTTACAATTTGCTGGTCATTCTCAAATACTTTCCAGCTAGACACATTATCAAGCATAGTAGACCGCACAACAACTTTCACATGCCAATCCAAGCTTTGTTTGTCATTCTTGGGAATGTCAAACTAGGCACCAACTATAGACAGCTTGTCAACTTCCTCATTTCTTCCTCTAGGCACTGCTTGGATATTCAAGGCATCAAAGTCTTCAATGTCCCAGACTATGTGCTTATATGACTTCAACAAGTCATTTCTTGAAGCACTTTGTGATATGATTTGGTGAACAATCAGTTCACTATCACCAAATTCTTGTAAAATTTGTATTCCCCTCTTTTTTGTTAGTTGCATACCCTGAATTAAGGCTTCATACTCAGCCACATTATTGGTACAACTGAACTATAATTTGAAGGTAGAGAAATAATTTTCTTTCTGGGGTGAAATCAGCACAACCCCAGCACCTGCTCCATTTTTACTCCTGGAGCCATCAAAATATAATTTCCATATCCCACTTGGATCTATTGTTGACTTTTCAAGATTATGGATGATGGCATCCTCCTCATGGATACAATAAGTACCCAGCCTTGTTTGTTCTACATGATCTAGGGCATCAAACTAAAAATAATTTGCCCACTCATCAAGTAGTATGTCTGGAATTTCTTCTACAGGAGTGGTAGCTTCAAGAATAGGGCTACCCTCCTCTTCTAGATCATGGATTGTGCAATTCATGTTCAAAGGGGTAGGAGTATAAGGCTCTATGTGATCATTGGATAATGGTTCAACCTTAATGGTCACCTTAGCGCTGATGAGACCATGATTTGTCTTGTTTTATTGCTTTAATTACCTATTTCCCAAAGACATTTCTAGACTTATATATATTAATTATGTCTATGATTGTCCTTAAGACACTGAAGCATGAAGATGGTATATAATATGTTGTTAATTAATGATGTGTGAATGGTTGATTGCTCATGAAATATGTTAGTACTTTATGTTGATTTTAGTGATAGTGATGCATAAATATTGTGTGGTGTACTAAATCCTCATGCAGCAAAAGTGTGGCTTCATATCATGAAGAACACTAGACAACCCGCAGCTGAAGGAGATGCTAATATCCACAGAAGATGATACAGGTACCTGCAGTCAAAGGAAGAAGATCCCAAATTGACTGGGATGAGCCATCCATGATTATATAACAGTTATCCTTCAACGAATGATGCAATCTTAAATGATGAAGGAATCTAGATCGTGTTCTATGTTTTGTTTGTAAGTCATTGATTATTCTTCATGGATATTAAAGAGATAGAGTTGCAGTAGGACTGTACTATTTATGTCGCCTTCATGTTAGTTAGTTTCCTATTTCTAGTTGCTCTGTAATAAAGTCCTTTTCCTACGATGTGGGATAATGGAAAGTTATGGCATTTATTTTTCACTAGCTTTATTCATATAGACAATGTTGATCTTGGTTAGCTAGATTAGATTTTGCTTCATACAGATTGGAGGGAAATATAGTATTAGATTTTGTTGTATCATTGTTACTTTAGCATTCAATAAAGGAACATGTGTTTTGAGTTCTGTTAATGACTGCAAAGATTCAGTAGAGATTTAGCTAGATCTTGTGGGATCACAGTCACTCAAGCCGGCCACTTGAGGTACTATGTCTCTCCTTTGTTCATATGTTCAGTTTATAAATTGTATGTTTATATATATGTGTGATTGATGTATGTTGTTATGATTAATGTGAAATAGTTTAACTTTGGTAATTTATGTTATTGAGTCCATTGAGTCAAGGTGATCACTGACTAAACCAATTGTTAGTTGCTTTCTTACATATAAGTTATAGAGAATCATTTGATTACTGTTGTGTTAGATAAACTTAGTTTTTTTTATTATTTCTATTTACTTAGAGTGTTGTATTTGCTTTATTTAGTTCCCTTACACAACCTCTAGAACATAACTCAGGAATCCTTAACTGTACACACATTATAGGCATCATCCAAGAAAAATATGATTCCCTGGTTTGACAATGTAAATGTAGCACGTTATATAACCAATAGGTTGCTTGATATAGGATCTGTTGGTCCATTGAGTAGTGTGCATGCCCTTTCTACATCAATGTATTGGTTAATAATGGAGTTCGACATTTTTGGCGCTATTGCTGGGGATGGTGCTAAGGTTTAGAGTTTCTGAGTTATTGTTGATTTATGCTTGTACTTGCTTTACTAGGAAATAATACTTTTCAACATTTAGGATCACTTAGATATTCAATCCATCTCCAAAATATTCACTAACATGGTGCAGTAATAGAGCCATTAGCTCATATATTATTGTATGCGACGGCCAAGAGACCATAGAGGGAGGTTTCTTCCAACTAGTTCAATAGAAGAACACTTTGAATTATCCCTTGGTCCGGAGAAAACTGAGGATTTTGAAGATATTGTAGATTGGAACCAAGGCATCATGGCAGATGAAGAAGTAGAGAACCCATCTGAACCAGTTACCTTTGCCTTTCCTATTTCAAACCAGGAGAGGGCTAATACCTTGAAAGATATCCCTCCTTCTGCTCTACCAAACTTTCATGGGCTGATCATTGAAAACCCTGATATATTTCTCTTTAAGTTTGATGTGCTCTGTAGGAGTTATGATTACACTACAGATGCATACACGCTCAAGCACTTCCTAGCCACCCTCAAAGATTCTACATTACGATGGTTTATGGGTTTGGGTGAGAATTCTGTAACTACTTGGGCCACCATGAAGGAGAAGTTTTTGCAAAAATACCAGGATTATTGTCATGGCAGAGACATGAAGGGGATGACATATTTAGGATGTCACAAAAAGAAGATGAGCCCTATTGTGTGGTTACACAAAACACCCCATTTTGCCTTGACAAAACTGGGACCCAACTTTTCTTTCTGCTTTGGCTTGTTTGTTTTCTGCTTTGGGTGGTTTGGTAAAATCAGTCATGCATGTAGCCTTGTAATGGGGTGGACTTGTTACTGTGATGAGGTCATTTGTCAAAGTTAGTAGTTCCCATTATTAACCTCATGGTTGTAAAGTACACAAAATTCCAACTAGGTTTGCCTTTTAGATCACCCCAAAATTGTCTAAGGGAAGAGAGTTATGTTGAGTCAAAGTTTGGTCAAACATGATATCCCACACAGAGGGGTCATATTTCAAACATCAGTCATATTTGATAAGATCACCCTGATATAGCATTATCACCTGATATCGCCCGGTGTGCGATGTGCGGACGTCAAATTTAAATAAGAGCCGATATCTACCTGTCGAAAGGCTTCAGTTATCCTGCGGGAGGTCATGTTTTTAATATCAGTCATCTTACGAATATCACCCTATGCCAATATGACGATGACGTCATCCAATTATGATGGATGAAGGAAATCATGTTGATGATGATGTCATCGTTCCATTCAAACCGCGGGGGAGGTATATGTTACCACCTGCATGAGCAGTCTAGTTTCAGTTGAAAAAATGCAAAAAATTAGTTAAGGTGCAAGTGTCTTTGTATATACAAAGGTGTTTGTATATACATACAGGTCAAAATTTGCATTGGCGGGTCAGAAATCTCAATCGACTTCCAAAGATGGTAAAATTTTTGAGTTATATGCATTTCTAAGTGTATATCAGGTTGCATATGCATTGGGGGAATCTTCTATAAGATTCTGAGAATATTCGCCATTTGTATATCGGCCCTGCTTGTTTATCAGGCTTGTATGTAGAATATGCAAGCGAAACATACAAAGGAAAAGATACATTGCAGGAATATTCTGGAGAAGATTCCTTGCTTGTATGTGCAAGGGAATGTACATTGAAAATATACAAAGGCCTGCGACATGCAAAGTGAACAGTTCCATGGATATACAAATGTGGATTGTCTGCAATATACATTCGGGTGCATATACAATGGTTAGAAGCATTCATCGCATATTCTCTAAAGATTCCCTATTTGCATGCAAAGGGAAAATGTATATTCGGTGATATACAATTGAAGATACTAGCAAAATATACAAGGGACCTTGTATGTTCTGCAACATACAAAAGCAGAGGGTGCATTTGATGGGGCCCGCCACTTGTATAAAGTAATTGTATGTTCGGACATACAATGGAAGTGCATTTCAAAGATGCAAGGCAGACGCGAAGTTGTTTTCATTTTGTTCTAAAGCAGTGTGGCGTCCACGGCTTGCACATTGCATTTGTATATGCGATGTGCAAGGAAATGTGCAAAGGAAAGAGAAAGTGGGTCAGGCCCACCACTTGTATATGTGCCGATATACAAACTCATGAGGATACAAGGCCTGGACTTGAAAGTTTTTCAAATCTGGTAGATAGATGCCATGGAGTCCACCTTTTGTTTTGTGCTTGTATGTGTGAAATATGCAAAGCGATGGATGCAGGACAGAGATACAAGCTGGACCTAAACTGAATTCCAATTTGTTCTATAACATTTGACGTCTGCCTTGTATGTTGTATATGCATTTGGGTTTGCATATACAAAAGCAATAAAGGCGAAATAAAAGGAGGAAAGGTCAGCGATAGAGGGTCAAGGTGCCTACGTGGCACAATATCATTGGCTGGCAACTCTTCATGCATGTTTTGGGACTGTTGATTTCGGCGATGGGTTTTTTATCAACGGTCAGGTTTTGAACCTTCAACAATGGTTTTTTCCTTATGTCTGCAGTCATTTTTTGAGCGAGAAATTTCCATGGGTTTCCTGATATGATTCCCAAGAGAAGCTACGGGTGGTTGAGCCATTAATGGTAGGATTACAGACAGGCATGGGCCGATGGTCGAACGGCCAAGTACCTGGTTTATGACGGAGGGTCTTCCAGCGGTGGTACAGGGCTCGAGCCCAACTACTCCTCGCCCTTCTCTTGCTTCTTCCCGTTTTGTCCCCTGTCGCATTTATGATTTTGAGCACCATTTCTGGTGCAGTGTATCTAGCAAGAATTTTTGACCTTGTCATGTAATTAATTTTGCTGAGTACACAGCCTTAGTATAAAAGCCAGACTGTGTTACTCGTTGTGGTTGTTGAAAACTGGACAAATTTTTGGTGTTGTGATAAGATACAACTTCATTGGTGGCCCTGTCTGGGATGTTTTTGTGAGTTTATGAATCTCATGTTGTATGTTTAATGCATAAATCTACTAGTTTCATGTTGATTTAAATGAGTAATGCTTCATTGCATGTGTTCTGTTATTTGTCTCCAAGTTGAATGTATTCTTCTTTTGAATCTAAATAGCTAAGGGGTGTCTAAGATTCTTGAATATGGATTTGCTATGTTGAATGCTTGGTCTTTTACTTCTACTCAAGGAGTAGATTAAATGTTTTAGGTTAAAGTGTTAAGAAGAATATGTTGCAGTGAGGATTTTCTAAGCAGAGGTAACCGAATACTCAATTCTGGGAAGTATCTGTAAGGCAGATATTAAACATCCCCTTGAAACTCAGTCATTAATATAAGTTTATATGTACATTCACATGTGTATGTCTATTGACTCTGAGCCCTGAAATAGGCACCGATCCAGTCTTGTATTGAGGTCACAACCAAGGTCCTAGTTTTGCATCCAAATACAAAACAAACTCAAACTTCATATACAAACCTTTAGGATAGTAGTAGTTTTAGGACCACAATCCTCTGATTCACAACTGAATATAGGCCCAAAGCTAGCCCCTTTGCACTTATTCTACAGTTTTGGTCTCTATAATAGAGGATTTATCTGCTTTGTGTTAGCATCCCAGTCCTTTCATAGCATATCTCATGGATGTTGAATAGGGAATACCCCCTTGGTTCTGCAGAGCCTAAAGAAGAAGAGGAGATATCTATAGAGTCTATCTCCTATACTGTTAGCTGCTGGCTCAGGAATCCTATTGATCATTGATGGCTACCTTGTAGGGACAACTGGGAATAAGCATCCAGTCGGATTGAGAGGTAATAGATTTGGCGACTCTACTGGGGAGGTGAAGTGAAAGAACCCTGATTAAAAAGAAAACAATTCCTAGTTATAGGTGGCGACTCCGAACCAATCTCCCAACCGGTAAAGTAAGAATTTGTATGCAAGGGAGAAGATCCCTGCGTAATTCTCTGTCTGTAGAATTACCCAGAAAAATGATGTATAGGAAAAAGGGGACTACTCAAGCTAGTCAAGAGTGTTCTCCCAGCCCCAGAAATCATGATAATAATCAAAACAATCTAGGATCTTCAGAGAGGACAGAGCCTTATTTTTCAAACACAAAAGCTGAAATCCAAAATGTATATGAGAAACAGCAGGGTGGTGCTCTGAGAATAAGGTCAGAAGTGTTTCAAGAACGCCCTTTCTTAGATCCCAGTGACAGATTTGAAGAGGTTGAGTCTCCAAGGGATGAAGATAATGATTAACAGAATGGAATGGGTTCTTCCTCTTCTATGCCCAAAGAGGAACAATTAGCTAAAGAAATCAAAAGCTTAAGAGTAGAGTTAGAATATCTGTAGGCAGTAAAGATTAGAGATGACATGAGACAGAAAGTGCAAGCTTTGAGAGTTGCTCAGAATGATTCAATTCCTACCCTTGAAAATGCAAATATGCAGAGAAATCAGCAAAGAAATGAAGTCCAGGATCAGCGTAATGATCAAAGACAGAATGCAAATGATGCCAGAATACCATTAAATAATGTAAGAAATCAGAACGCACACAGAAATGCCAATGCTAAACAATTTGGTAAACAACCTATGCAGCTAGATAGATTCAGGCAATTAATTTTTGATGGCATTCCTGGTTATCCAAATCCTATTGACAAACATGTGAGGCCGCAAGTACCAAAATTTTTAGGAAATAATGTTGTATCAGGTGAGGACCACTTAAAAACTTTTCAGAATATCATGGACAACTTTGAGGTTGAGCATGAAGATGTTTTCATGAAATTATTTATGCAATCTTTAGTTGATGAAGCCAGAGAATGGTACAAAGGTCTGCCTGACAGAAGCATTTCATCATGGGATGACTTCAGGAGAATATTCAAGGAACAGTATGGTGAAAAAACTGATCCTAGTTTCTTTATTAATGAATTCACTGGAATCACCAAAGGATCAAATGAACAAGTTACTAATTTCAATGCTAGATTCACGAAGGTATTGAATAAATTGCCACATCACCTGAGGCCTAATGAACTAATGTGCATAGTGTTGTACATAAATGCTTTTGATGCCAAAACTGCCTATGGATTAAGAGATAAGGGTCCTCACAGCCTCAGAGATGCTTTCAAGATTGCAACAAACATTGAAAATAACAAAAAAGCATTTGGTAAGACAAACATAAGAGATGATGTAAAAATTCTGCAAAATCCAAATACTAAATCTCAGAGTGTTCAGGGCAATGCATCTACTTCTAAGGATAAATTAGACAAATTGACAACTATTGTCAAGGACCTCAGTTATAGAATGGTTAAAAATGAAAAGGGGGCAGGTCCTGACAGACAGGTTTACCAAAGGCAGGAAAAGAGACCGTTATTACATGATATGCCATATAATACTAATTGGCATAATGGTAAACCCATCCTCCCACACCACAACACAAATCAAAGGACTCAAAATGTTAAAGAAACTCCTAATCCTTTGAAGAAGGCTGTAAATATTGTTAATGACACCCCATGGTGTATCATATGTCAATTGCCTCATTCACAGTCACAATGTATGATTGCTCAGTCTCTATACAACAATGTTGTTGCCTATGATGAGTGCAATGAGCCGCATCGCATGGAAGATGATAATGTCAATATGTTGTCTACAAATAGAGAGTATCCCTCTCTTGATGTTAATGCAAGTGCAAGTGATGAGATTCAGGTCTATCAGCGGTTCCCTTATGATGAAGATGATGAAGACAACTATGCCTATGCTCAGGACTCGCACAATTCTCTGAATAACTTGAAGAGGCCTTCTGATGAAGAAATTCGAGCCTTCACAACTGCAGCAGTAGCTCAAGTCAAAAGAAATTATAACCTAAGAGGTAAAGCTCAGGTAAGCAACTCACACCAACCAGAGAAAACTTTTGCAGACCAGCCAATGCAAAATTATAAGGGGACTGAAACATATGAGAAACAATGGAACAATAATAAGCAAGGTTTTAAGCAGAAAACAGGTCATGATCCTCAAGGACCAAAAAGCATGATTTCTTAGGCTGAGAATCAAAACAAAAAATTTTAGATCAAAGATGACAGTCAAGGAGCCACAAAAATTAAAGCTAGATCATACCAGGATAAAAATAAAACCGTGGAGCAAGCTACGACTGTCATACAAAATTATGCTCTATTTGACATCACTTAGGTCTTATCGCAGATAAAAGTCTCTGTTCCACTGATGGAGCTGATGAAAGTTGAAGAGTTTAGAAATAAAGCAGTATCCTTAATTTCAGGAGTACCCTGTCAAGCCATGTTGAGTGATGAACCTCAAGGTAAGAAACAGGCCCTGTGCATTGATGAGGATGAAGTTTCTGAGGTGTATCTGGGGATGACCATGACAAAATGTCCTTCACAAGTGGAACCATTTTATGTCTCCCTTCTCATAAATGGAAAATTAATTAAGAATTGTATGCTTGATTCAGGAGCATCAACAAATATCATGCCTTTGGCCATCATGCAGCAAGCTGGGTTGAAAATAGACAAAGTATGTGGGAAATGCTATGCCATGGATGCTAGAGAAGTACCTGTCATTGGAATCATGAAAGATGTGGATTTCAGACTGGCAGCATATCCAGAAAAAATTTACAAAATAAACATAACAGTTGTTGATATCAAGCCACAGTATGGCATGTTGTTGTCTAGAAGGTGGGCAACATTGATTGGTGGAAGTATGCAATTAGACCTATCATATGCCATGATCCCAATGAATGGCAAGGATGTCAAATTGATTAGAGAGAAAGATCATCAGAAACAGTTGAGGACCAAGAGTTAGAGGAGCATATATGCTTTGTGAACACTAACTGTGATAACTTCAGGGTTGTCTCAGATGATAAAGAGGGTAAAGGGAGAGACATGTGCTTTCAAGAGCCCGACCAGCAGGGTCTTTGGACCATGTATTTTCATGGAGCTTATTCAAAGGAAGGCTCTGGTGTGGGAATTGTTTTTCTGTCTCCAGCTGGTAAGCTCCTAAAATTCTCTTTCTTGCTGAAGTTTTCTTGTACGAATAATATTGCAGAGTATGAAGCTCTGCTGTTAGGATTGAATGTAGCTCTGAAGCATGGAATTAAGATGCTCAAAGTATTTGGTGATTCAAAGTTAGTTGTTTCCCAGGTTAGAGATAAGTATGCTTCAAAAAATAAGAGATTAAAATAGTATAAGCATGTTGTCTGGGATACAATTGAATTGTTTGATGCATTTTCAATAAGTTGGGTAGAGAGATCAAAAAATGTCAGGGCGGATTTTCTAGCTAATGTAGCCATAAGGCCAGACGGTATAACTCTATCAGATGTAACAAATGTTGAAGTCAAACTTAGACCTGCAGTGCCAGATAATGTATGCAGCTAGTAGGTATTTAATGATGATAAGGATTTACTAAGATTTCTACATTGTATTGATGAATATGAAAACCAGGAAATGGATTTTCAGAACTTTGTAGAAGTTGTAGATGGGAAAGAAACTCTCTTAGGGAAGGAGGTAATGCAGCTAAAGACAAATAAAATCCCTAGAGGGCTGGTTGCTTTAGAGAGAGCTTTTGACAATAGGGACCAATTTGTTACAAAGACATCTCCAACAAATAAGAATGATCTAGAGGAGATAAACTTGGCAATATCTCATGCTCCCAAAAGGGTATATATTGGCAAACAACTCAAACCACATATCAGAACTATGCTGATTGCATTGCTGAGAAAATATAAACATGTCTTTGCCTGGTCATATGAGGACCTGAAAGCTTATAGAGAGGACTTATTTCAACATGAAATCCCTTTGAAGCCCGGAGTTAAACCATTTAGACAAAAATAGAGACCTATCAACCCAACATTATCTCCTAAAATGCAAGAAGAACTCATGAAGCTTAGGGAGGCTGGAATAATTATGCCCATCAGACACTCAACTTGGGTGTCTAACCTTGTCCCAGTTAGAAAAAAGAATGGTGACATAAGACTTTGTGTGGATTTTAGAAATCTGAATGTATCTTCTTTGAAAGACAATTATCCATTGCCAAACATGGAAGCTATGTTGCAGAAGGTGACTGGCTATGAGCTTCTGTCCATGATGGATGGATTTTCAGGGTACAATCAGGTGAAAGTGAAAGAATCAGAACAATTCAAAACTACCTTCACCACTCCATGGGGAACCTATGTATATGTGAGGATGCCATTTGGACTGACAAATGTGGGTGCCACATTTCAAAGGGCAATGGATGTTGCTTTTGCAGGATTGATTGACTCAATCTTGGCTGTATATCAAGATGACTTGATTATTTATTCAAAAAAGGAAGAGTAGCATTGTATTCACTTGGAGCAGATTTTTATTAGAGCATTAGAGTATGGCATCTCGCTCAACCCAAAGAAATGTGCTTTTGGGGTAGTGGAAGGAAAGCTACTTGGACACATTGTTTCCAAAGATGGGGTCAGGATTGATCCTGAAAGAGTGGCTGCAATTGACAAAATTCAGATCCCTAAAACAGTGAAAGGTGTTCAGTCCTTCTTTAGGCAAATTAATTTTGTTAGAAGATTTGTGCCTAACTTTGTAGAGACCACCAAAGATATCTCTAAGATGCTGAAGAAAGGTGCAACTGTCAAATGGGAGGAGGAAGCGACTAAATCATTTCAGAATATAAAAGAGGCTATAAAGATGGCTCCTGTGCTAAAGTCTCCTAATTTTTCTAAGCCTTTTCAGCTATTCTCATTTGCTTCTTTCCATACTATTACTGCATGCTTATTGCAGAAAAATGAAGAAGGATTTGAACAACCTATAGCTTTCTTTAGCAGGTCATTGCAGGCTGCTGAATTGAAATATGACATCATGGAGAAGCAGGCATATGCACTGGTTAGAGCAATCAAGAGCTTCAGGCCATATTTAGTTGGCTCTCACATAGTTGAATATGTGCCTCATGTAGCAGTCAAAGATATTTTTACTCAGCAGGAGGTAACTGGAAGAAGATGCAAATGGATGAATAAGCTACAAGAGTTCAACGTTGAAATACAGATCACAAAATTGATAAGAGGACAAGGTTTGGCAAACTTGATGACATAGTCAAATCTAGAAGCATGCCAAGTGAACATGGTGCAAAATAAAGCTGTTAGTATATCAAAATCTGATTGGTATAAGGATATAGTACATTATTTGTAGAATTTGAATTGTCCTTCCCACTTCAGTGATAATCAGAAAAGGACCTTGAAGCTACATGCAATCAAATATGTAATTCTTCAAGGAGAGCTATATTGGAAAAACCCTGATGGTGTATTGCTCAGATGTGTGGATGAGGATCAGGCTAAGGATATTCTAAATGACATGCACAATGGAGTGTGTGGTGGACACTATGCAGCCCAAACAACGGACCACAAGATTCTCAGAGCAGGATATTGGTGGCCAGCTATCTTCTCAGATGCACAAAAGTTGGTAAGAAAATGTGACTCCTGCCAAAGGTTTTCAGGGAAGCTCAAGTATGAAGGTGCACTACCCCTTAGGACTATAACTGTAGAGGCCCCATTTCAGCAATGGGGAATTGATTTGATAGGGGAAATCTCAGAAAAAATCAAGTGGAGGGCACAGTTGGATTCTGGTTGCCACTGATTACTTCACCAAGTGGGTTGAAGCCATTCCAACTAAGAAAGCTATGAGCAAAGTGGTGATGGATTTTGTTTTAGAGCACATTATTATCAGATTTGGAGTGCCAGCTACAATTGTCATGGACAATGCCATGTGCTTCAGATCTGGAGAATTTGTTGATTTCTGCAACAAATATGGGATCAGTCTGTCATATGCATCACCATATCACCCACAAGGAAATGGTCAAGCAGAATCAAGCAATAAGAGCCTCATGAAAATCATTAAGAGAATGCTATACAAGAGTAAGAGGGCACGGGATTCAAAAGATGGCACTATGGGCCAACCGGATGACAGTCAAGGAATCAATTGGAAGGTCACCTTTTAAATTAGTGTATGGTGCACCAGCTAGGCTACCTGTGCACAACCTTCTGCCAGTTTACAGATTTATACAAGAGAATGATACAAAGATTGAGGACTCCATGATTGAAAGGATAAATTAGCTAGTTGCATTGGATGAAATCAGAAGAGAGGCATACGTGACAAATATTAAGAAACAACAGAAAATGAAATATTTGTTTGATAGAAAAGCTCAGGAAAGAAAGTTCCAAATACATGACTTGGTCCTAATTTGGAATGCAAAGAGCCAAGATAAGGGTAAACATGGCAAATTTGAGCCATTATGGATGGGTCCATATCAAATTAGCAATATTCATGGAGAAAATTCCTACTTCCTCCAGGCCCTAAGTGGTGAATCGCTGGAATAGTCGGTGCACGGTCAGTTCCTAAAGCCTTATTTTTCATAAGTGATTATCTTGTGTGCACACTGTAAACTAGGTGTAAATATTTTGTACATGCCTTGTATAGTCGGTCATGTTTTGAGTTTTGGGTTTTGTCTAGTCTGCCCCGGAGTAGTCTGGTCCTCGTTGCAGCCTTACGCCTGCACGTCCCCAATCAGAGCCTATGTTACCGCCTACATGAGCAGTTTGGGTTCAATTGAAAAAATGTAAAAAATCAGTTAAGGTGCAAGTGTCTTTGTATATACAAAGGTGTTTGTATATACATACAGGTCAAAATGTGCATTGGTGGGTCAGAAATCTCAATCGACTTCCAGAAATGGTAAAAATTTTGAGTTATATGCATTTCTAAGTGTATATCAGGTTGCATATGCATTGGGGTAATCTTCTGTAAGATTCTAGGAATATTTGCCATTTGTATATCAGCCCTGCTTGTTTATTGGGCTTGTATGTAGAATATGCAAGCGAAACATACAAAGGAAAAGATACATTGTAGGAATATTCTAGAGAAGATTCCTTGCTTGTATGTGCAAGGGAATGTACATTGAAAATATACAAAGGCCCGCGACATGCAAAGTGAACAGTGCTGTGGATATACAAATGTGGATTGTCTGTAATATACATTCGGATGCATATACAATGGTTAGATGCATTCATCGCATATTCTCTAAAGATTTCCTGTTTGCATGCAAAGGGCAAATGTATATTTGGTGATATACAATTGAAGATACTAGCAAAATATACCAAGGACCTTGTATGTTCTGCAACATACAAAAGTAGAGGGTGCATTTGATGGGGCCTGCCACTTGTATAAAGTAATTGTATGTTCGAACATACAATGGAAGTGCATTCCAAAGATGCAAGGCGGACCCGAAGTTGTTTTCATTTTGTTCTAAAGCAGTGTGGCATCCGCAGCTTGCACATTGCATTTGTATATGTGATGTGCAAGGAAATGTGCAAAGGAAAGAGAAAGTGGGTTGGGCCCACCACTTGTTTATTTGCACTTGTATATGTGCCGATATACAAACTCATGAGGATACAAGGTCTGGACTTGAAAGTTTTTCAAATCTAGTAGATAGATGCCATGGAGTCCACCTTGTGTTTTGTGCTTGTATGTGTGAAATATGCAAAGTGATGGATGTAGGACAAAGATACAAGCCGGACCCAAACTGAATTCCAGTTTGTTCTATAACATTTGACGTCCACCTTGTATGTTGTATATGCATTTGGGTTTGCATATACAAAAGCGATAAAGGCGAAATAAAAGGAGGAAAGGTCAGCGATAGAGGGTCAAGGTGCCTATGTGCACGATATCATTGGCTGGCAGCTCTTCATGCATGTTTTGGGATTGTTGATTTCGGCGATGGGTTTTTGATCAACGGTCAGGTTTTGAACCTTCAGCGATGGTTTTTTCCTTGTGTCTACAGTCGTTTTTTGAGCGGGAAATTTCCATGGGTGCGCTGCTATGATTCCCAAGAGAAGCTACGAGTGGTTGAGCCATTAATGGTAGGATTGCAGACAGGCATGGGCTGATGGTCGAACGGCCAAGTACCTAGTTTATGACGGAGGGTCTTCCAGCGGTGGTACAGGGCTCGAGCCCAACTACTCCTCGCCCTTCTCTTGCTTCTTCCTGTTTTGTCCCCTGCCGCATTTATGATTTTGAGCGCCAATTCTAGTGCAGTGTATCTGGCAGGAATTTTTGACCTTGTCATGTAATTAATTTTGTTGAGTACACAGCCTTGGTATAAAAGCCAGACTGTGTTACTCATTGTGGTTGTTGAAAACTGGACAAATTTTGGTGCTGTGATAAGATACAACTTCATTGGTGGCCCTGTTTGGGATGTTTTTGTGAGTTTATGAATCTCATGTTGTATGTTTAATGCATAAATCTACTAGTTTCATGTTGATTCAAATGAGTAATGCTTCATTGCATGTGTTATCTTATTTGTCTCCAAGTTGAATGTATTCTTCTTTTGAATCTAAACAGCTAAGGGGTGTCTAAGATTCTTGAATATGGATTTGCTATGTTGAATGCTTGGTCTTTTACTTCTACTCAAGGAGTAGATTAAATGTTTTAGGTTAAAGTGTTAAGAAGAATGTTTTGCAGTGAGGATTTTCTAAGCAGAGGTAATCGAATACTCAATTCTGGGAAGTATTTGTAAGGCAGATATTAAACATCCCCTTGAAACTCAGTCATTAATATAAGTTTATATGTACATTCACATGTGTATGTCTATTGACTCTGAGCCCTGAAATAGGCACCGATCCAGTTTTGTATTGAGGTCACAACTAAGGTCTTGGTTTTAAATCCAAATACAAAACAAACTCAAACTTCATATACAAACCTTTAGGATAGTAGAAGTAGTTTTAGGACCACAATCCTCTGATTCACAACTGAATATAGGCCCAAAGCTAGCCCCTTTGCACTTATTCCATAGTTTTGGTCTCCATAATAGAGGATTTATCTGCTTTGTGTCAGCATCCCAGTCCTTTCATAGCATTTCTTATGGATGTTGAATAGGGAATACCCCCTTGGTTCTGCAGAGACTAAAGAAGAAGAGGAGATATCTATAGAGTCTATCTACTATACTGTTAGCCGCTGGCCTAGGAATCCTATTGATCATTGATGGCTACCTTGTAGGGACAACTGGGAATAAGCATCCAGTCGAATTGAGAGGTAACAGTATATATCCGATGTCCATCATATTCTTTAATATGATGATGTCATTGAAACATAATAATTAAACGATGTTGCCGACATAATGATGTTGCCCCGATCTTTTCCAGGGGGGTCATTTTATCCGGATGGTCATATATTTTGAATAGCCCCTGATCTTAATTTCGTGACCTGATATACACATGGTCAAACGTTGACCATATCACCCGATCCTTTGCATTCAGTTATTCCGCTCAAAAGCGGGGGGTCATTTTATCCGGGGGTTCATATTTTTGAATATCCCCTGATCTTTCGAAGATCACCCCCCCCCCTTTTTGACATTAAATACAATTAAATGCGGTAGATGAATTCCTGCCGATTACAAATGCAAATTGAACACTTGGCCGCATCTACGGATTCCCTGTAGATGATCAACATATTTGATTAGGACAATGCATTTTTTACCCTAATCTATCCTATTGATTTGCTTTAAAGGTAAAATTTGAAGGTCATTTTCATTTACCTTGCGATAAATCAAGAAATTATAGAGCTTCGAAGCTAAAACCTCAAACAACTACCTGTCAACAGATTGGATCCTTCAAACGTAATGGAATGGGTGATCTTAAGCGTTTATAGTCCTTCTCCGTAATCACTCGTCTAATCCAAAAGAAAGCATTGTCAGGTAAGTAACTGTAAACCCTCCTATTGTCATTTTCTGTAATTTCAAGTAGAGTATTTGTTTTTACTTGGGTTTGGCTTTGTGATAATATGTATAGTGGTAAAATGAGGAATAATATACATAGTATACATGATAGAAGTACATGATGTTGTAGAAATGCATGTGGACACTGTAGGGTAAAATATATCATGTTTATTGCAGGAATCCATGGCAGATCTTAGAAGAAATAGGTCTGAGGCAGAGTTCCTCAAGCCCATGTTTGTCCAGCCTGAGGGAGTGCAGTTCAAGTACAGAGTTATTGGTGATACACACCAAGGGGATATAGACCTGGCAGTATGGTCGACAAGATTAGACAACGATAAGGATAATCCCATTCTGGATGGGGTGTATGTCTCAGGTATGTGGCATATAGCTAGTTTTTCGTATGCTATGGATGCTCCGGAGCTGGTAGTAGAGTGAGCAAGAAATTACAACCCTGAAACCAGACGGGTAGAAAAACATGGGAGGATATACGCAAACTTCTCAGTCAAGGGCATTACTGCCACTTTCAATTTGCCAGTTGGGAAGAAGGTAGTGAGTGTGGACCTGCGTAAATTGGAAATAGAGTATAACAATAACAAGAAAAATGCAAGGAAGAGGATATACCAATGGAGATCAAAGAGTAGTACATATGCCGCCTCAACCAAACTACCCGTGCATCTGTACAAGTTTGGTTTTGATGATGAGTACCAATATATGATTGCTCTACTAAGCAGGATGACTGGCAAGCCTCATGCTAGAAATTTTCAGAACTAGATGTTTGGGATCATCCAGATGGTCTTATATGCAGATAACCAGCCCCTATGGGCTAAGATCATCAGTGACTCATTGGATGAGGGAATGAGGAGCCTGGGAGGACAAACATGTTTATTTTACATGACTTCATATGTGGTGTACTCTTGTGCATATAAAGGAACTTTTGATGCTTTGAAGATAGTGGGTAAGGCTGGTGGTGATGCTGATGATGCACACATATGGGAACATTATCCCCAATTGCAAAGGAAGGCATACCTCCTAGACTACAAACTGGTAAATGATGCATTCTCCATGCATCTAGTCAGAACTATGGAGGAGGATACGACTAAAAGGCTGAGCATGGAAGCTCAAGAAATTATTTATCGACATGGGGCTTGGTTTATCCAGTTTGCCACTTTCTCATACATTAGGATCGAGGGATTTGAGGGACAACCTCTTATGTTGCCAAGATACCCCACTGATGGGGTCGTCTTGATGGAATTTGTCAGGCAGGTATCCACAATAGTTGAAGCCTACAAGGCACAAAAGAAGATATCTCCAATTTTATTTCCAGTATCCATGGGCTAGTACATGTCCCCAGATTTAGAAAGTATAAAGCATGTCATTGGGGGGTTAAAATCGATGTATCTTCAACCACTTCCTCTGGCCAGATCATATGATCCTTATGGTAGGATGCAAAAGATACTAGGAAAACCAATACATCAAAAGAATCTAGAAGACTTTTGGACCGATTGTGATGACGAGGCTGAGGTGAGAAGAAGGAAATATCAAAGACTCACCTTGAATTAGATCAAAACCTTTGACTGCATCCCGGTGCTAGCACAACTGTGTAAGGATGATGGGAAAATCATGTCGAATGAATATGAGGACAAAAAGGTGTATAATGACACCATATTGGCCCCAGATCTTACACAACACGAAGATATATCCTTAGATCAGCTAACATATGGGGTGATCCAGCTAACCCAGGCTTTGGTGGATGCAGAGATATCCAAACTGAAGAAAAGGGGCATTGCCCTTACAGTTGATACTAAGAAGAAGAGGCAGGAGGTGTCTGATGAGGAATATGATGATTTACTCAATGAAAGGAGAAAATCCAATGGGGAAAGATTGCCTACAGAAAAATAAAGGAGAATCCCCCCTAAGGGTAAGAAAGGTGAAGATGAACCAAAGGGGGTGATAATAGAGAGGATTACCACTATAGCTGCAGGTGCATCTACATCAGCTTTGGCATCCGCATCATCTGTGCAACCTCTAATGGAAAAACCAAAGACCAAAAGAATTTTGAAGCCTAGTTGAAGCTACGAAGATGCAGGTGGAAGGCAAAACCCTGCAGAAGGAGGTGGAAGAGGTAGTCCCATTGGAAGAAGAAGAGTTAAATAAGGAACCTGAAGGTGATGACTTGCTGGTAGCCAGCAAGAAGAGGAGGGGGATGCCACTGATGTCACCCCCTAAGAAACAAAGAATGACCATGAGGGGGGATATCCGTGCTAACCCCATCATTTTGAGAGGAGCCGGTGGTGAAGTTTTCAAGAAGGAATTGCATCATGATGTTCCTCTTCCCATCATAATTAAATTCAAAACTAAGAAAGCAGAAGAGCAAACGAGAGAAATGTTTAGAACAAGTCAGGGTGTTCCTTTCTCTCTAGATGATACAGTAGACTTATCTGATGATGAAGTGGTTCAGAATGTGGCCGCTCAACAAATGAAAACTCTGGTTTCCAACACCTGAATGACTCCTCATGGAACTCCATCAACACGGATGGCAATGTTGGAGGAAGTAAAGCAAACAGAAGAAATGAAACAAGGTAGCCCAAAGACGGCAGCTCAACAGATAGGGCTCGACAATTTGGTTGGGCAGGTGACTAGCCCTACAACCATAGACTTAACGTATAGGGGTGATATAAGCCCAAATAGGGAAAAAGGTGCACCCGAGGAACCAAAGAAGACTGGAGTGGCAGAACATGCAGAAATGGATAGCACTTCTCCTGATCAAAGTCAACAACAACATGGGACACTCACAGAACCAAAAATATCAGAAATTCAATAGAAGAGTGGGGGTGATCTAGATATATCAGACGCTGGTGTTGCTTAGACTCAGCGAGACTCGGGGAAAGTCCTAAGAACAGAAGACAAATCAGGTCAGGAGGACCCTAAGCCACAAGATATCAGTGCACCAGGCGAAGGACAAGAAATGATCCATGATCAGGGTGATCCTTAAGGGAAAAATACACAGGACTCCAAAGAGGTCAATCTGCCACAGGATGAGAAAGATAATAAAGAAGATGAAAATTCAAAGGAGGGAGTACAAGATGAAGCATAGGATCAGAATGTGGAAATTCCACAAGATCCTCCTTTGCAGAAGGCAACCCCTTAACAAGAAGAACTTCAACAAGATCCCCCTCATGAGAAAATACATGAGGAAGAAATCAAGAAGGTGCCTTCTCCACCAAGGATAGAAGCAAACACTGGGGAGCAGGACACACATGATATTAACAAAGGCCACCAAGAATCTGGGGGTGATGTACCTCATTGGATAGAAAAAGAAATAGGTATGGAACAAGTGTCAGAAATTCAAAAGTTTGATGTTTCTACCTTGTTCGTTGAGAAAATGATGAAACCAAGGAGGAAGGCTAGATTAACATATGCCATAAAAAGAGATCCTACCACAGGCAAAAGAACCGCATAGATAGCACTTCCCACAGTTGAAAAGGAAAAAGGCAAAATTAGCCTAGAGGAATTCCAAATCACAAGTGTTGATCTGGGTTTTGCCAATGAAGACCAGGAAGGTCAAGAAGGGAAGGATATTATTGATTCTTTAACCCAAAGGGTGAAGAAGGAAAAAGCAAAGAATAAAGTACATAAGGAGCATATTGCTCAATTGCATTCTTTCATGAAAGGGTTAATTGACCCTGATAATGCACTAGTTGATCCTGCAGTTCGATTGACTATCATATCATAGGAAGAGGTCACCAAGTTGGACCTAATGAAACATGAGGCAATGGTGATGGAAAAATGGATGTTTTCAGCTCTCACTGAGGCTGAAGATGTATTGAGAACCTCTCTACAGAGGTGGAATTCTTTGAGTAGCTTAAAGAGGAAGGTAGACAAAATGCAGAATGATATAGGAAGATGGTCATTTCAATTGGAAAAAGACCTAACTACTATGAGTGAGATGAAGAGAATTGATTCACATGTTTTGATAAGCAATAAGGTATTGGATAGTAATACTACCCTGCTGACAAGTATCTGGTATGAATATATCAGGTTTGAGTGTGATGTCTTGAAGAAGTGCAGCGGCAAACTCAGGGATATTAGTGTTAAATTACATAGCATGATGGCATATGAAGCATAAATCCTAGAGGCCTTGGAAGGGAAAATAGAGGGCAAAATTGAGAATCAAGATGTAGACTTTGCTATTAAGGCTCTGCATGATAATTTTAAGTCAGTAGCAGATGACCCTCTCACCCACTTGACAGAAGAGGTAATGAATAGAATTATGAGAATAAAAGTTAAAGTAGAAACATACAATGAGACATTAAACAGTAGGAAAGGTAAGTTGGAAGCTCTCAAGGCTATGTTCTAGTCTCATAAACATGCAATAACAAAAGCTAGAATCTAGGACAGGGGAGAGGTTGATAAAATAGTGCAAGCATATGAATATATCAGGACAATAGTAAAGGTCAACATACAAGAGGATGTGTATCAGAGTGATAGTGATGGTGAAAGTGATGAAGATGAAGAGAATGATGAGTAGGAAGAAAATGAAGAAGAAGAACCTGAGGAGTGAATGAAGATGAATTACTAAGTGAACATATGCATGAGGTACTCATAAATAGTGAGTCCTACAGATGGTTGCCAACTGGCAATCTGTGCCACGAGAAAAAAGTTGACTAAGTCATAGGAGAGTTGTCAACCGTTGATCTGAATTGATAAATCTAGACCGTTGGTCAAATGTAACAGCCTCCTCACCTTATTCTATAAAAGGTGTAGGGGTGCAATCTTTTAGTCATTCAAAACTTAATTGAAATTTGATTGTTGAAGAATTCAGGACTCATTTCAAAGTTATTGTGAATATACATGTTTTGCATACTTAATGAAAGAGAAGCTATTTTGATTACAAATCATTGTAAATCTTGAGTAATCTATGATTGAAATTTGGATATATGCATTGATTAGCTATGTCCCTTGGAGTGCTTTTCATCCTGCATATATTATTTTCATTCCTAGTTCCTTTGAAGTTAGCATCAACCATATCTAGTTGTGGAACGACTTGGTGACCTATGGTTTGATTTCTTCTCTCCATGAATGTATCTTGTGTGTATGTGATTCAATAACTAAAGGTTCACTAAAAGTAGAAGTATTATTTTAAATTTCTTTGAATTTCATTACAGATCATCTCCATAATTGCAAATAATGCACAATCAAAAGCAAATAAAACATGAAATATGCAGATATCCCATAGGCAATTGAAAATATAGAGCATATTTTGAGTGAAAGCATGTCAAATTGATAAATATCATGCAAATTCAGATAAATATCCATGAAATACACATAAATATCCACTTATAGACACACCATTTAAATAAATATGTAGTGTAGAAGAAGGAGTAAGTTCATAATGATCAATGATCAGAAGAATTGATCAAACTTACAAATATCTCAGTAATCTTTGAAAATAGAGTAGAATTGACATCTCTGTGGAGTGAATTTACAGAATATAGTGCAATACCAATCACCTCAATGAATGTAAGACACCTTGAAATGGAAAACAACATGTCACATCAACCTCTGAGTAACGTCAGACAATCATGACCTGATCAACGGAGACTTGGAGTCATCAACTTATCTTAAGTTGATCGTACTTTACAAGATAATAAAGGTTTGTTGTGCAAATTTTTATGCATGTTGCTGTGACTAACAATCATCATCAACATAAATTGGTGCTAGAAGGAGGGCCATGATGAATATCTAGGGGTGATTTGGTGACATAGAAGAAAAGGTAATATTCATGCAGCTTTGTACTTCAAGCTTTATGCAAAGATTTGTTGTTTTGAGTCCATTTATGCTTGTCCGTTGCAAAGTTTTCAAAATTGAACGTAAATATTTTAAGCTTTGCGGTCGATTGTTGTGATAGTCAAAAGATAAGTCCTCTTTCAAGTCTTTTTACTAAAGCTTTGAAGTAATTTGCTTAAGAGACCTGATATCCCGTTGCTTGTGTCCAAAAGTCTCACATTGCCTCATATTTGCATCATTTCTGCAAATATTGCATAAATATCCAGTCAGTTTCAGATTCTGATCATAAATACATCTTTTGCTTGAGAGTTTTAGCTGACCTTTACAGTAAATAAGCCAATTTTTTTTAAATTGTAGAAATCCTGGCTCTCAGACTTAATACCAGGTCCAGATCCAGTGGACTCTTTGAGGAATTACCCATTCAGGGACTCAGGCCTAGAACAGTAGATATCCGTCATTCCCCTGGTTCTAGTGCATCAGGAGCTTCACTAGAACACACTCCAACAACTCCTATTGGGTTGTAAATACCTACAGGACCACCTGTCACGCCCCCAATCCAACCTCCACCAGTCACAATGTCATTCTTTACTGCAGAATCACCTCTGACTTTCACTGCATATCATCCTTTACCTAAAAATCTTGACAAGATTTGTCTTAAATATTATCCATATCAGGATGCTGATGATCACATTAGAACATTCAAGGAAGCCTGTTGTAGAGCAAGAATTGAACATCAGGATGTGGTATGCAGATTATTTCCATTTTCCTTAGGGGAAGAGGCATATAATTGGTATATCAGTCTTGGTCAAGGTTCAATTGGTCCATGGGTTGCTTTGGAGAAAGCTTTTAAGGATAGATTCAAAATACCTATAGATCCTTCAATGAATTATCATCTCTTTGCCATAATCAAGAGATTTGAGGGAGAACCTATTGCTAATTTCAATGCAAGATTCCAAAAGATGCTCTCAAAGCTAGTTGCTCCCTATACTGTAGCAGATGAAGCTACTAGGAGTATATACTACTCAGCATTAGATCCCCTGACTTCCATGTTTATCAGGGGGACACATCCTGGTGTCACAACCTTGGCAGGACCTTTTGAGGAAGCCGTCAAAGTCAGTCAATAGTTGATTCCTACCCCCACACCTAATATTGCATTTCCTACACTCCCTGTTTATCCTACATATCCTGCTCAACAATAGACCAATGGAGCCATGATACCTCCAGCCGCAATGCCAAGTCCTTTACAGATACCTCCACTCAGTATCATGCCACCTCCAAATGGAAATGGTCAAATGCTACAATATCTAGGACATACACAGGTACCTCAGGTTATGGAACAGTCTAATAACAATAACAATGGCTCTTCCTTTTTTAAACCCCAAACAGAGAACATGGTAGCCAAAGTTCAGGAAGAAAAGGAAGAAATTAAAGAGATATCATCACAACTGAGGAAACTCACTATTGAGATCACTCATTCGAGGAGTCAAAATTTTTATTCTCAACCAAATTAGAATAGAGGATATGCCAATGATAGATCTGGTTATCCTGATAGGGGATACAATAACAACTATAACAACAATAGTGATAACAATAATCCCCCTAGACAACCTAGAGTGTAGAACACTAGGCCAAACAATGGTTCTCTGCCATCACCCTTAGATAATCAGCCTCCTAGTGAACCTAAGTAGACCACTAGAGTGAACTTGGCAGAGGCAGCTCTTACAAACTGGTAGAGGATACATAACACCAATGCTCATGCAAAGCTAGATTGTCCATAGTTTAGGATAGCCGCTAGTATATTCCAAACTGAAGTATCTAATATGTCAGGTAATCCACCATGTGTTGAAGGAAATGAAATTGTCCCTTGTGGATATGATTCTGCTCTTGTATAAGAAAGTTTTATCAATCATCCTCATCAGCAGACAATGTCACCTCATGAGAATTACACCTTAGCATGTGAACAGTCATCTATGGCTTTTGAAACCAATTATGTTTTTCCATTTGAAGATGAAAATGAGCCATCAGTTGAACATGAAGAAGTGCATGCTTATCAGCAGCAGTATCAGGGTAGACATAATTACAACCTAAGGAATAACTCCAATCGACCTGCTAGTCCTTTGACTACATCCTTGCCTCCAAATAATTTCAACGCTCCTCCTGATCCTAAGGCAAGCAATAACCCTGGATTTCCTAAAGTTAATGCTCAGTACTTAGCACCACAAAATGCAGTACCAAAAACTGGCAATCTACCCCTTGAGTCTGATAAATTGGTCACATACTTAGCAGATGAAATGAAAAAGATCAAGATCAGTCTGTCATTGTCAGAACTACTCAAAACCCCAGCCATTAAAAAAGCTTTCATGAAATCCTTAGATGATCCTGCTCCAAAAGAGGATAATCATACCTCAAGTCAGATTGGGAATAAAGATCATGCCATTAAGGATATTAATGTTAAAACAAAACTCTAGCCACTATTCAAGCTGCAGAAACTTCACACATGACTCTTTATAGAGATAAAACTGAATCACCTCCTTTTTTCCTTACCATAAGGATGTTTAGTAATAATTTGCATAATTGCTTAGTAGATTCAGGTGCATCTACTAATGTAATGTCTCTATCTATATGTAACGCCTTAGGGTTACATCATGCTAAGTCACTAAAGAAAGTAACACAGTTAGATAAAACAGAGGTGAGTGTCGTAGGAGAATTGACTCACATCCATATGCAGTTAGCATCAGATCCAAGAATCCAATACTACATCGATATTTAGGTGGTAGATATACCAAATACCTATGGGATGTTGCTCAGTAGAGATTGGTCAAAAACACTCAATGGATACATGTCCACTGATTTCAGTCACATGTGGTTACCTTGGAAAGGAATACCTAATCAAATAAGGATAGATGTTGAACCTCGCATGAAACATATGATCACTGAGTACAATAAAACCAATGAGATCATTTATGTAGATGTTGAACCTGGAGTATATTCCATCAGACCCCAGACTGTCAAGATAGAGGAGATCCTCATGTATGATGTTCATGTTCATAATGACAAACTTCAGGATGATAGAATAATTTTAGAGTCTGATTGTAGTTCTGAAAATGAGATAGAAGTAGATCACTTTAAGAACTTTGAAATGCACTTGTCCAAAGAGGTGCAATGTTGCCAATCGTTAAAAATGTCTGTTGAAGATGTTCTAATTAAAGGATGGTGTAGGTTACATGATGAAGCGCATTCTGAAAAGACCTGTGATGCTTGCCTAGATATGATGGAACTGGACCAAGCATACACTGAGAAGGCATCATCATCATCCAAGGTAAGTTTTGCAGACAGTGATACTGATACTGATTTTTGTCTGTCATTTGTAGGAACAAAAGAAAGCACATATCATGATGAAAGCCCTACTCATATGATAGGAGAGATATTGGTGTGTAGCAAAAGTAATTCTAAGAGTAACAAGAATATCACCCCAGGGACCGATTGCTTGGTTGAGTCAAATTATGAGATATCTGATGAAGATGTAGACAGTAATTTGTCCAAGTTTGAGGAATTTTTATCGAAACAAATTCAGAAGATGATACAGTAGCACACTTCCCCACAGGATGTTCTAATTGAGGGATGGTGCAGGTTACATGAAGCACCACATTCAGAGACTACTTGCTCATTATGTTTGCATATTCTGGAAAAGCAAATGATGCCTTGTTCAAAAGATCCCCCTTTTAATGACAAAGAAGAAAAAGGAATATAAGCTCCACATCATTCAGATAAGGTGAAGTTTGAGAAGATTGAAACATCAAAATTAAGATGGATATCAAATGGTGCAGCTGCTAGAGCTAAAAAGAAAAGAGAAGGTCCAGACAAACTTTTAACTGAAGATAAGCCATGGATCCTCAGGTTTGATGGATCTAAATCAAAACAAGGGGCTGGAGTAGGAATAGATCTTATTGATCCAACTGGTAAATCCTACTTGGCAGTGTATAGATTGCAATTCCCATGCACAAATAATGTGACGGAGTATGAAGCTCTGATCCATGGGATATTGTTTGCACTCAAAAAGAAAGTAAAGATTGTGCATGTCTATGGAGACTCAGAATTGGTAGTAAGATAAGTAAGAGGCATATATTCTTGTAATTACAAGAAGTTGTCTAATTTCAGACATAGGGTATGGGATCTGATAGAAGATTTTGATCCATTTAACATCACCCATGTGCCTAGAGAACAAAATCACAGGGCAGATGCCTTGGCCCAAGCCGCAAGTACTTTGGAACCATTATCCATATCTGGTTTGAAGAGATTTTTAGTTGAATTAGTGTTAGTAACCTCTGTACCAGATAATGTCGTTAACCTTCAAGTGTTTGATGATGACCAGCACATTTTAGAATTCATATCCAATAGAGATGTGTTTGATACACAGATCATAGATGAAAGAAATGTGGAAGATCGTACCTAGGAAGAAGAAGAGATCATAGAGATGCCTAGTAACAAGATTCCTAAAGGAATGATAGAATTAGAAAGAGCATTTGATTTAGATAACATGCTGAAATAGAAAGATCTCCCTAAAGCAGATGGAGGGGAATATTCATTAGTTAACATAGGACATGGTGTAGAGAAAAGGAATGTCCTAATTGGAAAGGTAAGTATAGAGGAAGAAATGGTAGGGATAACCCAAGCACTTAAAGATTATATTCATGTTATTGCCTGGACATATGATGAGTTGAAAACTTATGATGCTTCAATCATCACTCATACTATACTGTTAAAGCCAGATGTCAAGCCCTTTAGACAAAAGTAGAGACCTGTTAATGCTTTGCTGGAGCCCATCATTTTTTAAGAAGTGAAGAAATTGCTTAATGCCAGAATCATATTTCATGTGAGACATTCTACATGGGTGGCTAACTTGGTCCCAGTAAGGAAGAAGAGTGGTGACATTAGGTTGTGTGTAGACTTCAGAAATTTAAATAGAGCTTCTGAAAAGGATAATTATCCTTTGCCTTCATTGGATGAGGTCTTGTAGATAGTAAATGGTGCAAAGATGATGTCATTTTTGGATGGTTTTCCAGGTTACAACCAAGTGATGGTAGACAAGATAGATAGATTGAAGACTGCATTCACCACTAAGTGGGGAATATTCGCCTACAGGCGCATGCCCTTTGGATTGATAAATATTGGAGCCACCTTTCAGAGAGTAATGGATATAGCCTTCAGGGGGCTAATTGGTAAATGCATCATCATATATATCGATGACTTGACAGTTTTCTCTAAAGAAAGAGGGAATCATGTAGACAACCTCAGGAAAGTACTAAAGAAATGTGAACATTATGGAATATCCCTAAACCCTAAGAAATACATATTTGGGGTAACCACAAGGAAGTTATTAGGTCACCTAATAATAGAGAATGGGATCATCATTGACCTTGTGAGAGTAGAATCAATCATGAAGATACAGCTTCCTAGGAGTAAGAAGGAACTCAAATCTTATTTTGGTAAGATCAATTTCGTTAGAAAATTCATAACTAGTTTTGCAGAGATTGTCAGACCATTGAATGCAATGCTCAAGAAGGATGCCAAAATTGAGTGGACACCTGAAGCTAGAGTAGCTTTTAAAGATATCAAGAAAGCTATATCTAATGCTCCTATTCTAATTAGTCCAGATTACACCAAAGATTTTTACATATACTCATTTGCTTCAGAGCATACATCTGCAGCAATACTAACGCAAAGAAATGAGGCTAAAGAGGAAAAGCCTATAGCTTTCATGAGTTGTCCTTTTAGGGATACAGAACTTAGATATATGGATGTTGAAAGACAAGCACTTGCTCTGGTCCGAGCAGTCAAGAAGTTTAGACATTACATCTTGAGAAGTAAAGTGATCATTGTAGTACTAGATGCAGCAGTAAAGATGCTTTTAATGCAAAGTGAACCAAGTGAAAAGAGAGCCAAATGGATAACTTTCCTCCAAGAGTACGATATGGACATAACACCCATGAAATTAGTAAGAGGACAAACCTTGAGTCAAATGATATCTGAAATTGATCCTAACATCATGAGCCAGCAATATGTCATAAATACAAAGGAAACTGGAGAATGGTATTCAGACATCAGGCATATCTTGATTACTAGAAGATGTCCTTCAAGGTTGCAGGCCTCACAAAGGAGAGCCTTGAAGATAAGATCACAAAAGTACATAATAAAAGGAGGAGTTCTTTTCAAGAAGAACTATGAGGGAATATATCTTAGATGCCTAGAAAGGCAAGAAGTAGACAAAGTGTTAACAGAATTACATGACAAGTTTGGAACCGCACATGGATCATACTTAGCTACCACTCATGCTATCCTCAGAGCAGGGTATTACTAGCCCACTATTTTTAAAGATACTGCTAAACAAATCAAATGTTGTCATATGTGTCAGGTTGCTACAAATAAAGAAAGGTATGTTGCTCAGCCCTTGCAACCAGTGATGGAGATATGCCCATTTGCTCAATGGGGGTGGATTTCATAGGACCTATCAACCCTCCATCATCCTCAGGCCACAGGTATGTGTTGACTATTACTGATTATTGCACCAGATGGACTGAAGCTGTTAGTAGTAAGACATGCAATGCTAAGGATGTGATTAAGTTCTTGGAAAGCAACATAGTAACTAGGTATGGAGTTCCTTATGTTTTAGTATGTGACAATTGATCTGCCTTTGCATCGATAAGATTATCAAGTTGGGCCTTTGACCATGGAATTATTTTGAAGTTTTCTTCAAACTACTATCCTCAAGGGAATGGATTAGTAGAGTCTACAAACAAGAATTTTCTAAACATCATAAAGAAATTGATAGAGAAAAACCTGAGGGAGTGGAACACCCTATTAAAATACGCATTGTGGGTAGATAGAACCAGGATGAAGGCTGCATTAGGAAATTCTCCTTTTCACCTAGTATATGGGGTGGATCCCATCCTCCTTGTTAACTTAAAGACCCCCACATTGTAATTTGCACAAGAGTATCTAGGTATAGATAACAAACAAGAAGTCAGGTTACTTTAGTTAATGCATCTAGAAGAAAAAAGGAATAGAGCAATTGTTTGCTAAACATCAAGCTATTGTCAAGCGTTGGTTTGACAAAAGAGCCAGAGTTAAGGCTTTTAGAATTTCAGATTTAGTCCTTATGTGGGATAAAGCGCATGAAAGGAAAGGGGATCATGGTAAATTTGATAAACTTTGGATAGGTCCTTTTCAAGTTTCAGAAATCTTAGGAGATAGTACCTATAGGCTCAAGACTTTAACCGGTGAGGATGTCCCATTAACAGTTAATGGATAGTTCCTCAAGCATTATTTTCAAGCCTGAAACAGTGTCATGTAGGTCAAATGTATCATAATGTGCATATTGTATAGTTGTTTGTACAGTGTTGTCTTGTTTGTTTGGTTTGCCTATTGGGTTTTATTTTGGTTAGTCAAGATGATGCAACTTATCACCCTAAGAAAATAACCAAATTGTTAAGATTCAAGTGGTGAGAACAAATTCCTATATAGGTTATGACTCGTTTTGAGGAGTATTGGTGATCAGGTCTGTGCTATCCTTTTCATCATGGTGCCTTTTCTTAACTAAAGTGATTTTTCACAATGACTCACCTAACAGCCTTGGGTTTGTGGAATGCATAAGTATAAGTGTTAAGTAAAAAATCCAAAGGGACTCCCTTGCTACCAATACAATCTCCAACCTAAATCAACAAGTGACCATGCCTTGCACATTAAGCTTACATGATGACATCATATGAACAGAACGAATAAATATTGAAAATTCAAAAGGAATAAAATTAGGCCATCTAAGTAACTCTACCAGGGCTATAGACGCCTGCTGGCATTGGGGCTCTACTTAGGGGGATTGTATAGATAACCTTGCCGGGGCTATAAACACCTGTTAGCAGTAAGGCTCTATCCGTTGTCTATAAGGGATGCTCCCAAAATATGTATCTTAACATCAGTTACTCAGGTTTTCAACTTACTTTCAAGATGAGGATAATTAATCATTTACACACACCTGATCCTTTGCTAGCATTGTTGCAATGATGAAAACCCTATCATTCAGAAAGATCATAATACTTATACTTAGAAAGAGTTAAAATGCTATGTTAGAATGTGATCACATCACTTGAATCATTGGAATTTGGTTATTTTCTTTGGTGGCAAGTTGTTGTGTGCTTACACAACACGCCCCATTTTACCTTGACAAAACAGGGACCCAACTTTTCTTTCTGCTTTGGCTTGTTTGTTTTTTGCTTTGGGCAGTTTGGTAAAATCAGTCATGCATGTAGCCTTGTAATGGGGTGGACTTGTTACTGTGATGAGGTCAATTTTCAAAGTTAGTAATTCCCATTATTAACCTCATGGTTGTAAAGCACACAAAATTCCAAGCAGGTTTGCCTTTTAGATCACCCCAAAATTGTCTAAGGGAAGAGAGTTATGTTGAGTCAAAGTTTGGTCAAACCTGATATCCCGTGCAGAGGGGGTCATATTTCAAACATCAGTCATATTTGATAAGATCACCCTGATATAGGATTATCACCTGATAATCACCCAGTGTGTGATGTGCGAACGTCAAATTTAAATAAGAGCCTATATCTACCTGTCGAAAGGATTCAGTTATCCCGCGAGGGGTCATGTTTTTAACATCAGTCATCTTACGAATATCACCCTATTCGCAAATATCACCCTATGTCAATATGATGGTGACATCATCCAATTCTGATGGATGAAGGAAATCACGTTGATGATGACGTCATTGTTCCATTCAAATCGCGAGGGAGGTATATATCCGATGTCCGTCATATTCTTTAATGACGATGATGTCATTGAAACATAATAATTAAACGATGTCGCCGACATAATGATGTCACCCCGATCTTTTCCAAGGGGGTCATATATTTTGAATAGCCCCTGATCTTAATTTTGTGACCTAATATACACATGGTCAAACGTTAACCATATCACATGATCCTTTGCATTCAGTTATTCTGCTCAAAAGCGGGGGGTCATTTTATCTAAGGGGTCATATTTTTGAATATCCCCTGATCTTTGTAAGATCACCCCCCTCTTTTTGACATTAAATGCAATTAAATGCGGTAGATGAATTCCCACCGATTACAAATGTAAATTAAACACTTGGCCACATCTACTGATTCCCTATAGATGATCAACGGATTTGATCAGGACAGTGCATTTTTTACCCTAATTTGTCCTATTGATCTGCTTTAAAGGTAAAATTCAAAGGTCATTTTCATTTACCTTGTGATAAATCAAGAAATTACAGAGCTCCGAAGTCAAACCCTCAAACAACTACCTGTCAACGAATTGGATCCTTCAAACGTAATGGAACGAGTGATCTTAAGCGTTTATAGTCCTCCGTAATCACTCGTCTAATCCAAAAGAAAGCATTGTCAGGTACGTAACTGTAAACCCTCCTATTGTCATTTTCTGTAATTTCAGGTAGAGTATTTTTTTTACTGGGGTTTAGCTTTGTGATAATACGTATAGTGGTAAAATGAGGAATAATATACAGAGTATACATGATAGAAGTACATGATGTTGTAGAAATGCATGTGGACACTCTAGGGTAAAATATTTCATGTTTATTGCAGGAATCCATGGTAGATCTCAGAAGAAATAGGTCTGAGGCGGAGTTCCTCAAGCCCATGTTTGTCCAGCCTGAGGGAGTACAGTTCAAGTATAGAGTTATTGGTGATACACACCAAGGGGATACAGACCTGGCAGTATGGTCGACAAGATTAGACAACAATAAGGATAATCCCATTCTGGATGGGGTGTATGTCTCAGGTACGTGGCATACAGCTGGTTTTCTGTATGCTATGGATGCTATGGAGCTGGTAGTAGAGTGCACAAGAAATTACAACCCTGAAACCAGATAGGTAGAAAAACATGGGAGGATATACGCAGACTTCTCAGTCAAGGGCATTACCGCCACTTTCAATTTGCCAGTTGGGAAGAAGGTAATGAGTGTGGACCTGCGTAAATTAGAAATAGAGTATAACAATAACAAGAAAAATGCAAGGAAGAGGATATACCAATGGAGATCAAAGAGTAGTACATATGCTGCCTCAGCTAAACTACCCGTGTATCTGTACAAGTTTGATTCTGATGATGAGTACCAATATATGATTGCTCTACTAAGCAGGATGACTGGCAGGCCTCATGCTGGAAATTTCAAGAACTGGATGTTTGGGATCATCCAAATGGTCTTATATGTAGATAACCAGCCCCTATGGTCTAAGATCATCAGTGACTCATTGGATGAGGGAATGAGGACCCTAGGAGGACAAACATGTTTATTTTACATGACTTCATATGTGGTGTACTCTTGTGCATATAAATGAACTTTTGATGCTTTGAAGACAGTGGGTAAGGCTGGTGGTGATGCTGATGATGCACACATATGGGATCATTATCTCTAATTGCAAAGGAAGGCATACCTCCTAGACTACAAACTGGTAAATGATGCATTCTCCGTGCATCTGGTTAGAACTATGGAGGAGGATAGGACTAAAAGGCTGAGCATGGAAGCTCAAGAAATTATTTATCGACATGGGGCCTGGTTTATCCAGTTTGCTACTTTCTCATACATTAGGATCAAGGGATTTGAGGGACAACCTCTTATGTTGCCAAGATACCCCGCTGATGGGGTTGTCTTGATGGAAATTTTCAGGCAGGTATCCACAATAGTTGAAGCCTACAAGGCACAGAAGAAGATACCTCTAGTTTTATTTCTAGTATCCATGGGCTGGTACATGTGCCCAGATTTAGAAAGTATAAAGCATGTCATTGGGGGATTAAAATTGATGTATCTTCAACCATTTCCTCTGGCTGGATCATATGATCCTTATGGCAAGATGCAGAAGATACTAGGAAAATGAATACATCAAAAGCATCTAGAAGACTTTTGGACCGATTGTGATGATGAGGCTGAGGTGAGAAGAAGGAAATATCAAAGACTCACCTTGAATCAGATCAAAACCTTTGACTGCATCCCAGTGCCAACACAACTGCATAAGGATGATGGGAAAATCATGTCCAATGAATATGAAGACAAAAAGGTGTATAATGACACCATATCGGCCCCAGATCTTACACAACAGGAAGATATATCCTTAGATTAGCTGACAAATGGGATGATCTAGCTAACCCAAGCTTGGGTGGATGCAGAGATATCCAAACTAAAGAAAAGGGGCATTGCCCTTATAGTTGATACTAAGAAGAAGAGGCAGGAGGTGTCTGATGAGGAATATGATGATTTCCTCACTGAAAAGAGAAAATCCAATGGGGAAAGATTGCCTACAGAAAAATAAAGGAGAATCCCCCCTAAGGGTAAGAAAGGTGAAGATGAACCAAAGGGGGTGATAATAGAGAGGATTGCCACTATAGCTGCAGGTGCATCTACATTAGCTTTGGCATCCACATCATCTGCGTAGCCTCTAACGGAAAAACCAAAGACCAAAAGATTTTTGAAGCCTACTGTTGAAGCTACGGAGATGTAGGTGGAAGGCCAGACCCTGCAGAAGGAGGTGGAAGAGGGAGTCCCTTTGGAAGAAGAACAGTTAAATAAGGAACTTGAAGGTGATGACTTACTGGTAGCCAGCAAGAAGAGGAGGGGGATGCTGCTGATGTCACCCCCTAAGAAACAAAGAACGGCCATGAGGGGGGATATCCGTGCTGACCCCATCATTTTGAGAGGAGCCAGTGGTGAGGTTTTCAGGAAGGAACTGCAGTATGATGTTCCTCTTCCCTCCATAATTAAATTCAAAACTAAGAAAGCAAAAGAGCAAATGAGAGAAATGTTTAGAACAAGTCAGGGTGTTCCTTTCTCTCTAGATGATACAGTAGAGTTATTTGACGATGAGGTGGTTCAGAATGTGGCCGCTCAACAAATGAAAACTCTGGTTTCCAACACCTGAATGACTCCTCATGGAACTCCATAAGCACAGATGGCAGTGTTGGAGAAAGCAAAGCAAATAGAAGAAATGAAACAAGGTAGCCCAAAGAGGGCAGCTCAACAAATAGGGCTCGACAATTTGTTTGAGTAGGTGACTAGCCCTGCAGCCATAGACTTAACGTATAGGGGTGATATAAGCCCAAATAGGGAAAAAGGTGCACCCAAGGAACCAAAGAAGACTAGAGTGGCAGAGCATGCAGAAAAGGATAGCACTGCTCCTGATCAAAGTCAGCAACAACATGGGACACTCACAGAACCAAAAATATCAGAAGTTCAACAAAAGAGTGGGGGTGATCTAGATATATCACACGTTGGTGTTGCTCAAACTCAGGGAGACTCAGGGGAAGTCCCAAGAATAGAAGACAAATCAGGTCTGGAGGACCCTCAGCCACAAGATATCAATGCACCGGGTGAAGGACAGGAAATGACCAATGATCAGGGTGATCCTCAAGGGCAAAATACATAGGCCTCCAAAGAGGTCATTATGCCACAAGATGAGAAAGATAATAAAGAAGATGAAAATTCAAAGGAGGGAGTACAGGATGAAGCACAGGATTAGAATGTGGAAATTCCACAGGATCCTCCTTTGCAGAAGGTAACCCCTCAACAAGAAGAACTTCAATAAGATCCCCCTCATGAGGAAATACATGAGGAAGAAATCAAGAAGGTGCCTTCTCCACCAAGGATAGAAGCGGACATTGGGGAGTAGGACACACATGATATTAACAAAGGCCACCAAGAATCTAGGGGTGATGTACCTCATTGGCTAGAAAAAGAAATAGGTATGGAACTGTTGATAACTGAGAGGGGGGGTGAATTAGTTATCCTAATTATTTCCCTTATTGAACTTTCTTTTTAATTGATGCAGCATTGAATCAAACACAAAAACATTAATCATGAAATAAGAAACACATGACACGGTATTTTTTGACGTGGAAACCCTGTTAAGGGAGAAAACCACGGGGTGATTAACCCAAAATTATTCTCTGTTAGAAGAATAGGAAATTACAAAATGGCACTTGCCAATTAGGGCTCACTGCCCGAGCACACTGCTCACAAGAGGCCCACTGCCTACAAGAAGACACACTGTCTACAAAGTGATAAGAATCACAGTCTTGAACTGATTGAAAGCATCTGCATATGCTGGAGTTCAGTTCCGGTTAGGCTCAGTACACTGATCTGCTGCACTTCATCTTTCCTCTGTTCTTTATTCTGCTATCTTTCACATACCGGATCCTTTTTGCTACTTCTACTCTGTTCTGTACTTCTTCGCATATGTCTTCACACCATCACATTCTTCACAACTAAATCCATCCTCTATATATATCTGCACAAGTAATTTCATCACCTTTCTAGTCGGCATCCGGAACAGTCTAGTTTCTTACAAACTCTTGTTCTGTCGGCTGAATCCTTCCTCACCAAGCAATGCGGATCAAGCATATACTTGTAGAAATTATTAATCATGTTGGCCAAACATGATTCATGCCTTCACAACCTCTATCATCAACAGTAACACATCCGGAAAGTAGTCTGATACTCTGTCAGTCAGTTCTTCCTCTGTTTTCACTGTCTCTCAAAAATCCGGTACTCAACTATTCATATCTTTTTCCTTGTCCATCACCGGAGGCTAAATCCTTGGAATATACCACTCAAGGTAGTCCTCTTGACTTCCCCAAATCCGCACTGCACCAAGATACTTCCTCTGAGAGATCCGGACCAATCTGTCAGACCTTGCCACATGCTCTGTTCTTGTTCACCGGACCACAACATTCTTTAATCTGACTTCCGGTAGAGACACATCATGACTTGCGGATATGTGTGATGACCTTTGTTGCCATCAATGACAACAACCATGAATCCATATAGTGTCTCTTGCAAACAATCTCCCCCTTTGGCATTGATGGCAACACTTAGTGAAAAATGACTAAGTGTTTTCTCTATGCTCCCCCTTTGCTGATGCTCTGTCTTTATATACAATTTCCGGAACTCCCCCTTAGTTGGATTCCTCATTTTTCACTGCTCCTCACTCCCCCTTTGACATCAATGGCAAAGGGTGGGCTCCGCACACCAAAATTTTCAAAAATTTTCTATACATAGCCGCATATTTACATACTCACATATACTGAAGAATGTCTGCAAAGGATGCCTGCAATTGGATCATTTCTGTAGCCCAACTTTGCTTCATTCTATCCAAAATTGAAATGTGACCACTCAACAAAAATGCAAAAGCTTCTGCCCGCTTGAGATCTGTCGGATCTTTTGTTTGGGCGGTGGTCTGAGCATCACTGATGGCCTCATGCATAGTTTCCAACTTAGGGATTATAATCCGTCTAAGTTCTCCCATCCGGTTAGTGATGTTCTTCCTTTCCTTCTCAAGATTCTTTATTTCATTCAAGACTGCAATAGTCTGACATTCTTGATTTATTATGGAGGGAGAGAGAGGATCAAAACTTTGAGATAAGCTTTGTAGCTTGTCCTGTTCCTCTTTTATTTTCTTATCAATTGCTGCTGTTGCCTTTGACCAGGATATACAAAATTTGTAGATGTCACCGCCATCCTTAAGAGCATTCTCTAAGCTCTTTATTCCAATGCTCACAATCTTCCTATCTTTAGAGATTAATTCTAATACTTCTGAAAATCTTTTATCCAAAAATTCCTTCCTGACCTTTTCTTCAGCTGATTTTTCCAGAGAATCAAAATGTGTATCAACACTGCTGACTAAGGTTTTTAGATTACCGGAAGAGGAGGCTGTCGGATCTATCTGGATTGATGGCATAATCTTTACAAGTACTCCGGAAGCAGCCTCTATCAACTCACAGTCTTCCATATGAGACTTCAGGAGTTTTTCATTTGCCTTGGCATTTGCAAATGAAGCTATCTTCATTGTTTGTACCGGAGAGAGAGAGTCAAAGTCGAATGGGCCTTTTAGAAGCTCCGGTTCATCAATCTCTAAAGTTTCTTTGCTCAAAAATTGTTGAACAGTTTGTGCAGTGTCTCTTGCCGGAGACAGATGTTTCTTTTCTTCTGCAGTCTTGGAACTGTCAACCTCTTTATCTTTCACCCCTGCTTCCTTCTCCTGTAATTGCTCTTCTTCTTTGGATCCGGAGACTGTAGGGGAAACCGGAGGAGAGATGCTTGTATGTTTAGGGCCCACTTCTTCCGGAACAGATGATTCCAAATCCTCAGCTATTTCTATACCTAAGTCTTCTACAACAGGAAGATTGAACCTTTTGAAAGCCTTCCGGAGGATCTCTTCTGTCTCTTGGGCCACTTTGTCAGTCTCACCAAGCATGAGTTGATTCATCCTGGCTTTACTTCTGAACTCATCTTTGCAGTCCTTGAAGATTATGTTCATTGTCTTGGGATCAATTTGAGGATATAGCTGAATAGCTATCTGCTCCCGGATCTCAAGATCTTTTGCATGAGCATTGTTCTTTCTTACTTCCAATTCCTTTTCTAGGCTTTTAGGAATAAGAGATATGATCTCAATGAAAGCCTTATTATATATGTTCAGATATTTGACTGTGGCTTCCTGCAGAGTCTTTTGATTAGCCTCACTGAAGTCATCATAAGATTCAGTCATTGGTTGAAGGTTTCCATCCACCGTGACCGACTTGATTACATTCTCTAGAGATAGAGTGGGCTTTTCAACAGATACCTCTACCATTTCATCCTTGTCTTGTCCTGAGGAGGGTTTACCGGATCCTTTCTTCTTCTGCTTCTTTATTTCTTTTACTCCCTCATCTGACTCTGTTTCCTCTTCATCCTTTTGGCTTTTATAAGCCCTTGTGGCTTTTGTCTTGGATCTTTTACCGGATGCCTGGACTTCCAGTTTTGAACTTTTGGTTGAGGGAGGTGCAGATCTTTTTGATGATCTGGTCCGGGTGGGAGTTTCAACCGGAACACTTTCTTTACTTTTCTCTTCTTCCTCAGCCTTCCTCCTCTTTTCCCGGCTGGCATCAAGTGCCTCTTTTGAGATGCCTAGGCCTTGAGCAATATGCTCAACTTCTTTTCTTACCTTCCTCTTTATCTCCGGTTCCCTGAGTTCTACATGTAACTTTACACTCAGTTCCTCAAAGGTTCCAAACCTTTCTGCCTTAGGATCTTTGGGCTGGCTTAGCATGTGTTGAACATGCAGCTCTACTATCTGTTCATCCACTTCATACCCCATAGGCATGATCCAGACAGTCCTAGGCTCTACTGCCTCCATTAGACACTGATCTGTTTCAACCATGAAGCATATTGTGTCTTTGTACTTTTCTACAAGGGATTGGGGTATTCTTTCTCTTGCATGCATCATGCTTTGGAAGTTCTTGAAGTATCCCCATAGAGCTGTATTTCTTGCTTTGGCATCCCCAAGTTCATGCAAATAGTCTCTGATTTGAATGGCAACCGGTCTGTCATTCTGCCATATCCATCCACTGGATCCAGGAAGCTCATTCATGTAGTAAAAGAAGAGACAAAGGATCAGATTGCCATATTTGAAGGAGTTTTTCTTGTCCTTCTTAATCTTCTGCAGATTTTCAAAGAGTTGGTTTACTAGAAGTTCGCACAAGTCATAGTCTGCATTCTCCTTCAACATCTGATAGGCTGTGTAGATTGCAGTTCCCGGTACTGAATTTTCCCTACTGGAGTGATAGATTTTGTAACCAATTATCATAGCTGCAAATTTGACATCCGGTTCAGTGATGTCATCAACTGTCATAGCTCTCTTGTCAAACTTGGATCCGGTTGCATCACTGACTGTCTGATTTTTGACAGATTTGAGAACAGGTAATCCACCGGATGAGTGCAGACCGGTTACAGCCCTAATTGCGTCCTTGGTGATCTTGAAGGGCTTGTTCAACCATAGGAAGTTGTCATGTACTCTACTTAGTACATACCGGACCCATTCATCTTCTTCAAAATAGGGGAAATGAATGCACTATGCAAAGTGTTTGTCCTGGATGGCTTTATACTGAGGTTTGATCTCAAAGGAGTCATCTATCAATTGTTTGTGATAGATATCCATTAGTTTTGATTCTCCAAAGTCCTCAAGATTCGCATGGATGTAAACCCTAATTGTGTATATGGAAAAATGGATTAAATCTAAACTAATAAAAACCAAAAAACCCAATAACATAAAGGAAACGAATCTAAGTAAAAGCCATAAATCACAAATCAAAGATGAATAAAGACTTTTACCGAAATCTGTATTGTTCCCTTTTGGAGATATGTGGATTGCTCAATGTAGTTGCAAAGCCATGGCTGCAACAAGCAAGTGTAGTGCTCAAGAGATCAATGTCAAATGATCGTAAGGGTTGCGCCAAGATCAATGTTAAAAGATCGTAAAGTGGCTCAAGAAGATCTATGTCAAAAGATCGTAAAGGTGGCGCCAAGATCAATGTTAAAAGATCGTAAAGTGGCTCAAGAAGATCAATGTCAAAAGATCGTAAGAGTGCTCAATCGAATCATTGTATGCTCAAAGCTCTGTTAAGTATGCCTGAGAATACGATCGAAGAGAGAGGCTAAATGAAGGAGATGAGGGGGGTTTATATAGATTTCAAGGAAAATCGATCAACGGTCCAGATAATTCAGAAGAATCAACGGAGGAGATAAGTTGAGGAATGTGCAATGAATGAGAAGAAGACATGTATCTTGCTTTCTTTTGCATGAGAGGAGTTATCAAGAATAGAAGAATGAGTTAACTGAGAAAATAAATCAATTAAAAGAATAAAGCAATCAGTTAAGTGATTTAAAACAAGAAGAAGAGATTTGCATGAGAAAAGAAGATATTTTGCTTTATTAAATATAGAAATATTTAATTGATGAGCAAGAAAGCTTGAGTTATTTTAGAGATAACTCAAATTAGAAGAAAAAGCAATTTAAATAAATAATTGATTTATTTAAATTTAGAGAAGATATTTTGGAAGAAACAATTAAATAATTAGAATTATTTAATTTAGAAGATTTAAAAGCAAATTAAATAAATAAATTTATTTAATTGTTGTGCATGATTTTGGAAGGACAGAAGATTATAAATAAAATATTTGATTTTATTTATTTTTAGAGGATTGAGATAATTTAAATAAATTTGCATGATTTATTTAAATTTAGAAGAACAATTGATTTAATTAAATAATGTAAATTATTTAATTGTAGATAAGAGGGAATTTGTTGAATTAATTAAATAATTGGATATATTTAATTAATGTAGATGTGAATTTTGGAAGGTGACAATGATTAAATTAAATAATTATAATTATTTAATTGTGGAAGAATAATAGAGGAATTTAATTTAATTAATTAAATAACGAGGATTTATTTAATTAATGTTGAATTTAGGAGATTTAGAAGAATTTGATGATAATTAATTAAATAATTAGATTATTTAATTAACATTGTAATGCAGGTGATTAAACAGATAACGGAATGCCATTTGACGACACGGTCATTTTAGGGTGTCTACACTAATATCTTCCGTATGCAATACACCATGAGGAACACTAGAGAAGGCTCCTAGTGGATCTACCTCCAATGATTTGTAAGGATGTTTCTTGAATGAGGGGCAAGGTCTATCAGAGATCTTAACTATGTTTGGAGTAGCCATTCTTCAAAGATTTGCAGTGAGGTAATGAAATACGGAGAATACCTTATGCGCCTTCGATTTGCACGGAGTGATTGGATTGATTTCTTTATGCAATGACTTCGGCAGGAGATCCTTGGTGTGCTTGATGAATCTTGTTGCAGAGCTCCACTATTCGCTTCTTCTTGAGTGCAGAATGAGCAAATGACTTTTGAGAAATCCCTTATATTGCTCCGCGAACCTTAATATCTGTCTGCAATAAATGCTTCACCTACATTAATCCGGTTTGCCTTGTCTGGATAGCTTGGAGTATCCCGGATTAGTCCTGATCTGCGAATATCATCCGGATCTTCCAATCATGGATAAATCGAGGTAACATATTACAAGAACATCCCAAACACTCTGTCCAATCCGCAGAACAAGATAGTGCACTTCCGGATCTCTCCGGACCTTTTTGTAATCCTTTGTCATACCGGAGCATCTCCCTGATCAGGTCTTATTTGATCGATCACAGCTTCTCCATAACTCCATGCGGACCTCTGAAATCTTGACTGAAGCATCTAAAAATTCATATCTGCAAACCCTTTAATCCACATCTTGTGCCACATCCGGCACCACTTGTTTGGCTGGGGGAACAGGATTTTCTTTGAGTCTCCCCCTGAGCCTGAGCTCACTTTTAATTTCCAGAAATATCAGCACCAGAGTCTGGTGCGGATCCAACCTCTACATTCTCTGAACTTTTCTTCACCCAAATCTTGCTCATCTGATTCCTAACTTCATCCGCATTCATCTTTTGTTTACCCTTGTCTTGATTCTGATTATACACCGGACCTCTTTTGTCCTGATTCTTGTTTCTGCAGACTTTAGCATTATGACCAGACCTATTGCAGATTTGGCAAATAACATTTCTTTGCATATTTGACTGATATCCTCTTGATCTGCATTGATTAGCCATATGACCTACTCTATTGCATGTAAAGCATCTACCTTTGAATGATTTGTTTACTTGCATAATTCTGCATTCATGGGATTTGTGTCCATACCTTTTGCAGTTGAAGCACTGTCCGGAGAAGGATGAATTAATCTGATTCATTCTCATTCTGCACTGATTAGCTTTGTGACCAAAGTGGTTGCAGCTGTGGCAGTATCCATTGAAGGATGGATATCTTTGAGCATTTGGCTGTCTTACCGGAGGTCTTCTAGGCCTGCTCCTTGGATTTTCTGATCCAAGATTCTTCTGACCGGATCCGGAGTTTTCTCCTTTCTCATATCCTAAACCATACTTGTCATCTGTCCTCTTTTGACTTCCAAGAAGAACTTCAAGTTGAGCAGAACTTATCTTGAATTTCTCTTTATATTCATTTGCTGTTTGAAGGTCTCTTTTGAGAGAGGCAATTTGATCCTCAAGTTTTTCTTCATTATCTTTGGCATCTTCAAGATCAGATTCAAGATGTCTGATAATCCTGTCCATCTGGTGGCATTCTTCTGATTTTTCTTTAAGAGATTGTCTTAGATTGTCTTCAGCCTTTCTTTTTTCTTCAATCTCTTGAGTAAACTTTATAGTTCCTGATTCCATTTCATGTCTTAACATAATGACTTCTTTTGATAACTTTTCACATAACTTGGTTTGCTCAGTCAATTCTTCATTTGTATTGCTTTCTTCACTTTGTCCTGCCAACTGTTGGAGCAGCTCCTTTCTCTTTTTCATAGAGAGACTTAATTTGTCTTTTAATTCTCTCATGAATTCATCAGCCTGTTTGAGTCTTTCCTTTAATTCACTGACTTCAGAATTTGACTGTTCAAGATCCTCAAGAGCAGTCTTGAGTTGCTCCCTTAAACCATATGCATCCATTTGAAATCCCAGATCTTCCTTAAGCTGTTAGGCTCTATTAGAAGGAACTTAGCTCTGATACCAATTGTTGATAACTGAGAGGGGGGGGTGAATCAGTTATCCTAATTATTTCCCTTATTGAACTTTCTTTTTAATTGATGCAGCATTGAATCAAACACAAAAACATTAATCATGAAATAAGAAACACATGACACAGTATTTTTTGACGTGGAAACCCTGTTAAGGGAGAAAACCACGGGGTGATTAACCCAAAATTATTCTCCGTTAGAAGAATAGGAAATTACAAAATGGCACTTGCCAATTAGGGCTCACTGCCCGAGCACACTGCTCACAAGAGGCCCACTGCCTACAAGAAGACACACTGTCTACAAAGTGATAAGAATCACAGTCTTGAACTGATTGAAAGCATCTGCATATGCTGGAGTTCAGTTCCGGTTAGGCTCAGTACACTGATCTGTTGCACTTCATCTTTCCTCTGTTCTTTATTCTGCTATCTTTCACATACCGGATCCTTTTTGCTACTTCTACTCTGTTCTATACTTCTTCGCATATGTCTTCACACCATCACATTCTTCACAACTAAATCCATCCTCTATATATATCCGCACAAGTAATTTCATCACCTTTCTAGTCGGCATCCGGAACAGTCTAGTTTCTTACAAACTCTTGTTCTGTCGGCTGAATCCTTCCTCACCAAGCAATGCGGATCAAGCATATACTTGTAGAAATCATTAATCATGTCGGCCAAACATGATTCATGCCTTCACAACCTCTATCTTCAACAGTAACACATCCGGAAAGTAGTCTGATACTCTGTCAGTCAGTTCTTCCTCTGTTTTCACTGTCTCTCAAAAATCCGGTACTCAACTATTCATATCTTTTTCCTTGTCCATCACCGGAGGCTAAATCCTTGGAATATACCACTCAAGGTAGTCCTCTTGACTTCCCCAAATCTGCACTACACCAAGATACTTCCTCTTAGAGATCCGGACCAATCTGTCGGACCTTGCCACATGCTCTGTTCTTGTTCACCGGACCACAACATTCTTTAATCTGACTTCCGGTAGAGACACATCATGACTTGCGGATATGTGTGATGACCTTTGTTGCCATCAATGACAACAACCATGAATCCATAGAGTGTCTCTTGCAACAGGAACAAGTGTCAAAAATTCAAGAGTTTGATGTTTCTACCTTGTTCGTTGAGAAAATGATGAAACCAAGGAGGAAGGATAGATTAACATCTGACATAAAAAGAGATCCTACCACAGGTAGAAGAACCACACAGATAGCACTTCCCATAGTTGAAAAGGAAAAAGGCAAAATTAGCCTAGAGGAATTCCATATCACAAGTGTTGATCTTAGTTTTGCCAATGAAGACCTAGGGGATCCTGACCAATATTCTCTTCAGACATTAATGACAACTGAAAGAGACCCACTATTGGCTATCCAGAATGAAGATGAAGTGTTTTCCAATGTCATACAAAACAATTATGGAATAGATATATAGCAAGACCCATGTCTAATATGTATGGCCTACCCCCTTCACAATACTATGCCTACAATCAATACTCCAACCTATGCTTCCACTAGAAGAATGTTTCATCAGTTGTTGCCTCATAGTTGTAATCTCAACTTATTAGGGTTGGATATTACCTATGTGATGCCTATAGCAGCACCAATTGACATTACACCAGGCAGAATAGTTAACTTCAATAGTGAATTGACATTTGTCCAGAAGACTGAACTAATTAAAATGCTACAAACTCATAAGACAACATTTGCATGGGACTATCATGATATGAAGGGAATTGACCCTAACCTTTACATGCATTGGATATACATTAATGAAGGATATAGACCAGTTAGGCAACCTCAAAGAAGGATGAACCCTATGGTAAGAGACATAATGAAGATTGAATTGTAGAAATAACTGGATGCAGGATTCATATACCCAATATCAAATAGCTAATGGGTGTCTCCACTAGTAATAGTGCCAAAAAAAGTAGGTAAGTGGAGATTTTGTGTAGACTACAGAGAATTAAATACTGCCACTAGGAAAGATCATTTCCCTCTTCCTTTCATTGACCAGGTCCTAGACTCCTTGGCTAGTAAAAAGTATTTTTCTTTTATTGATGGATTCAATGGATATAACTAGATCAAGATAGCCCCTAAAGACCAGGATAAGACCACATTCACATGCCCATGGGTGACATATGCCTGCTCTATCCTTCCATTTGGACTCTGCAATGCACCTACAACATTTCATAGAGCTATTTTAAGTATCTTTGTTGACCTTGCTCATGACTCTATGGAAGTTTATATGGACGATTTTACCACTTATGGAGAGTCCTATGAGGAGGCCTTGAAGAAACTTGAAAAAGTACTGCAAAGATGTCAAGATCATAATATGTCCCTTAGTCATGAAAAATGTTTCATGATGATGCAGGAAGGAGTAGTGCTTGGTCACTTTATGTCCAAAGCAAGCATTCAAGTGGATCCACACAAAATTGAAATCATTTCAACCTTACCTATTCCTCGAAAATAGAAAGATGTCAGAAGTTTTCTTGGTCATGTAGGGTATTATAGAAGATTTATAAAGGATTTCAGCAAAATTATTGCTCATTTGTTTGTCCTACTTTCTAAAGATGCATAATTTAATTGGATAGTTGACTGTCAGTTATCCTTTGACCATCTCAAAGAGTCATTAACAAAGACACCTATACTCAAAGGACCTAATTGGTCAATACCTTTCCACATACATAAAGATGCTTCTGATTTTGTAGTAGGAGTTGTGTTAGGACAGAAAGAAGGGAATGTGGAATATGCAATTTACATCAGCAAGAATCTTCAAGGTGTTGAACTTACCTATATTGTTACTGAGAAAGAAATGTTAGATGTTGTTTATGCAATTAATAAGTTCAGCCATTATATCATTGGGTATCTTGTTTTCATTCACACTGACCATGCAGCAATAAGATATCTTATGAATAAACCAATGGTAAGTGGCAGATTGGTTAGATGGTAACTGCTCCTTTAGGAATTTGATATCACCATTGTAGACAAGCCAGGGAAGGCCAATGTTGTTGCTGATTTCCTCTTCAGGCTCCCTACTTGTAATGAGGACCCAGTCATTAATGATTCTTTTCCAAATGAACACTTATTTACACTGACTGTACAAACTCCTTGGTATGCAGATATAACAAATTATCTAGTTACAGGTAAAACACCTCCACACCTCTCACCCAAAGAGAGGCGCCACCTTGTGGAGTGCAGCTTTCCCTATTCATGGGTATTTGGTTATCTCTTCTATACACGACCTGATCATATTATGAGAAGGTGTATTAGGGATGATGAAGTGTATGACATTCTCAGAGCTTGTCATGATGAACCTTGTGGTGGACACTTTGTAACCAAGAGGATAGCAGTCAAAATTCTAAATACTAGATATTATTGGCCAACATTGCATAAAGATATAGCTCTCTATACAAGAAGATGTGACCGATGTCAAAGGATGGGCATACCTACAAGAAGTGATGAAATGCCTCTACAACCACAACTGGTGGTCACACCATTTAACAAATAGGGCACTGATTTTATTGGACCCATAGATCCACCTTCTAACCACAAGGAATACACACTTGTTTGCAATGACTACCTTAAAAAATGGGTACAAGTTAAAGCCTTGACAGTAGCTAGAGATAGTGAGGTTGCTGTATTCCTCTATGAAAAAAAAATTACAAGGTATGGGGTCCCAAGGGAAATAGTCACAGATCAAGGGCCACAGTTTACATCTGCACTAATTGCTAGCCTTGTTCAGGAGTATGAAATCAGGCATAAAAAGTCCACTCCCTATCATCCACAGTTAAATGGCCAAGTTGAAGTCACAAACAAAGAGCTTGAGGCAATATTGACAAAGACATATGCATTACATAAGAATGATTGGGCAGCAAGACTCTCTAAAGTAGTTTGGGCATATAGAACTACATGGAAGACAACAACAGGGTACACACCTTATGAGTTAGTTTATGGAAATAAGGTTGTCCTTCCTATTGAGTTTGAATATATAACACTAGGAACAACTATCCAACTTGGTATGGACCTATCAATAGCTCAAAAGGAAAGACTGCATCAGCTTAATGCCTTGGAGGAGCTTAGGATGGAAGCAGTTCATCACAATAAATTAGTACCAAACTAGAGAATCAAATGGCATGATCAGTATATCAAAACCAAGGACTTTCAGGTAGGTGATTGGGCACTTCTCTATGACTCTAGGTATAAAGATCATAAGGGAAAATTGTAGACCAGATGGTTAGGCCCTTATGAGATCAAGGAAGTTTTCCCAAATGGTGCAGTCCAATTAACTACCATAGACCAAGTTAGATTCTCACTGATGGTTAATGGACATCGATTTGATTGAAATTGTATAATAAACCTTTGAATAAAGTTGCATTTCTATAGCAATTAAAGGCAGACTTGGCTAATGAAGTTCCACAACCCTCTGAGGAGGTCACCAATCAGATAGCAGTTGATCACAATGTTCCACAACCAGATCAAGTTGCCAGCTTGATTGAAGTCCCATAGTAAGTTTGATTTCTACAACCTCTGTACATAAATAAAAATCACAAAGCACACACATCACATAGAAATAGAAATAAAACAAGGTGATCTTCCAATCAAAAGTTCAGGCTCCATCATTTCAGTTACCATTCTACACTAGAACTTTCCTTCGGCATTCAAGCACTTCACTGAAGGGACCTGTAGCCAAAGGCAATCTACTATTCCATGGGACCTGTATTTGCTACACCAGCAGCCATGGGTTGTCATTCCCTTGGGACTTGTAAAAGTTGCACTTGCAGCCAATGCACATGGGACTTGTTCATTTCACGTTCTGATTGCGTGTATACAGACAATGTTGCCTGAAACACCTTTTCTTGTTGCATCTGCATGCTGCCATCTTTTCGCTGGATAGTACTTTCCTGCTACGTGTCTCACATCTACTGCATTCCATTAGCACACTTTGTACCTATCACATCATTGTGATTTTCTCCAGCTTGTTCATTGAGTATATCAACTCAATCCACCATGTAATCATGTTTACATGCAACAATTCCAATTTTGGCATCACCTCAATGGTACTCATCTCACTCATTGCTTTAATTAACATTTATTGCTACTTATTTAGTGACTTTCTTTATTTACATATAATTAATTTTCCATATTTTATCAATTTGACATGCTTTGAACCTGTTCCTTGGTACCATTGCCTATCTTCTCACTTGAAGACTAATGAAGTTTTAGTTGGGGGGATTCTAAGTTATTTTATGTACATTGAAACTTCAAATCAAACTTCAAAATCCCTTACTCCATAATTATTACCATCCGTTGCATAACATACAAGCTAAACAGATCAAGCAAACGGTAAAAGCAACTAGCAATAAGGTCTTGGTGAGTAGAATTGGACAACAAATAGAGGATTGAGAACAGAGGATTGAGTGTTTTCTTGAGATATCACAATGGGTGGTGATCCGATTAGAAGAGAGCCTACTATTCATTCAGCACTATTAGCTGACATGGATTGCTTGTCAATTTTTCAATAGGCGTGATGGTTGCAATATTTTCTCAGGATAATAGAGTATAATGAGGACATTACTCAATAGTTTGCAGAGACATTTCATAATGAGGAAGCTACAGTGAAAGGTTTAAGGGTTGACACGATTGTAGCAGCTATAGCTAAGTTACCGGGCTACGAGGAGCTGGAGAGGAATTTCCTGTAAGAGCAAATGCCATTTCTGCAAGGGCCAAGTTCATACGACCAGGAGAAAGGTTGGAATCGACATCTCAAGGTACCAAATGACTTTCTTTACCCTAGTTTTGGGCCTCTATAGCTCCCTGGATTATTAAATACCTTACTTGTGATGGGAGGCAATTTTTACTTTATTCTGTGCATTTTAAACTTCTAAGCCATCTTCGTCATGGAAGGGTAGTGAATGTTCCAAATTTTCTATTCAATTTGTTAAAAAGGATGTCTATTGAATATAGAAGGAAAAGTTGTCAGTCTTCATTGTCCCATCATGGTTTAATTGTCCTGTTAGTAAAGAGAAGTCTGTCTATCCAATACCTTGAATTTTCTTGGGAAAGATTTCTTGAAGTTTAAAATCATGTTAATGAGGGGCTGGTGAGTGTTGAACTAGAGAGAAGAAGAGACAGGGGTAGAAAATTTACAAACAAGGGAAGAAGAGGAAGTGCTTGCAACCTCTTCTCACCTAGAAGCTTCACCTACCCATTGCCATGCAACTGTTGAGGAGCAACCAACTTTGAGCTCTACTGAACCTATTGAAAAACTTGCTAGTTCTCCTACACCCGTAGTCTCACCAATTTCAACCCCATTGCCAGAACGTGTATCCTCACAGACTTCTAGCCACAAAAATAAAAAGCTAAAATGAATACTACAGCCTGAAGCTTCTAGCTCACCACTTGTAGCACTTGAAACTACCTATAAAATATCTTCTATTTCAAAAGCCACTAAGAAAACAAAAGCATCCTCTTCTTCTTCCAAAGTTAAGAAGAAACAAGGAATCCCTGCTCAATTATGTAGGTGTTTAGGTCACCTAAAGGAAAAAGAACTTTTAGGGGAACCTGAAAATAGGAATGTAGTTGATATTGATACAAACTCTGAGAGGGAGCACATGTTTGTTGACAAAGAGTAGAAAAAATTGGGTTATACACTTGTTCAGGAGTTTGATGCAAAGTTTGAAGAGGAAGATATATGGACAGCCAGAAAAAGTCATAAACCTCCCTCTGAAACTGAAGAACCAAATTTATCAACCCTTCAAGATGAACCTTAGGAAGAAGGGTTATTGTTAAACTCTAAAGACACAGCAAAGGGTGAGAAAGATGAGTTACAATTGGCAATGTAGAAAATTGTAGAGTTGGAGAAGAAACTGAGGGATTATCAACAAAACGAAACTAGATTGAATGACCATGTTAAGAAGTTAGAAGATCAATTGCAATTCTTCTAGAAACAGGGGTCAAGACTTGAACAATTGGCCCAATTGGCCATCATTCAGATAAATAGAAGGAATCAAGAGCTTGCACAACCAGAAGAATAGTATGTAGAACCTTCTCCATTTACCTTATTTTCAGTCACCTTACAATTGTGGAATGAAATAGATAAATTAATAAAGGAACAAGGTGAAATGAAGGAGAAACATAGTAAGGAAATTGAGATGAAGAATACAGAAATAAAGAGGTTGAAATTCAAAGTAGATAGAATGGCAGACATGTCTGTTCAGTTGATGAGATGTAGGCCACCTTCCAGGGTTTATGCTCTCTATTTGCAAGAGCAATATCTGAGTTTCTAGTTTATCCAAATTTATAGTGATTCCCTTGTCTCCCTTTTTACAACTGCCTTATTTCTAACAACTTACCAAAGAGCTACCCCAAAAATGCAAAACCAACTTTGTGAATTCTACCTACATGAACTTGCCATTCCTTATGACACTCATTGGAATCCCCTAGTTGTAATCAAGGATGTGCAATTGAATGCCTAAGCCTCATTCATTCAAAATGAGCATAGGAGGGGAGAGTTACTACAATAATATAATGAAAGATAGAAATCACTTCCTCTCAAATTGAGGGCAGAATCTCCAAATCCCTTGAAGATAGTGGAGGAATGGGTGAACTTGATTGAACATCAAGAGGTAGAAAGTAAACTATGGGAATGCAGAGCCATGGACTATCAAAAATTTAGGAAATTGGTAGAAAAGATTGGTAAGGAAGCTCTGGGTTTTTCATAAGGAAGATGGAAAGAATTAACATTAGCACTACAAAGAAAGGAGCCTCACTCAGTATTTAACTTGTCAGCAGCAATCCATAGGGCAAAGAGATATATATCAAATCAGCTAATGAGCATGGGATAACATGGTTACCACTAGTCTTCCATCCTCCTCTGCTGCTTTATCCTATTCCACATTGGATGGGGCAGAGGACTAATCAAGCTATAGAACAAGCTATGTGGGACAAATTGGTAGAACAGAAGGGCTTCTACCTCAAACAGGATAGAGGGGTAGAGGAACCTACAAACTACAAAGAGATTGCTCTACAGTACAATCTAAGGCCTTGGTTGCTAGAGGACCAGCAACATGATTAGTTGGGGGTGTGATGAGACCATGATTTGTCTTATTTTTATTGCTTTAATTACCTATTTCCCTAAGACATTTACAGACTTATATATATATATATATATATATATATATATATATATATATATATATATATATATATATATATATATATTATATATATATATTATGTCTATGATTGTCCTTAAGACATTGAAGCATGAATATGGTATATAATATGTTGTTAATTAATGATGTGTGAATGGTTGATTGTTCATGAAATATGTTAGTACTTTATGTTGATTTTAGTGATAGTGATGCATAAATACTATGTGGTGTACTAACTCCTCATGCAGCAAAAGTGTGGCTTCATATCATGAAGAACACTGGACAACCCACAACTGAAGGAGATGTTGATATCCACAAAAGATGATACAGGTACTTGAAGCCAAAGGAAGAAGATCCCAAATTGACTAGGATGAGTCATCCGTGACTCTATAATGGTTATCCTTCAATGAATGATGCAATCTTAAATGATGAAGGAATCTAGATCATGTTATATGTTTTGTTTCTAAGTCATTGATTATTCTCCATGGATATTGAAGAGATAGAGTTGCAATAGGACTATACTATCTATGATGCATTCATGTTAGTTAGTTTCCTATTTCTAGTTGCTCTGTAATAAAGTCCTTTTCCTACGATGTGGGATAATGGACAGTTATGGCATTTATTGTTTAGTAGCATTATTCATATAGACAATGTTGATCTTGATTAGCTAGATTAGATTTTGCTTCATACATATTGGATAGAAATATAGTATTAGATTTTGTTGTATCATTGTTACTTTAGCATTCAATGTGCTTTGTGTTCTATTAATGACTACAAAGATTTAGTAGAGATTTAGCTAAATCTTGTGGGATCACAGTCACTCAAGCCGACCACTTGAGGTACAGTGTCTCTCCTTTATTCATATGTTTAGTTTATAAATTGTATGTTTATATGTGTGTGTGTGTGTGTGAGAGATTGACGTATGTTGTTATGAGTAATGTGAAATAGTTTAACTTTGGCAATTTATGTTATTGAGTCCATTGAGTCAAGGTGATCTCCAACTGAACCAATTGTTAGTTGCTCTCTTACATAGAAGTTACAGAGAATCATTTGATTACTGTTGTGTTAGATAAACTTAGTTATTTTCCATTATTCCTGTTTACTTAGAGTATTTTATTTTCTTTATTTAGTTTCCTTACACAACCTCTAGAATAAAACTCAGGAATCCTTAATTGTACAAACAATACAGGCATCATCCAAGAAGAATACGATTCCCTGGTTTGACAATGTAAATGTAGCATGTTATATAACTAGTAGGTTGCTTGATATAGGATATGTTGGTCCATTGAGTAGTGTTCATGCCCTTTCTGCATCAATGTATTGGTTAATAATGGAGTTTGACACCAACATCAGAAAATCCACTCTCTTACTACTTCACACCTGGTGAAATAATATCTTATCCAAACATCAACAACTTAAATATGACGGAAGGGCAAACAATTCATGATCCTGAAGATACAATTGATGTAATAACACATGTACTTGATGATCAAATCCACAAATTTGAGAGAGAAGTAGCTTATTTTCAAGCATTTGTGGAAAAGGAAAGGCTAGCTAAAGAAGCCATACCCATTGTTCATAGTCTAAAAGAACTATTAAAAGAAGACAAGACAGTGTTAACATGCTTCATGGAATAGTCCATATAGTGGATAACAACATTATGTTAGTGGCTAACTACGCAAATATCATTAACAATGTGTCATCACCAAATCATACATAGGTAACGACACCTATACCAACTATCAGAATGTCCACTTTCACTTCATCAATTCTCACTACCAATGCACAAGCTTGTAGTAATTCTACCACTAGCATGGGAATATCTAATGGCATTCATTCACAGCATTACAAAGTTGTGGGATTCAATTATAAAAACCTAGCACCTAAGGTGTCTTTTCCATGAATAACCATTATCAACCACCTCTCCATTCCACCTATTCTCAACCACCTTTCACTTACAATTACTCTCAACCACCTTTTATTACCACTCACACTAATCACCTCTAAATTTCATGACTACAGATTCAAATACTTTGGCTTCTAGTACGCAAACAACATCACCTACTGATGCCATTTTAAACTAACTCTTGCAAAGCATGACCTCCTTATAGCATAAAGTGACAAACTTGACCAATGCTTCCTCTCAACCTAATATACCAACATACCATGCTTGCAGTCCTTTATCTTTTACAATCTTAAGAGCTCAAATGCCTGATAAGTTTGAGACTCCTCGCTTTGAAAATTACGGTGGTAAAGGTGATCCTAATACTCATCTGGCAGCATTCACAGCTATTTGTAGTGATTTCTTCTTCGAAGAGGACTTGTTAGAAAAACTCTTTTTGCGATCCCGCAAAGACACCGCTTTGGAATGGTTTTGCTCATTACCTTCAAATTCAATACTTTCTTTCTCACAGCTTGTTGATCAATTCTTGCAATATTTTCAAGCAAACATTGGACCTTCGGTCTCATTGATTGATTTAGTTCATTGTAAACAAGGTCAGAAAGAAAAATTAACTGAGTTTATCAATCGATATCAAGATCTTTTCGCACAAATACAATATTTGATTATAGATGAGGATGTTTAGAAGATATTCATTATGAATTTACAACCTAACATCTAGAATAAAATCCTCTTGATGAAGTATAGCTCCTTTCAACATTTATGCATGGCTCTTCGTGATTACCAACTTTCGTCTAGTTGGTATGAGAATCAAAACTCATTGGCTCAAGTCGGTCACTCCATAGCTGGAACATCTCAAAACAAATTTAAGAGGAGTAACAAGAGTTTCATCAAGATCAATGGGCAACATTCAAATATTTTTTAATCACAAGTGTCCGCTATCAATAATCCTAAATGGACACCATTCCAATTCAGACAACAACATAGATAGTTTACTCCATTATTTGACTCTCTTCAATCAATTATGAATCAAGCAGTAAGCAACAATCTATTGAAGATTCCTCTTGTTAAAGCATTCGATAGCAACAAGATTAAAGGACCTTCATTTGATGCCAATGCCTACTGTCACTATCACCACTCACATTGACATGACTCTGAACGATGTATGTATCTTAAACATGAAATTCAAGACCTCATTTATTCTAATATAATATAGGTAACTAGTGTGAATGACAATAGAAATAAGTTGGTTGCCCCTCTAAATCAAAATTTACAGATCTTCACCAATCCTTTTCCTAAGCATAACGACAACAATATGGTAGAACAAAATACAACAGAGCAAGACGATGATTACCTTGACTATGATGAAATAATTGGCATGATAGAAGTGGATAAGGAGAATACTAAACACTCACTCCGTCCATGAGGGAAAGGTATCTGTGCTAAGGTTCCTTTGTCGTTATCCCTTCAAGGATCAGGAGATAATTAGAATGCATCAGATATGCAAATTGAGAAACCTCGACAGGATAACATTAAGCAAAAAAAAGTTGTCATGATGGAAAGTATCCCATTTCATCACGAAAGACTCCTTCATCAACCAAATCAGAACAAGAAAGCAAAGGACCGGAAAAGAACGAGGTGACTGTCATCGGCGGGAAATAGCAATGATTCCCCTCCTCATAAGCAACAAAAGATTTTAAACATACAAGGTCTTGAGAAACAAAACCTGCATGATTGTTCCAAAAATAAGCATCAATCAAGTATGAACTTCTCACACAATTTGCCACACTTGATGGAGCACCTCTCTAAGATGCTCGTAAGTTTGGATTCCTCTTAGATAAAATATATGTGTGTGTGTGTGGTGTTGTGTTCCCCCATGTTGTGATAAATGTTGTTTAGGTCTCTTTGGATGACCCTTGATACTCTTGTAAGGTCAAGGATACCAGGGGACCACCTCTATTGTGACCATTCTTCTATTCTTCTCTCCTCTATTTCATTATTGTGTTATGCCTTGGGGGCATAGTGTTGTGGAAGAGGTCTTGGGGGCATCCTCCTATGTGGCATTCCTAAGGCACTTGGTTCTCCTCTCTCATTTTTTATTGTTTCCATTCTTCAGTGATCCTACCTAGTCGACAGATGACGAAAACAAACAAATATGGATAAGGACCGTGTGTCCCTTCAACAAGAAAGCAAAAAAGGACCCAGTCCATAGATGAAGATGGGGTTGATATATATCCAACACTTGACTAGTAGAATCACTTCGTGTGATGTGTCATTTCATAACAAACCTTTGCAATACTCTCAATCTGCTTCCACGCACTTTGGATGGTTTTGTATCTCACCTTGTTGTTACACTCAATTCTGAGATACCTATAGTATAGCCCAACGGCTATACTTGGTACCAAACCTGCAAGTGTAGCCTTGGTCCTTGATATGATTTAATATATGATTTATGTGTAGCTTTTATGAATTGATTTGGTTATTATCTTAGAGTAAGATTTTCTAACCAAAGCTTATATTTTATTGATTATCTTAGCAAATAATATCAATGTGTTTGTGGGAATATTTGGTGATCGTGCAACATGTCACCTTTGGGGGTATGGGTTTTGTGAAATCTCTTGTTCCCTTGCGTGTTTTCACTCTACATTAATGTGCTTGATACCGGCAAGTGGGATCAACCACCTTAAGGTGGGGGCATATATAATAGTATCTATCTGATTACTTTTACACTGACAAAGCGTGTTTTAAATCCCTCATCGCGAGGTGGGATGGTGTATCTCTTGAGCTAGTGCACATCCTTTTAAAATAAAAAAGCCATCATCGCGAGGTGGGATGTCATATCTCTTGAGCTAGTGCATAACCTTTTATACAAAGCCCTTCTACGGAAGGTGAGATGGTGTATCTCCTGATCTAGTGCACATCCTCTTATACAAATTTCTCTACGGAGGTGGGGTTGGATCTTGAGTCATCCACCCTTAAGCATGTCGTTGGCGGTTGTGGTAGCATAGCTGAATTGTTAGGTGTGTTTGGTGTGTTTTAGATGGTGGGACTTGTTACCAAATTTTCACCTATAGCTCAAATTAGTAGAGTTAAAACAATTTTATGATATTAAAGGTGAAAGGTATTTCATACATTTCTATTATGCTTAACCATTGCATATTTAAAGGTGTTTAAAGAAATGGAATTCAGTTTTCATTATTTAATGCTTTGCAGCATAAAGGTGAATACATGAATTATAAGAAGTTGCTTCATTCATTTTACAATGTTTCATTCATTTTGTAATGAAATATACACAAGATTGCATAGGTGTCACTTTTTTATTCATTGGAAAGAAAAGAGAAAATCAAATGTCCCACACAAGTAGTGGGAATGACTAAACTGAACCAATGTATGCAAGATATACATCTGAAGATAAAGTAAAGAAAGAAACACATGAGAAGAAGTCATATCCGTCATTGCCTTAAGGGTTGATACTGATGTTGATCCTTCTATCTTTAGCTTGATCCTTCTATCTTCAGCTCCTCTTGTTCTCTATCTCTAGATGTACCTGCATTTGATAGAAAGATTTGGTTAGAGCTTAGGACATGAAATCTCATCATATGTTGCATCAACAGAAATATAACTTGCAGCTATGATGCATTAAATCAGTTGAGTCATTACTAGATGTGCGCAAGAGAGCCAGAAACATCAAATCATCACATGAGCATTGAACTTCATTATTTTTTTATCTAACTTGTTTGTGCAATGTGTAGGTATAGGTACATTCATCATTGTGCATGATATTTCAGCATGTGGTGAAAAAATAGGCTCCCACAAGGGTTGAGCCCAGCATGTTGTCCCCTAAATCTTAACAGGGACATGAATAAGCAAAAGACATGATTAAGGTTTTCAAATTCTAAGTGCAAAGTGTAGTCACAACTGTACTAGGATAGCCAAAGAAATGCTACAGGACAGTTAAAATTGCAATGAAAGTGCTATCACAAGGCAGTGAGGCAGTCAGCCATAGCATAGTGGAATAGTTTCAGAGCAGGTATAATGACTATGACAGTCATACGGATGACAACAAGAAATGCATAATGAACAATAGTAGTACATGACAGTCATACAAAGAAAAATAGTCCTATATTTGTATTCAGGGATAGAGTGCAGCATATACAGTCCCGGTCAGCTATCTAGTATGCAAGGGAGATCATAAGTAGAGTGGAGAAGACTGCTATGAGAAGTAAAAGACTAGCAAACTGTTATGGAGAGCAAACCATGGGACAATCTTTCTGATAAGGCATAATCATTGTTCATTACCCAATGCTAAAGGTGCATCAAACAAAGCCATAGATAAAGTCATAGCACAAGGAACATTCTGAGATAGTCTCACCATGGAGGATTTTGCAGTCATACTATCAATCACAAGAGGATCACTATAAAAAAGATAACTTTACTTTGCAAAAATAAAGGCTAGACAAGAGCTCACAGTGATCTATTTTGTTATTTCAAAATTATCAACCTTCCCCGTCATGCTAAGGTAGTCTGGAGGTATGTGGGAATATCATATTATCATAACACAAAGTCTCACAGTCACAAATGCTATGAAGTTTACAGAGAATCATAAGTCTTAAGGCATTTGAAGGCAGCTAGTAAAGAAAATAAAGGACAATGAAAAGTCATACAGGGTGCAGTCCAGTATATAGAGGAGATAGTATGATAGTGCCAAGTGTTCAAGTAACCTGTTCATCATTTCAAGACACAGATAATAGTAATATGACCACAATAAGGAAAGGAGAGCATACATATTGAAGGGACTATCAAAATGAAAAGAACAGGGAACCTCAGCCATGAAAGGAGGAGCAACATGCAGTCAAGATACAATCATGAATGGAGGGTTTTAAGTCACAAAACAGTGAGCTTTAAAAATATATATATATATAAATAAGTCATTGTCACATGAAGAGTATTGAGGACCGAAAGAAAATACAAACCCTCACAGCCATGAAAACTTTCAGTCACAAAACCTTAGAGTATATTTCATTGAAGCTTTCATGATTTTATGAGCACAGAAGCTCAGGATAAATGCACTATCTCAATTCACAAGAACAAAAAAAAATGAAGTCTGAGAGTTCCATTTTTATCTAAAAAACATAGAGTATCAGTTGTGTCAATACCTTTCATCACATAGTGCAAAGAGTACAGAAGATAAAGTATTGCAAAGAGTGTGTGAGAAATGGCATATCCAATTTCAAAACCCTAGCTCAAATAGTGAAAGAAGACATTGGTAAAGAACTATCACAGCAAGGAGTAGAAAGATAGTCTGAGATACAAGAAGAATAACATATAATAGGTAAAGATTTATGATAGAACAGTTAAGGGTTTTCAGTTTTGGCTCTCTTTTCACCATGTTCTTAGCATATTCTCCTTTTTGATGGAATTCAAGCAAATTGGAACAATATATATGCAGAAAAGAAGTGTTATGAGCAATTTATTGCCAAGAAACCCCAAGAGTTTACAAGAAAATGTAGATATTTTTCATAGAAATGCCTTAGAGAGAAAGCAACAATGAAGCCATACAGATTTCCAAAGAAAGAGGACTGAAGCAGCTAGTTAAGAACAATTTTTCTTCAAGTTTTCCATGAAAATAAAAAATGAAGAGGAATAATCTTACCAGTGAGAAAGAATGTAAACAAGGGCAGCATGGCGACCTGTTTTAGTCGTAGAAATGGCTCAGAAAACCCTCAAGCAGTAGAAACCCTCGGCCATGGTGGTAGGACAGAGAAACAATGGAAAAGAAGCAAAGTGCAAAATAAAGATTTTTAGGGTTTAGCTCCTTTTTTGGTCGAATGCCCTAGGCCGACTGTGGGCTTTTTGACTTTTTTTTATTAATCATTGTTATCCAAAAATTGCCCGAGGTCAAGACTTCAAGTAGGGAAACCTAATGATGCCAAAGAGCCCATGAAGGGTCATTCTTTTTTTCAAATCAATGATGCCTTTTGCCAATGTTTGAAGATCTTTTAACCTTAGACAAATAATCAAGTATCCCATGTATATGTATGGTGATGTATGTGACATGGGAGTCATAAGGGTGCAGTGATTTGTATAAAGGGAGTTATAAGGAAGATATTATTTTTGACTTTTAAACTAAAGGAGAATAAAAGAAATGGGAAAATAATTAGAATCTCCTTAGTTTATCATGATCTGGAAACTAACGTATAATGTAAACAAATAATAGAGTAATAAATTATAAATTACTTTATTATTTGTCATAAAAATGTAAAAGCAAGAATAGACAAATTCATAACAAATAGTAAAGTAAATCATGACGATTACTTTATTATTTGTTCACATTAGTTTCTTCATCTCCAAAATCATGCAAAGTCAGGAGGTAGAGTTGACTAAGACATTTGGTGTCTTTTCCTTGATTTATGGTCGAACTAGGGTGAGTTTGGAGTTCTACATGATCAAACTGGCTCAAAGAGACAGATCGGAGCTATTTTAGCTCAAATTAGATTAGTTATAGCCCTTCTTTTTAGGGATTTTCATTTCTGCTTGTGAGAGAGTTTTGTGGAGATATTTTTGATGTTGAGTTGACTGGAGTTCACTCATTCTGACTTATTGAAGTCATCTTTTGTATTATAGGGGAAAAAAGTTAGTTTTTTCTAAGTTCTTGCCTTCTTTTTTCTCTCGCACATTGTAGAGAAGAGGAGTGTTTTGTAACTCAATTTTTCAGATCTATACATTATAGCAGGTTACAGGTTCATATTTTGTCTTAAGTAGTGCTTTTTCCTTCTATTTTCATTTAGAATACACCAAATTTGCCTTTTCAGAAATATGCAAGTGCCTTTATGAATGATTTGATGAAATTATTGTGTTTTGACCATTAAAGCCTTTAAGTTTGTCTCACTCATGTTTGTGCATCCATCATAGGTCTTAAGTTGTGCGTAACTTCATTTTGGTCTTAAAACTGTGAAAAATCATTTTCCTCTTGAAAGAACAAACTGTTCGGCCTACTTTAGAAATACTTTTGTCATTAAGTCATCATTTTTGAACTGTGTAAATAGTTTTCTCTGAGAATAGCTGTGAATTATTCTACAAGGTTTACCATCATATAGGTGCATTGCCACAATTTCAAATTCAGTTTATTGTTCCATTGCATTTCTTTCTATCCTTTTTCCTGCAAAGTCAATTTACCATTAGATCAATCATAAGGGAACCAGCCCACAATCTGGAGGTCTACCTTCACCATAGGGCACCCACAACCTAAATGTATTCCCATGTTACACAGGATTGTTGAACCTAACAGCTTTGCATCATGGGTGCAATCCTAGTTGATAACAGTTTTTGGCATGCCCGATGTGACTCGATTGGACTGTTTCAGTCCAAAAAGTATGTTCATATATCATTTATATTTGGTGTGTGTGTGTCAGTGATCTTAGCCTTTGGAGGCAAGAAATCAACATACCTAGCGACTTTGAATGATATTTCTACTGGTTTCAGAATGATCAGGTGTTGTTTTCTTTCAAATAATTCTGGTTTCAGTTTGATTCAGCTTTTGAATGAATAAGCATGTCTGTGTTTCATGGGAATATGTTATATCATCCATCATATAATGAAAATGTTGCTAATCCACCATCTTATCAACTATATTAAATCAACCATGTTGTTGGTTTTAGCCTGAATTTCATGACTTTTCAAGAAAACCAACATGCTTAATATGTGTGCCACTCGCCCACCCCTTCTCAATACTATTGGCAGCCTACCCATTCTTTTAATCAGCCTCAAGAACCATCTCTGATGTCAAATTAGTTCAAACACTCTCTTGATCACCTCCAAGAGTTGGAGGTTAGGAATTTGAAGAATAGCATGAATGATATGAAGGACACATTGTTAGACTTCATGAAGCAGATAGAAGAGATCAAGAGGTAGCAAGATTATGAGTAGCAATAGGAAGAAATGGCTTATCAAGCCTATCTCTATGAGCAAGAGTTGGAGACACAAAGGATACAGTTTGAAGAAAAGCTTGAGAGGGAGTTAGCTACAAAAGAGGAGCAGATGAAGTTTTTGTTTGCTCAAACACAAAGGCATGAGATCCAAACAGCTCCTTTCATTCTAGATCAGCCCTTTCAGGATGAGGTTAGTAGGTATGAAATTCCAAGTTTCCAGCAAAGTGAGTCTCTTAACCCTCCTAAGGTCAAGATTTAGAGTTTTAGAAATCCTTTACCATTGCAAGAACCTAAGTTGGCACAATCTAAATTTGTTATGCTTCAAAACTAGCCACTTGAGGAGCCTTTTTTCCTCCAAGAAACTCCCCAAAGTCTCCAAATTCCAAGTTTTAGAACTTCTGATTTTACTCAGGAGCCTTTTTACATTCAAAACCAGTCCATTAATCCTCAGTATCAGTCATATCAAGTACCTGAACCAAATCATCAAAGTTTTGAAAAACCATGGTAGCCTTCTTAAACTAAGTATCCTAATTATAAATGCTAAATCTTGTTAAGGCTACCCCTCCCATACCAATCCAAAATCAGGAAGAGGAAAAGGTAGTAAAATCTAAACCAATCAAGATTCCGAGTTGGTGTGGTGAATAGGAGCAAAAGGTTTTAGAGCCCAAGACAATTAAAATTTCAAGTTTCAATCCAGCAGCTGAAGGTTCTTGCAATCCTTTTGTGCCACCAAATTAGAAAAATTAGATGTGGAGAAAGAGGTTGTTGTTGTTTATGCTGCATTCCCAACTGAATATTGGCATGATGCATATGAAGAGGATGTTGGTTCAAACTTGACACTGAATCCTTTGCATTTCAATTTATTTGAAAAGTTTTCTAATGTTGTTTATAAGATGAATGAAAGCAGAGTACAGAGGTCACAAGGTGAAAGTCTTCAGTTACAAAGATAGAATGCCCAAGTTTCATTGGAGAAAGCACTACATGAGGAGAAAGAATTGGTTTCTTTGTTTGATCAACTACCTGGTTTTGTTGAGCCAGATGAGGAAAGCATGCTCATACCAAAGGCAACAACAAAGGGAAAATAGGAGGATGTAAATAATTGTGATAGTGTGCTGGCCTACCAAGAACAAAATTAGGACAGTCTTATTTTGGAAGATGAAGAGATTGTTGTTCCTAGGAACCTTCAAAGAGCTGATAGCTTTGATGAATTATTAGCTATCATAATGGAAGAAGATGATTCATTAACCATGGAGGAGGAATTGACATGGCAGGTTATCATGCAATGTGAAAGTAACGAACAACAAGAGGGAAGGTTTGATGAGAGCCTCCGTGAGCAGAGTGAGGAAACTCATCTAGATTCAGTACAAGATTATGAGTTTGATGAGAACATTTTCTCTAGTATCATATAAGATTTTTGATCTAACATTGATGATAAGCTAGTATCATATGAACCAACAGTATGTGATCAGCCTATTCAAGACAAAGAGGCAAGCATTCCTTCATTTCATTCATGTGAGCTAATTTTTTCAAATCAGGTTGAGATTGCAAGTGACAAAAGGACAGCAGATCTCAATAAAGAAACCAGGGGTATTAGCCAAAGGTTCATCATTGCAAGAGGGTGTCCAATCAGGGATTTAGCTACCAGAGAGATGAATAAGGAAACACATGTTATTGTTGTACCCAAAGAGGAGATTGCAACCTTAGAACAATAGAACAAGATCATCTATTGACCCCATAACACTAGTATCTATGATCAGGTTTAGATGGTGAGTGGGTTTGTTTTTGTTCTTCATAGAGTTATGCAACATTCTATAAGGTATGTTCTTATGGGTCATATCTTATCAGTAATAAATCATAACCTTGCAAAACATCCTATGTTGGTTAAAAGGGGGAGTTATTTTACAAAGCCAGTTAATGGGTTTGTTTGACCAGCTTCTTTGGCTGGTTAGAGTAGGTTAGTATAGGTTAGGTTAAGTTTTCATTTTCCAAGAAGTGTTGTTGCACATGTTTGTTGGCCATGTCTTAAATAGAGCCATGAAAGTTGTTTCCAGTTTTAGTTTTGCTGGTGTATGTTTCTGACAACTGAGTTACAAAGGATTTTCAAGATTATCAAAGACAGAAGTTGACTCCATGCCCAATGGATTATTTAGGCAACTAGTATATATACTTAGCAGGCAAGCATTCAGTAAAAATTGCCATAAATATTACCAAATTTTCACCGACAACTCAAATTGGTAGAGCTGAAACAATTTTATGATATTAAAGGTGAAAAGTATTTCATACATTTCCATTATGCTTAACCATTGCATATTTAAAGGTGTTTAAATAAATGGAATTCAGTTTTCATTATTCAATGCTTTGCAGCATAAAGGTGAATACAAAGATTATAAGAAGTTGCTTCATTCATTTTACAATGTTTCATTCATTTTGTAATGAAATATACACAAGATTACATAGGTGTCTCTTTTTTATTCATTGGAAAGGAAAGAGAAAATCAAATGTCCCACACAAGCCGTGGGAATGACTAAACTAAGCCAATGCAACAATGTATGCAAGCTATACATCTGAAGATAAAGTAAAGAAAGAAACACATGAGAAGAAGTCATATCCGTCATTGCCTTAAGGGATGATACTAATGTTGATCCTTCTATCTTTAGCTTGATCCTTCTATCTTCAGCTCCTCTTGTTCTCTATCTCCAGATGTACCTGCATTTGGTAGAAAGATTTGGTTAGAACCCGAGACATGAAATCTCATCATATCTTGCATCAACAGAAATATAACTTGCAACTATGATGCATTAAATCAATTGAGCCATTACCAGATGTGTGCAAGAGAGCCAGAAAGATCAAATCATCACATAAGCATTGAACTTCATTGTATTTTTATCTAACTTGTTTGTGCAATGTGTAGGTACAAGTACATTCATCGTTGTGCATGATATTTCAGCATGTGGTGAAAAAATGGGCTCCCACAAGGGTTGAGCCCAGCATGTTGCCCCCTAAATCTTAAACAAGGACATGAATAAGAAAAAGACATGATTAAGCTTTTCAAATTCTAAGTGTAAAGTGCAGTCACAACTGTACTAGGACAGCCAAAGAAATGCTACAGGACAATCAAAATTGCAGTGAAAGTGCTATCACAAGACAGTGAGGCAGTCAGCCATAGCATAGTGGAATAGTTTGAGAGTAGGTATGATGACTATGACAATCATGCAGATGATAGCAAGCAATGCATAATGAACAACAGTAGTACAAGATAGTCATACAAAGAAAAACAACCCTATATCTGTATTCAGGGATAGAGTGTAGCATATATAGTTTCAGTCAGCTATCTAGTATGCAAGGGAGATCATAAGTAGAGTGGATAAGACTACTATGAGAAGTAAAAGAGAATAAAATTGTTATGGAGAGCAAACCATGGGACAATCTTTTTGACAAGGCATAATCATTGTTCATTACCCAGTGCTAAAGGTGCATCAAACAAAGCCATAGATAAAGTCATAGCACAAGGAACATTCTGAGACAGTCTCACCATGGAGGATTTTACAATCATACTGTCAATCACAAGAGGATCACTATAAACAAGATGACTTTACTTTGCAAAAATAAAGGCTAGACAAGAGCTCACAGTGATCTATTTTGCTATTTCAAAATTATCAACCTTGCCCCTCATGCTAAGGTAGTCTGGAGGTATGTGGGAATATCATATTATCATAACACAAAGTATCACAGTCACAAATGCTATGAAGTTTACAGAGAATCATAAGTCTTAAGGCATTTGAAGGCAGCTAGTAAAGAAAACAAAGGACAATGAACAAGTCATACAGGGTGTAGTCCAGTATATAGAGGAGATAGTATGATAGTGCCAAGTGTTCAAGTAACATGTTCATCATTTCAAGACACAAATAATAGTAATATGACCACAATAAGGAAAGGAGAGCATACATATTGAAGGGACTGTCAAAATGAAAAGAGCAGAGAACCTCAGCCATGAAAGGAGGAGTAGTATGCAGTCAAGATACATTCATGAATGGAGGGTTTTAAGTCACAAAACCCTATCAAAGGTAACAAGTTTCATCTTTGCTGTGGGTGCAGCATTTGAAGAGTATAGTGAGCTTTAAAGAATATATATATATATATGTCACTGTCACATGAAGAGTATTGAGGACTGAAAGAGAATTCAAACCCTCACAACCATGAAAACCTTCAGTCACAAAACCTTAGAGTATATTTCATTGAAGCTTTCATGATTTTATGAGCACAGAAGCTCAGGATAAATGCACTATCTCAGTTCACAAGAACATCAAAAAGAAATGAAGTCTAAGAGTTCCATTTTTATCTAAAAAATATAGAGTATCAGTTGTGTCAATACCTTTCATCACATAGTGCAGAGAGTACAGAAGATAAAGTATTGCAAAGAGTGTGAGAAATGGCATATCCAGTTTCAAAACCCTAGCTCAAATAGTGAAAGAAGACATTGGTAAAGAATTGTCACAGCAAGGAGTAGAAAGATAGTCCGAGATACAAGAAGAACAACATATATGTGAAGCGATAGGCAAATATTTATGATAGAATAGTTTTGGCTCTCTTTTCACCATGTTCTTAGCATATTCTCCTTCTTTTTCATGGTATTCAAGCAAACTGGAACAATATATATGCAGAAAAGAAGTGCTATGAGTAATTTATTGCCAAGAAACCCTGAGAATTTACAAGAAAATGAAGATATTGTTGGATTTAGGATAGACAACTAAGAGGGGGGGTGAATCAGTTGTTCAAAACTTTCTTCCAATTAATCACTTAAATCCTTTTCTTAATTCAGCAGCATAATAATAAATCAATTATGAAAACATAATGCAATGATTCGAGAGCAGAAACATATTAACACATAAGACACCAAGATTTTTGATGTGGAAAACCCAGTTAAGGGAAAAACCATAGGGTGACTAACCCAAGATTGTATTCTCTGTTATAAGAATAGAAAGAACAAAATGGCACATGCCAATTAGGGCTCACTACCCAAGCACACTGCTCACAAGAGGCCCACTGCCTACAGGAGACACACTGTCTACAGAATAATAAGTATTACATACTTGAACTGAAGAATAGCATCTTCACCATGCTTGAGTCAATTCCATTTAATCTCAATAATTCTTCTCTACCTTTCACTCTACTCCTTTCTACCACACTCTCATCCCCACAAGATACTTTTGAAATGACTTTACAACTCCTTATTTATACAAGACATCAACTTAGGGATAACAACCCAAGTCGGCATACATTACAGAGCAAATACATAAATGCAACATGACCAAAAAAAGACTTCAAACAGATCAACACACTGTCAGCCACACAGATATGAGACTTCAATATTCCTTTAGGAACATGCCATTCTTCACAAAACATCTCCAAGATCATCCGCAAGATGTGTAACTCATCTGGTCGGCCAGACTTAGGAAGAACATCATCACCCAGAAGTAATTCTTCAATTTTGAGCTCAATCTTTAATGCGGACCACCAAAACTAACTGGACACAATCCAAAGACCTCTACAAGCTTGCCTGAATCACCAAGAACATCCACACTACTTATGCTTTTTGAAATCATTCTCTCCTTCATCTGGAACCTCAAGAACACAGTCTGTCATCACTGTCATATTGGAATAGATGCTTGCAGAGCTCCAGACCACGAACCAATTGAGTTGTAACTTCACATTGACTTCCTAAACACTCCACCAAATCCGTAGAATAGGATATTGCATTTCTGAATCTCACCGGACCCATCTGTATCACATTGTCACCTCTGAACATCTGCCAGAACCAGTTTTACTTAAGTGGCCATAACTTCTTCAGATCTTCATGCGGATCTCTAAAATCTTTACTGGATCATCTTAAGACACATATCTACAAACCCTTTGAAGTGAATCCTCTGATCTTCATCTTAGCTGGGATCTTTACCTCATTGTTTTCACTGATTTTCTCTGTTCCTGATTAGGACTAATTTTCTCAATATCCTCAGCACACAGCTCGTCCAATCCTTATCATCAATGCAACAGGAGTATGTTGACATCAATGACAACACCAGTTAGGCCCATACTTGCAACAGATATTTTTAATAGAAATGCCTCAGAGAGAAAGCAACAATGAAGCCATACAAATTTCCAAAGAAAGAGGACTGAAGCAGCGAGTTAAGAACAGTTTTTCTCCAAGTTTTCCATGAAAATAAAGAATGAAGAGAGGAATAATCTTACCAATGAGAAAGAATGCAAACAAGGGTAGCATGGCGACTCGTTTCAGTCATAGAAATGGCTCAGAAAACCCTCAAAGCAGCAGAAACCCTCAGCCATGGCGGCAGGACAAAGCAACAATGGAAAAGAAGCAAAATGCAAAATGAAGATTTTTAGGGTTCAACTCCTTTTTTGGTCGAATGCCCTAGCCCGACTGTGGGCTTTTTGACTTTTTATTTTTATTAATTATTATTATCCAAAAAATGCCCGAGGTCAAGACTCCAAGTAGGGAAACCTAATGATGCCAAAGAGCCCGTGAAGGGTCATTCTTTTTTCAAATCAATGATGCCTTTTGCCAATGTTTGAAGATCTTTTGACCTTAGACAATAAATCAAGTATCCCATGTATATGTATGATGATGGATGTGACATGGAAGTCATAAGGGTGTAGTGATTTGTATAAAGGGAGTTATAAGGAAGATATTATTTTTGACTTTTAAACTAAAGGAGAATAAAAGAAATGGGAAAATAAATAGAATCTCCTTAGTTTATCATGATCTGGAAACCAATGCATAATGTAAACAAATAATAAAGTAATAAATTATAAATTACTTTATTATTTGTCATAAAAATGTAAAAGCAAGAATAGACAAATTCATAACAAATAGTAAAGTAAATCATGACGATTACTTTATTATTTGTTCACATTGTTTTCTTCATCTCCAAAATCATGCAAAGTCAGGAGGTAGAGTTGACTAAGACATTTGGTGTCTTTTCCTTGATTTATGGTTGAACTAGGGTGAGTTTGGAGTTCTCCATGGTCATACTGGCTAAGAGAGATAGATTGGAGCTATTTTAGCTCAAATTGGATCAGTTATAGCCCTTCTTTTTAGGGATTTTCATTTCTGCTCATGAGAGAGTTTTGTGGAGATATTTTTTGATGTTGAGTTGACTGGAGTTCACTCATTCTGACTAATTCAAGTCATCTTTTGTATTATAGGGGAAAAAACTTAGTTTTTTCTAAGTTCTTGCCTTCTTTTTTCTCTCACACATTGCAGAGAAGAGTGTTTTGTAACTCAATTTTTCTGATCTATATAGTACAACAGGTTATAGGTTCATCTTAAGCAGTGCTTTTTCCTTCTATTTTCATTTAGAATACATCAAATTTGCCTTTTCAGAAATATGCAAGTGCCTTTATGAATGATTTGATGAAATTATTGTGTTTTAACGTTAAAGACTTTAAGTTTGTCTCACTCATGTTTGTGCATTGATCACAGGTCTTAAGTTGTGCTTAACTTCATTTTGGTCTTAAAACTATGAAAATTCATTTTCCTCTTGAAAGAACAAACTATTCGGCCTACTTTAGAGATACTTTTGTGATTAAGTCATCATTTCTAAATTGTGTAAACAGTTTTCTCTGAGAATAGCTGTGAATTATTCTGCAAGTTTTACCATCATATAGGTGCATCACCACAGTTTCAAATTTAATTTATTGTTCCATTGCATTTCTTTCTATCCTTTTTCATGCAAAGTTAGTTTACCATTAGATCAATCATAAGGGAACCAGCCCACTATTTGGAGGTCTACCTTCACCATAGGGCACCCACAACCTGAAGGTATTCCCATGTTACATAGGATTGCTGAGCCTCGCAGCTTTGCATCACGGGTGCAATCCTAGTTGATAATAGGACTTAGAAATAAGCTCCTTCCCATCGCCTGTGTTTGCTGTGTATAAGATGTATAGTATGTTGATGACATACTATGTGGCACTTGTGTATTCTGTGTGTCTTCCTTATGTGTTTGTTGTGTCTTCCCCCGAGTGTGGTCTAAAGGCACGTAGCGATGAGCTCCCTCCACACTTGGGTTTTTGTTTGCCATGTCTTCCCCCTAGTGTGGTCTAAAGGCACGTAGTAATGAGCTCCCTCCACATTTTGGGTTTTGTTTTGTGTATTTTTGGCGGTCTAAAGGCGCGTAGCGATGAGCTCCCTCCGTCCCCTAGTTTAGGATTTGTTTAGTTGTTAAATCAATGTATACTTTGTGTATTGCATGATTGTTCTCATGTCTTCTTCGTGTATTGCATGCTTCCACAATATTCTCTATGTTTTGCATGCTTCTTACTATCTTCCTTGTGTATTGCATGTCTCGTGTGTGTTTTCTAGTGCTTACCTGAGATTGGGGGCTAGAAATAGTCCTCCAACCTTTGGGCATGCATTAGCTCTATGTGCTTGGCGTGTTTGATGTGTGTGATGTGCTTCAACCGTACTTTAATGCATGTATGGAATCATAAGATCATACATACATTAAAGTGAGGGCTAAATGTTATGGAGTAAAAAGTTTCCCTCTGCCTTTTTACCTCCTAGTTTAGCTCCTAGGTCCCCGTGTTTACACTTTACAAGTTAAATACTAATCCTGAAGCAATTTCCCCCGAAACCCATGTCAAATGGGGACTAGGGGCCCATTCTAAATCTTAATCATGACCAAATTAAGGCCTTGGAGTTTAGCCTAATTTGTCGGGATGAAAATAAATGCATGTCAGCTTGGGCCCTCTCAAAAGATTTCCCTCTGTCAGCCTCTTCAATTTAATTTACAAATGTTAGCGGGAAAGCACATATAAGTGAGTTTATGACTTCATTTTACACCTAAATGGATGATGTGAACTTGTGATATTGAGCAAAGAGATTTCAAATTCTTCATTATTTTTCAGAGTAGAATTGTGTTGTTATTGTGTTTGTTTGTTGTAGATTTGGCTTCATCAATCCATCTCCTCATGATTTGAAAGATCTTCATCTCCGTGAGGGCTTCACATTCTAAGGTGACATCAATTTATGTTTCAATCATTTCATTTCGTCATTAGATTTGGTGTCTTCTCTCCTCGGGCATGCACTCTATCTAACAATGGTGTTAGAAGATTTAAATGTCCTTCCGGGGCTTGACCAAGGCAAGCTCCTAAAAACCACAACCCCCAACCCCATTTCTTTGTGATTACAGGTTACAGGTGCAGGAGTTAGAAAAGTACAAGTGCAGAGAAGCAATTTGAAGGATAAGGATTTGAGATCTTGAAGAAACTTACTGATATTCCTCCCTCGTGGACTAGGACGCCCGCCCCGTACTACTCACGATAAGTTTAGTTCATAAATCAGAAGCAGGATATAGTCTACAACATCTCTCTGTTCAGAATCTTTAAAAATTCTATCCTATTGGACTTGGACACCCACCCCATAGTCCACAAAGATTTTGTTTCCAGAAACTCAACTTTGGGTATGTTTTTGATCATCCCTAAGTATCTTTCTGTATGGTTTCTTGTAGCTGTTTAATATGAAAAGAGGGATGATGGGGTTATTAGTTTGTTTTAAGGGTTTATCATGATCCTCCTTTCACCACTAAACATTCAAGGACATTCAACTGAGTAGAGAACTCTACTACATATCTCCTTTCACTTGGAACATAGGGGAAGATTGGAATTGTGTGAATTTGTTGTTCAATTAAGTCTAATTATGCTCAAAACCCTAATTTTGTGAAATCGTAAACAAACAGATAGATTACAAAAAATTATCACACACAGAGATATCAAATGACAACCAAATACATACCAAATTTCAAAGTTTGGTGTGCAGAAAAGTCAGGGACTAATGAGCGGGCACCCTAGCCCAGTGTACCAATTTTTGTCGGGATCTCTGAATAATGTTTGCAACCTGTTCTCGCTATCACAGAGATTTCTCCGCTTCAGAATCTAGAGGACTAATGAGTGGGTGCCCAAGTCCAAGGCCTAGTTTTCTTCTCAAATCTGTAATTCTAACAGTCTGCACTACTCTCCTACAACTCCACTTCTTTCACTTCTGAAACCTGTAACCTGCAATCATAGAAAAGTGGGTTGGGGGTTGTGGTGTTTAGAGGCTTGCCTCAGTCAAGCCTCAGAGAGACATTCAAGTCTTTCAAACACCATTGTCAGATAAAGAGTGTGTATCCCTGCGAGATAGAGGCAAAATCCAAATGATAAATGATAGAAAACACAATTGATATCACCTTGTAGTGTAGATCTCATGGAAGGAAGATGCTCTTCATGCCATGAGGAGATGGAGTCAAATCTGCAAATACAAACACAATAACAACACAAAATACTGCTCTGTAACACAATAAATGCCTTGAATCACCTTAACATTAGCTCATAGATCAAAAATGCCATCTATTTTACAAATGAATCACTAATCATACTATGCAACTACAAACATTCCCACTAATAATTTTGTAATTCAAACTTGAGATGTCAGCATAGGACCTAATAACGGTCATAAAACTGACACCCAAAACTAGGTCCTGACCTAAAATAGGGCAAGACTAGGGTGCGGGCGCCCAAGTCTTCCCCCTATTTTAGGAAGGATTCATGCTAAATGCACCCCATAGGTCCCATTTGCCATGAAACTTCAGGGTTTTCTCATCGGGAGTCACCATTAATATGCAAGATGACCTAAATGCATTCTAAAGGACCTGGGAGCTAAACCTTAAGATGGAAAAGCCCCCAAGAAGACATTTTTTGATGTAACATTTAGCCCCCACTTTAATGTATGTATAAATGCAAGGCCAATACATGCATTAAAGTATGGTCAACAAGCACAGTAAATAGAGGAATGAAAATACACAGAAATAATAACAGCGAGAGACAAGTTTTAATGTGGTTCACCCAAACTCGGGCTACATCCACCAACAGAGAGTCCAATATTATTATCTAGTAAATCAAACTAATTACAACCAGCAATCCTTGCAACTCAATACCACTGCAATTTCTACAATACAATATCTCAACAGAAACCCTAACCCTTAGCTGCTTTTATCAAGCCTTATGTCAGTTACAAAAATAGGGGTTTTTTTTATGTTGGCCAATAGAAAAATAACTCCCGACGCCTTTATAAAATAAAAAAATGTTTGAGGTTTTGGGGGCATTGCCCCTGAGCCCCCACGGGGGTGCTGCCCCTTGACCCCGCCCTGTATCACGAGGCACTGCCCCTGGACCCCGTAAGGGGTGCTGCCCCTTGACCCCGTCTTGGGGGCGCTACCCCTTGATCCTGTTAAATAACTTGGGGAGAAACTACACCGATAAAAGTAGGGAAAATTTACCCTCTGAGTCTGATTAGGCTCCATATAACAACAATCTCCCACTTGGAGACTGATCAGACTCCACACCATATCATCTCTCACTTGGAGACTGGTTAGACTCCACACCATATCATCTCCCACTTGGAGACTGATCATAACACCGCTAAACCTGTAGCTCCCACTAGAAATAAGCACCCTAGACCCTGTTGTTCTAATTTTTGTTTGTTTTTAGTCTTGAAGACCAACCGAAGCTAAAGAGGAGCTCAGCTTCTCCCTTGTCATTGCCTTCATAAACATATCCACTTGATTTTTATCTGTATGTATCTTTTTCAGTCGTAACTATCCATCATCCAACACCGATCAAATGAAGTGATACCTCAACTGTATGTGTTTAGTATTTGAATGCAAGATAGAATTCTTTGCAAGATGTATGGCACTCTGGTTGTCTGTAAATAAATAACTGTTAGCCTGTTGTTTGCCCAATTCTTCTATGAAAGATTGCAACCATATCATCTCCTTGCTTGCCTCTATTGCAGCTACATACTCTGCCTCTGTGGTGGATAAAGCAACCACCTTTTGCAACCTGGAGATCCAACTCACCGTTGTCCACCTACAATAAAGACATAACTTGTAGTACTCCACCCGGTATCAATATCCCCTACCAAATCTGAGTCTATATAACCTGCTAAATCAGTATTAGAGCCCCCAAAACATAAGTGTTTATTGGATGTACCTCTCAAATATCTGAGAATCTATTTTACCGCATTCTAATGATCCAATCTGGGATGACTCATATAGCATGTACAATATTTGGTCTCGTGCATACCATGGCATACATTAAACTTCCTACAGCTGAAGCATATGGTACCTTGGACATTTTGTCTTCCTCCTCTTGTGTCTTTGGACACATCTCCTTAGTCAATTTTAAATGACTGGGCAAAGGTGTGCTGACAGCTTTTGCATTCTCCATATGAAATCTCTGCAACACCTTTTCAACATAATCAGCTTGAGATAGAGTCAATTTTCTATTCTTCCTATCTCTACAAATTTTCATACCAAGGATTTGTTTTGCTGCCCCCAAATCTTTCCTAGCAAATGACTGTGCTAACTGTTGTTTTAACTCTCTTATGTGATCCATGTTAGACCCTGCTACAAGCATGTCATCAACATATAAACATAAAATAATGTAGCTATCATTATCCAACCTTTTAAAATAAACACAATGGTTAGAATTACACCGACTGTAGCCTTGCTCAGCCATAAAACTATCAAATTTCAAATACCATTGCCGAGGTGCTTGTTTCAAGCCATACAAACTCTTCTTCAATTTGCACACCAGTTTCTCCTTGCCTTTGATCTCAAATCCTTGGGGTTGTTTCATATATATCTCCTCCAAATCACCATGGAGAAAGGCAATTTTTACATCTAGTTGTTCCAAATGCAAATCTTTAGTAGCCACAATACTTAAAATAGTACTAATAGAAGTCATCTTAACAACCAGAGAAAAAATCTCATCAAAATCAATGCCCTTTTTCTGTGCAAATCCTTTTACAACTAACCTGGCTTTAAATCTGTTCTTACCTCCAACTTCCTCTTTCAGCCTATAAACCCATTTGTTTGGTAAAGCCTTTTTACCTGTAGGCAACTTGCATAATTCCCAAGTCTAATTTTTCCGCAAGGAGTCAATTTCTTCTTTCATTGCAAGCTCCCACTGAACATTTGTATCCACCTGCATAGCTTCATCATACCCTTCTGGTTCACCAACATCTGTTAACAAAATAGAATACAAAGAGGGAGAAAACCTTTCAGGAGGTCTACTTAGCCTTGTTGACCATCTAACATTCACTAGAGTTTGTAGTATTTCTTGTTGCTATTGCGAAGCATGAGGAACCACTGGAATATCACTATTTGGAGTATCATCTAGCACCACATAATCTTTTTATTTCTTCTCATGCTACTGCAACTGATCTTTGTACAACACCTTCTCGTTGAATACAACATCCGTGCTTCTCACAATTTTTTGATTTTCTGTTTATTTTTTCTCTACAACAGCTAAAATAGAAGGAACAGTATGATCTGTACAAAGATATAAGGTGCCTACTTTCACACCTTTTGCTACTATTAAGGCACCTCTTGAAACCTTCTAATTTTTATCAGTAAATGTAACAATGCAACATTCATTAGCTAGCTGCCCTGCTGAAATTAAATTCTTACTCAGCCTTGGACGTGCCTTACCTCTTGTAGTAGCTAATGATTCCCATTCTGTAACTTAATCTTGATTCTTCCCTTTCCAACAATCTGACAGGGTTCGTTATATCCCAAATAAACCAGCCCAAAATCCCCTTAGACATAATAAAGAAAATAACTTCTATGGGGCGTAGCATGAAATGAGGCCCCTGAATCTAAAACCCATGAATCATCAGCATTATCTAGGAAAAGAATCAAAGCATCATCTTCATATTTATTACTTACCACATTTGCCTCCTTATTACGTTCTTGTTTGTCTCCTTTGTTCTTTTGAGACCAGCAATCTTTCTTCATATGACCTGGTTTCCCACATACCAACAATCCTTCTGGCCTCTGGATTGGGACCTCTTGTCCTTTGATTTTCCTCGTGACTTCCCATGACCTCCAGAACCTTTTCCTCTCTCCTTTGATCTGCCCCTGCTTTCTGCATTCAAAACACTACTTGATGTGGACCCCCCTGAGCTTTTCCGTTGCATTTCCTCGCTAAGGATAACACCAACAACATCATCAAATTTCAAAATATTTGAACCAGAGACAGAGTTACTTACAGCCATTACCAAGCTATTCTAGCTTTCTGGCAAAGAACATAAAACCAAGAGAGCCCTTACCTCTTCATCAAATTTCACTTTTACAGAAGTTAATTGATTGGTAATCGTATTAAACTCGTTTAAATGATCTGTCACAGATCCACCTTCAATCATTTTCAGATTTAACAAACGCTTCATGAGAAATACCTTATTTGAGGCTGAGGGTTTTTCATACAATTTAGCCAAAGCTTTCATCAATTCACTTGTTGTCTTCACTTCTGTTATATTGGATGCCACAGATGGTGCTAGGCACAACTGAATGGTTCCCAATGCCTTTATGTCTAGAAGTTCCTAATCCTCATCAGTCATTGTTGCTGGTTTCTTGGCTATTCCTTCCAACGACCTCCATAAATCTTTCTGATAGAGGTAATCCTCCATCTACATCTTCCATAACTGATAGTTCTGCCCATTGAATTTATTGACCTTTAATTTACCCTCATCCGCCATTGCTCCCACTCAACCGCGAGACTCCCACTCAACCGTGAGACCTTGCAGACGATAATCAAACACAACCCACTCTGATACCACTTGTTAGGGTTATTCGGCAGATAATATCAATTAAATGCAAATAAAGATTAAACAGAGGAATGAAAATACACATAAATAATAATAGCGAGAGACAAGTTTTAACGTGGTTCACCCAAAATCGGGCTACATCCACCAACAAAGAGTCTAATATTATTATCCAGTAAATCAAACTGATTACAACCAGTAATCCCTACAATTCAATACTACTGTAAATGCTACAATACAATATCTCAACAAAAACCCTAACCCTTAGCTGCTTTTATCAAGCCTTATGTTAGTTACAAAAATAGGGTTTTTTTATGTCGGCCAATAGAAAAATAACTCCTGGCGCCTTTATAAAATAATAAAAAATATTTGAGGTTTCGGGGACACTGCCCCCAAGCCCCCACAGGGGCGCTGCCCCTCGACCTCGCGACACGCTAGGGGCGCTACCCCTAGACCCCGCAAGGGGCGCTGCCCCTTGACCCCGTTAAATAACTTGGGGGGAAACCGTGCCGATAAAAGTAGGGAAAATTTACCCTTCGAGTCTGATTAGGTTCCATATAACAATAATTTCAAGCTTTATAAACACACTTTGATAGCATCTAAATCAGACATCTTACCTTATATATGCCCCCGCCTTAAGGTGGTTGATATCATATACCGATATCAAGTACATTAAGGTAGGAAGAAAACACACAAGGGAACACAAGCTCTCACAAAGCCCATGCTCCCCGGAGGTGACATGTACTTTACGATCACCAAATGTTCCCACAAACACACAATTTCCTGTAAGAAAAGGTGTTAGCATCCATATAATCATGATAAACAATAATGCATGTAATCATTCACATAGAGTTGAGGTTATACTACGGATTTGGAGACCGAGTATAACCGTGGGGCTATACTGCAAAAATCTCAAAATTGAGTGTAACCAAGGCGAGATTCAAAGATAAACAAGGTGCACGGAGTAGCAGTATTGTTATGTTTTGTAAGTACGATAAGACAACATCAAGATCACACAAAGTGATTCTACTAGCCAAGCGTCGGATAATATATATCAACCCCATTGTCATGTATGGACTAGGTCCATTTTTTTAATTTCTCGCTGAAGGGACACTAGGTCCGTATCAGTATAATTTATTTTTCGTCATCCGCCTGCTAGATAGAACCACTAGAGGAAGGTAAACAATAAATCAAGAGAGGAGAAACAAGTGCCTTAGGGACAGTCACATAGGAGGGTGCCCCCAGGTCACCAACCGCAATGATATGTCCTTAAGACACAACACACAACAATGGAAATAGAGGAGAAGCGATATAGAAGAATGATGATACAAATAGAAAAAGGTCACAACAGAGACGGTCTCCCAGTATCCTTGACCTTACAAGAGAATCAAGGGTCATCCCAGGAGGCCTAAACAACACATAACACATCACGGGGGAAACACAACACGAGAGGGGAGGTCACATACATGAGTCAATTATGCTACGACATAGGTGACCACTAGGGTTAGAAATACTTACCTGTAAAGAAAATTCAGTCTAAAATTTGGAACTTGCGAGCATCTTGGAGAGATGCTCTATCAAGTTTTGTGTAAATCTTGAGTGGTTCTTATGAGAGTCTTGTTTTGTGTAAATCTCGGAAGTGCATGCAATGCTTGTTTCTCAAATCCTTGTGTATATGAGATCTTTTGTTGCTTGTGAGGAGGAGAACCACTATTATTTCCAACTAATGATAATCGTCTTACTCTTTTCTAATTTTTAGCTAGCTTTCTTTGTTGAGTTCGTCTGGCATAGTGACAAGGATTATCTTGTACTACCTCAATCTTTTTGTTTGTTATAGTCTCTTGTTTCAGTTGTTGCATTTATTTTTCTGATGCATTTTGGTTAGCTCTTGATCCTTGTAAGGATAATGGAGGAGGAACCTTAGCATAAATACCCTTTCTCTGTGGACGAGGTGGGTTATCCAACTTCTCCTTATCCACTTCTATCATACCCACAATGTCATCATAATCCAAATAGTCATCTTCTACTTCTACTATATTTTGTTCCAACATGTTATCGATATGCTTAGGGAAAAGATTAGTAAAGATTTGTAGATTCTAGTTTGGAGGAGCAACTGACTTATTTCCATTATCATTCACACCAGATACCTGTATAATATTTGAATTGATGAGGTCTTGTATTTTGTGTTTAAGACGCATGCATCATTAAGTATCATGTCCTTGTTGCCGATGGTAATGACAAAAAACATTGGCATCAAAATAAGGTCCTTGCATTTTACTAGGATCCAATGGTTTAATCAGAGGAAGCTTCATGAGATTATTACTCACAACTTGATTCATGATAGAATGATAGGACTCAGATATTGGAGTAAATTTTTTTTGCTGATACGGTGCCTTCTTCGGATTAGTGATAACAGTCACTTGGGAAAAGTTGTTCGAATTCGGTCCATTAACCTTGATGAAACTCTTATTATTCCTCTTAAAGTTGTTTTGTGATGGTCCACCCGTGGATTGACCAACTTGAGCCGATGAGTTTTGGTTTTCATATTGACTAGACAAAAGTTGATAATCACGAAGGGCAGTACATAAATGTTGAAAGGAGTTATATTTCATCAAGAGAATCTTATCACGGATGTTAAGTTGTAGATTTGTAATAAACACCTTCTGAACATCCTCATCCTTCATCTAATATTGAATTTGTGCATAAAAAGCTTGATATCGGCTAATAAACTCAGTTAACTTCTCTTTCAAACCTTGCTTGCAATGAACTAAATCGATCAAAGAGACTTGAGGTCCAATGTTTGCTTGAAAATGTTGTAAAAATTGATCAACTAACTACGAAAAAGAGTGTATTGAATTTGGAGGTAGAGAGAAAAACCATTCTAGAGCTATATCTTTGAGAGATCATGGGAAAAGTTTTGCTAACAAATCCTCTTCAAAGTAAAAATCACTACACATAGCCATGAATCCTGCCACATGAGTATTAGGATCACCTTTTCCACCATTTTTTTCAAAGCGAGTACTCTCAAACCTCTCAGGCATAAGAGTTCTTAGGATTGTATAAGATAGGGGATTATGGGCATGATAGGTTGGTAAATTAGGTTGTGAAGAATTCATCAAGTTTATACTTTTTGTTGTAAAGAAGTCATGCCTTGCAAAAGTTGGTTTAAAATGGCATCATTGAGAGATGCGGTTTGCTGTGAGGAATTAGAACCAAAGTGAGGAGGTGACTGAGCCTAAGTAGTGATAAGAAGAGGCTGTGAATAGTTTAGTGGTGGTTGAACATAGCGATAGGTGGAAGGTGGTTGCGAATAGTTGTATGTAAGAGGTGGCTGAGAACAAGTGGGATGGAGAGGTGGTTGAGGGTAATTATTCATAGAAGATGTCTCCTTAGATACCAAGTTCTGATAGTTAAATCCCACAACTTTGTAATTTTGTGAATTTGTGCCATTAGATACTCAATACTAGTGGTAGCATTACTACAATCATTTGCATTAGTTGTTGAAATCGTTGATGTAAATGTAAATATTCCAGTAGTTGATATAGGTGCCGATACTTTTGTATGAGACGGTGATGACATGTTCTTAATACCATTCGCACATTAAGTCACCGTCATAACATTATTGTGTACTATATGCATTAATCCTTGAATAACATTAATACCATCTTGTCCTTCTTTTATCAATTCTCTTATGTTGTGAATCACAGGTACAGCTTCTTCCGCTATCCTTTCAGTTTCAACAAATGCTTGAAAATCGGCTAGCTCTTTGTCAAGTTTATTTATTTGCTCATTAGGTACATGTGCAACCACCTCAATATTTTCCTCAACAACATGAAATACTTGATCTTCCATAGTGTTTGTATGAGGTATAGTGTATTGCAAAATTTGTGTTTCTCCTTTTGTAAAGAAGGTGTTCAACGGATTTTCAGAGGTAGGAATCCTGTTTTCTTCAAGAGCACTAGATCCCATGAGTCTTCTACTTCTTCTTAAAGGGATATTTCTATTAGGGAAACGATTTATAAGACTCATACAAAAGCATGCAACACTCAATGCACAAACTAATAGAACAAGCCCAAGGAGCAAGATATGTTTAAGATCTAAAATGCTTGATTTTTCACCTTTTCGCAATTTTTCAATGCAAATCACTAACGGAAGAGGTGTTGTGAATAATTTCAAAAGGGAAAGAAAATAATATGCCTAATAACAGTCCAATGATGCAGCAATATCTTTTACAACACGCCTTTGATGCAAATCTAGAGTGATGACAAGTTAAAACCTAGTGAAAATACACTAAAATATGCAATTTTTCATCAATTTTCAATGCAAAGGTCCACTAAAAAGGGTGTTGTAAAGAATTTTAGGAGGGGAAGAAAATTATAACCTTGATAACAACCAATTAATGCAGAAAAATTCTTCACAACATGCCTATGATGCAATTCTAGAGAGATGATAAGGCCAAAATCTAGTGAAAATGTAAGGTTTTCAAACCCTAGACAAAAAATTTTGCAAGAAAACCACTATGATGAAACACTATAGCTAGAAATCAGTCCTAATGATTGGTTTGAAAGGGTAGTAAAATCTGAAACAAGATTTTGACTACAAACCCTAGCTAATGCAAAACTAGGTTATATGAAAAAGTGCACAATTTCAAGCAATTTTTAACAATTTGATCATGAAAATGCAATGCAAATGAATGAGGAATAAAGAATTTATGTATTTTAAATCAAATTTGATGATAATGATAGAAATTTATTGAAATTAAATGCCAAGTAATTCAAATTATTTGAAAATGCAAGCTAAAAAAATGCCAATTTTTAAAACAAATTCAATTTTTTTTGTAATTTTTCAAATGCAATAAGATGAACAATGAAATGAATGTAAATCTAAAGTACAACACTCAACAAGGTGCAAAAAGTATAAAAACACGGGTTCACCAAAATATTTAATATGAAAAGAGGGATGATGGGGTTGTTAGTTTGTTTTAAGGGTTTATCATGATCCTCCTTTCACCACTAAACATTCAAGGACATTCAACCAAGTAGAGAACTCTACTACAGATCTCCTGTCACTTGGAACATAGGGGAAGATTGGAGTTATGTGAATTTGTTGTTCATTTAAGTCTAATTATGCTCAAAACCCTAATTTCATGAAATTGTAAAAAAAATGGATAGATTACAAAAAATTATCGCACACAGAGATATCAAATGACAACCAAATATAGACTAGATTTCAAAGTTTAGTGTGCAGAAAAGTCAGGGACTAATGAGCGAGCGCCCTAGTCCAGTGTACCAATTTTGTCGAGATCTCTGAATAATGTCTGCAACCTATTCTCGTTGTCACAGAGATTTCCTCGCTTTAAAATCCAAAGGACTAATGAGTGGGTGCCCAAGTCCAAGCCCTAGTTTTCTTCTTAGATCTACAATTATGACAGTCTGCACTACTCTCCTACAACTCCACTTCTTTCGCTTCTGAAACCTATAACCTACAATCACAAAAAAATGGGTTGGGGGTTGTGGTGTTTAGAGGCTTGCCTCGGTCAAGCCTCGGAGAGACATTCAAGTCTTCCAAACATCGTTGTCAGATAAAGAGTATGTATCCATGTGGGATAGAGGCAAAATCCAAATGATAAATGATAGAAAACATAATCGATATCACCTTGTAGTGTAGATCTCATGGAAGGAAGATGATTTTCATGTCATGAGAAAATGGAGCCAAATCTGCAAATACAAACACAATAACACAAAAATACTGCTCTGCAACACAATGAATACCTTGAATCACCTTAACATTAGCTCATAGATCAAAAATGTCATCTAGTTTACAAATGAATCACTAATCATACTTATATATGCAACTACAAACATTCCCGCTAAGAATTTCCTAATTCAAATTTGAGATGTCGACATAGGACCTAATAACGATCATAAAACTAACACCCAAAAATAGGTCCTTACCTAAAATAGGGCAGGACTAGGGTGCGGGCGCCCAAGTCCTCTCCCTATTTCAGGTAGGATTCATGCTAAATACACCCCAAGGTCCCATTTGCCATGAAACTTCAGGGTTTTCTCATCGAGAGTCACCATTAATATGCAAGATGACCTAAATGCATTCTAAAGGACCTGGGAGCTAAACCTTAAGAGGGAAAAGCCCCCAAGGGGACATTTTTTTACGCAATAGTAGCATTCTACCTGTTTGTACCTAATTGCACTATAATTAGGGTTTGAGACCTATTTGATCTAGGGTTTGACAAATTTCTCAATCTAATCTATTCTTTCCATATCATTCCTGAGCACATAAACCTGCAGCTGAGTCCTCATTCATCTGTAGTGACTTGGCTCAGTTTTTATCCTTGAATGTTATTGTGAAAAGAGGGTTTGATTTGATAGACTCAAACATCACTTCCCAACTTCCCACTTTTCACATATAACAACTAAGATAGCATCTTCAAAAAGAAAGTCACTACACAACGTGGTAAAAGATGACACATGGTTATTAAGGTCTCCGTTTCTAGTGTATTCTCAAAATGTGGTGCTTCAAATTCATTTGGTATTGGATTTTTTAGGATAGCGAGTGATAATAGACTATGAGTATAGTAGGATGGAATGGTAGGTTGGGATTGATCTTGACATATGGTTGCTAATTTCTGTTGTCGGGAATTGACATTTTGCATGAGTTGGTTAATTACAAGATCGAAAAGTGGAGTTATTTGTGAATGGATAGAATATGAAGGGGCAACTCGCTAACAAGAGGTTGGGAAATAATATGGTTGGCATTTTGGTAAGTGAACTATGGATGAGACTGGCTAACAATATCTTGGGAAACATTTGGATTAGCATTTTGATAGGTAAACTAGAGACTAGAAGAAGGTGGGACAAATCTATATTGGTTTATAGGATTCCCACTTATTACCCTAGAATTGTTGTTAGCATTGTTACCAGATTGTGTAGTGGTGGTGACAATAGAAAAAGTGAATGTTGAAATAGAAGATGTTGATATGGGTATCGACACATGCGTCCCCATTTGGTTTTGTGAGGATGTGTTGTTGAGGATTTCTGCATAGCTAACTGACATCATAATGTTGTTATCCACTATGTGAGTTAGACTATGTAGAACTTCCACACCTTGAGGACCATCAATTAACAATCTTCTAAGATTCTCTAAGAGAGGGGCAACCTCCCTAGCCACATGTTCCATGCCTAAGAACTGCTAAAAACTAGCTAGCTCGCTATCTAGCTTTTGAATTAGGGCATCAAGAACATGGGCTACAGAGTTCTCAAGAAAATCAAGAGAATGTTGTGCTTCAGAGATCATCAACAAGGTAGGAATATGATCTAAAGATGGTCGAAATCAAGTTTTGATGTTGAAACACTGGAGCTACTTAAAGCACGGGAACCCATTAGAATTTGATAACTTCTTCTTACAGGATGTTCATATATTCGGAGCATAGGGTCATGAAATTCATAATGTAATCACAACACTCATGTGCTCCTAGGAAGCAACAAAGAGAATAAAGTGATGACAAGACAGATATGTTGATTAAGAGATGGAAGAATAAGAAAGTTTTGTTTATGTTTTTGTTTTTGTTTTTGTTTTCTAATCTAAAAGAAAAATAAAAATGTGTTTAGTTTTCTAAACTAAACACATAATAATGAAATAAGATATGCAAATATAAGTGTCTAATCAATTAATCAACTAATCAAACACAACAATGAGATCTATAAGTGCAAGTGTAAGATACGTCAGGTTCACCAAAATGTGATATGGGAAAAGAGATCTAGCCTAATCAAATGAATTAACCTAGATCGAGCTTTCTCTTTGCCACATTGGAACATGAATGGACAAAGAATTTTGTGTTTGGATACAATCCTTAAGGGAGAGCCAAACTGTCTAGATCTTGTTCCTTTGTTGCAAAAATTGAAGATTGATAACTAATGATTTGGCTAAACTATGCAATGAGGAGACCTTCTTGATAAACTGAGTAAACTAACAGATTACTATAACATTGCATAGAAAATATAAGAAGAGCAGATTAGAGGGAATCTATCACCAGAAGCGGGAGCAGAACTAGCAGGAATTTAGCACGGGGTGCCCTAGTCCTCAGAGTTTGGTCTGAACTTCTATCTGACGGTCTCTGTCATAGATCTTTCATCTTCCTATCGCTTGTAACTGTCAGAAAGTTAGTCTTCAGATCTACACACAAGAAAGAAGGAAAATGGTTGTGTTGTCTAGGGGCTTGCCTTAGTCAAACCTCATTATGGTGTTCCCACCTCCACAACATCAATGATGATTGATATAGAGTGTGTGTTCACGATGAATAGAGGCAAAATAGGTAATAAAGACTATTGTAATTAAAATAGATTTACCTTAGCATAAAACCCTAGTGGGATTGGTGTTGCAACACAATCAAATACAAAGAGTCAATGGAAGATGAATAAGCTTCATCAAATATGTGCAAGAGGGTTAGTGCAAATAATAATCACAAGTAGAGAGCTTCAGTAAGTCAAAGGTTCACTATAGTAGAATTTATAAGATTATATCATGCTGCATTGTCAAGATGTTGTAAAGATCTCTTCTCCCCTTAAATGAGGGAAAATGACTTGTTTATATATGAATCAAACATCCTTTCAAAGAGTCACTTGTTGAGGCCGATAAGCAAGGTACATCATTTAATACACAAAAGATGACATTTGAATTCAAAACCTTTCAGAGCCAATGGGCAAGACCCTAGCATGGGGTGCTAGTGTCCAAGCCCAATTTATCCCCAAAATGTCATTTGTTAAAAGACTTATCACAGTTTCTTATGTAAACAATGAAATGATCACATTACAAATAAAGTTAATCATGTACGCTAAACAAAGGGCCAAGTCTAGTGTGAAATTGTGAGTGGCGACAATTTACGACACTAAAATTTTATCCCTTAGCCTATGGGAAATAAAAATAGACTATGGGTCTTTAATTAATTCTTTTAGTTCTAAAAAGGGGATATGAAACATGTGTATTGTGAGCCTACTATTATTACATGTTTTCATTCTCATTTCACCTTGTATATTATGTCTTGTATCTTGTTTCATGTTTCCTACATGTCACATTTCTTTACTAGGGGTATCTACTTTATAGTAGTTGCTTTGTCCTAAGTTTATGATATGTGACACTCATCTTTATCTCATAGATCATATGCTTATAATGTTTACATCTTATGATATCAAACTTACACATTTACATGTTAAATGCTCATGAAAGTTTACATGTTCACTTATGGTTATCATGCTCACAACTTATGACATCATGTTTCTCTTTACATGATTATCTATGGTTACATGCTTGCATGTTTATGATACTTATGCTTATTAGGATTATATCTTACTTTTACTTATGCTTATATGTTTCTTATCTAGCATTTATGGATATTAGTACTTAATTATGGCTCTCAATGGTGGAACAATTGGGGACACCTCGCTTCTTCTCTTTACATATGATTTCATGATCACATCTTGTTGCATGTATTTATGACACTTGTTACATATTTATTGGTTTACATGATCATATATTTTTCTCATTTCCTCCAACTCCTTTCATCCTTTGTATGTAACTAGTTGGAGGGGTCACCAATGGTCCTTGGTGTTTTATGATTAAAATGACGTCTTTGTGCTTTTACATGCTTCATGCCCATCACAGCTTCATGGTAACCTTGGCTTTATGCCACTATGGCCTCATGTTGTTTCATCTTCATGATTTTTCATGGCTTCATGTTGTTACAAATTCATGCTTCCTTTGATGGTTACTGCTGTGCCTAACAGATGTTACCTTTCCTTTTTACACTTACTTTTTTATTGTTATCATTTTAATCAATTATGTTAGTGCCTATTTTAAAATATTATCAAATTCTACTCACTGGAACCTTTCGTGTTTGTAAGCTTCAATATGGAGCTCTCATTATGAAGAGAATGCACAAAATTGTCATCTTTATATATGTATCATTTTTATAAATGTTTGAGTATTTGCTTTCATGTTGACTAGTTTTACTTTGACACACACCTTCATGGTATACTCACATGCAAGTCAAAGTGAGGGAAAAATGTAATCATGAAAATTGCATACCCTGTACTTTATCCATTAGTTTTAGGCTCACTTTGGACTATTTGTCCTTTATGCAATGACTAGTGTACAAATGACATGTTTATACACAAAAGTTGGTAAATTGCATGAAACTAATCTAATTCCATTTATACACATGCCCAAGGACTAGTCTTGATCCTTGTTTTATTTGTTCATTTACCTAGGTCAAATCTATGAGCACAAAAATGGCTCCAAAATCTTTAAATTCTAATTTAAAATTGGGCACAAGCCAATCCCTTCCTAATTCATCATTACCTATTGAATTGAGCACAAAACATTTCAAATTGCACACTAGGGTGTTGTGTAAAGGGAGATCCATCTAAGCATCACATGGCATTATCATTCAAGCATAGAGCATTTAATTATCAACTTACATAAGCATCTAAACTTAGCAACAGATTACGCATCTTGTATGGTTGCTTGCTATCTTTGATCCTTGCACTAAAGCTATTAAATTATATATGTATGCATAAAAATTAGCACACACTAATGGCGATTGATGAATAAATGTTTATGGCTATAGTTGTGGTAAAAAGAGGTGAAGTGGAGGTCCTCATGGGCAAATGAGTGGATGGTCAGACATATTTTATAATTCCTGAGGGTAAGGTAACAAGAGATGAATAGGTGGCAAGGGTCTAGGATGGAGAGGAACTCTTGGAGCCATTGGGATTGTGATTTGCCTCAATTGTTCTTCTAATGTGTCAAATTGTTTAAGGAGAAGAGTAATATGAACATGAAAAACCTCTCCTCACAACTCTCTCGCTAAGTCTAGTAAGATTCTAGGGCACATTAGATTACATATTTAACTTTCAAATTTGTTTAATGTTTTGTTATTGTTTCTAGATAGTTTACCAATTATGTGTGTGTTTTTCCTTCGTTAGAAGTTGTTCATATGCTTGGTTTTTGTTTGATTGTAGTGCTAGAGATGTTTCGGGTTTGTTTCTTGATTTTATAATGTTTTTGGTGTTATAAATAAACAAAGTAATCCAATGAAAAATAACAAAGTAAATTTAAACTAATTGTTTGAACTAAATGAATTAAACTAATTTTAACTCACCAAACAAACATGCAGTGTTTTCCTTTTTCAATTAAATGAATGCAATAAAAATATATATTTTTTGTATTTTTCTAGAAATGCAATTAAATGAATGTAGGAGATAAAACACTTTATTTAAAAAAACAATTTTATGGAAATTGAATTTAATGAGTGCAAAAGAAATCTTTATCTTTTCAACACTTTTAACAAAAGAAGCAATATTTTATATAGACGAACAAGACTCTTTGCAACAGTCGATATTTTTTCATAGAATAAATCTTTTACACATATAGTGAATAAATCTTTACTTCTTTAAGATTGTAAAGAGCTTTTTGAAAATAGAACACAAATAAGAAGATAATTTATAATTAAGATTTCACAATGACTTCCCTATGTCTTAAGATTTTTTTTGTTAAATAATGTTTGAAGCTCTATTCCTATAGGAACCTAATTTCCACATAGCAGTTCCTAGTGCTTCCTTGGAATCTACCTTTGAGAAATCTCAAAGGGGTCCTAAGAAAACCATATGGAGAATTCCTCTGGGGATCTAAATTTTCTAGAAAGTGATTGAATTTGTCTTCTAGAGAAGTTATTGCCTCTTATGATGTGAAGAATTAAAAAAATGAACACAAACAATGATAATCAAATAAATAAACACAAAACAATGATAAGAAATAAAATAAACACATAACATGTTGGTGGACTATTATATTGCACCTAGGATAGTCCATGTCTTAGTGTAATATTTCACCTATATATTAAGTTTACTTAGATAATTCATTTTCACCTATATATATATGCACCATCCTTGATTTGAGGTCATCAAGTGTTGCCACTACCTCATCAATTCTTGATTGATGGCAATTAGGTGTCACCTTTATTTAATCAAGAGCCACCTCTATCTCACTTAATTGTGTTAACTCATCTCTTGATTGGGAGTTAACTCATAACCTCTTGGGCATGCGTCGCCTTGAATCACTCATCCAAGAGGCTTATAAATTTTCACACTATTCTTTGAATCGTTGCTTAATCAAATAGAATATAATTATTCTATCTTTTTGGTTCCATGACTAATTCATAAGTATTAGATCCTTGGTTTATTTTTTATCACATTATCTAATAAAGCAATAGCTTCTATTCTAACTTCCCTATACTAACAATTTAGGTATATTAACAAATGAATCTTGTTAGCAAGAAATGTAGAAGAGATATCGGTCCGAAGATCCGGTCCTCAGTCAAGTCTTTGTAGTCAGTTTATACCCTGGTTAGATAGCTAGAGGTTAACTGCAAAACATAAAGAATAACCAAACAAAGCATCACATACACATCAAAATAAGATAACCCACAAAGTTACCCGGTATCGACAGACCTCCATATGTATATTAACTGTTAGATTTAGGACAAACAACTGAGAGGGGGGTGAATCAGTTGTCTAAAACTTTATTGCAATTAATCACTCAAATCCTTTTCTTAATTCATCAGCATAATAATAAATCAATCATGGAAACATAATGCAACAATTCAAGAGCAGAAACACATTAACACATATGACACCAAGATTTTGATGTGGAAAACCTAGTTAAGGGAAAAACCACGGGGTGACTAACCCAAGATTGTATTCTCTATTAAAAGAATAGAAAGAACAAAATGGCACAAGCCAATTAGGGCTCACTGCCTGAGCACACTGCTCACAAGAGGCCCACTGCCTATAGGAGACACACTTGACTAATTACAAAAATACTTCACACGGATCAACACACTGTCGGCCACACAGATCTGAGACTTCAATCTTCCTTAGGAACATGCCATTCTTCATAGAACATCTCCAAGATCATCCGCAGGATGTGTAACTCATCCAGTTGGCCAGACTTAGGAGGAACAACATCATCCGGAAGTAATTCTTCAATTACGAGCTCAATCTTCAATGCGGACCACCAACATGAACTAGACACAATCCAAAGACCTCCACAAGCTTGCCTGAATCACCAAGGACATCCACACTACTTTTGCTTACTGAAATCATTATCTCCTTCATCTGGAACCTCAAGAACACAGTCTGTCATCACTGTCATATTGGAATAGATGCATCACTGTCATATTGGAATAGATGCTTGCGAACCTCCAGACCACGAACCAATTGAGTTGTCATTTCACATTGACTTCCTAAATACTCCACCAAATCCGTAGAACAAGATATTGCATTTCTGGATCTCACCGGACCTATCTGAGTCACTCTGTCACCTCTGAACAACTGCCAGAACTAGTTTTACTTAGGTGGTCATAATTTCTTCAGATCTTCATGTGGACCTCTGAAATCTTCACTGGATCATCTTAAGACACATATATACAAACCCTTTGATGCGCATCCTCTAATCTTCATCTTAGCTGGGATCTTTACCTCACTGTCTTCACTATTCTTCTCTGTTCTTGATAGGACTAATTTTCTCAATATCCTTAGCATATAGCTCATCCAATCCTTATCATCAATGCAACAAGAGTATGTTGACATCAATGACAACACCGGTTAGGCCCATACTTGCAACATTAACAGCAATCAAGTGTAAATATCACATGTCCATCCTCCGACAGGTCTGAGTCTCTACCTCACCAGTTACATACATGACTTCTATGTCATTGTTTACATCAGAGCATACTCCTATTCTCCTATCATGTTTACTTACATTCTATTATCTCCTATATATATATATATATATATATATATATATATATATATATCTGTGTGTGTATTATATCTATTATGGGTAGGGATGTGTCTTATGTTGGCTCTCAGCCTCTGCATAGTGTGTAGTATTCTCCGGTCGGCTTCTCTTTATGCTCTATCTCCTACTAACATCATCCCCCCCACAAAATTATGTCTTGTCCTCAAGACATGTCTTGCTCTGGTTGAAAATATTTCTTGATTCTGGCACCATTGACATATCTGGCTAATAGTTTGCCCTCCATATTCTTTAGTCTGATTGCTCCAGAATCTGCAAATTCTTCAATGTAGTATGGTCCTAGCCACCTTGTCTTCAGTTTTCCTTGCTTCTTAAACTTGTTCTCATACAAGAGTACTAAGTCACCTTCCTTGAATGTATTGTTCCTCAAATTTCTATGATGCAAGGCCTCATTTTTGTTCCTTTCCAAGTTCATATTCTATGCTGCCATTAGTATGTCCTCATCCAATTTTTCCAATTCTTCCATCCTCTATATGAGAGATTCTTCTTCACCCAATTTGCAAGTCCTTGCTATCCAGACATTTGGCAATATGAAGTGTACCGGTATTGTAGAATCAATTCCATATACCAATTCGTAGGGAGTGAACTTAGTGGTTCTTTTGAAGGTTGTCTCGTATGCCCATAGTACCGCAAGTATTTTCAGATCCCAATATGTTTTGTTCCCACTGCACATCTTTGTCAATGCTACCCCAATGATCTTATTCAGGGCTTCACTTGCTCTATTTGCTTGTGGATGAAATGGTGAACTCTTGTTGTGTGTTATCATGAAATTGTCCAATAGCTCTGAAATCATCTTGTTTACAAAATATTTGCCTTGATCACTGGTTATGCTCAATTGATAACCAAACCTCGTAATTATACTTTCATAGATGAATTTGTGGCAATTTTTATTGTGCAGTCTCTTGTTGATTGTGATTCAGCCCACTTAGTTAGGTATTCTACTCTGGTAATGATGAATCTAGCTTTAGATTGCTTTGCCGATGGGTCTATAGGTCCAATGAAGTCAATGGCCCATTTCTGAAAAGGTAATTGTGTTGAAATTGGTCTTAGCGGCATTTCATCTCTTACAGTAGGTCTTCTTGTTCTTTGACATACATCACAATTCTTCGCATATCTCTTTGCATCTTTGAAAAGTGTAGGCTACCATAACCCGGTTAGTTTGATTTTCCTTATTGTCAAGTATTCGACATTATGTCCACTATCTATCCCTTCATGTGCTTCCCTTAGAATTTCTTCTCTTTCATGTTCATATACTACCCTTTTGATGATATCATCTTTCCCTTGAAAATGTAGCTCTCCCTCAATTAATGTGTATGGAAAAGATTTCTACATTAGGTTTTGTTTCTCTTGTGATGGCATTTCTACTAGAAATTCCCCTATAGCCAGTAGGTATGCTATGTCTTCTAGTTCTTCCGGTACCGCAGTTACTTTGAAAAGATTTGCGCTAGGTAGTTCTTCCTGTACCTCTGGATCTTCCCCTATCTCAATTCTAGATAAGTAGTCAGGTCCCTGATTGTGCTTTCTTGGTTTCACCATGATTGAGAATTCAAACTCTTGAAACAAAAGTATCCATCAACAAATTTTTCCTTCAATAATTGGTTTGTTGAGTAGGTATTTTAAAGGTTCATGATCAGTATAAAATACAAAAGGTGTGGACAAGAGGTAATGTCTAAACTTTTGTAGTGCATATACCATTGCTAGGACTTCTCTTTCAGTTGTGGTATAGTTCTTATTTACTTTTGATAGTTTTCTGCTTGCAAATGCTATAGGGTGATCCTTATAACCTCTTGGCTAGGACATTGCTCCTACTGCAATTCTTAATGCATCCACATGAACATGGAATGTGTTTTCCCAACCTGGAAATATTTTCTTCTATCTTTTGCTTTAGAGTGTCAAATGCCTTTTGATGCTGCTCATTCTAGGTAATACTTTTGCCCTGTTTTTTCTTTAATAGTTCTTCTATAGGTGCGTAGATGGTTGCATATCCCTTGATGAATTCTTGGTGGTAACCAGTATACCCTAGGAATGTTTTGAAATTAGATGTGGTTTTTGGTGGCGGCAAGTTTTGAATAATGGCAACTTTTAGGGGATCAACCATCAATCCTTCTTTACATATTATATGACCCAATAGTGTTCCAAATGGTACCATAAAAGTGTATTTCTTCAAGTTCAGGGAAATTTGCAAGCTCCTACACTTGTTCAACATCAACCTTAATGCTTGTGTGTGATCTTTTACAGTCTAAATACAATCTAATCATCCAAATAGACTTCCAAAAAATCATGTATAAACTCCTTGAATGCATTGGCCATGATTCTACTGGATACTGTAGGTGCATTTTTCAATCCAAAAGGCATAACAATATACATAACAGATCCTAGTTCAAATGTAAATATTGTTTTGGGTTGATCTTCCTCTCTAATTTTTACCTGGTGATATCTAGAGAATCCTTTAGTGAAAGAATAGATTTCCCTGCCAACAACTGACTCCAAGATTTCCTCTCTAAATGGTGTAGGGAAAGGATCATGAATACAATCCTTATTCAACTCTCTATAGTCTTCGTAGATCCCAATTTCTCCTATTTTCTCATTCTATACTACCATTGGACTGATCCACTCCACTTCCTCCACTAGCTTTATGATCCCTGCTTCTAGCATCTTGTCAAGTTCTATTTTGACTTTTCTCTTCATGTTTGGATTCATCTAGTATGGCCTTTTCTTGATTGGTTTGTAGCCTTCTTTCAGTTGAATTTTCATTGTTCTGGCTTCCTCTTTGATTCCCTTCATCTCTGTGAACTTTCTAGGGAACAAATCCTCATACTCAGATAAAATTTCTACTACTTATGCCACTTCCTTCTCATCCCAATAGTCTCCTATCTTGGCTAGCTTAGGATCTCCTTCTTTGGCAATATTTTCTTCCCTTGGCCAGATAGTCTTGTTGTAGTACTTTTCCTTGATGTCTGATGATTTCACCAGCTCTCTTTCACCTTGTTCTATTTTTATTTTTGGTTCTTTATCACCTTCTTCTTCCTGGTGTGATGTTTTGTAGCATTTGTGATTCTCTGGATATGATTCTTCATTCATCCATTCTATGACCGTCCAAATGCCTTCTATTTTTGCCAGTAATGAGCTCTATTTTGATTAGGCTTCTTCTTTTTCTGCATATTGTTGAAAGGCGATCTCTCAGATTCTGATGAGTGTTGTGTGTATGTTTTTGTTTGGATCGAAGAATGAGAACGTGTGAATGAAGTCTTTTTGCAATTCTTCGTAGTGTCTAGTTTCTTTCCTTCATTCTTAATTAATATACCATGTTTGTGCAATTGATGATAGTGTCCAATAAAAAAAAGTGGGCATGCAATACCTCATTATATTCATTTATGCCTTTCCATACCATTATACACATGGACAAATAGTCTTGTGGTGAAATCTGACCTGAATACTTGGGTATCATGTCATACTCTCCTTCCTCTGGCAAATATCTTGTCTTGATGAATATTTTGAATGCTTTCCATCGGTTGATTGTGTCTTTGTGTGTGTTCCACCAATTTGCAGCATTGCATGTACTAATGTGTGTTGTGCAGCCTGCAATCTTATCTCTTCATCTGAAAGATCTGTCTCCATTTTTGCTAGATATTAATGTAGGTCCTGCACGCCTGAAAACCTAGGCAACTTGATATGTGAAATTCCTTTCAAAATGTGACTTACCCGATGAGATCTTTGTTCCATATCTTCCTTATCCTCCTTAAATGTGCTACAGGTAATCTCTGATGTGTTCTGATGAAGTGCAGAGGATTGCGGTATGTCTTCTTTGCTCATCCTGATCATGAATATACTCTAATAACCAAGCATTTTCCTTGTTTTTAGTTTTGGTTCTTCTCTCATCCAAGCTTCTAGAACCTCCTCACTATCTATACTATAGTGATCATCCTCTATCTCCACTTCTCCCTCAGATTTAGGCCCTTATGTTATCTCCTATGCATCCAACCTTGTGATTGTATAGAGATTCTTTGCATCCCTATCACTGTATTCATCCTGATTAGTTTCTTCTATATATGCTTCCTCCATTGATGATCCCAAAGGTATGTGAACAATATTATTCTCATTTGAAAATGATAGCTCATCTCTCTGGGAGTCTATGACACCATTGGCCTCTACAAACCATCTCAAGCCCAATAGTACATTGAAAGCTTCACCCTGATCCTCCATGGTGACCACAATGAAATCTAAAACACGTTTGATCCCATTAGATTAACTTCTACTTGTTTCCATGTTCCCATTGTTTGAATGTTAGATCCATTTGACAAGATTATATTCAATGTTGTTTCTGACATCTTAGGTCTTCCTAACTGTTCCCACAGCTTCTTTGTTATCATATTGACATCTGATCCCAAATCTATCATGACATTTTGGACCTTTCTGTGATTGATGTGAACATCTATCATAAGTGGTTTTGTCTTCAATTCTCTATTTGTCCTTCCCATCCTTTGGAGTTAACTCTTTTGATTTTGTTCCTTGTTCCAGTACTTAGAGAATTGTTTTTATTTCTCAATGAGTCTATGTTTCTATGTTAGTTGAGCTAACTGCTTGAGAGCATCCACTTCTTCTTCGGTGAAAAATTGCTTGTATTGTTTGTCCTTTTCTTGCTCCTTTCTTATTGTTTGTTTAGCTTCCTTCACCACTTCTTCATGTTGTTTCCTAGTAGGTACAAATTGTGCATCCTCCTCACCATCTTCCCCTTTAGTCTCAATGATATAATGTCTTCCTATATTTATTCCTTGTCGTGTCACTACCGCAACTTTTTCCTTCCTTTTCCTTCTCTCTTTTTTGGTTTATTTTGGTGTGCTTCTTTGATAGTACTCTTCTTCTTCTGTGGATTCGGTTGAAGATATGTCTGTCTCCTCTTTGTTGTTCTTCCGGCAAGTTCTTGCTCCTTGATCTTTTAGTGCCCTTCTTATTATCCTTGCTCCTTTTTTATTATTCAGGCTGTGTAACTTGTCACTCTTAAATTGTGGTTGTGCATTCCAGAAGTATTGTTGTGCTCTCTCACAAGAGAATAAATCATGCTCTGTGTTGTTACAAAATGAACACTGTGTTTTCCTTTCGGCCCAACATTCATTAGCAAAGTGTCCTAACTTACCATAGTTGAAGCATGTTGCATCCTCCCTCCTTTGACTTCTTCCATGACCTCTACCTCCTATGTAGCCTCCAAACCATTCTCTATCATCATTATTATAGCTATTTCCATACGATGGACTGCTAGAATTTGAATTTTGTATGGCATTGACATTCCTTTGATTTCTCCAACTTGGTTGCTTATAGTCATGATCAATTGAGTTCCTTTCTTTCACATATGTCATGTTAATACTCTCTGTAGAGTTTGTAGTGTTTCCACCATACCATGCTTCATCTCCTTCATCAACAAAGTCTCTTTTCCTCTAGAAGTTTTGTGAAGGGCAATCCGATGTTTCATGGTCATCCCATTCTCTGCATAATCCATAGTATACTGAGTTGACTAGTTTCATTATTACTTTGATGTCTACTTTTATTGCAACAACTTGTCTTTCACCTTTCATCCTCAGACATTCATTTCTCAAGTGGCATTCTCTTGTACAATATGAGCACCGGATATTAGGTCTTTTGCTTCTATGTATTCTCTTCCTGCTTAACCAATATCTCCCTTCTCAACTTTAATTGCTCCAATTCCAATTTTAGCTTCTCCAATTCTAGGTTTTCCTTCATTTTATTTTGTCTGCGCCAGGATTGAGACTCTATCTGGCAGGCTAGTGTCACCACTTCTGCATATGTCCCAAATATTCTTCCATCTAAGGCTAACCTTATTTCAGGGATTATTCTGGAAATAAACCATTCTATCTTCTACTTTTTAGTCAATGGTTCCTCTAATCTCATAGTTGTCTCCTTGAATCTCTTTATCAAATTCCTTTATTGATTCTTTCTCCAATTGCATCAAATCTCTCATCTTACTTACCCCTTCTTTCAGAACATCCAAAACTCCAAAGTTCTCCAAAAATGTCTCCTTGATCTCATCGGGCACTCCTTATCACTGTTCAAGTATGTCTTCCTATACCACTTCAATGCTTCGTTCCACAAGGTGCCTATGAAGTCAAATAACTTGATTTCATCTCTTGTTACTCCCTTCCAATTCCAAATTGACTCCAGTACAAAAATGTGTTCGACTGCTTCAGTAGTATCCTTCTCAAATAGTGTGTCCATGATTGATCTTCTGACAATCTCTAGTACTCTGTGGTGAGTTTCTTTTGGTTTGCTTCTCTGGTTATGTTTTCTTTTATCAACTCACTTCCCTTCTCTTCCCTTATCTCTTTGTAGTCATATCTCAAAGTACTTCTCTCCTAAAACTTCTGTGAAGTTGCTCTGGATCTCTACTATTCTCTCAGCTTCTTTGTTTGCTTAAATATGTCCCTTCTCAACTAAAATTCTCTTGACTTTATATGGCACTTGGGGTGGATCATGGTCCAGGGGTCTCTTCATAATATCTCTTCGAATTAGGGGAATCTCCAAAACCCTCAAAACTCTTCTCAACGTTTATCGCATCTCTTTTCTTTCGCATCTTCAATCATCCTTCCTTCCTCTATTATTTGTGCCCTTTCCATTCTTTGGCGGTAACGTTCTTATCTTTCTTGAGTTTGCTTCAATCTCTCTTCTTTGCTTATCTCCATACTGGTCTTGATTTTTTCGTCGATCTTCTTTTTCTTCCGATGCTCCCATTTCACTATGAGTTTGCTTGATTCGACATTCCATTAGTCCTCTTATATCCCATGGAATCCTTACTTGAAGAGTCACATCATTTGAAAGGTACTTGTAGACCCTACCCCCTTCCCACTTGTCATCCCCTTAAGTGCCTACCCCCCTCTCACAGAGGTAGAAACCTAAGGAGATGTGAATTCCTCTCGCAATTTGAAAATTTTTCCTGCCAACCTCGCCTTTTCGCTTTTTCAGAACTCTACACTACTTCTTCAAATGCTTTGCCCTTTCAATCTTTCACTACTTCTTCCAGGGTCGTGGTAATAAAACCAAATGTTAGCAAGAAATGTAGAGATACCGATCTGGAGATCCGGTCCTTAGTCAAGTCTTTGTAGTCAATTTACACCCCAATCAGATAACTAGAGATTGATAGCATAACATAAAGAATAACCAAACAGAACATCACATACATATCAAAATAAGATAACACATAAAGTTACCCGGTACCAGCAGATCTCCATATATATATTAACATCAATCAAGTGTACATATCACATGTCCATGCTCCGACAGGTTTGAGTCTCTGCCTCACCAGTTACATACATGACTTCTATGTCATTGTTTAGATCAGAGCATACTCCTATTCTCCTATTATGCTTACTTACATTCTACTATCTCCTATATATATATATATATATATTATAGGTAGGGATGTGTCTTATGTTGGCTCCCAGCCTCCGCATAGTGTGTAGTATCCTTCGATCAACTTCTCTTTATGCTCTATGTCCTGCTAACAAAGCTATACTAATACAAATAATCTTTTCATGAGTAGCCTTTTCCTAATCTACGCTGAAGACTATTACAACTGACCAATTTAAGTGGAATATCCACACTTGGATCTAGATATGCTACATGCATAGGCAAGGGTTCTTTGTGGTGAATTATCCTTTGTTAGGAAAGGTGTCCCAACCTTGCATCCTAATGTTAAGAATACACAAATTGTAATTTTTGGGCTATAGAATAGAAAAACTCAATTTTTGGGCTATAGAGGTCATTTTTGGCCTTGACTTTTTTTGGATGGTTACACATCCATAATGTCTAGGACATGAACCTCTTTGAGCTCTACAATTTAAAAAAAAGGTCTCAATTGGCTTCCCATATCAAAAGTTATGGCCTCCAAATGTTAGACCTCCCACATTGGAAATGTAAGAACATCTATGAGTTGTAAAAGGTGAGAGAGTCATTGATTGACTCAAGCCAACAAGATCACCTACAAAACATAGGATTAACCTTCTACAAGAGAAAAAAAACAAAGATGATGAATTTGCACAATACTGTATGCAATAATGAAATTGGATTAATGAATTACATGTGATATCTTGCTTTTATATTTGTAAGATAAGAAAACCTAAAATGACTTAAAGAAGCCCTAAGTCAACTTAATAAAGTGTAATTAAATATTTAATTAAACCAACACCCCCCTTAAGTGCAACTTAGGGAGAATGAAAAACATGCAAATAATGCAAGGATAGGTCCCAACTACAAAGTCATGTTAGGTACTCGTGTACAAATAAGAATCTCTCATAAAGTGGAGAAAAGGAGAAAAACTGAGTGTGAGAAAACTCCTCTCCAAAAGAGAGAAAAGAAAACAAGTACATGAACATGTGATGGAAGAAGGACTAACACTAAGACCCCCAAGAACTGAATACATCACAAAAGTACAATCATGAATGCCCCCATAAGAAAGGAAGTAGAGAGTGTTGAGCACACCAAGATACTGAGGGGGGGTGAATCAGTATCTAAACAATCTTTAATTTTTATAACTTCAACTTATCCAAAGTAGATTCAAACTTAATCATTACAACATTAACATGAACGTGAAAGATTAACACAATGCACATCAACACATAACACCAGATATACGTGGAAAACCCTAGAAAGGATAAACCATGGTGAGGATTAACTCACAATATATGAAGCTCAAATAACAACTTTGTTTTAGGGCTACAACCCAACGAAGCTACTACTCCCTAAAGACTTTGATTTAGGGTCACTCCCAAGGAAGCTACTACTCCATGAAGACTTTGTTTTAGGTTCACTCCCAAGGAAGCTACTACTCCTTGAATTGAGAACACACTTACAAAATATTACAGTATGACAGTCCTACTATTTGAAAAATGACATTGAAATTCACACCTTTGATGATTGCAATTCTGGCAACCACACAAATTGCATGCATAATATCAGGTCTAGAAGAAGTCAAGTACAACATTCCTTTAATCATAGATCTATAGACAATCTGATCCACCTCTGGAGACTCATCATCTTTGCTAAAGTGACATCCAGTGACCATGGGAGTACTCACTAGTTTTGAATCCTCCATACCAAACTTCTTCAACAACTCTTTAACATGCTTAGCTTGAGAAATAAAGATACCACCATTTAGCTGAGTAATTTGAAGTCCAAGGAAGAAACACATTTCACCAATCATAGACATCTCAAATTCCTTTTGCATCTCCTCTGCAAACCTCTTACACATATCATCATCTCCACCAAAGATGATGTCATCAACATATACTGCAACTATCAATATCATGTCTCCTTCTTCCTTGATGTAGATATTGATGAAAGTAGATTGTCATTGATGTCAAAAAGGTGTTCTCAGTTTGTTTGATGTCGTTTGGATATGTGTTGTCAGATATGCAAATATAGTTAGAAATGAGATGCTTCTGTTTGATCAAGACATCTTCAAGTTTGTCTCAGGATGGATTCTCATGTTCTTGGTGTTGGTGTTCATATTGGTCCTTGGAGTTATCATTTTTGGCCTTCACAATGTTTTCAGTGTTGATAGTATGGTGTTCTCCACGTGGGAGTTACTATCATATGGCATTGGTATGGTATATATGATGCTCTCATCTTTGTGACATAGGACATTAATGTTACTTTTGATATACAGTTACAGTTGATTGACATTGCAGATACAGTGGCATGGTCTTCATAATGATAGTGGTTTGGTGGTATGGTCTTCATTTACATTTGATCTTCATTTGTTGATTTTGATAGTTGTGACATATGCAGATGCAGAGGTATACAGTGGCTTTCAAGTCTTTTACAAGTCATGTCTTCATGTCTTCCTATCTTCATATTTTAATATATTAAATATTTGAAGAGGGCCTTGTCCAAGACTTAAAAAAAAATACATCAAATATTAATATATTCAATGATCCCTATGGGAGCTCTATGCATATTTAAAGGAAAGCTTGACTTATATTATTTATGAAGTGGAGAGCATTTTTTAAGGGGAGCACCACATAAGTCTTAATATTTTTTTAAATATTAGAAACTTTATTGATCCCCTTTTTGTCATAGCTTTATGACATTGAAGAAAGTGAAGTTTAATCATTTATAAAAGATCATGTGCTTTGAATATTTGAAGGGGTGAAATATATTTAAAAAGCATGGAATGCTTTATGGAGACTATGAGTTATTCATAAAAATGCATGGAATATATTTTAAGGTGCTTTTAAAAGAGTGGGAAAAAGCATTTATATATGCTTTATTTTATTTTATAATAACTTTTCATCTCCTATTTGTTTGCCTTTTAAAAGGCATCTTCTATGAGATTTTTAAGGAGAGTTTTTAAAGGAAAAATAAAGGCTAATTTCTTGCCTTCTAAATAAGAGGAATATTTGAAGTTTTTAAAGCTTCTTTTTAAAGAAGATTTATTTCTAAGTTTAATATTTCTTCAAAAGCAAAAAAGGCACAATCTTCTTTTTTTCCTAAAAGGAAAGAAGTGGATTTTTTTTTTTTAAGTTTTTTTTTCATAACCCAATATGATTTTTTTTAAGAAGAGGGTTTGAAATATTGAAGAAATTTTTCAAGGCAAATTGAGAGATGTTATTTGCAGATTGATTGAAGGCTTCTTACAGATGAGAAGTTTAAAAGATTTTTTTTTGAAAAACATTTATCTTGCAGATTGAAGAATTTGAAAGAGATATAATTTTTATTTATACAGGGACTATGAAAGGTTTTGAAGAATTAAAAAAAATGGAAGATATTTTTTTTTTGGAAAATTAAGAGAACAAATTGTACAGATGTTTTATTTTTTTGCAGATTGAAATTCTTGGAAGGGTCTTTGAAGTGCACAGAGGAATATGAAGAGTTTTTGTTGGAATTAATTAAAGATTTTTGTGGAGATATATTTTTGATGCACGGATAATAATGAAGACACACATGCTCAGATTGAAAAGGTTGAGAAAGGAATATGGAAGGTTATGTTGTTTTGCAGATGAATTGATTTGTGAAGGCACTTCATTTTTGTTAAAACGACAGTTTGAGGCAATCCATTGATGATTTTATTTAGTGATATATGATGAATATCATTCATTATTTTTATTGAGAAAATGAAAGGAAGATGGATCAAGAAAATGAATGGTTATGCAAAACAAAGGATTTTAATCTTTATTGTTTGCAGATTCCTTATTTATGAAGATATAGATGCAAAGTTTAATATGGGGATTGAGAAGAATATGAAAGGACATTCTCTTTCATATATAATGGTATTGCAGATGCATTGCAAAATTGAGAAGTGTGAACCAACATGCAAAGATTTTTGTGAAGAAACAAGTGAATTAAAAAAGAGAGAGATGAAACATATAGAGTTGTGAAGTGTTGTTGAGTGTATCTGGATGTAAGATTAATTTTGAACAGAATGACCATTTGACAGATATATGTTTTGTATTGAATGGAAATAGAGTATCCCTCTGATTTGTTTATTACATCTGTTGGTGATTTGGTTTGCCTTGCCAGTGAGGCACAGTATGCCAGTGAGGCCTTGTATTGGCCAGTGAGGCTTGTTGGTCAGTGAGACCTATTTGTTTATCAGTGAGGTATATCAGTGTTGGAAGTGGTGCTTCTGTTTGGTATTGGAGTCGGTGCTCCATAAGGAGTTGGTGCTCCTAGAAACATATTGTAGCCAGTGAGGCATGTTTTCCAGTTAAGCCAGTGAGGCAGTTTTGAGTGGTTTTTCTACCCAGAGAGGGTTTTCCACTCCAGTAATTCTTGTGTTAATGATATGCTTATATGTGTGTTTTTGCTTCTATGTTAAGATTTATCTCTATGTGGTCCTGCTCATAATTTTCATTATCAAACTCGTACATATATGTGTAATAGTTCATTGATGACTTTCTCTTTCTGAGTCTTGTATATTAAAAGTTATAATAAGTTGCAAAAATCTACACAACACTGATTCAACCCCCCTCTTAGTGTTGTCTGGACTCCTACAGATATTACTATCTGTAGTACCTTTCTTGAAGCCTTGCTGAAGTAAGTACTTGTCCAACCTAGCATACCAAGCTCTAGGTGCTTGCTTAAGACCATACAAAGCCTTCTTGAGTATGCACACCATGTCCAGATCTTCTGATATCTGAAAACCATCTGGTTGTTCAATATAAACCTCTTCCTCTAGATCACCATCTAGAAATGTTGACTTAACATCCATTTGATATACCTTGAAGTTCCTATGAGCAACAAGAGAAAGGAACATTCTAATTACCTCCATCCTTGCTATTGGAGCAAAAGTCTCCTCAAAATCAATACCATCAACTTGTGTGTATCCTTTGCATACCAGTCTTGCCTTGTTCCTTACAACTTCACCTTCTTCATTAAGTTTGTTCTGGAACACCCATTTTGTTCCTATAACATTCTTATTTGTTGGTCTAGTGGGAATCAGTTCCCATGTCTAATTCTCCTCAATCTGATCCAATTCTTCTTTCATGGCTTTTATCCATCCATCATATTTGCTGGCATCAGCAAAGTTTTTGGGTTCCACATTTGATAACTAACACAAGTTTACTTGCTTATGTGTCTTAGCAAGCCTTTTCCTTGTCTGCACACCTTCATCCTTATCTTCAATGATCTGATTTGCTAAGTGGTTCTTTTGAACATACTTTGTTGGAGTCTTATGCATCTGCTTTGGTTCTTGTTCCTTTTCTTCTTTCACTTCGTCTTCATCTACAATGCATGGAAAGATATCAAATTCAGAGTCCTCTAAATCATGTGAGATCTAATATAGGTCTTCATCTACCTTGACATTTGTGCTTTCAATCATCTTTCCCACCTTTTGTTATAGCATCTATAAGCCTTGCTTCTGGTTGAGTAGCCAAGAAAGATTCCTTCATCACTTCTTGAATCAAACTTTCCTAGGTCTTCTTCGTCTCTTCTGATATAGCATTTCCTGCCAAAGACCCTGAAGTATCTAACTATGGGAGGTCTTCCATACCATAGCTCATAAGCGGTCTTAGTGTTGTTGACCCTGTTGGTTCCCAAATCAATAGATTATCAAACCCTAAAAGTATGTCAAACTTTATAATCAAGTTCAACAAGTGATCTGACCAATGACTGGAATTAACCAGGATGGTTAGAATTCCCTACTCTTTAGGGTCTGTTATGCCTAGGTGGGTGTACCTTTAGCACCAATGATTGTTAACTCTCCAAGATTAACTAATGATAATCATGCAGATTGAAAACCTCATACAATTTTGTAGAGTTTGTGTGATCACAATTTTTTTCAATTAAATCATCCTCTAACAATCTATTTCACACTGGCATGAGGGTTTGAAATAGACAATAAAACACAAAACTAACTGCTACTCCTACTCCTACAACTGAACATTAAACTATATAGGAAAGGCTTTTACAAGGAATTGTTTTGGGGATAAAATTATTAGTGTCTTTCTTCCACTGGGTAATGGAGTCAAAATATAGATTGATATGTGTCCTCCTACTTGTTATAATTCAAATTGTTTAGAACTCTGATGTTTATGACTTGCATAAACGTGCAACGAAATTAATTACCAGACTCTTCTTTTTAATCCAAATGAATCTTTCAGGTTACTATGACTTATTCAAATGAATTTAATTCTTACTTGAAGAAACCAATCAAATAAACCACTCAAAACATAAATTTGCTTTGATAAACCAGATATATACATAATACACTGATTTAAATAACAAGGAAAACATCAAATTGTAGACAACCAGATAATTGTTAACAATAACCTCAACAAAACAATTGAAACTAGAATTCGAGCACCAAGTTAATGCTTTCTTTCCATTACTTTTCTTCAAAAGGTTCTTACAATGTATAGTTTTTTCCCCGAAAACCAATCCCCCCTTTTCCCAATGGTAATGGTTTCCTTCTTATAGGTAGATGAAGTCCAAGCGACAAGCTTTAGATTGTTACAATTCCAAAAGACCCTTCAACTATCCACCGGGATGCAACAACTTTTCATTACATTGATTATCTTTTGTTTATCTCTAATTACATCGACCAAACTATCACACAAATACAATTGATGTAGGAGAATAATTATAAAACTAAAACATCATAGAAGGCCCAAAATAAAACTAAGACACATCCAAGGTTCGTTGGAATCGTGAAGCACCCATGATCGATGGATCTAGCATGATTCCTTCTTCACAAAACTTGATCACTTCGCAATACTCTGGGACAAGACTAATCTTCAAGGGGAGCCAAATATTCCTATTCCCATTGAAACACTGTATAATCATTTGGCCATTTATATTCTTGAATTTGTGGCACATTTACCAAATGATCCTTCCGCCTTCTATTCAACAATCCTTTGACTTCTATGACAAACTTGGAATAGCCTGTTCATACAACAGTTGTAGAGCCCACACCAATCCTTGAATCCATTCATCTCCAAACACACTGAGCTACTATGAATGATTGAAATGGCACCAAATTCCAAATATATCATCTCCTGAACTCAGTCACTTCACCATTAATGCCAACTCATGCTAAAAGATGCAATGGTCAATCATCGTGTGTGAGTTTGAATATGCATCCTTGATCTAAGAAGATTAATGAATTGTCCAAAGCCCTTCATATAATTAATTCTATATTTACAATAAATGCAATGCCAACCTATATCACAATCCCGCCATAATAGATCAAGACCCCCATGGGGCAGCGAGACCACATACCTTTCACATTTTAGTCCATCTCGCTACACCGCACATCACCTTTGACGTCATGGTGCACCTATCGCGAGGCTGCGAGTTACCTTATGGTTATTTAATTTCTTACCATCATCCCACACATACCCCCACTAACTGATACAATATTACAGTGAACACTTACACTACATCTCAAGCTCCCACAAACTCACTAAGGACTATTAGGGGTGACTACAAACCTCTACGGGGATGCGGTATTTGAACCATATACATGTTAAGATGGAAACCCAAGGATGCAACATAGGTACGATGGAAAATGAGGATATTAGCAAAGGTTTTTTTATTTTAGGATATGAGTAGCAGAATGATTAAGACCCTTTATAATGGATTTTTGGGTTTAAGGTTTATAAAACTGGTAGAATCAGGTAAATTTTTACAAGTTCCAATAGTGGCTCCAGTTGGGGATGTATGTCCCTTGCGAACATAGCAAGAATTCAAATCTCTAGTGGAAGTAGACCGAATGTTTCATTGATTGGGTAACAAAGTCAAACCTCTCCTTTGCCCTAAACTGGTATGGTTTGAGAAATCAAACCACAGCTGATGGCACAAGGCCACCAGAAAAGAAAAGCCTCTATTTGCCTCTGTCATACACTTGGTTTTCATCACGCTGTATTGAAGCCAATCTAAAAATATTATTGAAATCTTCTTGACAGAATATGTTGACATCTTTCATCAACCTACTATACTCAATACTACCAGTGCATTCTCCATTATTATGCATTTGAAAATCAGGCATAATCTAAAAAAATTTATCATCATGTGACAAGAAGAAGTCACAACCACCAAACAAGCCAGACCCATACTCTATGCGATACTTTATTTCATCACACTTGTTATCATTCACCAAATGATGGTTCTCTAACTAAACTGGAAAGTAGAACAAATCATACTGCATTTGACATCTAATATCATCAATGTTAGCACTATCAAATAATACAACGTCAGATCCAAAAATATCAGTACCATTTTCAACATCACATGTAGCTTGCTCACATAGTTGTGATCTTGAAACTCTATCATCAGAATCAACAATTTGCAGATTTAACATATTTGAATCACCAAACTCCCATGTATTCAAAAACATATCCTTATCTGACTTACTAACATAATCTAATTTAACATTTGCATCATGACTCACTTCCATATGAGATGTTCTGTTATTAGCATTAGTACCTCCCATACAAGGATCAAGAAGATCAACCCAATCAAACATTGTAGAATCAAAGGAAACTTCAAATCCCATGCTTACATATGATAACATTGTTAATACAAAATCTACTTGCCCATCATGTACATCAGAGATAAAATCATATTCATAGGAGTCATAAAAAAGCATCATTGATGAATTCATTGCTTTCAAAATTAGAGCTCAATGATCCTAAACTACACTTTCTTACATACATCTGATATTCAACTGTCAACAAATTTGATATTTGTTCACTGTTAAGTGAAATTACTTCCTCATTCACCTCATTGTTGGTACACTCTCTACTTTCATCAGCTTTAGCATCACAACCAGACTTAGAAATAAAAAATAACAAATTAGATGTATTAATTTCATCAGCATAGTTGTTTCCTTCACAAGTTGATACAGCATCCTGATCATCTAAAAATGCTTCATCCTCATCATAAAATGGATTTGAAAACATATGAAAATCATGTTTTGACACACCTTAGCAAGATATCATCTGATTTTCTTCTGTCATTTCATCATATAATGGGTTTGAACAATTCTGGGAGTCATCTTCAGATACACATACCTCTTCACTCACTCCATTGTTGACGTATTCTTCTTTCTTACCAGCAAACCAGGGGAGATCTCTATATGGCATATTATCAACAGCTTTCTCATCACTGCAATCCCTTTTCAGGGGCATGAGTTGTCCTTCCACAGGTTTATCTTCATTTGCATCTAAAACACTACAACTACAACTTTCATCTACACATGGCTCTTCTATAAGCGACATTGTGTCATTGTTCTCCCCACATCTATTAATGGTATCACCATTTATAGCACCATGATATTTAACATTGCTAGCATGTTCATACCTAATCCTCTCTATAACACAAACCAATTCGCACACCTGATCGATAGTAGCTAGTTTCAACGACTTAGGCCAACAAATTGAATTAGGCTCATATATTCGCATGACCAACTCAATGCATATTGATTCATTAGGCCTAAAATTAACAGGTATTTGCATATAGATATTCAACATTCTTTTGAACAGAGCAAATCCAGATTCTCCTTCATGTCTCCTTAGGCCAAAAAATGCATCGAAGGGGGATATGCAATATTCTAATTTCATGATGGAACCTTGACTTCTTGAATATGTAAATACTCATCATTTTTCTCCTCAAACAGATACATGAATTTATCTACAAGTTCATTCCATGAGGTTATGGAATGCATAGGCAAGCTGGAAAACCAATCTTTAGCATCATTTTCTAATGTTCTCACAAAAAGTTTCATGATAACATCCTCTTCACTGATTTGACAATTCACTAGTAAATTAATGAACTATTATAAGTGCATACCTGCTAATTCTGATTTACATCCATTGAATTTTGACAAACAATTTTTAACATTCAAAGGGATGGGATGTGGGTAACCCTGAATGTTTCTAAAATCAAGTGGTTTGTATATTTCAAGACCAAATAACCCCTTTTGAAAGCATAATTGTTGCTATTGTAATTCTTCCATGGCATCATAATTTGTATAGGGCAAATAAGAATTACAATACATACTTCAACAAGAAATTTGTAGTAGCCTTTAACCTTTATTTTTGATTGGAAATGTTGCAGTTCTGAGATGTCTTTGTATTTTTCATCAGGTTCTTCTTAATAGAGTCACCACCTCTTTTAAAGAGGAATGAATTTTGTTTTTTGAGTCTTCTCCAACAGCAGAGTCATTCACATATTTCTTCACCATTACTGCAACAAAACTATATCCAAGTCTAAAACTTCAATATCTGAACCAAATTTTAGATTTACACCCTTTGATTCTTGAATCTTCCCAATGATAATCGCTTATCTCCCCAGTGGAGTCACCAATTTGTTGGTTCCCAAATCAATAGATTATCAAACCCTAAAAGTATGTCAAGCTTTATAATCAGGTTCAACAAGTGATCTGGCCAATGAATGGAATTAACCAGGATGGTTAGAATTCCTTGCTCTTTAGGCTATGTTATGCCTAGGTGGGTGTACCTTTATCACCAATGATTGTTAACTCTTCGGGATTAACTGATGATAATTAAGCAGATTGAAAACCTCATACAAATTTGTAGAGTTTGTGTGATCACAATTTTTTTCAATTAAATCATCCTCTAACAATCTATTTCACACTGGCATGAGGGTTTGAAATGGACAATAAAATACAAAACTAATTTCTACTCCTACTCCTACAACTGGACATTAAAATATATAGGAAAGATTTACAATGAATTATTTTGGGGATAAAATGATCAATGCCTTTCTTCCATTGGGTAATGGAGTCAAAATATAGATTGATATGTGTCTTACTGGTTATAATTTAAATTGTTTGGCACTCTAATGTTTATGACTTGCATAAACGTGCAAGGAAATTAATTACCAGGCTCTTCTTTTTAATCCAAATGAATCTTCCAGGTTACTGTGACTTATTCAAATGAATTTAATTCTTACTTGAAGAAACCAATCAAATAAACCACTTAAAACGTAAATTTACTTTGATAAACTAGATATATACTTGATACATTGATTTAAATAACAAGGAAAACATCAAATCAGAGACAACCAGATAATTGTTACCAATAACCTCAACAAAACAATTGAAACCAAAATTCGGGCACCAAATTAATGCTTTCTTTCCATTACTTTGCTTTAAAAGGTTCTTACAATTTATAGCTTTTATCCCCAAAAACCAATCCCCCCCTTTTCCCCGTGGTAATGGTTTCCTTCTCATAGGTAGATGAAGGAAGCAACAAGCTTTAGACCGTTACAATTCAAATAGACCCTTCAACTACCCACCCAGATGCAACAACTTCGCATTACATTGATTATCTTTTGTTTATCTCTAATTACACTAACCAGAATATTACACAAATACAATTGATGTAGGAGAATAATTATGAAAATAAAACATCATAGAAGGCCCAAAATAAAACTGAGACACATCCAAGGTCCATTGGTAATCGTGAAGCACCCATGATCGATGGATCTAGCACAGTTCCTTCTTCACAAAACTTGATCACTTCGCAATACTTTGGGACAAGACTAATCTTTAGGAGGAGCCAAATATTCCTATTCCCATTGAAACACTGTATAATCATTTGGGCCTTTATATTCTTGAATTTGTGGCACATTTACCAAATGATCCTTCCACCTTCTATTCAACAATCCTCTGACTTCTATGATAAACTTGGAATAGCTTGTTCATACAATAGTTGTAGATCCCACACCAATCCTTGAATTCCTTCATCTCTGAACACACTGAGCTACTGTGAATGATTGAAATGGCACCAAATTTCAAACACATCAGCTCCTAAACTCAGTCACTTCACCATTAATGCCAACTCGTGCTAAAAGATGTAATGGTCGATCATTGTGTGTGAGTTTGAATATGCATCCTTGATCTAAGAAGATCAAACGGTCCAAAGTCCTTCATATAGTTAATTATATATTTGCAGTAAATGCAATGCTAACCTCTACTGTAGTCCTGCCACACTTGATCAAGACCCTCGTGGAGCAGCGGGACCACATACCTTTCACATTTTAGTGCATCCCACTACACCACACATCACCTTTGACATCATGGTACACCTATCATGGGGTTGGGGGTTACCTTATGGTTATTTAATTTCTTACCGCCATCCCACACATACCCCCACTGACTGATACGGTATTGCGGTGAACACTTACATTGCACCTCAAGCTCCTGCAAACCCGCTATGGACTATTAGGGGTGACTACAAACCTTCGTGGGGATGCAATTTTTGACCCATATACATGTGAAAATGGAAACACAAGGATGCAACATAGGTGTGATGGAAAATGAGGACATTAGCAAAGGTTTTTTGATTTTAGGATATGAGTGGCAGAAGGATTAAGACCCTTTACAATGGATTTTTGGGTTTAAGGTTTATAAAACTAGCAGAATCAGGTAAATTTTTACAAGTTCCAACAGACCCTAAGTTGCACTTTGTTAATTAGATAGACAATAGTATGAATTCCATCCTTCCAGTACATATCAAGCAGATCTGCATCTTTCAACATTGCCCTAGACATCTCTTACACAACCCTATTCTTTCTTTCCACTACCCCATTTTGTTGAGGGGTTCTAGGAGCTGACAAATGTCTCCTAATACCATTATCTTCACAAACTTTTCAAATTCATTTGAAGTAAACTCACCTCCTTTATCATACCTCAAACATTTAATCTTGGCATCTACTTCATTCTCAACCATATCTTTGAACACTTTAAATTTATCAAGGGCATATGATGTTTCTCTTAATAAAGTAACCCAAGTCATTCTAGAATAATAATCAATAAGCAACATAAAATAACTCTCACCTTGTTGACTCTTTACTCATGTAGGGCCACATAGATTAGTGTGAATCAGCTCTAATGGCTTTAAAGAAGAATACTCCTTTCTTTTGAAGTTTGTCTTTGTCTACTTTCCCATTTGACATTCCCTCCATACTACATTTGTAGGTTTGATTATCTTAGGCATATCTCTCACTACATGAGTATAACTGATCCTTACCATATTATCAAAATTGTTGTGTCCCATTCTTTTGTGCCACAACCAACATTCACTAGATTGGGCTAACAAACGTGTTCTTCCATTCACCTCCTTTAGATGATAGATGCCACCATATGTCTTGATACCTTTTGCAACTAGTTTTCTGGACCCTGCCTTCTTGATTTCACAACCCTTGGCATGAAAGGTGAGATTATATCCCTTGCTGCACATCTGACTAACACTGAGAAGATTGTGTTTTAGCCCTTTGACATAGAGAACATCCTCAGTCCTGTTCTTCCCATCAATAGTTATAGCACCTTTTCCACAAATCTGTGCTGACTCATCACCACCAAACTTGACAGCACCACCATCCCACTTTTCAAGGATGATAAACTTCTCCTTGTCACCAGTCATATGATATGAGCATCCATTGTCAATTACCCAAGCCTTGGCTTCTTCTCTTGCATGAAAGGCAGTCCATACAACCATTGATCTTTCATTATTCTGGTCTATTTGCAAGGCATCAGTTTTCTCACATTTTTCAACATCATCCTTTTTGTCACCAACACTCAAAGCCATGAAAAGTGTTTCATCCTTTGAATCATCATGATCCTCATCTTCTAAAGAATAATTGCTCTCTATGGAATACATACTTCTTTTGAACTTGTTTTTCTGGTAAGTACCTCTTGATTCCTTAAAAGGACATTTAGAAGCAAAGTGACCAACCTTTCTGCAATTGAAACATTTGAAGGGTAACTTACCTTTGTATTTCCTAGTTCCTTTCTTCAGTCTTCTCACAAAATTTGCTTCAACTTCATCAGAGCTTTCATCTTAATCAACAACTTCTTCCTTTATCTTCAGATTGGCTTTGAAAGCAACTTCTTTCTTTGGAGCATCAATGCCAAATTCTCTCATTCAAAAGGCAGTAAGGGAACCAAATAGTTTGTCTACAGTGTGTGTATCCAAGTTTGATTCTCCTCAATGGAAGATACCTTATGATTATAAGATTTGGGAAGAGATCTCAGAACCTTTTTCACAATCTCATCATCTTTCACTTCTCCATTAAGGCCTGTGATGCCATTGACCACTTCATTCACCCAGAGCATATATCTAGCAATATCTTCATCCTCTTGCATTTTTAGGTTCTCAAATCTGTTCTTGAAGATCTACATCTTGGCTTGCTTTACTTTCTTATCTCCTTCATAAATGGTTTCAAGTTTATCCCAAACTTCTTTAGCTGAACTACAAATCATCACCTTTGAAAGTTCTGAATCAGCTAACCCACTCATGATAGCAAACTTTGCCTTGACATTTTTATCATACTTCTTAACTTCATCTGCATCTGTAGGAATAGTAGCAGGAACTTTGTAACTAGTCTCGGTAGATTCCCAAACACCACACCCTAGAGAGTTGATATAGTCTTCCATCCTCAGCTTCCAAAAAACACAATTTATCCCATCAAACCTAGGTATTTTGCTAGATCCATTTTGTACCATCCCGGACCTTGCTTAATAGGTTAAGGTTCCCATAAAGGAACTTGGCTCTGATACCAATTGTTGAGCACACCAAGATACCGAGAGTGGGGATGAATCAGTATCTAAACAATCTTTAATTTTTATAACTTCAACTTATCCAGAAAAGATTAAAACTTAATCATCACAATATTAACATGAACATAAAAGATTAACACAATGCACATCAACACATAACACCAGATATACGTGGAAAACCCTAGAAGGGAAAAACCACGGTGAAGATTAACTCACAATATATGAAGCTCAAATAACAACTTTGTTTTAGGGATACAACCCAAGGAAGCTACTACTCCCTGAAGACTTTGATTGAGGGTCACTCCCAAGGAAGCTACTACTCCCTAAAGACTTTGTTTTAGGGTCACTCCCAAGGAAGCTACTACTCCCTGAATTGATAACACACTTACAAAAGATTACAATATGACAATCCTTCTACTGTCTAAAAACTGACATTGAAATTCATGCCTTTGATGATTGTAATTCTACCTCTTCACACTTTCTTTTGACGATCTGACTAGTTAGGCACACTCTACACTTGATCACTGTCACAAATATGTCTTCAAGATGAATCAGGACAGTATCAACAACTTCTACTTTTTCTCCTTCAGTCGCACATCAAAATGCACTCGTTCTACTCCTTATCTGCTTGTGAACTCTTTCAATCAACTTGCAATCACACTTCACCTCACTCAATTTGATTTCTAATTTATTCAAGATATTACATTGATTACATTGCTTGTCGACCAGATATAACATGAAAAATGCATTTGCAAGTCGGCCAAACAACACACAACATGAAACGTGTAGAAGATAGGTCCTAAGTGAAACCACACGTTACACCAAAAGAAGATCCATGCCTTGTGGACAACAACACTTGATTAACTAGGTCCAAAACATCCTTCACATCTTCAAACACCAAGGAATTATATCTGCACACTTTGCTCATTTGAAAATAGGATAGCTTTAACCAAAAACACATGAACCTTGAAGCATAGTGACCACATCAACTTGAAAACCTTGTGCAGTATTGGAAACAAGAAAGATCTTCATGAAAACTCTTCCAGATGAGTCCACATGACTCATACAACATCTCCAAACACTCCTTTGCCACCGCACATCAAGGAATTGTGCCGCACAACTTCAACTTCAATCATGAACTCTGAGAACAATCTGTCATCCGAAACACACTACAACATGTTGTCATTTGAAAAACTGAGCTGCGAACCACCAAGAACCTTGAAACTACAAGGAAGTGTGTAATACACATCCATAAACATGTCCTCAAAACCACAAGGGCAATATTTCATTTATGGAGGAATGCAGAGCATTCCAACAGGCCTTCAACACTAGCTTACTCTGCCAAAACACATGTCGGTACTCTATCATGCATAACTTTCACAATGGAAGGACAAATGATCTAAAAACTTGGAATTATCACCTTCACTACATCCTAAACATAGTTCTAGAACCACATGGCGATATCTGCAAATGCAGAGGAATGCGAAGCATTCCATTGTCCTACACAAAACACCTTCACAAAGACAATACTGTCTTCAACTAGTCAACAACAAAACACTCTTTCGGTAATCTAATCATCATGGAACTTGGAACATACATACTTTAGGCCATCAATAGTATTAATAATACATCTGATCATCTTCGTGCTTCTAATTCCCATATTAATATGAACTGTATCTTCTCCCTTCTCTTGTTGGATGGGACATGACATTGAACCATGAAATGTATCTTCTTCTCTTGTTGGATGGGGCATGACATCCAACCATGAACACCATCACACCACCATGATAGTGTTGACATCAATGACAACCTAGTGACAACGTTGACATCAATGACAACCCTAGGAACCATATGTGTAACAGAGAGAAGGTTTGGTGACCCTCGAGAAGTGGGAAGGATGGAACCCCATGTGAGGAAATGCTCCCTCCCAAAACAAAGATGAGAAGAGAGATCCTCAAGACGACACTTGCATTGCTAGTAGATGCTCGACAAAAAAGGAAGACCCATGAACACCGAACAACATTCCTCCCCTTGGGAAGAAATAAAACTACATATGTGTGCATAATATCTTCCCATTCTAGATAGGAAAATGCAGGAAGAATGATGAATGTCTCTGAACTTTGCACATGATCCAAAGACAACAATGATGAATCGCTTGAAAATTGCTCAAAAGTCTCCAATCTACTACCAAACTGTGACTGAAGAAGAGGAGGATGAAGAACAATCTTTGAATAATATAATGGTGATGCAACTCCATTGAAGCTATCATCAAATAAAATACAAATGTCCTCAATGTGGTCCTCCAAATGTGCAAGGTGGGACTCTACAAACAACAATGATATATCTGGTAGATAGGTGTCCCAATGAGCTATCTCTGGAAGACTGATAATGTCCTACTGCAAAGAATCTTATGTAGCAATAGGTAATAAAGATGTGATCTCGATAAGAGGAGAAGGAGAAGTAAGTGAAGTCTCTATGTCATCTGAACTAGCAAGACCTATCAAATATGCAAGCTCCTCGAGTGTATCATCATCAAAAGGTACGCAATTTGCATCAATAAGGGGTATGTGGTAATCCATAGCAGGATCATCTTGGAATGGAGAGATATGTGGATCTTCACATATCTCCCAAATGCTAGTCCAAAGAGTATGTGGGCACTCAACATAGTGTCAAAATCAACACTAGAACCAAACAATCCTACAACATGATCAATATTACTTCCCCATGCAGATTTCCTCCCAGGTGTATCTGGTTCAGGTATGAGTCCATAAAGATAAGGCAAAAGATTAAGCCACCTAAGATGTGTCAAGATGCCCTTTCGCTAAGACTCATAATTATTTGTGCCCAATGTTACCACAGAAGGGTGAATGATAAAACCCATGATATCTCCTCAAATAATAATATCAGAGATCAACAATCTGAATATGTATTAATGCTAATAAATGAAGCCCAACAAAATAAACAGAACTTCTCTAGGTGCCAAAATGTCCATAATATCAAATAGAAGCCATAGAACTGACAAACTGAATAAAGAATACATGGGGCTGAATCTAGAAAAAGTGCATGGATGGCTATGTATATCTCCTCAATACCTTTCCAATACCGCAAGAATCGTGAAAATTGGAGATCATGGCAAAAAATTACGAGATCAAAAGCTAAAAAAGGTATTTGGACTTCAAACAACAATAAATGTCACTGACAACAAAATCTAGAAAAAATACCTACACCACTAGATTGTGCTCAGAACCAACTTTCCACCACCTATTTATTTTCAAACAACCAACTCCGTTTGCTTGATTTATGACAAAAACAAAAAAGGCCTCCTTTAGGGTAAAAAGGCAAATTTCTGGCCCCTTAAATACTAGCCCCTAATTGCATGGTGGCTGGTTGTAGGGGGCTAGGTGCCTGGGCTTAAGCCCTAGGACTGTAATATGACTGTGGCATTGAAAAATAGAGCTGATTGCCTAAAAAGAAGCTGCTTGATTTTTTTTATTAAGAAAAATATAAAAGGGGTGTATGGGGGGTGTAGCCACCCCACAACCCTATTATTGGGGTCCACAATGTCTAAAAGAGGTGTGTGCCCTATGTAAAGGGGTGACAAACTTAAGATAGGCCCACACCCTATGATTAGGGTGGCAAACATCCCAAGGCAGAGTCGCAGGCTTGCTATAGGTACAGGGTTTGCGCAGGCATTGCGTAGGTACCTGTACTTTTAAATTTCTATATAAAAAAAAAACTTTTGAACCCTTTTTACAATGAAAAACCTACTAAAATTTCTTTTAAAACAATTCTTTTTGAATTTTTTTAAAAGTAGGATTTTTTTTTAAAAATTTGTCATCTCGATCTATGTGCTGGGGAGGTCGTACGACTTCCTTAGTAAATTTTTTTGCCCCAAATGATCTCGAGGCTGATTTCGATGATTTGATAGTCAATCTTAATGTTGTTGGGCCTTCTGAGCACAATGGTAGGGTCGGATTTGACCCAAAATGCTCTGAAAATATATTTCCTCCAGATCCCAAAAAAACACATGCTGAAACCCTTGCAGATCTAGCCTCTGAAGCTCAAATCTACAAATAAAAGGCTAATCTAACTATTTCAACTGCTTTGAATCTAATAGAAGGCTTTGTTTTACATAGAAATAGACCCAACAAATGACTCTTGCTCAAATTTTTCTTTGGATCTGAGAAGGGGCTTGCAGATCTGGAGCTCTGATACTATGTGAGAGTCATTGATTGACTCAAGCCAAGTCATGATCACCTGCAAAACCTAGGATTAACCTTATACAAGAGAAAAAAGCAAAGAGGATGAATTTACACAATATTGGATGCAATAATGAAATTAGATTAATGAATTACATGTGATATCTTGCTTTTATATTTTCAAGATAAGAAAACCTAAAATGACTTAAAGAAACCCTAAGTCAACTTAATAAAGTATAATTAAATATTTAATTACACCAACAAAAGGGAGTTACACTAGTTGACAAACTTATGACACATCATAAGACATATTTGAATGGAGATAATGGAGTCAAAATAGAGTGGCCAAGTTGGTGAGTAGATTATGAGGAGATTATGGTATGTGGAAGGAATATGCTATTTTAGCTTGTGGATTCATCTTAGGATTTGGGCACTAGATTTTTAACTAGGGATTTAGGCACCACATTTTGGGTGGTTTTAGCTCATGGTTTGCTAATTACCATTTGATGGTTTCATGTATTCTCTCTCCTATTTATTGGGCGCTTGAGATGGAGGTTTTAGAAAGTGAGTTTTGTAGGTACTGTTATGTTGCCATTATTACTCTAGATCTCTTGTTGATGATACTCTTGTAAAGCCTTAGAAGTTGCAAGTGTATTGTAACCATTGATTACTAAATAATACATTGAGTTTCTTTGGAGTGGGGTATTTCTCCCGAAAGTGTTTTTTCCACTTAAAGGAAGAACACAAGATGAACTCAAGTTTAGGAAGTGATTTATGTGTGTGAAGAAAAATAACAAGATTGCTGCTTCATGAGAAGTCACCTCTTTTGGCAGTATTTTATTCACTGCAAAGAATGTGTGTTCACCAAGTTGAACATGTAATTCATCTATGCAACACATGTTCACTGCCTAAATGAAGTGGTAAAGTTGTAACAAGGGCAAAAATAAAGTTCTTATGTAAAATAAAGATATGAATAGTTACTAACAAATGGTAAGAAGATGCAACAACTAGGAGGTTCTAAATGGTCAATAAGTGGAGCCTTACCTTGGAGGAACATGTCAAATCTCACACACTCATGCTTTCATGCCTTGTTGGCTTATTTTCAAGATCCTAGTCATTACTGGACTTACCATTATTGTTCACACATTTTTAGGTGCATACAAGATCCTAGGGGTTTGATCAAAGGAGACAATCCTTGCTTAGAAAAATCCTCAAAGGTGTTTGTCAACACTACGTTTTCATTAGATACATATTTTAGGAGATAAGGTGAACAAATTCTAGGCAACTAGAACTTCATAGATCATTTTTGTGCACAAAGGTTAGATCCACAAGCAAGGTTCACTTCTACATGCACATGGTTTATTTTTACAAGCATAAAATTGATCCAAAGTAGAACATAGGCAAGTTAGTTGTTTGTCAGAGCATTTAGAACTAGATATGATTTTAGAGCATATTGTGGATCGACAAGTAATAGTCTACATTCAAACATGTCATCAAACCACATACAAAGCTAAGTCCTTATCATTTATTGTCATTTCAAAAAGTGTGATTGTACATTATAGTTACTATTTTGACTCTTTAATTTAGGATTAATTTCTTACTTGTGTTGAATTTATTACTTTACTGTAGATATGTAGACAAAGGTTATTTTTATTTTCTTTTAACTTGATATTGGTGTGAAATTCTATATTAAAGAACTACAATGGTGAAATTTGCATACTTATGCCATTTCTCATTTAGTTTTATGTGCATTTGAGGAAATATCTTGATACATGTATATATTGCCAAATGGTCCAATCTTGTGCAATGTTTGGCTCAAAATGTAGCCTTTATCCATTCCTACACACACACACACACACTTTCTCACATTTTAGCCCCTATCCTATCCTTATACACACATACTCCAATACATTCACCTTATCCACACATTTATCACATTTATCTGTACAACTACCTAAATGTAGTTGTTATATACTTGGATTTGTCCATTTACCCACCTAGGGTCATTTCTATGATTGTGGGGTCAACCTTGTAGTTGTGGATTTGATCCTTGTCTTTCTAAAATTCAAATTCAAACTTTGGTCGACTAGGCCCCTTTATTTTCCCACCCCAAATCGACTAAATAAACATTTTGCAAAATTTGATGCTACATGCTAGCATTTAAAGGCATTCATTAGCATTCATTTTACACATCCAAAATACACAAATCCTCTCTCATTTCTAAAGCATTAAAGGAGCAATCAATAATGAAACATTTGGATTTGGTGCACTAAAAGGAGTAACAATTTTGCATACACCATTCTAGGACCCTTGTTTGCTATCTTCAAAATTTTACTCACTCTTTGGGGGTTGACCTAGGAGAACACGTCTCCTTGTGACACAATGACAACCCTTTCTACGTATTTTTCAATCTTGCCAGACCTCATATATTAGAGAAGAGCAGAGTAGATAAAGACCAACTAGGTGAATAATAGAGCATCATTTCACATTGTGTAGAGTCAATTCTGAATTCAAAGGACAAATCTATAACCATGAACTTAACCAAGACTTGCAGACTTAATCTCAAATAGAGCATAGATCCAGTATAAGTTTCGAGACATTATTGACAAAGAGATCACATTTCTTGAACAAACAACAACCGAATCCCATAATCTTCATTAAAGGTCTACATTCTTAGACCAACAAGCTAAATAACATTATCCATCACATTTACATTTAGAATAATAATCCAATTTATCAATTCCCAATTATAATTAATTAATCTATTTTCATTGTCCTTAGGTACATATTATTAGATTAATTAATCTATTTTCATTGTCCTTAGGTACTTATTATTAGATTAATTTAGACTAAGCTAAACATTTTCCTTTACATAAACCTTAAGTTAAAATATATTAATTCTATTTGACTGTTACACTAGGATAAGGATTGCTCTTCCCGTTACTCTTATTCAAGGGCTGCTCATTCCATTGGTATTGCCATGGAGCAATAATCACGAGTTGACCCTAGCTCTAATTATAGACGAAGTAATAGAAATGTAGAAACAAAATTTTCTTGAGAAATGTTTCAGTCTCTCATCTTCTTTCCTTTTTATCCTCTTTATTCCCGTTGCAAATAGCTTATATATATATAGAGAGAGAGAGAGAGAGAGATATTATTGCTGTAGGCTCAGAACGGACAGGGTCCTTCCCCTGTCCCAATCTTCGTTTACAGGTTTGGAAGCTACCTGTAGTTCTTATTATTGTTTTTTTTCTAAATTCATGTTGATTTCCCTTAAAAGTGCCTCTCCTTGTATTGATTGGTAGGATTGCTTTGAATTCTGTCTAGATTTAGGGCATACCCATCAAGAATTTTATGATTTGGAGTGTAATCCAGAGATGATATTGGTAGCTTTTTAAGTTAACACTCAATGAGCAATCTGGCATACTATTGCCTTAAACTTAGTTTAGCTTAATTTGTTATAACAAGCTTGTTATAATTAGGTATGTACTAAACAAGCTGATTATATGTTGTGGATGGAGTTCACATGGCTTGAAGTTTTGCAAGGTCAGAAACGTGTTTTTCTCCTTTTTAGGGCAGCCATTTTTTGCTCTTTTTATTTCTAGTTAACTGACTGTTGGCTATGGTTGCTTTAAAATTCTTTTCTACTCGTGGATTTTAAATGGCTATTCTTTGCTGTTGAGTTCAGTTAACTGTTGGCTATGGTTACTCTAACATTCTGTTCTTCTCGTGGCATTGAAATGCATATTCCGTGCTTTTGAGCTCCATGGTTAGGTCAAGATTGGACCAGTAATTGTGCCGATGTGGGCTTCCGTTTCATTACACTTTACAATCTTTGTCATGTACAGTATTCCTGTTAGGTAAGAAGCCAGTGATCTCGGTCATACCGCCTTCGAGCCAAGGATTTATTGAAAACCAACTCCTCTGCTACATCCGCAAGCTGCATTAATATGCAAATTGAACCTTGGCCTCATTGCCCTAGTTGTCCCATTTTACTTCTAGACTGCAATCTTTCTGTTCTGAGTGGTTGATTTATCGACTGCAGCGATTATTTGTTGGAGGCTGGAGCACACAATGTTTTAGGCTTTAGCTTTGGTGCAATGTTATCTCAGAGTGATGAAATTGCCGACCCTAATTCCAGGTTGTGTCTGTCTGGTTGCCAATTGATTCAGTACATTTAATTTAGACACTTGCCGTCAGTTGTGAACCGTGCTTGCTTTATCACTATGTGAATTGAACTAAATGTGTTGTTCAAAACGCTACTCATTTCTGTTCGAGTGCTACACCTTCCTCAGGTTTCCTAGTACTTGTATTCTATATCTGATTATCTTTTTAGGTGCCCATTTTTTGCTAGAATTGAATTATGTAATCATATTCGGCAAATTGCTTCCTCGATCCTTTTGATTTCATCCTTTTCAATCCCTAAAATTTGGATGTATACCAACTTGCTTATTAATTGAAAACTTTACTATGATTTAATTTAGAGCATCCTCGTTGTCTCTGAATCATTACTGTTATTTGACGTCCCAAACTCAACTCATTAAGTTGAAAACACTCACCGCTAGATGTTGGGCTGCACATTATGTCAGGCTTTCTAGTATCTTCATTCCATAGCTGATTATCTGTTGAGGCACCTATCTTCAGATGGAATTGATTTATGTGAATATATGGAGGAAATCACTTCCTTGCACTTATTTTTTTCATTGCTTCTGTACTCTTTAATTCAAAAGCACACACACACGTGCGCTTTCTCATTGATTGATAGTGTTTTCAGTGTTTTTGATTAGGATGATGTAGATGTGTAATTGGAGTGTGTGATGGCATCTTTATTGAAACTGTGCAGGAAAGCTCACATTAAATGCTTATATATTTTCAGGAAAAATGGAATTTGTTATTGATGGTTCACCCTTGGAGGACAGGAATGATTTACTGCAGCAAATAGGTGCAGATAATGCAAGGCATGTGCTTCAATATTTGGAGACACCTGCTGATCTTGCTCGTATTGCTGCTGTCTCACGGTTTTGGAGGCACTTTGGTATGTTGCATGTTCTGTAGCCTGATTGCATTTGTAAAGCACGTGGTCTGAAAGAATCCACACAAAGTATAGCAGTTTCCTTGTTTTATATTGTTTTTATACAAATTAATTTGGATACAGAAAAATATTGGGAGTCTAGATCACTTTGACCAAGTAACATACCTCAACTGCTGAGCAACTAGGACCGAGTATCACTGCAGGTAAGAGCAAAAGGGAGAGCAGTTGTATACAATCAGGGAGACTGTACGGATTTGTTTGAACCTTTATATCTGTATATGTTTAAATTCTATAAGAATCTGTACAGGGACTATAGCCTAAACTTTGGTTTGAGGTTGAGGCTCAAATCATTGGATGCATGGGCAGATTGAGGTATTTGTTACTTATGTAGAGGTAATTTAAGTGTTAATTTCATCTTCTCCTTCTCAGAGCAACATCTGTGAGTATGGAATCATTTGGTCAAGGACCCAAGGCTTCCATAACCAAGCCAGATATTTAGATATGAGATAGATTATTCATCATACGCTTCCATAGTTAGTGCCCCTCTTCTGTTAGTATATTCTGAACACACTGAACATACAGGCCTATAGGCCTTTACCATGGGAAAGTCTGCAATACATAAGATAACAAGGGAAGAAATTAAAAAAATTAAAAGGAATGAAGTGAAACATGAGTTGTATGTACAAAAAGTGGGGCGTGGAAGAGAATGAAATCATTCTCTAATCCTCCTTGATATGTAGGGGTCTCACATAATTTAATCATCTTTGGAGTGGTCATTGAGGCACAAGGGTATTCTGCATTGTAATAATCTATTCTAACTCTTAGGATGAAATAAGTAAAGAAGTTGGCAGTATGACTACTGTCACAGGAGCAAGGAGGCGAGTTGATCTTGTGTAAACAACTTTGTGGGGCCTTAAACTAAATCTAGTTTCAATGTATTTTGGGCATGAGGTCAGATTGCTTGGCAAGTGTAAGACCATCTCCATGAACCTTATGAGTCACATGATAGACACTAGCAAACAATGTAGCAAATAACATATACCAAGGCTTAAACAACCATCTTCTATTGACAAGTCACCCTTGACACCTTGTCTATCAACATCCTGAGATACCAATACCACTTGTGCCTACAACACTCACTAATTCCAGAGTATATACAGGAAAACATCTTATTTGAAGGACAAAGCTCATCGACATTACCACAAAAGAAAGCAAACCATACTGCCACAATCCATACATTTCGTCACAGGAAATGATTGCAATCCATTGGTTGTTGCATCCCAATATGAGGATTAGGAGTACATTATGAGGATTAGGAGTGCATTATGAAACTCAATATAATCAATACTAATGAGTAGTGCCTTATTATTTTTTCTTACATGGAAACCAAAGGGATGATTACAACATTGGACCGTTAGAAATCCTTTTGGATATACCACATAACTATATCCCATCATCACATATTGGTGCTAGATTACACACGATATGTAAATAATTATTCTATACAAGGAACTGCATTTAAAAAGGCAAAGACAAATATTTGTACATCAAATAATCATTGATGCTTACTACCATAGACATGAGACTTGCCAATCACTTGCCAACTCGCTGTTAGATTTGTGTTATAACTTGTATACTTTCTGTCTTTACAGTGTACACCTCACCACAATTTTTTGGGGACCTTATAGGTGGTTTTTTGGCCCTTGGTTTTATACTTATTGCGTTGTAATACCACTCAGCAGTTCCCTATACCGATGTGCCTATAAACACTTGCAAGTGGATTAGGGTTAAGCAGAAGTGTGAAATAACTTATAGTCATTTTATTGTGCATGATTGACTTAATGCAGTAAGTGAGTGCTGTTTTTGCTATGTTTTTTTCCTGACCGAGTTTACCAAGTTAAATTCTCCTGTAATATTGTGATTCCATTTTTCTTTCTACTGCATAAAAGATTCTGTTTGCGTTGCTTCTCCGGCATAGGTTTATTCTCTTCATTTGGTGTTAGAGCTAGGGTTTAACTAGTTATTTGAGCTCTACAGTTGACAGAGACAAAAGCATTGAAGCCTATTAGTGTACATTGACACTTTGAAAAGTGAAAATACAAAAAATATTAAGATAATAAATGTCCTAGATACTTTATCTCCTTGCCTTGAATCTTCTTATTAAAGACCTTAAATAATAAGTATTGCTAAATAAAATCCCAACGTCTGAAGACATAAGGTTATTAGTACAAAACATCTTCCAATCGGTAAAAGTTCCGACCATCTTCTGCAAATATGAACAATTCTAAACTAGAATCCTAGAAAAGACTTCTATCTAGGGCTCAACTTAACCAAGAAACGAAATAATTGACCCTTCTTAATCAATCCTTGTCATTGAGTCCTACAACTGTGTATCTGTTTAAATTTTTAATTAATGCAAAAGATTGAGTTATGTGACATACATGATGAACTAGGTGTAATGCAAAATTCTTTTGTGTTGAATTTCATGTAACCATAGAAGTCTAAATGATAAAATCCTTGTAATTATGTAGTCATGTACATAATTACACAGATGAGTCCTTGATGTGTGGTTGCTCTTGGAATGTGGGAGGGTTAAGTTTTGTAGTAATGCCATTTTGCTCTATAAATGACTGGATTTAAGCAAAAGAGGCTGGAGACGTGTCGTGATGATAGGTTGCTTCTCATGCCTATTTTATTAATGATTGATTGCCCATATTGGTTATACAATATATTCAATTTGAAATTGACAAACACTGATTTTTGAAATATGATGTATCTTTGCACCAAGTTATTGGAATTTCTTTCTATTTGGCTTTTTGAAAAGCTCTTGACTGATGCTAAAACCTTCCTTTTATGCTTATTTATAGGTTCTAAACAGATTTGTCGAAAAGTGACTAGCAAATCCATTTCACCATTTATCATTTCACAGTTTCCAGCACATGATAGCAGTGTTTTGTTAAATCACTCGTCAAATGCAAGTCAGTACTTGTTGGAAACCTAAGGAGATAATTTTTGTAAGTTGAAACATAAAACGTAAAACAGTAAATCCACTATTAGAAAGCTAATGAAATTATTTCCAGTTTTTTGTAAGCACCGAAGTTTTAAGTCAGTACTTGTTGGAAACCTAAGGAGATAATTTTTGTAAGTTGAAACTTAAAACATAAAACAGTAAATCCACTATTAGAAAGCTAATGAAATTATTTCCAGTTTTTTGTAAGCACCAAAGTTTTAAGTCGGTACTTGTTGGAAACCTAAGGAGATAATTTTTGTAAGTTGAAACGTAAAACATAAAACAGTAAAATCCACTATTAGAAAGCTAATGAAATTATTTCCAGTTTTTTGTAAGCACCAAAGTTTCAAGTCATGTGGATTTGTGGCTGATAAGGACTGCCAATGTTGGGGTCATACAAGTCCTAGTGCTGCGAATGAAACAAGTATGTTTTTAATAATGTGCGTGATAGTTCAAATATTGTGGCTTTTAGCTTTTCAGTTTTGATTTATTAGAATCTCATCATGGTATCTGAATAAGCAAATTAGCACACTCTGCAGAACTTGGAGACAAGAAATTCAGCCTTCCGCCATCTTGCCCAGGCAACTAATTGAATTTCCAAGGACTACTCTACTCTAGTTAGATGTTTGTAGATCACATATAGTGATGAACAATAATATTGTGATGGTAACATGTCTTATCATTCTCCACTGTCAATTGTTATTGCCATATATGCTATTAGTGAATGAGAATGAACTTCTATGTTTGGCTGTTGATATCAGAATTTCATTAAATGGGGATCCTATGTCAGGCCCACAGGGATAAGTTTGGCCAGGAAGTAACAACATCTGTGTTCAAAGATGGATTGAGAGATGGTCTCTCTAAGAGTTGTTTTAAAAGACAAACTACTAGCTCATGTTTGGTAATTTTTATTATATTCTATTTACTTTCTATATGTAGATGTAACTGGATCATGCAGTTGAGGAACTCAAAGAAATTCCAATAAATTTAGGATATAACCTAAACGATGTGTGTCTTGATTATGTTTGTCCGCCTTCATCTATGATTGTCTTATATGTATTTGGATAAGCTGTCACAGTATCAAAACAATTTTATAAATGCAGCTTATTATTATTTTCTATCAGCTTTACACCTATTTGTACACTAGATCACAGATGATAACTATAAGTTATAGGGATTTTGCCACAAAATTTCTTTACACAGTGTTTTCAATCTAATATAATTTAAAAACTCTAATCCTGTGGAGGAATAATTGTGCATTTCTCTTTAACTTGTTTTTGGGTCATGATATGCAGTTGCACAAACTTCATATGCTTTAGCCTTTCAAATCTGTGCATATTGGAGATTTTTCTAGGAGAGATGCCTTTTTGTTTTGGAAGGTTTGGATTTTGAATTCTGATCAATGAGAGGAATAATGACTTCAAACTGACTTATTTTTGGTGTCAGATTGCCCGATCCTAGATGAAAATAACAGATTTCTATTGTCAGTGTTTTGAAAATTTAACGAGTCATTGAATATCCTAGCAGTTCCATTACATTTAAGATTTGATGTCAATGATGGATCTCGTCTTGATTATATGGGAAGAGTCTTACAAATAAAGAAAATCCAATGAGACATTTAGAATCAACAAGATGGAAAATATTTATCTTCTTATTAATAGGTAAATTGAGAGGATGGAATAAAGTCCTAAATTTGATAGTTGGTAATCTGTATTAAAGATTTTAAACTTCTGCGGTCAATGATTGTTGAAAAGAGAAGCTTCCGGATTGAAAACTACCTAAAAGCACTTATTAAAAAGCATCACTGTTAATAATACTGCAGTTATTGTCATGTATGTTTTAAATAATGCTCTCCATTCTACAAACATGAGAATGAGTTTCAAGATTAAACCTACATTTCCCATGATCAGACATGTGCACCCAGTATGAAGGATGAAGGTAGCTTCAGATTCTAGCCTAGTAAATTAAATCATGCTCATTGATTTAGGAACTGGACTTGCTATGATACAACCTTTAATCATATATATTGTGATGAGTTGTGGCTTCATTTTTTCTTGCATTCTGATTAATTACCTGCCAGGTACTTGTTGCAGTTGCTGAAAGCCAATGTTCTAGAGAGCTTTGCATCAAACTATTTCCAGAAGTGTCTAGGCTTGTATGTGCTTTTGAAATTGGTCAGCAAGTCAATTCTGAAGGAGCCAGTTTGAGCAAGGTCAGAGAATGGAAGAATCCAGAGGGAGAACATAGGGTCTACACACGATTAGCACGAGATCTTATGGCACCTGCGACTGAAAATAGTTGTATTCAGCACCCTATTAGTGCATCCAGTACTGACATCTTTCCAGATGAGAGTATTATGTATACTTTAGATCCATTGGCTATGGAAGATGACAGACCATCCTATTGGTCAAGTCAAGGGGAGAGCAACCCTGATGTTCCTGAAACATTGACTTACAGGTTGAGCTCTAGATTATGTGTAGTCCATGAAGTCAAAATACGCCCATTTCAAGGTATGTGCTAGACCAAATTATGTTCTATACGTCAGTCTTGAGCCACAGTTTGATTTACAAGGGTCAGAGGTGCTAACAAGTTTGTTTAATATTCACAATCAGCCGACTTCCAGATGGGCTCCCCTATATATTCAGCAAAGGCAGTTCGTATACGGTTGGGGCGTACTAGATCATCAACTGTGCTTACCTCTGGAATGCTTGATGTGTTGATATCAGGCGATAGGTCTGCAAGTGAGGACTATGTTTGGACATATGTATCACCTGAGTTCCCAATGCAGAAGGTAATACATGGCTTTCTGGATCAAGAGTAACTATTGAGGTTGTCTAATTAACTTATTTGTTGATGCTTATATATTTGTTTATTATGTCTTATTTTTCTTTGTTATTTGTTTCCTTACATGAAGTTTCAAAGAATTTATTTTGGGTAATCATCTTGGTATTTATGATTGACATACTCATTAAAACTGCAAACATGGTTGAGCCTCATTGACATTAGCAAGAAGGATGGTGACAGGATTTTTGTTTATGTATTTTGTGCTAGTAACAGAGATGCCATGTTTTTTTATGCAAATCCTTCTATTTTAATAGATGTGCTATGTATAGAATGATCTTGTGAGTGCAGTAATACAAATTCCAAAGAACTTATTACATTGACATGTTATACAGCGTTCCCCAGGGCCTAGACACTCAACCTGGACATCTGGAAGATTGTGGGGATGGGGACAGGGCATCTCCCCTGCCTCCCCCGTTTCTTAACAAAAACTGGAACATCCCTAAAAGGTGGGATGTCTCCTCTTCTTTTCTGCTAAAATTGGTGATGCCCTGTGTATTTTTAAACAGAGAAAAAAAAAATTCCAATAAAGAAAATGTTGAAGGCTTCCCTTAGCTTGTTGTGACTAACATCAAACCTTCTCAGACGGAGAAGAAAGGAGAGTGAGGAATCTAGGTAGCCTTCTAGATTTAGCAAAGCTAAATTGAGAGTGCTCACCTGCTGGAATTTGTCTCATGTGGTTCCAGTCCATTTGCATGGGAATTGGGAAGACTTGTTCCATGATGCTAGGAAATTTTGAGATATTTGCCAACTTTATTCTTGAACAACATCAATGCTTTTCCTTCCTCAGATTAAGATAAAATCCAGTTGAACCAAAATGCTTTCACAAACATGACCAACATCAGCTTCTTCGCATTCATTTTGCTTTACAAAAGCAAGAACTTATACACGAGGGCGTTGCTGGTTAGAAGCAAGAAATAGAAGTAAAACACAAAGTTGTTAATGAAAGTTTGGGACCTGTTGAATGAAAAGCAAACTTGTGATCTCATCTTATTGGTGGTGGTCAAAAGTTTATTTGTTTCAGATTCACATTGACTCACACACCTACGTAGTTGCTCGCTTTCAATTGTAGAAAAGTTGTTAAGAGTTATATACTGGGTACGGGCTCATGTTGATACTTTATCTATTCATTAAATATATTAAATGTTAATTTTTTTATAATTTGGCTTTTTTTTAGTTTGTTTAAGTTATTTTTTAGGTATTTTTAATTGATTTGTATTTAAAAAATTTAAATATTAATTTTTATATATTATTTTATTTGCCGTCCCCCTTTTGTCAGCGTGCTGCCCCCTCAACCCCATCCCTGAATCTCGGAGAAATACTGCTTGTTAATGAAATAGCTGTTTTAGTGCCTTAACAGAATCTAATTTAGCTCTTTACAGGCCTCACATTATGTTAAGACATCTTAGCATTATTGTCATAGTTATATGAGTTAGGTACATTTAAGACTAAGAGTTTTGAAGTTTTGCCAATTGCCAAAGTTTTGAAGGTTTGAAAATGTGAAAAAATTTGGAACATAAAAAACCGTGCATACACAATTGAGAAGAATCATAAGTCCAAATTGCACGCTACAGAATATGAAAACTACTGAAAAGGGATATTTACTAGTTTACACAACATGAAAACATGATATATACCAAACCTCAAAACATTTTACTTTCTTTGATGAGTACTAATTGAAACATAAAAATGAAAGCACTGGCCTGTTTAGGCTTTGTATCATTAGAATCACCCTTGTAATTATTTTTATGAAATTGTAGGGGTAACCTTAGGGTAGTTACATGATGCAGGTCTGATAGACAGACAAGAGTATATTCTTCAAATATTCTTCAAAACTTCAATGTATTCATTAATAGAAGTTGGTGGTTAAGTCTGATTAAGAAAATCTGTTATGGACACTTAATTCAAGAAAATTTGCTGGAGAGCTGCATTGAGGATCATAGAGGGACAGGTTAAATAAATTTGATTTGAATATTGCTAACCTAATGTTTAATCCTTGTACTAAGACTAATCATCAAACACAATGAGGGGACACTCACTAGGTGTTGTATGGTGAATTTTTTAAAATTTTGAAGCTATTAGGGTAGTTTGAATTTCTTTAAAAGTTTTTGATTTACTATTTTGTGTTACTTAATTTTTTTGATGCAGTCATAGATGGAGGGTCTAATTAAGGACTGCCCAATCATGCAGTCTCAACACAAACACAATTCATGCACAGTGATAATCAAAATCAACACAATCTTATGACCATTAATTGGATTCACTATATATATATATATATATATATATATATGATCAACATTCAGAATTATATCAACAGTTTCTGCTGCAATTGGCTTACAACATTTTAGACCTAAGTCTTTTTTACAATACAATATCAGCACTTTCACATTAGTGAAGTCATAATCATTGGCTTCCTTGGGCTGCTCTCTATCTGCTTGCTTTGCTTTGCTTTGAGCTATTTGGACACTACTGTGCCCTTGGATCTTTCTTTGTTATCCGCTGTCCTTTTGCAAATGAGTTAGACCTCCTTTTATGGTGCATCTTTGGTGTAGAAGGTTCTTGGTCGGTGTAGAAGGTTCTTGGTGTAGAAGGTTCTTGGTCAGCCAGGATAAGAATTATGACTCCAAATCCAATGCAGTTTTACACACAACCTCTCGAGTGATTATCCTTTGGCACAAGGCCCTAAGTTGTAATGTCCCTTTTTTGCGGGGTCCATTTCTCTAATACACAACTATTTAGTGAATGGACTGTAAGCATAGGAATAGGAGTAGCATGGTTAGAATTCTAGTTAATTTCCGTTAGTTAGGGCTGGAATAAGGAATGTGTGTGGTTAGTTAATTAGGGTTGTAGTGGACTAGAATAAAGGTGAACGTGTAGTTAGTTAATTGTTTGGGATTGTGTTGATTGAGGATAGGCTTTGACAGTTAACTGTTTGGAACTACCATCGATTGATAGTCAAGTGTTGAAACTGCCTATGATCGAGGAATATAGGAAAAGAGGAGCACACGGGTTATAGGAGACATTGAGGGAAATGTAATGTCCCCTTCTAGGAACACTATTAATTTTACCCTAAAAATTCAGATACCACAAGTTTGGGGTTAGGGTTTCGGGATTATCATGTAATTAAATCCATTTATTCACTCACTCAACTCAATCATGGTGGGGATGGCAAGACATTGATGGGTGCATAATACCTCCATGCAGGCCCTTACGGGGGGCATGGCAAGCCGCTATTCAATTCTCCTCATACAAGCCCTAACAGGGGGTTTGTTAAGATCCAAGCTGTCAAGCAAAGCCTTCATAAGGTCCCTCTCAGGAGGTATGGCAGGGGTGCTGATCAGACTTGCCTCCAAACAGGCCCTTAGGGGGGTATGATAGGATTTCTTGTCCCTTTTCTGCTTGTCATCCCCCTATGATGGGTGAGTTTACAATAATAACAATAAAATATTCGTATAGATTCTATTCTAACCTGCCACACAATATTCTTTATGATGCTCAGTAATATAATGGCCTTGAATGAATATATATATATATAACATGTTTACCGTAATATGGTGTGTTTCACAAAATATGAAGTAAACAGAAATAATGAAGTAGTATAGTGCATCATACACAGAATAGAATTACTCAGAATAGACCATTGTATTCATTCATTGATTCACAAAAAACTTACAATGTTCATGACAGCAACATACATATCTCATTATATTTCCAGTATCTTCATATATCAACTATTATCAAATCACACCTATCCGACTACAATGTATTGACGCTCTAAATACTCTCATCGCCAAGGTTGGTTGTGATGCCAACCATTGGTACCGACTCCAAACTACCTGACCCGTCGCTTGGTACCGACAACTAATTACATCATTTATTCACTTAAACTAATTTGCTGTCTACATCTACCCCCCCCCCTCAAAATTGGTCGTCTTCCAGATGACATTCACATCAAAATAACAAAATTATGACAAAACTAGGATAACTCACAAACATCCTACTGAGAGTGGGGAGGTTGGGAAGATGTCCCTGGGTGTACTGACGAGGTTGGGGTGGCTGATCGCTGCTGTGCTTGCAGCTTCCTTGCTTCCTCGGTCCTTTGTCGCAACTGGTGTTGGGCCACTAGCTCCTATTCTCTTGTTGCCCTCACCATGTGACCTGCTTCCATTACCTGTGCTTTGGCCTTCACCACTTCTGCCTCCTTTGCCTCAAGCTGTGCTCCCATGTCCTTCATCTTTTCTTCCAACTCTGCCAACTTGGCCTCTAGGCCCGATGCTCTGGCCTTCTCTGCTTCGGTGGCCTTTGTCTGTTGTACTAACTGCTCGTGAGATCTTTGAATATGCTCAACCAATTCTTTCTTCTTTGTCTGTAGGGCTGCCTCACTCTCCTCCTTTTTCTCCAACATCACATCCTTATTCTTCATCTAATAGAATACTTGTCTATATGCCTTCTCTATTGTAAACAGGGACTCTATGACCTCTGCATCTCTTCCCCCTACCACTAGTCGTAACCCTCTCCATCGGTCATGCATGTCTCGAGTGTCCACCTCTGGCCATCCTCTCGTTGTGAAATGCCGAGCAAACTCCTCACATCCCAGCTGTACAAAGTTCCTGATTCTCCTTACCTCTTGAGCCACTACCTGTGATCGTCCCAATCTAAGCTGTTTGGAGATCTCGGCTATCTCCCCCATGTAATCTGCCACGTTCTCTAAGTCCTCCATGCACCTCTGAATGGTACCAATTGGGTTTGAGGGGTCAGGTCTGGAAAGTGTGAGGGTCATCTCCTCTGGAAATCCCCCCTCCTCATCCTTTGGTGGAGTGGCCACTGGAGTGGTCACTGGGGAGCTCATGATGTCCATGGGAGACTCTTGTGAAGGTCCCCCAGCCTCCTGTGTAGCCGGTGCTGGCTGTGGTGGAATGCTCTGCTGAGCGACCTAGCTAGTAACGCTAAGCTACTCTACACTCTCTGTCCCCCTCGGTGTGTTCCCCTCCTCTTGACCCTCTGTCACCATGTGTAGTGGACTCAACAAGGGTACTGTTGATGATTGTTTTTGGACAAGTCAACAATTAGAGTGAAATACAAAGTATCTGACTCCCTCTTGAGCAAAGCCTCTCGAATGCTGAACTATGTGATCAAACAAGATGACTCCAAGGTTCCTTTCTTATAGTTTTGTAAGAGACAGCTCAGTGACTAAGTATGATTTTGCTGGTAAACACAAAGGGACTTACGCAGACTCTTCTCCATTCATGTTTAGCTTGTTCCTCCTTTCAGTGTGAATGATGTATATACAAGACTTCAATAACAAAGAAATAGAAAAAGTAAGGGTTTAGAAAACTAATCTAAGGTCAATGAAGCAATGATGATATATTGAACAGACAAACTCCTCAATTAACCTAACTTCACTTCGCCAAGGATGCTGGTGCAATCTCCTAAGGTTTGCGAATGGTTTTCAAATCATGAAGGTTCGTATGAGCACCCATAAGACGGCGCAGCTCAAACAAGCATTCACAACCGAACTTAAGCAAATTATAACTCAGACTAGCTTTACACAACATTTCACCAGCGATGAATGTTAAAAGCATGAGCTAGGAGTTGATCAAATATTCAGTACAACATACATTGCATCAATGAACTTCTAATCTACTTCGAAACATCTCTCCATTTCATCAAGATACAAGAAACCATGTGATTTCACAAGACAACACTTAAGACCAAATGAACTTCCAATGTCTTTGCATTAACCTTGAGAAATATTTACAACAATTTCAAGTCCTCTCAGAGAATTTTGAGTCTCTTTTATTCTACTCCTAAAATCTAATCTCTAGTCTATATATTACAAATGAGGCAACAAGGCCTTTATATAGTGCTCCAGTATTACAATGAATGGCTTAGATTAATTGAATAGCCAAGGGTCTAGATCGTGCCACCTCACAGGTAGTTACAACAATTTGCTATTTTTAGCATAAAAGAGAGAGGCAATGAAGGCACGTTTTCCAATGTGATAAGGTAAGGCGAAAGCATTTAAAACCACCTTCCACATAGGCGTCCCTTTGACTTCTTTTATTAAATGATACATTGAATGCATTAAATAATGGGGCTAATCAAAATTGAATGATGTGTACTCGCCACCTAGATGCCACTTCAGCATACTTTGAAAATTGTATCAACTTGTAATGATGTATTCAATGTGATTGCTTGAACTTGTATGTTTAGGAATACATCTTGTAGATCTTGCCTTGTTCATACTGGATATATGATACTTGTTGCTTCACTTGATTAACTTCATGATTCTTTCTTCTTGTAGGTAAGTTGATATGATGATCTTCTTTGATGATGCTCCTTCTTGAAGAGTGAGTAATAGAGTAGATGATAATGATGTATACTTCCTTCATGTAAGAGTAGATGATGAAGCTTGCTTCATGAATCGGAGTAGAAGTAGGAGATCTCTCTTTAGACTTGAGGATCAAAGAGTCTTGAAGTCGAATGAATGAATGCCCTTGCTTGATGATAACACCTTCCTTAGATGTGAAGTAGATGTTGATGACCTCTAGAAGAAACTTGGAAGCTTGATGAATCTTGAAGCATGATCTTTCATGATGTCATTGATGAAGAGGACTTGAGATATATCTTGCCGTGACGTCTTGGAGCAGCTACCTCTTGAAGTGATGTTTCCTCGGGAGTGATTACTTCCATCTTAAGCCTCTGGCATGAATAATGTGGAAGGCTCCTTTAGAGTTGCTACATGATATCTCTTCCTTGAAGATGATCTTGACTTGAAGCTTGGATGGACAGATGCCTTGCTCTTTTCTCATTCCTTGCTTGTCAAAGGTTCTTTTCATTTGATCTTTAGATGATTCTTCCTTATCGCTGCAACACAAGTAAAGAAACAGCATCAATCCCCTTTCAAAAACATATAAGAATCAGTTTATGTATTTCTAAGCTAAGTGCATTGGTTTCCAAACTACTTGATTTCTTAAAAGCAATCACAAAATTTCAAACTAAGCATCACATTAGAGATGCCAATTCTATCCTTTAGTTGATCACATAGAACTTAAACTAGATTCCCCTCCATAATTGGCGGATTGGTTGAAGAATTTGAGTTCTTCTTTAGACTGAATATACTTTTACCCCTTTAGCACAGCAGATTGAGATTTGGGATCTTCTTGACTCTTTGGTGCATCAGTTCAGGATTTTAAAATCTTCTTGATAGACTTTCAAACATTTATTCCCTTCAGCACATCAGATCAGAATTCTGAATTCTCTATATGGCTGGCGCATTGGTTTGGGAATTTGGAATCCTCTTGTGAAACAGGCGCAATAGATGAAGATTTTAGGATCCTCTATATTATGAGCGCATTGGTTGAGGTTTCTCAAATCTTCTTGCAAGCCTAGTTAGAAGGTAATGCCTTAGATGATCTCAGTTTACTTTTAAAATGAGCGCAGCAGATAAGAGTTTTTATTTCTCCTCATGAATGATCTTCCTGTGGATGCATTAATTTAAGGGCAGCAGACTGAAGTTTGGATCCTCATCTAAATAAATCTCATTTCTTTATCCTCCTACTAACCTTAGGCGCAGCAGATGGGAGATTAGTTTGTTCATTGAAAGTTTGTCTTAAAATGTCAAAGGCTGATGCATAACATCAGGCGCAACAGTTAATGCCTTTGAATTCCTCTTGAGATCAGCCTTGGCGCAACAGTTAATGCCTTCAAGATCTTCTAGATTGAGTGCATGTCAAGTGTTTGATTTCCTCTAGGGCTGGCGCTTTGGTTAAGGAATCTGAATCCTCTAAAAACCTAGCATTTTTGCCTTAAAACTTAGGTTAGATCATCTTCTTCTTAGTGGCGCATCACTTGAGGTGTTCGATTTCCTCGAAAATTGACTCTAAGACTTGACCTTGGATTTTGAAGTGATCGCAGTGGTTGGAGGTCTAAGATTTTCGCATTGGTTTACACCTTCGATTTCTTCCTTGTGTTTGGCGCATTAGATAGGGTATAGAAGATCCTCTAGGAATTCGCATTGGATAAAGATTTGAAAATCCTCTTGATTTTGCCTTAAAATTTGAAAAGAATCACCTCCTTCTTAGGCGCATTGGACCAAGGGATTGAGATCCTCTTGAAACATCAAAAACCTACACCTTGACACGTAGAATTTTTCCTTTCCCCTTGGCGCAATGGATAGGTGTTTGGAGATCCTCTACGATATGGCGCAATGGATGGAGGTTTCGAAATCCTCTTGTATTGAGCGCATTGGTTGGAGGGTTCGGAATCCTCTTCTATCCTCTATCCTTGGGCGCATTTGTTGAAGCGCAAGGGATCAACTTGAAATCATCTTGAAAGCGGCGTGATTTATGAAGATTTTGCGCCACTTTGATATCCCGTCGCATTGGATCAGCTTTTTGAATCCTCTAGAAACTTAGGCGTTTTTCAGGGTTCGTGAGGTAAAGGTATATTGAAAAATATATTCAAGTATCTTAATACTTTAAATATTTTTCAATATACCTTTCAGGATGTTTGAGATAGGTCTCGAATCCACCGGATTTAACATGCAAAATATAGAATTTGGAGGATTCACCAGATTTCAGACTTAGTCAAATTTTCAGGATTTCAGGGTTTCAGGCTACCAGACTTAGTCTTTTCAGGATCTCAAACATACATCAGGAAGGGTCTCATTATTCATTACTTGGATAGAATTCAATCAAGAGTCTTCATCACTGCAAGTTCGTCCTCCAGATAAGACCTCCAGTTATAAAGCAAAATCTTCTAGGAGAGAGACTTATTGGATTGGCAGAGGAAATGAACCTAAGGCATCTAAGATCTCATGCAAAACATCGGAGCTCAAAAAAAGGGGGTCCCCATTTGCAATGGGGCGATGTGTGATTTGGTCACAACAGGTACTTCAGGCATGTCTACTGTTAGGCCATTGTTACTTAACCAACTATCTATATTGTCCTAGGGACCTCCTGATGATGCTGATGGCGACTCTACTTGAGATGTGACCAACCCCCCTGTTGTGGGAGGCTCCACTGGTGAGGTCGGGTGAACTGTGCTGGTTGTCACCAGTGGTGTAGCTAGTGATGGTGCTGACAGTCTTATCTTGACTGGAAGTGTGGCTGTGCCCTGCGCCTCCGTACTATGTGAGGGTGCCGGTAATGTGAATGATGCTGATTTGAGTTTTGGGAGTACCAAAAATCCTTCCACGGCCTTAGGCTGCCCCACTTTTGCTGCTGTTTTCTCCATCTCCATGGGCTGTCCCACTTTTGCTACTGCTGTATTTTCCCTCTCCTCGGCATCCCTTATGGTGGCCTCTCTCACCACATTTCGTGTCATTCTCCGTGCAGGTATTTCATCTATCGATGAGTCACTTTCTACGACTGGTGATTGCCCCCTGTTTTCTTCTTCTTCTTCTTCCTCTTCCTCTTCTTCATCCTCTTCTTGTTCTTCTTCCTCCTCTTCGCTTTCCACCAATGCTTCCCTTTGCTTCCTCTTCTTCTTCGGCCGACGTGATGGCTCTTCCCCGTGGACAGTATTGAGGCCTTTCCAGTAGAAGGCTATAGGCCACCCCGGCTCTATCTGTGATGTTGGTTGTAGCCCACCCCATTTGTCGGCTAGAACCTGGTTATGGACAGCGTCGAGGAAGAGGGCAATGGCGTGCTGTGTCACATAAAAGACTTTATGCCGCTGTGATAAAAATTCTCTGATCCTCTTCGTTAAATACCTTGCCCAATTGTAAACCTTGCCAACACTCAGTCCAATCATATAATCGACCATCCAAAGGGTAGTGTTCGATGCCCTATTGGCATCCGTTAGCCTGCATTTCATTAAATCCAAGATACATTTCCATTCTTCATTTGCCAATAAATTTTTTCTCAAACCCCTATTACTTGAATTCCAGATGGTCTCTTTTTCTTTATCGGTCAGGTCGTGTTGATGATTTTTTTAGACAAGTCCACAATAGAGTAAAACACTAGAGTATCCCACTCTCTCTTGAATAAAGCTCTTCAAAGGCTGAACTATGTGATCTAGTGAAGTAACTCCAAGGTTCCCTTTCTTATGATTTGCAGTGGATAACTCAGTGATTACATGTGATTTTGCTGACAATCACAAAGGGACTTACTCAGACTTCTTCATTCATTTAGCTTATCTCTCCTTTTGTGTGGATGACATATCAATGATAAAGAAAAGACAAAAGATAAAAGGTTTAAGGAATCTAATCTAAGGTCAGTGAAGCAATGATGATGTATGAACAGACAAACTCTTGAATTAATGTTACTCCACTTCGCCAAGGATACTTACAACTACATGGAGTTGGTGCAATCTCTTAAGGTAAACGAATAGTTTTTAAATCATGAAGGCTCATATAAGCACCCATCAAATGGCGCAGCTTAAACAAGTATCCACAATGGAACTTATGCAAATTATAAGGCTCAGACTAGCTTTACACAACACTTCACCGGCGATGAATGTTAAAAGCATGAGCTAGGAGTTGATCAAATATCCAACACAACATGCATTACATCAAAGAACTGCTAATCTACTTCTAATCTACTTTGAAACACCTCTCCATTTCATCAAAGTATAAGAAATCATGCCATTCCACAAGACAACACTTAACACCAAACAATGCTCCAATGTCTTTGCATTAATCTTGAGAAATATTTACAACAATCTCCAAGTCCTCTCAGGAAATTTCGAGAGTCTCTTCTACTCTACTTTCCTAAAATCTAATGCCTACTAACTACTGACTGATCTCTATATTCTATGAACTACTGAATTACAAATGAGGCAACAAGGCCTTTATATAGTGCTCCAGAATACATTGAATGGCCTAGATCAATTTGATAGCCAAGGGTCTAGATCATGCCACCTCAGAGGTAGTTACAACAATTTGCTATTTTTAGCACAAACGAGAGATGCAATGAAGGCACGTTTTCCAATGTGATAAGGTAAGGCGAAAACATTTAAAAACAACTTCCACATAAGAATCCCTTTGACTTCTTTTATTAAATGATACATTTAATGCATTTAAAATGATGTGTACTCGCCACATAAGTGCCACTTTAGCATATCTTGAAAATTGTATCATCTTATACAACTTGATGTACTCGATGTGATTGCTTGAACGTGTATGTTTAGGAATACAACTTGTTGATCTTGCCTTGATCTTGAATTGTAAACTGGATGTATGATACTTGTTGCTTCACTTGACTAACTTTGTAATGTTTCTTCTTATTGTAGGATGTATGATGAGCTTCTTCGATGATGCTTTTGATGCAGAGAATAGTAGGAGATGATGATTCTGCTTTCTTAGCTTGGAATAGGAGATCTCTCTTAAACTTGAAAATTCGAGAGTCTTGAAGCTTAGATGATAAATGCCTTTGCTTGATGTAGAAGTTGATGAAGTGATCTTGCATGATGATCTTCGAAGTGACCCTTCGGAGTGTAAATGACAATACCTTCTCTAGATGTGGAGTAGATGACCTCTCAAGGATACTTGAAACTTGATGAATCTTTGAAGATTGGGAGAACTTTACTTGAAATTTGGATGAGTGAATGCCTTGTTTTGATGAAGAGTTCCAATAGATTGATGAAGAAACTAGCTGATACTTGAGGTGATGTAGATCTCTTGGAACGATGCTTCCTGGAAGATGATCTTGAAGAGAGTCCTTTAGAGCAGCCACATGATGACTCTTTAGCTTCATCTAAGTTCCTTGTTCCTGCAAACAAACAAAGAAGCAAAATCAATTCCTTGATAAACATTTAATTTTGCAATACATAAGAATCATTTCATGCACTTATAATCTAAGTGTATTAAATGGGAAATTATTTGATTTCATTCAAAGTGGTCGCATTAGTTGAAACTTTTAGGTTCTCCTCCCCCATGAAATACAATTCCCTACCTCTTACTCTAATTAAAACCCTTAATACTTACTTAAAGGGTGTTATAGCCTTAGGCGCATTAGATCAAGAAAGTGAATTCTTCCTTGAGTAGCGCATTAGATAGAGACTTCAAAATCTTCCTAAAAATGAAATGTATAGACCTTAGATCAAATTTCGCACCGGTTGAGGTCTTTGAGATCCCTTTGTAGTGAGAGCATCAGATGAGGGTCTTTAAATCTTCCTAAAAACCTTATCCTCTCCTTCTCCTTTGGCGCGCCGGTTGAGGGGTAAGAGATCTTCCTCACTAGATTAAGCACTTTGGTTGCCTATGTTAAAATCCTCTAGCATTTGCACTTTGATTAAAGAATTAGAAGTCCTCTAGATTGACGCGTTAGATAAGGATTTCTGTTTCCTCTTGCTGTGGCGCAATAGTTAAAAAAAGTGAATTCCCCTTTATAAGCCTCTAAACCCTTGGCGCATTAGTTCAAGGTTTTGGTTTCCTCTGGAAATATTATAAAATTTTGCACTTTAACACTCAAAACTTGCCCTTCCACCTTGGTGCATTGGTTGACACATTTGATTTCCCCTTGAAATCTGCCTTGGCGCATCGGTTGGGCATCTCAAATTCCTCTACCTTATCCCTTTGGCACGCTGGTTGAGGTATTTGATTTCTTCTTGTTTTGGCGCGGCGGTTCAAGGGTGAAGGATCCTCTAGAAGGTGGTGCGGTGGTTAAGACATTTGAAATCCTCATCTCCTTCCCTCCTTTTGGCGCATCGGTTCAAGGTTCGGAGATCCTCTAGCTTTTGTTGCACTAGATGGGAAATTTGCGCCCTCTCAGTACTTAGTCGTTTTTTTAGGGTCCTTGAAGGTAAAGGTATATTGAAAAATATATTTAAGTATAAGAAATTTGAATTTCTTATACTTTAAATATTTTTCAATATACCTTTTAGGATGTTTGAGATAGGTCTCGAATCCACCAGATTTAACATGCAAAATATAGAATTTGGAGGATTCACTAGATTTCAGACTTAGTCAATTTTTCAGGATTTTCAGGATTTCAGGCCACCAGACTTAGTCTTTTCAGGATCTCAAACATGCATCAGGGTTGGTTTTAGAACTCATTACTTGGATGGAATTTGACCAAGACTCTTTCATTATTGTAAGTTCATGTTCCAGATGAGACCTCCAGCAACAACCTTCTAGGAGAAAGACTTCTTATTGGATTGACAGAGGAAACGAACCCAAGGCATCGTTAGAACTAAATGCAAAGCATCAGAGCTCAAAAAAGAGGGGTCCCCATTTGCAATGGGGCGATGTGTGATTTGGTCACAACAGGTCGCTTCGACATACCCTTTGGATTAGGGCATCTTTGTGCTGTTGCATCATTCGGCCTGGTTTCACCACGCTCGTGCCGATGGCTAAAACTCCCATCACTCTGGTAAAATCTTGTGGCCAGAATGATACTGTGACTGTATGGCCCCGATAATCGATGATGGACTTGTTAGAGTGCTGGCAAAAATTGTCGACCATGGCCTTCGGATACAGCTTGAACTCCTTGGCATTGAAATAGGGCATTAGTATTGCTTTGTCTACCTGGGCATGTTTTAATGCAATCTTCAGCACATTGTTTTCCGGTGTATTTTTCCACCATTGCTTGCACTCATTTCCCGTTAGGCTTTCCCAGGTGATGGCCTTCATTCCCGTATCAGCACTAGGTTTTTTCTTCTCCTCCGATGCAGTCTTTGGCCTGTAGGATGCAATCTTCTTTCCCTTGTCCATTTTTCCATCTCACTTGACAATCTTCTATATTCTATTTACTGGACGATCTTTCTGGAAATGTGCAAACGACCACACTTCAATATTGTGCCTCTGCAATGTACGACCGTGTCTCTGTGTCTTCCTTCGCATGGCCTACCCTCTTCAGATGATCTTTCTTCCTTTCTAGTGTTCGGTGGATGTTTGCTACTTCCTGTCTCAAGCTTCTCCTTTGCTGGAATGAATTCTAATGCATTTTGAGTTGTGTGTTTAAAGTTATGATGGATGGGGTGGGTCGAGGTCGTATGTCGTACGACTTGTTTTTTTTTTTTTTTAAATTTATTTATTTATTTATTTTTAATCTAATTTTTCTTTACCTTTACCGGGTTGCTGCGTCTCCGACTCGATTGCCTCGGTCTCCTTGTCTTCCACAACTTTGATTTTTGTCATGTGGCGAAATATACATTGTATATACCCTTGCTGTCGGAGTCAATCATTGGAGCAGCATTGATCAACTTCTTCAAGCTCCTATATCCGATCAAATACTGTGTTTTCATTTTGCATCATCGTCAAGTTCCACCCCATAGGTTCCTGGGCCCACTGGAATGTTGCTTCGTCACTGTTCATCTTAATGCTCTTAGTCCTGAACTTTGCTTTCCAAATCCGACTCCTCGGAATCTGGGTATGCGGAGTTCCCCGGTTCTTCATTCTTAGTTGCAGGATTTCATCGTCGTAAGGCGACCTTTCAATTATAAACATACTCTCCGCTACATACCTTCTTACTGGAGTTTTTACTTCTCTTGGCAACAAAAATTCAAATTTATCTCTTACCTTATTGCACTCTCTTATCCATTGAATCCATGCCTGTTCTTCATTTTGAGTGTCTTCATGTGAGCCATTTTCAATAATATCACTATCGACCATTCCTTCCTGTACGCCGGTTTGCATTGTTCTCGGTCCAAAGAACCCGGTTATAGGTTCCAATGGTGCACTTGCGAAGCATATTCCCTCAGCCCCCTTTGTTGTGTCTTTCATCACTGCGTATCCCAACATGTTTATTTCCACTGTTTCTTCCCTTTTCTGCTTGTACTTTTTCAACTTTGACCCGTTCACTGTGTCATTGATTGGGGTTCCATCAAGGTTGTCAAGTCTTGTAGCCCCATTGTCCAATACCTCCCGTACCCTGAACGGTCCCAACCAATGAACCTTGAACTTACCGGGTTTGATCTCGTTACGACCGTTATACTTTAGGACCAACTGTCCCAGTCGGAAGTTCATCCACTGGATATGTTTGTCATGCCAAAACTTTCTTCGTTTTTGCATCACCTCCATGGACCATTGAGCCATGATCCGCTTCTCATCAAGTTTGTTCAACTGTAGTAGTCGTTCTTTCAAACTCTCTATGTCCCCTAGTTTGTTTTCTACGGCTATTCTTAGGCTTGGGACGAGATATTCCGCTGGCACCATTGCTTCTTGACCATACATGAGTTGGAATGGTATGTCTCGTGGTTATCTTGTACGTCGTCCGATACGCCCATAGAGCTGTTGGTAGTCTTTCTTCCCAGTTTGCCCCTTCTATCCCACAGGACTTGTGGATCACCGAAATTAACACTTTATTTGTTGATTCTGCTTGCCCATTCGCTCTTGGGTAATATGGACTTGACAGTGTATGGAAGATTTTAAACTCCGTTGTCATCAGATGGATGACATGATTGACGAAGTGTCCCCCACGATCCCTCCACAACTGTATGGGTATTCCATACCTTGTCACTATCTGTTCATATATAAATCGAGCTGTACTTAAAGCAGTGTTGTCCTCCAACGCTCTTGCCTCTGCCCACTTTGTTAAATATTCGGTGGCCACTCTTATGTACTGACACCGATGCAGGTGGCTAACTTTCAATGGCCCAACAAAATCTAAACCCTACCTTTCGAAGAGTTCTTGAGGCTGGGTTGGCCACAGGGGCATGTAGTCCCTCCTCGATGGTTTCCCTACTCTCTGGCATGTGTCACACTCCAATACCCATTCTTTCGCATATGCATACAATGTTGGCCACCATAGTCCGGCTAACAAAATTTTTCTGGCTGTGGCATCTGGACCCATGTGCCCTCCTGCCAGTCCTTCGTGTGCTTCTTCTAATACACCCTTTATTTCTTCTTCCATGACACATCTCCTTAGGATATGATCTGGTCCCATTTTGTAGAGTAACCCATTTATGAGCTGGAATGTTTTGCTTTTCAGTGCAATCTTTCTCCTCTCCTTTGATGGCATTCCTTGAGGGAATGTTGACGTCAACAAGTACTCACCGATCTTCTCGTACCATGATGGCAATGCTGTAATCTGAAAGAGATGAGCATCGGGGAAGTCTTCATTCACCCCTTCAGCCAGTTCCCCTGACCTGATACGTGACAATTGATCTGCTATTATATGACGCTTCCCCAGTCATACTATGATCGTGAAGGTAAATTCCTGTAAGAGTAGCAGCCATCTATTGATTCTCCCCTGAATGATTAGTTTGTTCATCAAGTACATGAGTGCTTGATGATTGACATAGAATGTAAATGGTGTTGCCAGCAGGTAGTGCCAAAATTTCTGCACTGAGTACACCATTCCGAGTGCCTCCCTCTCGGTTGTGCTATAATTTCTTTCCGCCTTTGAAAGTAATCTGTTGGCGAAATACACTAGGAGGTCCAGACCATGGGGTCCCACTTGTGCTAGTGTGGCCCCAATTGCAAAGTTTGAGGCATTGACGTGTACATGGAATTCTTTATCCCAGTTCGGGTATGCCAGTATGGGTGCACTTATAAATTTGGTTTTCAACTCCTCGAATGCCTTCTGGTGTTCATCGGACCATACAAATTGAACTCCTTTCCTTGTCAACATATCAAGTGGGCAAGAGATCTGGGCAAAATTCTTTATGAACCGTCTGTAATATCCGACGTGACCAAGGAATGATTTTATTCCTGTGATGTCACTGGGGGCTTCCATCTCCATGATCACTCGTATCTTATCCGGATCTGCTTTCAGTCCCGCTTTGCATACAATGCGACCCAACAACTTCCCTTGTGGTACCATGAATCGACATTTCTTCGGATTCAATGCCAACTGTGCGGATCTACAATGCTCCATACATTCAGCAAGTGCCTTCAGATGTGTTTGCTGATCGCTATAGATTGACCAATCATCCAAAAATGCCTTAAAATTTCTGACTGACATTTTATCAAAGATATGCAAGATGATTCTTTGAAAGGTTGCTGGCGCATTACACAGACCGAACGGCATCCCGATTGTATGCATAGACCCCGTCCTCTACCACAAATGTCGTCTTGAGTTTATCTTCCTCAGCAATATTGATTTGGTTATACCCCGAGAATCCATCCACGAATGAATAAATTTTGTGACTAGCAACTTCTTCCAGAATTGAATCTGTAAACGGAATGGGAAATGGATCCTTGATAGTAACTGCATTTAGGCATTTGAAGTCTACACATATTCTAATCTGCCCACCCTCTTTCTTGAGTGATATGATGATGAGACCCATTCACTAGTTTCTACCTTGAATATAATTCCGGTCTCCAACATCTTCTCAATCTCCTCGTGGACTTTGGCCGCATAATTCCTATTCATTCTGTATGGCCGTTTTCTAACAGGACATGCCCCTGGTATTAGTGGGATCCTATGAACACATAGTTCCTGTGTTACACGGGGACGCGTCCCCACCTCGTCCAACCCCGTCCCTGTCCCTTGTGACGTTTCTGGGACGGGGGGTCCCCTTCAAATCATAAAAATAGGAAACGTCTCGAAAACGCCTAAAAAAAACCGTGGACGTCTTGAAGAGTACCGGACGTCCAAAACGTCCCTCGACCCTCCCGGGGACGACCAGATGTCCCCCACGGCTTTCATTGAAAAAAAACACGCGTTTTGATAAAATTTAATAATTGAATATATTTGAAACAAAAAAAACGAGTATAGGGGGGTTTAAAGTATAAGGCAAAGCTTAAGAAACATAAGGCAAAGCTTTAAAAAAAAAAGTGAAACCAAAACTCACGGGGAAGGAAAAAGACGCAGGAAGGAAAAACTCAAGAGGAGGGAGAAAAAACGCGGGAGGGAGAAAGAAACGTGGGAGGAGGAAGGAGGAAGGAGGAAGGGAGCAGGAAGGAAGAAACGCGTGAGGAGCAGGAAGAAATGCGGGTCAACCGGTCAGGAGAAAATTTAAAGTATAAGGCAAAGCTTAAGAAACATAAGGCAAAGCTTTAAAAAAAAAAGTGAAACCAAAACTCACGGGGAAGGAAAAAGACGTAGGAAGGAAAAACGCAGGAGGAGGGAGAAAAAACGCGGGAGGGAGAAAGAAACGCGGGAGGAGGAAGGAGGAAGGAGGAATGAGGAGGAAGGAAGAAACGCGTGAGGAGCAGGAAGAAATGCGGGTCAGCCGGTCAGGAGAAAATTTGAAAAATAAAATGCTACAAGTTACCTCATTCTTTGTGTAGATTGAGGGTGAGGGCTTTGAGTTTGGGATATATGAATATCATATCATTGCAGTTACCTCATTTGAAACGCTGCAAACTGTCAAACATTTGAAAGGCTTGCTGAAAGTTGAAACCCTCAGGTTGCACAGGTACTGGTATTTTTTTATTTTTTTATTTTTATTTTTTATTATTATTAGGGGTTTTTATATCGTATGGTGTTTAGTTTTCTGAGTTTAGTTTTCACTGTTTATTCATTGTTTAGCCTCTCAAAGCCATCTGTCAAACACAAAGTTACAAACAAAAATTTAAAAATCAAAATGAGCAGCAGTAAGGAAAATATGAATGAAGAGAGCAATGAAGAAGTTGAAGTTCAAATAATATGTCCTCAAACACATCTGCAAGTTCCGTTGGAAGTGGAGACCGTTTTAAATGCCCTTCATCCTCTCTTCAAGAATATGCAAAAGGACCCTTCAATACCAAAAAACCCTTGCTTCAATTTGCCACCAATTTGACTGGTCCTAAGGCCAAAAATTCAGGGGGAACCAGGCATTGGTTGTCATATTTGCAACACTCATTAGCATGGGAGCTACAGCAGGGTTGAACATCATTTATTGGGTGAGAGTGGCCATGGGGTTAGAGTTTGTGAAGAAATAAAATTTGAAGAACAGGTTGAAATGCTAAAGTTGGTAGGGGAAAGTGAGGAAAAACATGCAGCTACTTCTACTAAGAGGAAGCGTTCAATGCAAATGCAATCTATTTCCAATGATGAACATTCCAATCTATCAGTTGGATAGGGACTTGGACAGCATTGTGATAGAGGCAAGAAGAAGGCCACTTCTACCACAACCACAGGTGAAAGAAACAGAGTGATAGGGATGATGAATATGCAAAAGCATGAGCTAGCCGATGATTCAGTGGCAAAGTTTTTTTATGCCCATGCTATCCCTTTTCATTTGGCAAGGTCTCCTTATTTCAAAAACATGTTCAAAGATGCAATAGCAGTTGGATCCTCTTATGTTCCTCCTGGAGAACAGAGATTGCGTACCTCCCTCCTTGACAAACAATATTCAAAGGTGAACATAGTAATGGAGGAGATGAAACAAACATGGATTAGGACTGGTTGTTCCATTGTGATGGATGGATGGATTGATATTCGACATCGGCCTCTCATTAATATTATTGTTACATGTCCTTCTGGTTCATACTTTCTTAGAGCAATTGATTGCTCTGCGAAACGTAAGGATGCTGATTTCCAGTTTGCCCTTTTGAAGGAGGCCATAGAGGAGGTTGGGTCTTCTAATGTTGTGCAGGTTGTGACAGATTCAGCTCGCGTTTGTAAGTTGGCTGGATTGATCGTTGAGAGTGCTTACAAATACATTTTTTGGACTCCATGTTGTGTACCTGCTTTGAATAATGCTTTGAAGGACATTGGAAAAATAGAATGGGTGAAAGTCGCAGTGGCCGAATCTAGATCAATACAAATGTTTATATGCAATCATCAAACTTCACTTGCATTATTCCGATCCTATTCAAAGAAAGAATTCCTCAAACCAGTTGAGACTAGATATGCTAGCTATTTTATTTTACTAGAGAGGATGTTGGAGGTGCAAGATGCTCTACAATCCATGGTGGTTGCTCGAGAGTGGAAAAAGTGGGCTCCATCAAATACAGAAGAAGCACAGAAGGTGAGAGACATGGTGCTTAATGAGAGATGGTGGTCCAATATCAGGTAAGAAATATTTACTTCATATTTTTGAATTTTTCATTTTTGAGTTTATAACTTTTTGCTTTGCTTTTTCTTTAAATTATTAGTATTACTATTACTTAGTTACTAATAGTATAAGTTAATAACTATATTACTAGTGTTAAATTCAAGTTGATAATGTCTTACTATTTTTAAATTTTGTTTGCAGATATATTTGCTCTATCATATCACCTATTGTGAGTGTGATCAGGTATGCAGATACAGACTCTCCTAGCCTAGGAGAGATTTATGAGACTTTTGATAGCATGCTTGATCAAATGAGGCAAGCAATTCGTGCCAAGGATTCTGAATTACAATTCTATGGGCAGCATATCAAGCCTATTGTCACAAAGAGGTGGAACACAATGAATACCCCTCTTCATATGGCTGCCTATGCTCTTAATCCGAAGTGGTATGCACCTAGACCTGGCCGAATGCTTCCTTCTGAGGATGATGAGGTAATGGAGGGGCTTATGGCAGCCCTTCGTAAGATGTATGGCATTGAGGAGGCAACCTTACTTCGAGAGCAGTGGCTTCAGTTTTGTGAACTTTAGGGTCCTACATTCAGCAAACCAGAGGCTAGGACAGATAGGGCCACTATTGCACAAAAAAAGCCCATTGGATGGTGGAAATTTCATGGGAAGGACACACTAGAGTTGAAGCAACTTGCTATTCGTTTGCTCTCACAGATTGCTAGTTCCTCTGCTGCAGAGAGGAATTGGTCCACTTATGGCTTCATCCACTCGATCAAGAGGAACAGGCTTACCTCAAAATGAGCAGAAAAACTAGTTGCAGTTCATAGTGCCTTCAGACTTCAGGATCGACAGACTACTGAGTATCGATAGACTCCAGCAGCACGTTGGGATGTTGATCCTGAAGATGTTAGGCAGATTGACGAGGAGGTGCAACCAGGAATGGTTGGAGTTCCATTGGGTGATCCAGTTTAGACAGAGAGTGACAGTGACACAGATAGTTCTTTTGATCATGATATTGATAGCCTGAATGAGGCATAGATATTAGTCTTTAGATTGTTGTATTTTGAATTTTGAGACTTTGGGTTTAACAGTTTGAGTTAACTAAAACTTTATCTTTAATTTTGAAGTTTGAAGTTTAATTTTAGAATTTGAACAACAAAATGCTTTAATATTGCTGTTATGAATCTTCAATCTAATGATTATCATTAAATTTTAATTCTATTGTTGTATAGATTGCTGTTATACTGTTTATTGAAGTTTATACTGCTGTCATGATTTATTCACATATTGATATTGATTTATTCACTATGATATTCACATTATAATATCATTATATCATATTAATATATCATTATATGATATCTCTATTTCATATATGATATATATTGAAAAAATCATATATCGCCATCCCCTGCCGTCCCCAAAAATTGGCCCTCGGACTGCCGTCCCTGAAACACGTCCCCTGCCGTCCCCATCCCCTCGTCCCTGATACACCGCGAAACATAGCATAGTTCTAGAGGGATTCCTTTCAAGTCCTTGTATGTCCAAGCAAACTCCTCCTTGTATTCCATGAAGATCCTGAATGCCGCTGCTTTGAGGACAGGATTCCAATCATCCCCTACTAGTATTACTCGAGGGTTACTGTCTTCACCCAGATTTAGCTTCCCCATGAATGGTTCCTCGTACTTGATCTTCCCTTGGGCTCCAAAGTTGTGAGCGGGTGTACTGTCTATCTCGGCTATCCCTTCTGTGTATTCCCCAAAGGCGGTCGGGAAGGTGTGTTGGTCACCACTTCTTTCCATTTTGTCTTCCTTCCGTTCTCTTCCATCGCCTTCTGTGTCTGTATTCACCCGAGAGTTCTTGCCAGTCTCCTTTATCGAGACCATGTTACATTCTGGCTTGAAGAACTCATAGTCTTCTGTCTGCCAGTGAAAAAGAATTAGTTTCATCCTCAGAACATTCTTGCAATTTTAATACTCCTTCCTCATTAGGTTCCATTGGTCCTTTGCCAACTGACTCCCCTTCGTCTGTATCGGAATCTAATGCTAATTCTTCACTTACAGCCTGTGTTCTTAGATCTATGACAATCTTCTTACCTTTGTTTTCTATCGACAAGGTGTTCTTTTTCCAGTTGTGGTTGGCTTTGGCGGCTACTAGCCACCCTCGGCCGAGTAATGCATCGTACGACGCATTTTGTGCTGTTATGACTACAAAGTTTAACAGAAAGGTTTGGGTGCCAATCTTCACTTTTTGAGCCATTAGCACTCCCAGTGCTTTAATTCCGTGCTGGTCTGCTCCCACTAATTGGAAATTTTGTGGCCATAAGGTAGGTTTTCCCAAGCACTTCCATGTATCTTCTGTCAACACATTCACTCCGGATCCGCCATCGATTAGTGTGTTCGTCAAGTATGTGTACGACGGCTGGATTCTTCCCATTGTCAACTACCAACAGCCTCGGGTCGATGACTTGTTCTCCCTTTGGCGGTGGCTCCACTATGACGCCCTCGTCTTTTGTTTCCCCGCTTAGGTTTCCTTCCATTGCCTTAGAAATTGCCATCCTCAGTTGTGGCATGCTTTGTAGGAGATCCGCCATCCTGACGGATACAGTGGTCTGCAACACTTGATTTACAATATTCTTGTCTGACTCTGGTCGTACGGTGGTTATTTTTCTGTTTTTCCCTTCTGTTTCCATCGCCATCTCCACTTCTTTTCTGGCATCCCGGAGTCTCTCCTTCTTGGTTCTGTGATGGGGAGCTTCATATGGTAAGACTTACTCTCTCTTCACTCGGGTTGACAGTCAGTTCAATCATCGCCAAACTCTCGTCGCTGTGACCTTTACCATCGGCGAACACTTACAACCTGTTGCCGATACGCCGATACACTTAGTATATGCTTGGCGTGACTTGCTATTACCGGTGGACTAAAGTTTCTATACCCTGATTCACCGTTACAACCGGTCGCCGTTTGTATCCGACGTAAGATACATTCTCAATATACATTCCCCACATGCTTTCTCAACATACATTCTCAATATACCTTTCGAACCACACTCGTTGGCAAGACCCAGATCATCGGCGAACATTTATGAAGATAGACCGATATGCCGATGGACTAACCCCTCTTCGGTGTGACTTGAGCTATCGGCTGGACTTACTTCGGAGTCGCTGATACACCGATTCTTTTCGATGGATCTCCGTTGGTGTAAGTTACTCCTCGTCCCCTCGATACCCTCGATCGGTAAGACCAACATTGTTGGCACAACGCCAAGTCACCTACTCGATGTACTTTGTCATCCTGATATGAACCTCAAACCACGACTTTCTTTCAATGGCTCGAACCTCCCTTCGGCCAGACTATCCTCGTTGCTCCGAGCGAGGAATGTTTCGTCGATGGTGTGATGTCCCGATATTAAGACATTGTTTAAATTAAAGAATTAAACATCACAATAAACGGTGAAGTTGCTTTGAATGATAATTGTCCCCGTAATTATGATACTCACAGATAATATTATAATTATAAATTAAATGATAGTATTAATGATGTAAGATAATATTAATGTTTTGTTATATAATATTAAGGTTATTATAAATAGGATTATCAATATATATAAATAAATATTAAATTGAATAAAATATTATATAATTAATATTAATATAAATATAAGCATTTGATATTAGTATAAATATAAACATGTAATATAAATAAAGATTTGATATTAATATAAGTATAAGCACTTGATAAGTGCTGAAGGAAGTCAACGGACACCCTTAAAGGCACGAACTTCCCCAAACGGCATTCATATGACAATATAAGGCAGATTGAAGTGCAAGGAAAGGCATCGAAGGGTAGGTAAAGGATATTCGGGGACTAAATTCAAATCTGCATAAAGGAAAATCAGAAAGGTCAGACATCAGCAGCGATCAGGCCAAAGTGGGTAGAAGACACAACATTAGTATTAATAATTGATATTAATAATTGGTAAGCATAATTAATGGAATATACTGGGGAGAAATAAAATATATAGAGAGCAGATGTATCTGAGATATAGTTAAGAATATCCTTCAAGATATAGTGAATAGTCTAAGAAGACAAAGAATATACAGAGAAGAATATATGGAGAGTAAGACTCAGATTTGCATATGTATGTATAAGGAAATTTTAAGAATCATTACTGAGTTTAAAGCAGAAGGAAAAGCCATAAGAATATATGTCTGAGTTGTAATATACATTTCTCATATATATATTTAGAGTATCTAAATGGGAAGGAAGATATGTGAAAAGAATGAGAAGAAATATATGCTTTGCAATAATTAATATTGCAGCCATTCTATTATGCTCTCGATTCTATTTATTAATCCATCTTTCCATCATTCAATTTTATCATTCTCTCATTTAATCTATTCTATCAATCTATCATTCTATTACTCATCTTTCATTCTATTCTTCTATCGTTATATCATCCTATTCTATCATTCTATTATTCCATCATTCTATTATATCATCCTTTCATTCTACTCTTCTATCACTCTATATTTCTATCATTATATCTTTCGATCATTCTCTTCTTCTATTATTCTATCATTCGATTATTCTATATTTCTATGGTTCTGTTATTACATCAATTAAATCAGCTTAACTACACTTAGTAGACAAGAACATAAGTACTTACAGACCAACGACCAAGGCAAGACAGATATAAATCAGAAATAACAACAGTATGGTATATGTGTAACCTATATTTTTAATATATTGATTGATATAGTAGTTAATATATAATTACTAGTGAATAGTATTTAATATATAATTATTAGTGATGAGTTTTCATTAACAAGAATATACCTTAGGAAACTGACATATGAATTATTGTTTACCATTAATGTGAATGTGAAATAATATAAGATCTTTCATGTTTTTGTATGACAATATGATGAGGAAATGGAGGGCCTACAATGAGGGGAAACGGCGTTGGGATCTTTCTCTAAGTATGCCACCCCATGATGGATGGCTGAGGCCTGCCACATGTGGGCCAAGGGGACAAAAGAGGCCGCTCTTAGGCTTTGAAGGAGTGATTTCCGGGACACCCTATTGTAGTCGCACTCCAACACCCATCATGGCGATAAATTGAGTCATAAGAAGAGTCAAAATGGGTTTTGATAAGGGGAACGGTGATAGGATGCCTCACTAGGCACCCCACCCCATATGGATGGCGAGAGGCCACATGGGGCCAAGAGGGGTGAAGAACCCGCTCTTGGGCCTAGGGTAGAGGGTTTCTTGGGCACCCTATCAAACCATTTTGTTCCAGAAATTAGAAACCGTAACCCTAAACTTGTGGGATTTGAATTTCTAGGGTAAAATTAGTATTGTTCCAAAAGGGGACATTATAGATGGCCTCTGTCTCACCGATAACAGCTCCAACTCCTCCGATCCAAACCCTAGCACATGGAGATGCTAGGCCGCCTACTGTGTACACTCCTCGATCTGGAACATCTGCACCGCCGAACAATGAAACAAAACAGGAAACAAACGAATATTGTACAACGAAGCCATTCCACTGATTTCAACAGAAATCTCACCAGTGGAATGCTTCACATTGACATTTTGCAACAACAGAATTATAGAAAGGAAAATAAAACTATAGCTATGCAATTTGTAATTACGGAGAATGGAAAACAAATTAATGACACAGAATAGTTTGATTTCTCCTTAACACAATGCACAATTACATTCGCACAATTACATTCAATTTCTCTTCGATTTCATTACAATACTATCTGATCTATATGCATTTGATTCATTTCTTTGGGGTTTATAAGCTTGCCTCGAGGAACACTAACCCTATTCCAAGCGGCTGGGAGAAAACTAATTGATTCCAAGCGGCTAGGA